>CM065596.1:87366218-87966218 GCA_033119425.1 Bufotes viridis | reverse complement strand
ATTGTAGATTTGATGGCTCAATCTTCCTCTCAGTGACCGCATGATGATTTGGAGGTGACTTCTGAGTCTGACACTTTTCTCTGGAGCCAGGGGTCGCAGCATTTCTTCTGCTCCTCCTCTATCTCAGCCATAAATCCTGTGTACTTCTCAAGGTTTTTAACTTCATACCAAACCTGAGACGCCAGTTTATGGAGATGGATTAGAGCGGGACCCGAATAATATGTTCCCTCTAAAATGGGCCAGAACTGAACATGGAGAAATGACCATAAATGGTGTTCTGAGGAGGGCAACATCTCAGGAGTCACCCATGGGTGTAACCATTTTAACTACACAACAAGGTTGTAGGCTTGTCCCTAGGTCTAGTTAGGAAATATCAACTTAGTTTGGATCTGGAATTATTCCATAAAAAGGAGATGGATATAGAGTTAAGCTCCTTGAACATATGTTTATGTATGGACACTGCTGAGTATTGAAATGAATAAAGACATTTAGGTAAAATGTTAACTAAGTTGACCCCGACCTGCTAGCAATAAGGGTAATGTCCTCCAGGATTTAAAGTTGACACTCATATAGGCAATCGACGTGGAAATATTTCGCTGCAGTGTGTGTGTGAGGTTTAGTAACTACACAGTAGAGATCGACCGATATTGATTTTTTAGAACCGATACCGATATTCTGTGAACTTTCAGGCCGATAGCCGATATTTTATACCGATATTCTGTGCATTTTAATTTTTGGAAAAAAAAAAATTTCTGTTACAGCGTTTAACGCTTTTAAAAAAAATATTTTAATAGTTTGGACTTTTTGGGCACGGCGATGTTTTTTTATTTATGGTTTATATATTTTATATGTAAAATTGGTAAAGGGTTAATTTATACTTAATATTTTGGTGTTTTGTTTTTACTATTTTTAATTTTTTTACTTTTTATTTAATTACTATTTCCCCCCTTAGGGGTAGAACCTGAGATCTTTGCATCCCTTGTCCTATTCACACTTATAGAGCTCTATTAGGGTGAATAGGACCTCACCCTCTCCCTGCTGCCCTGTGCACAGTACACACAGCAGCAGGAACTGACCATGGCAGTCAGGGCTTCAGTAGCGTCCTGGTTGCCATGGATTACACTGCTGGGGTTGCGATCAGAAGAGAGATGGTAAGGGGACCCTGTGGCCACTGCCACCAATGATATTAATACTGAAAGGATGGGGGGGAAGAAGGGGGGATGGGGGAGGGCGCACTGGCCACCAATGTATTTTATACTGGGGGGGGGTTGCTGAGGGCGCACTGGCCAGCAATGATAATAAAGTTTCAGATATTACAAAAACAGGCCATGTTCCCTCAGCAGCACAGGGTAGAAGGGGGCAGTGTCTCTCCCTCCCCCTGTGCCGCGCTGCCAATGGTGAGAAGAGGAGGAGGAGGGGCTGAGGACAGAGTGATGCGATCCGCGGCAATCAACCCCTCAGGTGCGGCACCTGAGGGGTTAATTGCCGCGGATGGCAAAATTTTTTTTAGAGGCAGGGTCTGGGCAATGTGTTTCTAATGCCTGTGTTTGTAATATCTGAAACGTTATTATCATTGGTGGCCAGTGCGCCCTCAGCCCCTCCTCCTCCTCTTCTTTCTGTCCATTGGTGGCCAGTGCGCCCTCAGCCCCTCCTCCTCCTCTTCTCACCATTGGCAGCGCGGCACAGGGGGAGGGAGAGACACTGCCTCCTTCTCCCCTGTGCTGCTGAGGGAACATGGCCGCGCCGAGATCGGCGCGCTCATATTCTGTGATAGCACAGTTATTGGTATATCGGCATGGTTAGGTGCCGATACCGATAACTGTGCAAATCATGAATATCGGCCAAACCAATAATCAGTCGACCCCCTACTACACAGGTCTGCAAAAATGTTTGTGTCAGGGATATGGAGTATGATTTCATTCCGGCCATATACTCCAGTAGTGGGCAGAGGAAATCAAACTCCACAGGGGGGCCCTGCTTCCAAGCGCAGTCAGATAGCAGAAAACTCCTAGCAGGCCACATGTGGTTACTTTTCACACTTCCATTCAGACAGCCCGGATCCTTCCCTGCAGGGGGTCTAGGCCATTCCCCAGTTCAATCAGATTTTTCAGACTTCATGGAACAGCGGTTCATAAGAAATTATGAATCGCCTGTCCATCACAGGCATAAACCCGATACATATTTGTGTCCCTGTGGCCACGATGAACAGGACCATGGTCATAGGTTGGCGGTGGGATGCCAGGGAGGGGAGATATACATATCTCCCCACAGAAACCACATAGCGGTACCAGGTTTGGACTCTACTTGTATACTTGTAGCCGGAACCCAGGCAGGTCTGTAGCCGGAACTCTAGACCTTCGGGTCTGGAGCTAAAAACCCTAAGGGGTTTTGTGGGCCTTTGGGCTGCCAGGACCAGCAGGGAGGGGGGACCTCTCCCAGAGGCGGAGAAGGGGAGGGGCCTGCTACAGGTCAAAAGGCTCATGCAAGCCAGCGGGCATGTCTTTTCTAAAGGGGGACACATCGTGTAATGTGTTTGGAGAGACCTGGAAACTGCAGAAATCACTGCCCCCACGTGATTACAGCCAAAGGACTATTTCACCATAACCCAAAAGGACATTCCTCTACCGGTAACTGACTTTTGTTCTGTGTAACCCTGGTTGTACCCCATCACCTGTATTTTGTACCTCAGTCCACTGAATATAATCTTTGTGTGTATGTTATCTAGTGTGCCCTTAAGGCGATTTAAATATATAATTTAATCTTGTGCTGTCTGGTATCTCGATCATGAATTCCCACGTCCGTGTTTTGGCCTAGTAATAAGCTACCATGGGTTGGCTTCTTACCCTATATAATCCTGTTAGCGGACCAGGCTTATATCAAACGAGAAGCTGGTGGCAGTACTATAGAGCTGAGGAGCACTGTTCCGCTGTGGCAGTGACCAGCGCCCTCAGCTTGTCTCCTCTCTGGGCCCGCGTGGCCAGGAGGAGTTGGTGTAAACCAGTATCAAGACTGGCCTTACCCGCTCCTTCCAGGAGGGCATAACGTCACGCCTTGGTAACCAGTGACGATACCGGGTTTCGTGAGCTCAACGTGTTGACGTCACGTGGGCACGAAGCCTGCTATCTGTCACAAGCTGTTTTGGTAATTCCACATAATATTTATGTTTTTTGGTGTGCTGAATCCGAAAATGACCTCCATTTTGTCATAGGACATCACGTTTCCTGACAATTTAGGTGACTATGTTAAATAAGGCAATACCTCAAAATAAATGGAAATAGACTTTTAAAATTAAAGTTTTATTACAATTTTTTCATGAAAATCCTTTTTTGAACTGAAATGAGCTCACCTACACACACTAAACTCGATTCTTCTTCCCTGTGAGGCTCCTCTTGGTGCATTTGCGCTTGTGAGTAGCATCTGGAATGTCTCTCTGAAGCATCCAACAGTAGTCTGCCATCATTGTAATGCTCCATTTTCCCTGGTATCTCCTTTCCATCTCTTTATTGTCTTGGTGGAATCGTTCACCTTGTTCCTCACTGGTCACTGGTCATCTACCTCTCTCACGGTATGCACTGAGCTGCCTCTATCTGTATTTACTTGATAGGCTTTTTTTGGCACTTTACTTTCACCCTGAATTGAGGTGTTTTACTATGTAGGGAATTGTACCTTGTATGCCATAATTTAATCTAAGTGCAACTATAGGGGCCCTGGAATTAGTGTTACCTTATTTTAGGACACACATTGCTATATATTGTATGGCCCTTTTTACCGTGGGTAGATGGGGGATTCTTTGTGCTGCTGTATGCAATCAATATTTTGATGCTTTTTAAATGTGATGTGTTTATATATTGTCATGTTGCTATAAATAAAAATATGTTTATTATTAAAATATGTATGGTATTTTTTGGTGCTGTGCCCTCACTCATATCTCCCAAATTTTCAGGAAAGTAGTCAAGTTGGGACTTGAGGAAATGCACTTTCAAACTCATCAAGCAACCTAAAGCTTGAAATGCTTTGAGCATTCGTCCGACGATTTTTATGTAGTGAGGATCTTTGTTATTGCCTAAAAATTTCTGTACGACTTCTTTAAGTGCAATCCACCCTTCTTTTTGAGTATCCATCATGGTATTGACAAACTCTTGATCAACTATAAGCCTTCTAATGTCTGGTCTGACGAACACACCTTCCTTCAATTGTGCCTCCAACAGGCCTGGAAACTTGGTGACCAAGTATTTGAAGCATTCTCCATCTCTTGGAAGTGATTTTACGAATTGCTTCATCAATCCCAATTTTATGTGGAGAGGTGGTAGAAGAACTTTATGGGAAGGTACAAAAGTTTCTCAGAGGGCATTTTGTTTCGCTGACTGTTAGCTCCCTCGGCTGCCAACTCTTCTTGGTCCAGTAATTTTGTCCGTCTCGACTGTACCATAGACACAGAAAACAAGGGTAATTGGTATACCCAGCTTATTGCCCGAGCAGCATGCACAAGACCTTCATATCCCCACACACTTGCCAACCATGGTCTTCATATTTAAGTTTACGAAGAACCAATTCCAAGTTCTCGTAGGTTTCCTTCAAGAATACGGAACGACCTACAGGTCATTTTACAGCGTAAAAAACATTGTTGTGGAGTAAAACGGCTTTGAGATTTCTTTTTGAAGACTCTATTAAAAAAACGCCATTGCTCTGAATCATATTGGATTTTAAATTGACCCATCAGACCTTCGACATTGATGCAATAAACCAACTTTTCTTCCTGGGCGAAGTAAGTTACAGATTCCCTTTCACGATGTCTGAACCATAAAGATGACACTCCTGGCAACAATAAATTCCTGCTTTTCAGCCTTGATCCGAGTAACTCAGCTGCATCTTTGGGAAGATTCAAGTCTCTTACCAAATCATTCATCTCCTCCTGAGAAATCAGAACTTGATTCGTCATCTGGTTCAGGTATGACTTCACCTTTATCGGAGCTAGGTATCTCTTCCAAGGTAGCAGGGGGCTTGGGTACTGGTATATCTGTGCCATGGGGGATGGGAAGAATTGCTGAGTGAAGATTGGGGTATGAAATAGAATGCTTCCATTTGGAATTAAACCCTTTCACATCGCATGAACAAAAGTAACAGTTTTCACTATGGTTCTTTTGCTCTCGCCATACCATAGGAATGGGAAGATTTTTTCTTACCCTTGAACCAGTTTCGGAGGTCCTCAACACACCATTTGCACACTTTATGAGGCACCCAAACTTCTTCTTGATCTCCAATTTTTAGTCCAAAGTATGCGAAGTATACATTTTTCACAAAGTCTGTAATATTCTGCTGTTGCTTCAACACTGTATATTCACCACAGATAAAATACACCTTCGCAGAGCCATAACCTAAAGATTAAAAAATGACGAGCTAACACGAACAGAGATAAAAAATTGCGAACAGCCTACAACCAAGAACCTGATGATGATTCGTGCACAAGTGTGGACTGCAGGAGAGAGCAGCTTTGTGTCTATATACGAGACGTCACAGTGCTGGCCACGCCCCCCTGCACTGACCAGAGCTACTGCTATCGGCCCTGTGTCTTGCTCCCGCTGCATTCTTCAGGAAAGATTAACCCCTTCTACCATTAGAACCACAGACTCAGGGCTGAGGCTTACACATACAGCATACTGCTGAGTATCCCAGTAGTCAGGCATGTCACTCAGAGCAGCACTTGTATTCACCCCCTTTGCAGGGCGTGAGGGGCAGAGATTGTTTACCTACAAATAACAAAGGACCAGAAGAGAACTAGGGAAATGAGGAAATAGAATTTTTTTTTCCACTAAAACTTGCTTAGGTTATGTATATATTGCTGACCATCAGATTTACAGTGCTATATTTTTTTTTACATAACTTGTACAACGCCTTTAAGTTTTTTTGGGCATTTTTAAATGCACTTATGTGAATTAATTAATAGTAATTTGGACTTTAAATTTGGTTAAAAACCCATAATATAAAAAAATACCAAAAATTAAATGAATTTGATAAATTTGAAGACAATTTAGCATTTTGTGGCAAATCATGACGTCTAGGAGTTTTTTCAATATTTTATTTGTTTTCAGCACACCAAAATACATGGAAATTAGATGAAAATAATCAATCAGCTTTTTAGTCGCAGACCTGTGTTATGACTCCTAAATATTTAAACTCAGAGACAATATGGAGGCCTGCCATGTGTGTGGAGATTGTGTCTCTTCCATGTCCCAAGGCCATGTACACTGATTTATCCGAGTTCTCTCCACAATCATTAATAATGTTAGGGTACTTTCACACTTGCGTTTTTATTTTCCAGCATAGAGTTCTGTCGTGGGGGCTCTATGCCGGAAAAAAAATGATCAGTATTATCCCAATGCATTCTGAATGGAGGGAAATCTGGATGCATCAGAATGTCTTCAGTTTAGTCACTGAACGTTTTTTGGACGGAGAAAATACCGCAGCATGCTGCGGATTTTTCTCCATTCAAAATTCCAGAAGACTTGCCGGAACGACAGATCTGGCATTAATTCCCATTGACTTGTATTAATGCCGGATCCGGCGTTTCTGTATGCGCCTGGATATAGGAGGAGTTGCAAGCGCAACTTCCTGTTTTTCCCTTGTTCCAGCCTGTGAGGAAGAAGGGAAGATGCCATAATAGGAGGTGAGTATAAAGGTATTTTTTTTTCCCACAATGAAAAAAACCAATAAGCAGCTACTATGATAGGAGCTGTATTTAGGCAAATAGTGGATGCTAGGAGGAGTAGTACTAGGTACTACTACTCCTAGCATACACTATGCAGTTATCCCACCTGTAGTCCCTATGTACTTTTGCATATGGACTGCAGGTGGGATAACTGCATGGTGGACGCTAGGAGTAGTAGTTCTGTGCACTACAACACCTAGCATCCACCTTGAAGTTATCCCATGTCTAGTCCCTATGTACTTTTGCGTAGGGACTGCAGGTGGGATAACTGCATGGTGGATGCTAGGAGTAGTAGTTCTGTGCAATACTACACCTAGCGTCCACCATCCAGTTATCCCACCTGCAGTCCATGTGCAAAAGTACATAGGGACTGCAGGTGGGATAACTGCATGGTGGATGATAGGTGAAGTAGTGGACAGCACTACTACACCTATCATCCACCATGCAGTTATTCCACCTGCAGTCCCTATGCAAAAGTACATAGGGACTGCAGGTGGGATAACTGCATGGTGGACGCTAGGTGTAGTAGTCGACCATGCAGTTATCCCCCCCTGTATTTTCTATGTACTTTTGCATGGTGGATGACTGGTGTAGTACTGAAATCATAAAAAATGCTGAATACCAAAATTATTCTTATTTTTTCATACTGTAGTGCAAGAAAAAAAAATTGTTGTCTCTCCAAACTGATTGGCATCAAGCCTGCCCTCCTGATAGGATTGGTGAAATTTTATATGATAGTTCCATTATGTCCAGTAAGTATTATTTTCATGGGTCTGTTGTAATATGTAAAGTTCCAATATGACAATTTTTTTTCTACAGGGACATCTCCTTCATCATCTTTGTGTGAGGCCCGGGGCGTAGGCGACACGATACGGTATGTCACGTTTGGAAGCATTTGCAATTGTAATATTGTGACATCATTTTTAACATTTTTTTTTTTCATTTTTCAGTCATCATCTTCGGAGGAGATCTCTCCCAGCCAAGCAGTGGCAGGAGAGGAGGAAGTCGGGGCCTGGAGGCCAGCAAGCGGTAATTTTAGCATGCATCCAGCTCACCCACATGCACACCACGGTAAATCAATGCTTCAGGTGCAATCGGATTTCAGTAAAGTTCTGAGTTCGTATAATAATAAGTGGAAGAAGTATCCAGCACCTTTTGTAGTTTTTCTGAGTGCAAAAAGTTTATTCCAACGTAAAAAAAATTACAGCATCATAAAATCCATTAGAATCTCCACTCCAAGTCCAGTCAACATGTTTTGAACTGTGTAGTTCTTAACCATGACTATTAGTGGGCATCTGAACACACCGCTGAAATAGGAAGTTGATCTGTGTCTCCTCCTCCCACAGGTGGGGAGAACAGACACAGGTGTCCCAATCAGCAGGGGAGTTCAGAGGTACAAACTAGTTCATTGTTCATTGCAGAGTCAAAAAATCATATGTTTTACTAGAAACAAATCAATAAAAACATTTGTGACTATATATTGCATAATCCTATGCTGGTAAGAAAACCGCATGGTCTGAATACACACCAATCCTATTGTCAGATCAAAGATACATAGTCATTAGAGATGAGCGAACACCTGGATGTTCGGGTTCGAGAAGTTCGGCCGAACTTCCCGAAAATGTTCGGGTTCGGGATTCGAACTCGACCCGAACTTTAACCCGAACCCCATTGAAGTCAATGGGGACCCGAACTTTTAGGCACTAAAAAGGCTGTAAAATAGTCCAGGAACGGGCTAGAGGGCTGCCAAAGGCAGCAAAATGTAGGTAAATCCCCTGCAAACAAATGTGGATAGGGAAATTAATTAAAATAAAATAAATAAAATTTAACCAATATCAATTGGAGAGAGGTCCCACTGCAAGGAATCATGCGTCATATCACCCGCCACTGGAGAAGGCCACTTTCAGTTATTTCGGCCCCAGCACCCAGACAGAGGAGAGAGGTCCCACAGCAAGGAATCATGCGTCATATCACCCACCACTGGAGAAGGCCACTTTCAGTTATTTCGGCCCCACCACCCAGACAGAGGAGAGAGGTCCCACAGCAAGGAATCATGCGTCATATCAACCACCACCGGAGAAGGCCACTTTCAGTTATTTCGGCCAAGCACCCAGACAGAGGAGAGAGGTCCCACAGTAAAGAATCATGCATCATATCACCCACCACTGGAGAAGGCCACTCTCAGTTATTTCGTCCCAGCACCCAGACAGAGGAGAGAGGTCCCACAGCAAGGAATCATGCGTCATATCAACCACCACCGGAGAAGGCCACTCTCAGTTATTTTGGCCCCACCACCCAGACAGAGGAGAGAGGTCCCACAGCAAGGAATCATGCGTCATATCACCCACCACCGGAGAAGGCCACTCTCAGTTATTTCGGCCCCACCACCCAGACAGAGGAGAGAGGTCCCACAGCAAGGAATCATGCGTCATATCAACCACCACCGGAGAAGGCCACTCTGTTATTTCGGCCCAGCACCCAGACAGAGGAGAGAGGTCCCACAGCAAAGAATCATGCGTCATATCAACCACCACCGGAGAAGGCCACTCTCAGTTATTTCGGCCCCACCACCCAGACAGAGGAGAGAGGTCCCACAGCAAGGAATCATGCGTCATATCAACCACCACCGGAGTAGGCCACTCTGTTATTTCGGCCCAGCACCCAGACAGAGGAAAGAGGTCCCACAGCAAGCTTGTCCACGTTGGCTGTGGACAGGCGGCTGCGTTTGTCAGTAATGACTCCCCCTGCCGTGCTGAATACATGTTCAGACAAAACGCTAGCTGCCGGGCAGGCCAGCACCTCCAAGGCATAAAATGCTAACTCTGGCCACGTGGACAATTTGGAGACCCAGAAGTTGAATGGGGCCGAACCATCAGTCAGTATGTGGAGGGGTGTGCAGACGTACTGTTCAACCATGTTAGTGAAATGCTGCCTCCTGCTAACACGTTCCGTATCAGGTGGTGGTGCAGTTAGCTGTGGCGTGGAGACAAAACTTTTCCACATGTCTGCCATGCTAACCCTGCCCTCAGAGGAGCTGGCCATGACACAGCTGCAATGGCGATCTCTTGCTCCTCCTCTGCCTTTGCCTTGGGCTTCCACCTGTTCCCCTGTGACATTTGGGAATGCTCTCAGGAGCGCATCTACCAGCGTGCGCTTGTACTCGCGCATCTTCCTATCACGCTCCAGTGCAGGAAGTAAGGTGGGCACATTGTCTTTGTACCGGGGATCCAGCCGGGTAGCAACCCAGTAGTCCGCACACGTTAAAATGTGGGCAACTCTGCTGTCGTTGCGCAGGCACTGCAGCATGTAGTCGCTCATGTGTGCCATGCTCCCCAGAGGTAAGGACAAGCTGTCCTCTGTGGGAGGCGTATCGTCATCGTCCTCCGTATCCCCCCAGCCACGCACCAGTGATGGGCCTGAGCTGTGTCGGGTGCCACCCCGCTGTGAACCTGCTTCATCCTCATCCTCCTCCACCTCCTCCTCATCCTCCTGGTCCTCCAGTAGTGGGACCTGGCTGGCCACATTTGTGCCTGGCCTCTGCTGTTGAAAAAACCTCCCTCTGAGCCACTTCTAACAGACTGGCCTGAAAGTGCTAAAAATGACCCCTCATCCTCCTCCTCCTCCTCCTCCTGGGCCACCTCCTCTTCCATCATCACCCTAAGCATTTTCTCAAGGAGACATAGAAGTGGTATTGTAACGCTGATAACGGTGTCATCGCCACTGGCCATGTTGGTGGAGTACTCGAAACAGCGCAACAGGGCACACAGGTCTCGCATGGAGGCCCAATCATTGGTGGTGAAGTGGTGCTGTTCCGCAGTGTGACTGACGCGTGCGTGCTGCAGCTGAAACTCCACTATGGCCTGCTGCTGCTCGCACAGTCTCTCCAGCATGTGCAAGGTTGAGTTCCACCTGGTGGGCACGTCGCATATGAGGCGGTGAGCGGGAAGGCCGAAGTTCCGCTGTAGGGCAGACAGGCGAGCAGCGGCAGGATGTGAACGCCGGAAGCGCGCATAGACGGCCCTCACTTTATGCAGCAGCTCTGACATGTCCGGGTAGTTGTGAATGAACTTCTGCACCACCAAATTCAGCACATGCGCCAGGCAAGGGATGTGCGTCAAACCGGCTACTCCCAGAACTGCGACGAGATTTCGCCCATTATCGCACACCACCAGGCCGGGCTTGAGGCCCACCGGCAGAAACCACTCGTCGGTCTGTTGTTCAATACCCCGCCACAACTCCTGCGCGGTGTGGGGCCTGTCCCCCAAACATATGAGTTTCAGAATGGCCTGCTGACGTTTACCCCGGGCTGTGCTGAAGTTGGTGGTGAAGGTGTGTGGCTGACTGGATGAGCTGGTGGAAGCAGAGGAGGAGGAAGCCGAGTAGGAGAAGGAGGTTACAGGAGGCAAAGAACGATGCCCTGCGATCCTTGGCGGCGGAAGGACATGCGCCAAGGAACTCTCCGCCTGCGGCCCAGCCGCCACTACATTTACCCAGTGTGCAGTTAGGGAGATATAGCGTCCCTGGCCGTGCTTACTGGTCCATGTATCTGTGGTTAGGTGGACCTTGCCACAGATGGCGTTGCTCAGTGCACACTTGATTTTATCGGATACTTGGTTGTGCAGGGAAGGCACGGCTGTCTTGGAGAAGTAGTGGCGGCTGGGAACAACATACTGTGGGACAGCCATGGACATCAGCTGTTTGAAGCTGTCTGTGTCCACCAGCCTGAATGACAGCATTTCAAAGGCCAGTAGTTTAGAAATGCTGTAATTCAGGCCCAGGGCTCAAGGGTGACTAGGTGGGAATTTACGCTTTCTCTCCAAGGTTTGTGAGATGGAGAGCTGAACGCTGCCGTGTGACATGGTGGAGATGCTTGGTGGCGCAGGTGGTGGTGTCGGTGGCACATCCTCTGTTTGGTGGCCGGCAGGTGCCAACGTTCCTCCCGAGGCGGAGGAAGATGCCGAGGCAGCAGCAGAAGAGGGAGCAGGTGGAGCCAGAGTGAGTTCCTTGCTTTTTTAAGGTGTTTACTCCTCTGCAGTTCATGCTTTGCATGTAGATGCCTGGTCATGCAGGTTGTGCTAAGGTTCAGAACGTTAATGCCTCGCTTCAGGCTCTGATGACACAGTGTGCAAACCACTCGGGTCTTGTCGTCAGCACATTGTTTAAAGAAGTGCCATGCCAGGGAACTTCTTGAAGCTGCCTTTGGGTGCTCGGTCCCTGATGGCGGTGGCCAGTAGCAGGCGAACTCTCTTGGAGGCGGCTGTTCTGCTTTTGCCCCCTGCTCTCTCTTTTGCTACGCTGTTGGC
The DNA here is from genome assembly GCA_033119425.1 of Bufotes viridis. Classification (NCBI taxonomy): domain Eukaryota; kingdom Metazoa; phylum Chordata; class Amphibia; order Anura; family Bufonidae; genus Bufotes; species Bufotes viridis. Next base: position 87,954,209 of record CM065596.1, on the reverse strand, counting down.
TCGGTCTCACCACTGCCTCTTCCTCTGAACTATGAAAGTCAGTGGCACGACCTTCATTCCATGTGGGGTCTAGGACCTCATCGTCCCCTGCATCGTTTTCCACACAGTCTTCCTCCCTGACCTCCTGTTCGGTCTGCACACTGCAGAAAGACGCAGCAGTTGGCACTTGTGTTTCGTCATCTTCAGAGACGTGCAGACTCCGATGAGGTGGTATTCCCATGTCCTCATCATCAGGAAACATCAGTGGTTGTGCATCAGTGCATTCTATGTCTTCCACCACTGGGGAAGGGCTAGGTGGATTCCCTTGGGAAACCCTGCCAGCAGAGTCTTCAAAGAGCATAAGAGACTGCTGCATAACTTGAGGCTCAGACAGTTTCCCTGATATGCATGGGGCTGATGTGACGGACTGATGGGCTTTGTTTTCAGGTGCCACCTGTGCGCTTTTTGCAGAAGACTGGGTGGGAGATAATGTTGTGAACATGCTGGATCCACTGTCGGCCACCCAATTGACTAGCGCCTGTACCTGCTCAGGCCTTACCATCCTTAGAACGGCATTGGGCCCCACCAAATATCACTGTAAATTCTGGCGGGTACTGGAACCTGAGGTAGTTGGTTCACTAGGACGTGTGGCTGTGGCAGAATGGCCACGTCCTCTCCCAGCACAAGAGGGTAAACTAACACCACCACGACCGCGTCCGCGTCCCTTACTAGATATTTTCCTCATTGTTACCGTTCACCAAGCACCACAATAAGAAAAAAAAATATTTGGCCCAATGTATTGATTTCAAATTCAGGCCTTTTTTTACAGGCACCTAACATTATCTGCCTATTTATTTATGTAGCGTATTACACTAATCCAGGCACAGCAGTAACCACTGATTTAGGGGAATATCTCTTTTAGGGCTAGTATTTAGGCCCTGGATGAAAGTTATCCTTTTATGGACAGATTTACAATTGGCCTGCAACAGCTCGAACACCAGATTCAGGGTATCGCTATTTTGGCAATTGAATTTCACCCCAGAACAAAATATATGTTTTGGCGGACACTATTATATTTTGCCAGCCACAACTGAAACCACTGATTTATGGTATTGCTATTTTGGCAATTGAATTTCACCCCAGAACAAAATATATGTTTTGGCGGACACTATGAAACCTGGCCTGCAACAGCTGGGACACCAGATTCAGGGTATTGCTATTTTGGCAAATTAATTTCACCCCAGAACAAAATATATGTTTTGGCGGACACTATGAAACCTGGCCTGCAACAGCTGGGACACCAGATTCAGGGTATTGCTATTTTGGCAGATTAATTTCACCCCAGAACAAAATATATGTTTTGGCGGACACTATGAAACTTTGCCTGCAACAGCTGGGACACCAGATTCAGGACATTGCTATTTTGGCAATTGAATTTCACCACAGAAAATAATCTATCCTTTGCCAGACAGCAGACAGTATTATACTTGTCTAGCCAAAGCTGGAACACCAGATTTAGGGGATTGGTATTTGGGCAATTGTATTTAACCTCTTAATAAAATATAGAAATTGCTATCCTGAGTTTCTAGGGGTGACAATTAGCACAGCCAAGGCCCTGATGTAGGATATAGCGAAAAAAAACTAGTATTGATGGACTTGGTGGCAGCTTGTTCTGGTGCACCACAAGTCACAAAATGGCCGCCGATCAACCCAGAAAATAAGTGACAGAAAAACGCTCTGTGCAGCCTAAAAACCAGTGAGCAAGTAACTAGCAGAAGTTCAATCATTCACAGCTGTAGATCGATCCGTTCATTAGGTGCTTTTGCTGACTTTACCCTGCCTAATCTCGCCCTGACAGTAGCTGCGTCCTCTCCCTACACTAATCAGAGCAGTGTGACGTGCGGCGCTACGTGACTCCAGCTTAAATAGAGGCTGGGTCACATGCTGCACTTGGCCAATCACAGCCATGCCATTAGTAGGCATGACTGTGATGGGCTCTTAGGGCAAGAAGTAAAACGCTAGCTGATTGGCTGCTGTGCAGCCCTTCAGAAAGCGGGAAGTAATCGACGAACAACGAACCCAAACCCGAACTTTTTTGAAAATGCTCGAACTGTTCGCTCAACACTAATAGTCATACCGCATGGTCTGAATACACACCAATCCAATGTGTTCAGATGCCCACTAATAGTCATGATTAAGAACTAAACTGTTCGAAACATGTTGACTGAACTTGGAGTGGAGATTCTAATGGATTTTATGATGCTGTAATGTTTTCTACGTTGGAATAAACTTTTTGCACTCAGAAAAACTACAAAAGGTGCTGGATACTTCTTCCACTTATTAAATAGCATACATGTCTGTTTCATTTACAAAAATTTTGTCTGATTGAAGTGGGTCACTGTCACCAATAGTTCATAACAATTTTTAATTGTTATTGTGGCAGTTTCAAACAAATAGTAAACCATTTTTATGCCAATAAATCATGTTTGTTAAAGAATACAAATTTATTTTTTATTTTTTCCAGGGACGTTAATCAAGGTATGGTGGCGGTCTGTAAGGGACCGCTATAAGAAGGACTTCAACGAGGAAGTCAATCGCCCGAGTGGGTCAGGAGGAACCCGCAAGCAGCCGTACCGCTATGCGGCTGCACTGGGGTTCCTACCAAGAACCCTAGAACTGTGAAGGTAAGATATTATGCTGATACACATTTTTAATTATGTTCAACTATGTATGTGTATAACCCAGGCAGACTGTCACTTGGCACTCTGTCCGGGACATCCACATATTATTTGGTGTTGTAGAGATGAGCAAAGCCTGCTTCAGATAATACATTATAAGATTTTAAAAACACTGTACATACACTTCTCTGTATAGTAATAGAAATTATGTGCTCTGTGTACATTTTTGGTTTTTTTTTGTCCACTTTCCATGTATCATCTGAAGTCGCTTTGCTCAACTCTATTCTGAGGTTCTGTAAATACAATTTTTTTTTTTCATTTGCTTTACAGAACATCAAGCAGTACTCGGGCGCCAGACCCTCCCGTTGAAGTCCATCAGGAGGCTGTCCCTCTCGACCTGCTCCAACAGTTCCCCTACTGGTTCCCTCTGGCGACCCAACTATGGCCGTAATGGCACCTCTATTTGAGACCCTGATGCGTCGCCAGAGGTCCGGTAGGAGCCGTCAAGCAGACTATGAGGATCTCACAAGGCTCGTATACGAGTCCTTGGTGGGATACACCAATAGGATTGCAGCCTTTGAGGCCGAAGTGCGAAGTCTGCGTGAGGGGGCGGTGCAGACTTTACAGCTAGGTCCGCTGCATTACTATTGGCTCTCATTGATCCCAACGATGGAACAATTCTCGCCGACCAGCTATTTGAGGTCAGAAGACAGGTGGACGCGGGAATCTCCGTCTCCTGCCCCACCCTCTCGTTTGCACACTCCCTCTGTTCCACTTTCACAACACGGCCTTCTATGTCCCCACTGGCAGAACAACCGGACAGAGCGGGACCAATCCGTGATCTGCCCTCCACCCCCAACCTCCTTCTCCACCAGGGCCTCAGTACCGCCATTTGTAAAAATATTTATTATTGTTTTATATAATATACATATAGATATTTCTTTTTATTAAATTTTTATTTTAAAAAAAAATGTTATTTGAACATTTTTTGTCTGAATAATTTTTTTAATCAGTACAATACTTTAAAATTTCACTACGCAAGAGGAGCTACACATGTATGTGGTGCTTCTCCAGCTTGGTGAAATTTATATACACAAGTGGTGTGTAGAATAGGCCTGACATGATCTCCCAGCGTTGGAGAAGCAACCTATACTTGTGTCGCTCTCGGCGTTGGGAGATTATGGTGACAAGTGGTGTGTAGAATAAGCCTGACATTTTCTCCCAGCGTTGGAGAAGTGACACGTAATTGTGTCGCTCCTCCTGCGTTGGGAGATTATGGGGACAAGTAGAGTGTAGAATAGGCCTACATGATCTCCCAGCATTGGATGAGCGACACATACTTGTGTCGCTCCTCCTGCGTTGGGAGAATATGGTGACAAGTAGTGTGTAGATTAGGCCTAGTTTAGTGCTCTCATTAAGAGAAACAAAATAAGAGTATAGCAGGTTTGATACCTTTTAATGGCTAACAAAAATAGAAGTAATGATGTTATATAGCGAGCTTTCGGGACATCACCAATCCCTTCATCAGGCGTTCTACAAGAACATATGAAGGAACAGCAATATGTATACAATAAGAACAGAGAATGGGGGAATGGATGGGCATTTGAAAGATAACAGAACAAAATATCAAAGATCTTGAGAATGAGTCCTTAATTATCTTACAGATAAGGGGTGTGAAAGTTTTATGGCCTCTAAATTGATATTATCTCAGAGACCTGGTGCCCCGACTATGTCTATGGAAGACTATGTCTATTTTTGTTAGGCATTAAAAGGTATCAAACCTGCAATACTCTTATTTTGTTTCTCTTAATGAGAGCACTGAACTAGTTTTTTATTGGCTAACATGGTACCAGACTTTTTGCTTTTTCTTTAGAATAGGCCTGACATGATCTCCCAGCGTTGGAGGAGCAACACATACTTGTGTCGCTCCTCCTGCGTTGAGAGATTATGGTGACAAATAGTGTGTAGAATACACCTGACATTATCTGCCAGCATTGGAGGAGCGACGCATACTTGTGTTGCTCCTCCACTGTGGGCACATAAATATACGACAAAAGACTCGATGTATGTTAAATAAAATTTACTGAACACAAATTTTAAAGTACAAATATTAAGAATCCATAAACCGAACAGAACCCACATACATAACTGCACAACAAAACATAATTACATTAGAAGTAAGATAACAACATTTTCACAAATCGGTCCTGCCAATCCACCCTTCCGACATCAAGGGAGAAATATTCAGCAAAAGAGTCCCGCATTCTTGCAACAGCTACACTTGCATGTGGTCCAAAATTTTCTATGCTGGCCATCTCACTGTCCTCTGGTATTTGGTCCACAATTAAGGGTTCTTTAGTACGGAGGTAGTTATGTAATACAACCGCACACTTTACCACCTCATCAATGATTTCCACTTTCAGATGGATGGGTTTAGAAAAAACGAGCCATTTGGCTACCAAAAGTCCCAATGTACATTCCACCATCCTTCTAGCCCTAGTCAGCCGGTAGTTGAAGGTGCGTTTTTGCGTATCTAATCCACGGCTAGCATATGGTTTTATCAGATTTCTGCACATTTTTAAGGCCTCATCCCCAACCAACACATATGGCATGGGTGGAGCATCTGTTCCAGGCAGTGGTTTAGGTGGTGGAAAGTCAAAAAACGCGTCCCATAAAAGAATTTTTAAAAACCATAGAATCATTTGTGCGTCCATATGCACCAACATCCACGGCAACAAACCGATATTCGGCATCAGCTATGGCCATTAGTACTATAGAAAAGTATTTCTTGTAATTAAAATACTCCGATCCGGTGCCTTGGGGCTTTATAATCCTGATGTGTTTGCCGTCTACCGCACCTATACAGTTTGGAAACTGACATACCTCCCAAATATTTTCAGCAATTTCAAGCCACTTCTGGCGAGTTGGATGTGGGACAAATTCATCATGCAGTTGTTCCATAAAACACGGCAAGTCTCCTTCACAATAATGGACACCACAATAATGGACAGGCCAAAGGAATGTTATAGAAAAAAAAAATATCACATAAATACAAATACATGGAGAACAATAGGCGTATGAAGAATAGAATTGCTCACAGCGCCTGAACTGCGAACAATACTAATGCATTGCATAACCCTTGGCCAGCACAATTAAAAGCTGCAACGCGTAGAGTAACGAATAAAGAAATTATTGCTTTTTTGTTAACATGGGGTTGGGAAATATGTCAGGTTTCACCTTTACAACAGTAAAATAATATGTAAAGAATATTCAATTCAAAGATTAGCAATAGACCAAATTTATAAAATTAAGTTACCTTATAGTCAGCATAAGGCGATCTGCAGAGGAAACACTACGACGGAAAGTGGTGTCCTGTCTTTCAATGTGAGGTAAAACCCTTTGTAATAGGTCATCATAGCTTTCCACGCTCATCCTTAAGTAATTCTTAAACTTTTCGGGATAATTCCTCAATTTGGGAAAAAGAACTTCAAAGGCTCCTTACTCTTGCAGAGGTTATTGGATCAGTGGTGTTGGGAGGGGGGTGCAGACCGCATCGGGTGACATTGAGCTCTTACTCCATATATGGTTGTGTCCATATATGGAGTCAGTGCTATCAACATGAAGGGGGTATCCCCAAGCATTGTCAGTATGCTTGGAAACACCCAATGTATTTAATCTAATTTAGCTTCTATTTCTATAAGGTTGCCACCAGGATTCGAACTCACAACCTTTCATATCAGAGGCAAGAACACTAACCACTGAGCTATGAAGCTCAATGCTGAAAAACCTCACAGTAGTGTATCAAGTATTAGTTATTCCTATACAGCAGAAGTATAATTTACATTTTTTTTTTCAGTAATTGTAAAAAAAAATGTATGACACAAAATAAATGTGTAATTACTACATATATATATAGTAATTACACATTTATTTTTTTATTTAATTATACTTCTGCTATATAGGAATACCTAATACGTGATGCACTACTTAAATTTTTTACCAACACAATTTAGTATTGAGCTTCATAGCTCAGTGGTTAGGGCTTTTGCCTAAAATGTGCATTCATGTATATCAGAAGTATGATAATATATATTTATACTTCTGATATATATATATATATATATATATATATATATATATATATATATTAATATATATATAAATAAATGTATTATATATGGGAAACTATACTATACTAATAATATTAGTATAGCAGGTTAATATGAAGCTCTGATGGGGGAATGTGTGGATGCCACTGATGGGGGGGATGTGTGGAGGACACTGATGGGGGGATGTGTGGATGACACTTAGGGGGGATCTAGGGAGGGGCGTGGGGATGTTTGGGTGGGAGGTCCTGGAGGGGTGTTTTGGTGGAAGCTCTGGAAGGGGTAGGAGGTCCAATAGGTATGTGGGGGTGGGAGATCCGGGAGGGGGGGCCCATAAAAAAATTTAGCTATGGGGGGGGGGCATAACATTTTTTGCTGTGGGCCCCAGTCATTTCTAGCTACGCCCCTGGGTGACACCACCAGGACATGAGCACTTGCATTATGGAAGCACTCATCTCCCTACATTCATCTGTATCGCGATACAGATGAACACTGCAGCAGGGGAGGGAGAGGCATCTCCCTTCCCTGTTCCTCTGATAGGCTGCTGGCACAAGGCCAGCAGCCTAACAGAGGCCGGTGCATGTGGCGCGATTACGTCATCGCTCCGCCTGAGCTGTACTGCTTGGGACACAGGCCAGAAGAGGCCTGCATTGCATCTCTGCCATGGAGGTAAGTATGTGTTTTGTTTTTTGTTTTGTTTTTCTGTGAGGCGCTGGGCTGCGCTGGGGGGTCATTGCTGGCATAAAGGGGACACTTTGGGGCAATGGCTGGCACATGGGGAACACTATGGGGGCAGTGCTGGCATATGGGGGACAATATAGGGGCATTGCCAGCACATGGGGGACACTATGGGGAAATTGCTGACACATGGGGGACACTATGGGGGCATTGCTGGCATATGGGGGACAATATAGGGGCATTGCCGGCACATGGGGGACACTATGGGGGCATTGCTGGCGCATGGGGGACACTATGGGGGCATTGCTGGCACATGGGGGACACTATGGGGGCATTGCTGGCACATGGTGGACACTATGGCGGCATTGCTGGCACATGGGAGACACTATGGGGGCATGGCTGGCACATGGGGGACACTATGGGGGCATGGCTGGCACATGGGAGACTAATGGGGGCATTGCTAGCACATAGGGACACTATGGGGGCATTGCTGGCACATGAGGGACACTATGGGGGCATCTACTGGCACATGGGGGCATCTACTGGGGGCATTTCTGGCACATTATGGGGACACTATGGTGTTGGAGGGGAGAAGAATGCTATGGGGGTATATTATATAGGCACATTATGGGGGCACTAAAAAGGGGCCTTTAATACTGGAACATTCTAGGGGACACTATGGGAGAATCTTATACTGCCACATTCTGGGGGCACTATGGGGAAGAGGAGAGGGGCACTATGTGGGCATTTACTAGGGGCATTATATAGGGGTATTTTCTACCGCACTGGGGGACACCAGCCCTAGCAACACCACTGTATTGAATGCACCCAATAGCGAAGCTGACGCCGCCGCCTGGCTCTGAGACGTCTTCTCCATCTGGAAACAAGGATTAAGGCATGAAAGCCAAAGCGAAGGTGGTCCGGCATCATCTTTACAATCTTCAGAGGGAGCTTCTGAGGTAAGTGACCTTCGGTTGGCTTTTATAGCCACTTTAGTATTTGCATATGATTTGATTTTGTTTGATGTTTGCAAATTTGAATACCAAATCCGTTATTCCATTTAAAACCGTATGATAACAGAATAGACGGATCCGTTGTTTCGACAGATCCAGTAAAAATTGCTGTACGTTGTCATACGGATATCCGGTATTTACTTACGGCGCCGGAATACTGGATCAGGCGGCAAAAAACTATAGGTATATATGCATTTTGTCGGATCCGGCATGCACTTCCGGCAACGGAAATGAATGCCAGATCTTCACAACGCAAATGTGCAAGTTGCCTTAATTGGAAGTTTGGGTATCTAATATATAAACCTGAATGTATGTATGTATGTCCGCTAAAGTAATCCACACCGTCGCATTTATAATTGCGAAATTTTGCACAGCGGCCTTCTGTGACTCGGGGAATGTCATAGACTATGTTTTGAGTGGAAATTTTCACCCCACGCTTTCCAATTATTTGCCAAAAAATATGCTTAGTAACCTTACCGCTACAAACTACAGCTGTTGTGGCAGTTAGCCTGGATATTAATCAGGTTGCATATAGCAACCAATAACAGCTCAGCCTCTATACTGCTACTGAGGACTCCAATGATGATTGTGTGTTGAACAGGATTAGGGAGGCAGATCGATGTAACAGTAGAGGAGGAGGACAGTGACACGAATAAAGAGCAGAGGCATCATATACCCAGAAAACTGTCAAGGATATTCTACTAAAGGTCAGCTTGAGAATTGGCGATGCTGCTGAAATTATGGTTGTAGACCCAAAACGAGCCAGACCTAAGCCAAGCTCGTTTGTCGCTAGTTCTGTGTAGAATGTGAAAGTATCTCCCATCTGGCAGTTTTTCTCCACGTTGCCAGCAAATGGATAGCCATGTGCAAGATCTGTAGGATAAAAATAAGCTGGGGGCATTCAAATATAAACATAGGCACCATTGCTCAGCACATGCAGTGTCATCACTGGTTACTGTGGGTAAATAGAAGTAGTCGCCAACTAGCTCAGCAAGAGTGTTGTCTTTCTCCTTCTCTCCTTTGTGGCAGCTAGGCTTCATCCAGTGGCGTAACTACTGGGGAAGCAGGGGATTTGGCTGCTTCGGGGCCCGGCAGTGTGCGTAATAGTTTCTTTTCAAGTTAATACTTAGTGATGATTCAACTTATACTGTGTGTTATGTTAATTAAAGTTGTTCCGGCTGGGCCCCTTCACAACAGCAGCGGCACAGAGCGGGTAACCCCCAAGCCAACCCCCCCGTGCTCGTATGCCGGCCTGGCTCGCTATCTGACTGATCTTACTGTCTCTGCAGCGCACAAGCTGTATTAAGCCCTCCCACATACTGTGTCTGAGCACACACATCCACCCATACAATGCCCACCATAAACCTCTGCCCATATATCCTGTCCACCCACCCATACAGTGCCCACCATAAACCTCTGCCCCTATAATCCTGCCCTTCCACCCATACAGTGCCCACCATAAACCTCTGCCCATATATACTGTCCATCCACCCATACAATGCCCATCATAAATCTCTGCCCATATAATCCTGACCATCCACCCATACAATGCCCACCATAGACCTCTGCCCATATATCCTGTCCTGTTATGGCACCCCCTGTGGTCAGTGCGGTCACTTCTGAAGAAAATCACCCAGAATGCTGCAATTTCTTCTCAATGCTTTCGTTATTAGCCGCTGCTTTTTCCTCCATGCTTTACACTGCAGCTCCATTAGGACACAACTGTGATAGATGACTATACTGCTTTCTCTATTTAAAGGGGTATTCTGGTTATCTTACACAGGATAGGTAATAACTATTAGATCAATGAGGGCACTACTGCTGGGACCCCCAGCAATCCCAAAAATGGGGGCCCTGTATCCTCTGCAGCCCCCCTGAAATAAACAGAGAGCATGCGTGCAGCCGCTCCATTAATTTCTAAGTGAGCTCCGGAGATAGCTAAGTGCTGTAGGGAATAATGTAATGTAATTAGAATACCTCTTTAAGTCTAATGTAATCTGAAATCTAAATCTGAAAACTTGCAAGCTGCCTGACTTCTGCCACCATGCTCTGCTCTGCAAGTTATACACTAGATCAATAGGTTCCTATGGGTAATAACTGTTATAGAAAGGATGTCACCTAGACTCACCTGACCCTAGACACGGAGTGTGTGCAGTCTTATATACAGCCTGTATATACATTGCGCACAGTGGTTATAGCTATGCAGCCTAATTGAGAATTCCATGCTAGACACCATCCAATCGGATTATTCACTGTATGGAGGTCTTATCCAGTAACTGTATGGAGGTGTTAACCAGTCACTGTATAAAAGTATTATCCAGTCACTGTATGGTGGTGTTATCCAGTCACTGTAAGGTGCTATCATCCAGCCACTCTATGGAGGTGTTATCCAATATGGTGGTGTTATCAGGTCACTGTATTTAGGCGTTATCCAGTCATTGTATGGCGGCGTCATCCAGTCATTGTATGGCGGCGTCATCCAGTCATTGTATGGCGGCGTCATCCAGTCATTGTATGGCGGCGTCATCCAGTCATTGTATGGCGGCGTCATCCAGTCATTGTATGGCGGCGTCATCCAGTCATTGTATGGCGGCGTCATCCAGTCATTGTATGGCAGCGTCATCCAGTCATTGTATGGCGGCGTCATCCAGTCATTGTATGGCGGCGTCATCCAGTCTCTGTATGTAGGTGTTATCTGGTCCCTGTATGGAGGCATTATCATGTCACTGTATGGCCGTGTTATTATTTGGTTGTAGGGCTAATATATTTACAGTGTATACTGTAGATTCCAGTATATTATGCTGTAGTGTGGCCTGCATTTCCCAGTAGAGTAAATGACCCTTGTAGAACACAGTCCACACTACTGTTCACCAGGACCAGCCTACAGTACATGGCAGCCTCCCTTCTCTGTGTACTAATGCTTATTTTGGCACACTTAAGCTGGGTTCACATCACCTTTTTGCCATGCGTTTAACATATACAAAAAACGTATACCTTAACAGAAGACTCATATTGATGTCATGCAGTGCATATATAGGATTCCATTGTAAATTAAATACACTTTTTTTGCCGGACTCTTTGCCGTTTTTGTATCCCTTTTTTCCAACATATGCGTCAAACAGATGGTAAAAAGGTGATGTGAATCCACCCTTATATATGCACACATGCAATGCCAGAATGGTCATGAAGAGGGGGGCCCATACAAAAATTTGCTTTGGGGCCCAGTCAGTTCTAGTTATGCCCCTGGCTTCATCCACATGCACTACAGTGTCCTTGTCATTGCCATTATCACTTACTGCTTCTCACTCTCTTCATTGTCAGCGATCAATAACAGAATGTGTGCCCAGGATTGAAATGTTCCAACAAAATAAAATTTCACTTTGCACATGCTACAGAGTCAGTATGAGTAGTGTAAAGCTGTGAATGATTTTGTCATGCACCAGACCACCTCAGTAGGGAGCATGTGTTGTTTTGAGGCCAGGCAGTGGCAGCTTATCATAGACACATGTCGTGTACTGAAGCCATTCAAAAAGGCCACCAAATTTGTCAGTGGGGATGACTACGGCATAAATTATGTCATTCCCCTCATATTTTTCTTAGAAAAATGCTCCCGCTGATGCAATATGGGGGCCAATGAAGAAGAAAAACCTATACATCTTGCTGTCTGCCCTGTAGCTGTTAGGAACCCTCAAGGAGAAAGTCTTGAAGACAGAATGTGGTACGAGGATTTCCAACTGGAGGTGATGGAGGAGCAGAAAGATGATGATGATAACACTAGCCTTGACACCCAATTATCTCAGAGGGGGTGGAACCAGAAAGAACTGGCTCCTCCAGCATGCTGGCCAGAATAGCAGGTTGTATGCTTGCTTTCATACGTACTGACAGATGGCCATATTTGCCATTCAGCATCAGAGGAGACATCACTGCATATAAGAGGTATGTAGTGCTGTATTGTCTTGTACTGTATGTTCGATAGAGCTGGCTCGCTGCCGTGACCCATGTCTCACTACCTTAGTCCCCTTCTCCATATCTTACAGACAACCACCACAACGGGGCAGCTTCTGGGGAGGTATTCTGTGCTGCATTGTAGTATTTTATTTCTGCTGGGATTGTATTTGTTCTACACTGTGATATTTGGTTCTGCAGTTTCCTAATATGAAAAAGCATAACACATTTATCCATATTAGTGTCACTCTGACATTATTTGCTATTGCTGTCATTGTGTTCAAGAATTTGTAAAAAAATGAATTAAATGAATTTCAAGAAGTTCGCCCCTCCTTAATCCAGACAATGACACCCTCATGATTAAAGCCTGCATAACTTCATTAGGATTCACAATGCTTGCTCTGCTGCTGTCCTGGACCAATTTCTGACATCATCATCTATTGGTTTGTGCCAGACTGTGCATGGACGACCTGGAGCAGCAGGATGTGCACTATTTCAGCAGCATTGCCGTGGCAGTTGCTGATTTGTTCTGTACTAATACCATTGAAAAATAGATTGCTCAATAAAATCAGCTTCAAACTACACCCTGACAACTCCAAGAAGTAATGGCCCGGTTAGTTCCCTACAGAAAAGCCCAGATCCCTGTATAGGGAATAAAAGGTGAAAACCAGGGGATCACCAGGATAACACCCTTAGGCCTCATGCACACAACCGTTGTTTTGGTGTGCATTTAAGCCGCATTTTTTGTGGCTTGGATGTGGACCTATTTACTTCAGTGGCGCCTAAAAAGATTCGGACAGCACTCCGTGTGCTGTCTGTATCCAATGCTCCATTACACAACCCCACAAAAAATAGAACATGTCCTATTCTTGTCCACTTTGCAGACCAGAATAGGCATTTCTATCATAGGATGGGATTTTCCATTCAAAATATGGAACTCACACGGATGCTATCCCTGTTTTGAAGACCCACACTTTACAGACCACAAAACACAGTTGTGTGCATGAGGCCTTGGGCCTAACCCAAAGCCGGACCAGTTAGTAGGCACAGTGGGTCTACTACAACTGTCTGTTACAAGAACATATATTATATACTCAAACATCAATGTATAATAAACCTAAATGAAGGAACCGCCCCAGAGCGAGGGAAGGGTTCACACTAGTCAAAAGGAAAACAGTACAAAATATGGACTCATAACAACTGTACTCAAAACTAACTTAAAAAGTGTGGAAATTTTTTTTTTTATAATAAAGAGAATCTTTCAAGTTTCAAGTCATCACCTGTGCTCAGATAAGGGATACCTAACTGATTTGTGGGGAACAGATAGCTGGGAACCCCAGCAATCCTAAAAACAGGAGTTCTGTTTCCCTATTCTGATGGAGCGACAGGATAACTTGCAGACTTGACACAACTACTTTAAATACAGTAAATAAATACAATAGTATTTCATGCAGAAAACCATACTTTTCCTCAAAATTTGTTGTATATCTCATTGAATGCAAGTGTGATCTTTAATATGTTGGACATACAACAATGACAATTAGGGTCAGAGTCAATAAACTTAGATCTAATGTGGCCGTTAGATATATTAAACATATCCTTTTGCGCCATGCTGCTACAGTTTTTTGGAATTTACCATTATACCTATTAAATAAATTGCACAGGAACCCTCTGAAAAATGTGAAATCCTGTGGCGGAGAGAGATGTTTTGGGTGACCAACTTTCTGCTAGAGTTTATGCTACTTTCACACTTGCGGACCTCCAGCCTGCCCCCATTATAGTAAATGGGACCAGAGCTGACTTCCGGCAGCACTGTGGACTTGAACAGCCTGCCGGAAAAGGCTACTGCCAGTGTGAAAGTAGCCTTAGTTCTAAGCATTTCCTAGTACACTGGGTCACTCTTGCATGTCTCTCCATGTTCCGTTTTATTCATGCTAGAGGAGCATGGTCTGTTACCAATGTAAATGTCCTACCTAGCAGATAGAATTTGAGTGACTCCATTGCCCACTTGATGACGAAACATTCTCATTCAACAATAGCATAACTTTTTTTTATTATTGTTAATTATTTGGGGATTTTTTTTTTTTATGTAAAACCATTGTTTTTATTTATTTTTTTATTTTACATTTTGCATTTCCCCCATAAGGTCATACAAGACCTCTGGGGGACATTTGACTTCACTTTTTTTTTTTTTTTTTCACTATTGATTTCTCCTGTAACTGGGGCTGACATAGTAGCCCCAGTTACAGATGAAATACACCCACCAGAGAGGCTGTACAGCATAATACTATGCTGTACAGCCTCAGTGCAGGGCTCATCGAGGTCTGTGAGAGACCCGACAGCTCCTGCACACTGCCGGCCCCGGCGGTCACATGACCACCAGGGCGGAAGCAGGAAGCTCATAGTGCTTCCTGCAAAGCAGGCACAGCGCTCACTGAGAGCTGTGTCTGCGGCGATTTAGAAGGCAGGGACACTTGGGCACTGTCCCTACCTTCTCTCTGGGTTGCCCTGCTGTCACTGACAGCAGGCAACCCGCTCAGCATCTGCACGATTAGCGTGCAGATGTCTTCTCTGAATGGATGTTCTAAAACGTCCATTCAGAGATAGACAACCGCCCATAGGATGTTTATAGTCTATGGGCGGTCGTCAAGTGGTTAAAGACCAGGCCATTTTTTGCAAATCTGACCAGTGTCACTTTATGTGTGAATAACTTTAAAACAATTTTACTTATCCAGGCCATTCTGAGAATGTTTTTTCGTCACATATTGTAATTCATGACACTGGTAAAATGGAGTAAAAAATAATAATTTTTATTTATAAAAAAAATAGCAAATTTACAAAAAATTGGGAAAAATTTGAAAATTTCCAAGTTTCAATTTTTCTACTTCTATAATATATAGTAATACCTCCAAAAATAGTTATTACTTTACATTCTCCATATGTCTACTTCACGTTTGGATCATTTTGGGAATGCCATTTTATTTTTTGGGGACGTTACAAGACTTAGAAGTTTAGAAGCAAAACTTACAAAACCCACTTTTTAACGACCAGTTCAGGTCTGAAGTTAGTGCGGCTTACATAATAGAAACCATCCAAAAATTACCCAATTTTAGTAACTACACCCCTCAAGGTATTAAAAACTGATTTTATAAACTTTGTTAACCCTTTAGGAGTTCCACAAGAGTTATTGGCAAATGGAGATGAAATATCAGAATTTCCATTTTTTTGAAAATTTTCCATTTTAATCAATTTTTTTCAGAAACAAAGCAAAAACTCAATATTTATTGCCCTGATTTTTGCAATGAAGAGGTGTAGTTTCTTAGATGGGGTCACTTTTATGGAGTTTCTACTCTAGGGGTGCATAAGGGGGTCTTCAAATGGGACATGGTGTCAAAAAAAGGCCATCAAAATCTGCCTTCCAGAAACCATATGGCGTTCCTTTCCTTCTGCGCCCTGCCGTTTAATCATACAGCAGTTTATGACCACATATGGGGTGTTTCTATAAACTACAGAATCAGGGCAATAAATATTGAGTTTTGTTTGGCTGTAACACCCCATATGTGGTCGTAAATGACTGTACGGGCACACGGCAGGGTGCAGAAGGCAAGGAACACCATATGGTTTCTGGAAGGCAGATTTTGCTGGACTAGTTTATTTACACCATGTCCCATTTGAAGCCCCCCTAATGCACCCCTAGAGTAAACACTCCAAAAAAGTGACCCCCATCTAAGAAACTACACCCCTCAAGGTATTCAAAACTGATTTTACAAACTTTGTTAACCCTTTAGGTGTAGTGTTGATCACTAATTTTCGAATTGCGAATTTTAATCGCGAATATCGGCACTTCGAGAATTCGCGAATATTTAGAATATCGCAAAATATATTCGCAATTGCGAATATTCGTTTTTATGCGAATTTTTTATATACAAATTTTCGCAAGCAAGAAAATAATGTCATTATTTTCTGATTGCGAAAATTCGCATAAATAATTCGCATATATTTGCATAAAAATTTGCATAAAATACACATAAAAATTACCATAAACTGGCATTTAAAGATACCCTTTAAATACCAGTTTATGCAAATTTTTATGCAAATCAAGAAGATAATGACTGGAGATTACAAATTTGCGAATTTTTGAATATATGGCGAATATTCGCACAAATATTCGCGAAATATCGCGAATTCGAATATTGCCCCTGCCGCTCATCACTAGTTAGGTGTTCCTTAAGAGTTTATGGCAATTTTTTGTAACCTTGTCTCACAAAAATGTAATATAGAGCAACCAAAAATCATATGTACTCTAAAAATAGTCCCAACAAAACTGCCACCTTATCACGTAATTTCCAAAATGGGGTCACTTTTTTGGAGTTTCAACTCTAGGGGTGTATCAGGGGGGCTTCAAATGGGACATGGTGTAAATTAACCAGTCCAGCAAAATCTGCCTTCCAGAAACCATATGGTGTTCCTTTCCTTCTGCACCCTGTCGTGTGCCCGTACAGTAGTTTACGACCACATATGTGGTCTTTCCATAAACTACAGAATCAGGGCAATAAATATTGAGTTTCGTTTGGCTGTTAACCCTTGCTTTGTTACTGGAAAAAATGGATTAAACTGGAAACTTTGCCAAAAAATTGCTGTTTTGGCACAGTTTTTTTTTTTTTTGACTGTGTTCATCTGAGGGGTTAGTTTATGTATTATTTTTTATAGAGCAGATTCTTACGAACACGGCAATACATAATATGTCTACTTTTTTACATTTATTTAGGTTTTACACTATAATATCCTTTTTTAAACAAAAAATAAAAAACATTTTAGTATCTCCATAGTTTGAGAGTCAGTTTTTTTTAGTTTTTAGCCGATTATCTTAGGTAGAGGCTCATTTTTTGCGGGATGAGAGGACGGTTTTATTGGCGCTATTTTGGGGTGCATATGACTATTACACTTTTTGTTATGTTAGGTGACAAAACAATTGCTTTTTTTGCACCGTTTTTATTTTATTTTTTTGATTGTGTTCATCTGAGGGGTTAGGTCATGTGTTATTTTTATAGAGCATATTCTTACAGACGTGGCAATACCTAATGTTTACTTTTTTAAATTTATTTAGGTTTTACACTATAATATCCTTTTTTAAACAAAAAAAAACATTTGGCAGGCAAGCAACTGAAATTACACTAAAGTGTAAAAATCAAATGACTTATTTTTATGCAAAGTCCTGTGCCACACGGTATGAGTGGTGGGCACTGGCAGTGGGCACACTACAGTCTGTAGAAGTCAGCCTGACACACACTGGCAGCAGGCAAGCAACTGAAATGACACTAAAGTGTAAAAATTAAATGCCTTTTTTTGATGGAAAGTCCTGTGCCTCCCGGTATGAGTGGTGGGCACTGGCAGTGGGCACACTACAGTCATTGGAAGTCGGCCTGACACACACTGGCAGGCAAGCAACTGAAATTACACTAAAGTGTAAAAATTAAATGCCTTTTTTTGATGCAAAGTCCTGTGCCACACTGTATGAGTGGTGGGCACTGGCAGTGGGCACACTACAGTATGTTGGCCTGCAGCTCCTCACACACGGGCAGGCCAGGCAACTGCAATATATATATGAGAGAAAAAAAAGCAGACTAATGTAGCAGCCCTAAAAAGGGCTTTTTGGGGTGCTGTCAGGACGCTGTCCTTACAGCAGAGATCAGATGAGTCTTCCAGGACTGGAGTGGACACTGAATACACTAGCCTAGCTATCGATTTCCCAATTAAATCAGCAGCAACTACACTGTCCCTCCTCTCACTAAGACTGCAGCTTCCGAATGAATCTAAAATGGATGCTGTTCAGGAGATGGGAGGGTCTGGGAGGGAGGGTATGCTGCCGATTGGCTGGAATGTGTCTGCTGACTGTGAGGTACAGGGGCAAAGTTTGCTCAATGATGATTTATAGGGGGCGGACCGAACATCGCATATGTTCGCCCGCCGCGGCGAACGCGAACAAGCTCTGTTCACCGGCGGATAGTTCGAGCCATCTCTATATCTGTGTTGCATGGAGTCAACCAACTTCTGGCACCTGTGAACAGGTATTCCAGCCCAGGATGATTGGACTACATTCCACAGTTCTTCGTTTTTGATGTAACCCGACAAGTTTTCTATTGGATTAAGATCCAGGGATTGGGCTGAAACGTCAATCTTGTTGGTCTGTAACCAAGATGTTGCATGTTTACTGGTGTGTTTGGGGTTGTTGTCTTGTTGGAACACCCATTTCAAGGGCATTTCCTTTTCAGCATAAGGCAGCATGACCTCTTCAAGTATTCTGATGTATTCAAACTGATCCATGATCCCTGGTATGTGATAAATAGGCCCAACACCGTAGTATGAGAAACATCCCCATATCATGATTCTTGCGCCATCATGCTTCACGGTCTTCATAGTGTACTGTGGCTTGAATTCAGTGTCCGGGGGTCGTCTGACAAACTGTCTCTGGCCACTAGACCCAAAAAGAACAATCTTACTTTCATCAGTCCACAAAATGTTGCGCCATTTCTCTTCAGGCCAGTCAATGTGCTCTTTCACAAATTGTAACCTCTTCAGCACATGTCTTTTTTTCAACAGTGGGACTTTGCGGGGGCTTCTTGCAGATAGCTTGGCTTCACATAGGCATCTTCTAATTGCAACAGTACTCACGGGAAACTTTAGACCTTCTTTTATCTTCCTGGAGCTGATTGTTGGCTGAGTCCTTGCCATTGTGGCTATTCTTCTATCCATTTGAATGGTAGTTTTCTGCTTTCTTCCACATTTTTCAGGTTTTGGTTGACCTTTTAAAGCATTTGTGATCATATTAGCTGAGCAGCCTATCATTTTCTGCACTTCTGTCTATGTTTTCCCCTCTCCAATCAACTTTTTAATCAAGGTACGCTGTTCTTCTGAACAATGTCTGGGACAACCCATTTTCCTCAGAATTTCAGAGAGAAATGCACTGTAACCAGCATGTACAACATTTGCTGCCTTACTTCCTTAAATAAGGGCAATAATTGCCACCTCTTTTTCAAAGAATGAATTACCTCACTAATTGAACTCCACAATGCTATTATTTTGAACATGCCCCTTTCAATTAGTGATTCAATTACACAGAATCAGCAGCATGCATGTCATGACTGTTGGGTCTGTTGGATTTCTATTACTCTACTACACCTGCTTGTTAATTTTTTTGCCATGTAGAAATATAATTTCTACCAAAAACAGTGATTGATCAGGTTAGTGATGTCTGACTGATATTATTTTACCCATGCTGGGTGAGAGAAATATCTCTGTAAATTGACAACTTTGAATAAAAAAATTTAAAAAGTTGTCGTTTACAGCGATATTTCTCACACGCAGCATGGGTATATGTAAAAATACACCCCAAAACACATTGCTCTACTTCTCCTGAGTACGGCGATACCACATGAGTGACACTTTTTTGCAGCCTGGGTGCGCAAAGGGGCCCTAAAACCAATGAGTACCTTTAGGATTTCACAGGCCATTTTTACGCATTTGGATTCTCACGCTTTAGGGCCCCTAAAATGCCAGGACAGTATAAAAACCCCACAAGTGACCCCATTGTGGAAAGAAGACACCCCAAGGTATTCTGTGAGGGGCATGGCGAGTTCACAGAAAAAAAAAAATTTGGCACAAGTTAGCGGAAATTTTTTTTTTTTTTTTTTACAGTCTCATATTCCACTAACTTGTGACAAAAAATAAAATTTTGCATGAACTCACCATACCCCTCACGGAATACCTTGGGGTGTCTTCTTTCTAAAATGGGGTCACATGTGAGGTTTTTGTACTGCTCTGGCATTTGAGGGTCTCCGAAATCATTACACGTATGGCCAACATTAGGAGTTTCTGCAATTCTCCTTATATTGAGCATACGGGTAATGAGATTTTTTTTCCCGTTCAGCCTCTGGGCTGAAAAAAGAAAAAAATTCAACGGCACAGATTTCCTCATTCGCATCGATAAATGTGGATGAAAAAATCTCTGCCCAAAAATGTGCAAAAAAAAAAAAAACGGCACAGATTTCCTCATTCGCATCAATCAATGTGGATGAATAAATCTCTGCCAAAAAATGTGCAAAAAAAAAAAAGTAGTAAGGCCCCATACACACGTCCGCAAAAATGTCCGCATCTATTCCGCAATTCTGCGGAATAGATGCGGACCCATTCAGTGTGATTGGGTCCGGCGGTGATGCGGAGAGTACACTATGTGCTCGCCGCATCAGCATTTGCGGAGCTGCGGCCACAAACTTCCGGGTTTCGGCCACCAAACATCCGGCCGCAAAAAGATAGAGCATGTCCTATTCTTGTCCGCAATTGCGGACAAGAAAAGGCATTTTCTATATAGTTCTGGCAATGTGCGGATCCGCAAAATGCGGAAAGCACATTGCCGGTGTCCGTGTTTTGCGGATCCATGGATCCGCAAAACACATACGGACGTCTGAATGAGCCTTACAGGGGGGTAATTAGTGTCAGGGGGGTGACATGGGGTGATCGGGGGTTAATCAGTGACGGGGGTGGGGGTGATGGATGGGGGGGGGGGGTCTGTGTGGTGATTGGTGCACTTATAAAAGTTTCCTTTGGTGGTCCCAAGCAAAAGGGACCACCAAAGGAACGATCAGCAAGCATATCAGACGCTGTTAACAAAACAGCGTCTGATATGCAATTTTTTTTAACTTCTACAGCCTGCCAGCGCACGATCAGCGCTGGCAGGCTGTAGTTTACCTTATCCCCGACGCAATCCTGTGAACGCGCGCACGCGCGTGCGCGCGTTCACAGGAAATCTCGCCTCTCGCGAGATGACGCGCCCGCGCGTCAGAGAGGAACAGACCGACCGCCTGCAGGACGCAATCCTGCGTTAGGCGGTCGGTAAGAAGTTAAACCGTTACATTTGTGATCATCGCCGCAGTCTATATATCTGTAACAAAATCCGCAAAAAGTTTTTTTCTTACAAAGAGCGTTATCACTAAGCGCCAGGTTTCTATGTGTTTTCAAACAATCCTCTGAACGACAATACGTCCTACATATTGGGCACCGTGTATTAGACTGCTCAACAAAATTCGGTCTCTGGCACGCTTTACAAAACTGCATACACCCGTGTCGATGTTTATGTTTGTATACAGTGCAACACACGTCGCAAAAATAATCGAAACTGATAAAAGCTTTTAGATTTTTTATGCCATAATAATGCTTTTCATGGTGCAATATATAAATGGTCTTTTCTTTAGCGGTGCGGGCTGTATGATAATAATGCCACTGACCCCTATTGTGGTACAAAATTTTTATTGTGATGTTTAATTTTTTTTTAAATTCAGCAACGTCAGTAAAAGACACCAAATACCCCTCGGGTATTTGTAAGTCTCTATGCAGTTGTTGAGCTTTCTCTAACAATGCGACGTCGCTCAAAGCATCACCCTCCAAAATAGCGTAAACACTAGCGGCCAGGCAGACGTTATTATCGTAATTTTTAAAATCGTATAAATGTTGTTTTTTTACGATCAATAATCTGACTACACGCGATACCACCCAAATGCCTTCTGGACACACCACGTCGACACCTGACAATGATGACAACTAGCTTAAGTGAATTACCGGATATGCACTCCGCGTTACTCTGTAAAGCGTTAGCGATATTGTCCAAAAATGTTTCGGCTCTAAATCCATCTCTAGAATACCTATTTAAAAAAAATTGAATCAAACGTTTCGCCGCCATCTAAACGCAATTGTATAAAATCACCCGGCTCGGCGTCCCGTAAAACCCTATCTAACAATGTCTGTATAGAAGCGTGTATTGCATCAAGAGCGTCAACAAATGAGCGAATTGATTCGAGGTTAGCGAATCTGAAGTGTTCCGTGTACATGGTACTATTAAAATTCGCTAAGTCACGCTGTTGATGGTAAACACGTTCTAGATAAACGGATCTAACGTTTTGTGGTTCAGGGGGTTTGTCTGTAGCATCCGTGTTATAGGTCATGTCGTCATTTTGTGGGACATCTGACTGAATACGATTTAATTGAGTATTTGAAGGTCTGTTTGGTCGACTGTGCTCCGCTTGCGCGGCTTGCGATTGCGGCTGTGTTTGTCCGGCATGCAGATGAGCCAAAGCACCAGTCTTGTTACGACATTCCTGTCTTTTTTTGATAGCTATTTTGTTTGGACGCACCGGCTTAGCATTGTTGTTACACCGGCGTCGCCTCTTTTCTCTAGCTATTTTACAACGTTTAACTGAAAAACAGATTTTTATAGCCTGTTTTAACTTTCTAACCCTAGCATTTACAGTTCTTTTTGCACTTTTAAAAGGTTGGCCCCCTCCACCTGTCATCACTAGTCAGTCTTTGTCTAGCAGCTCTTTTTCAAGAGCGTCAAGATGCGTAATCAGTCGTGTGTATTTGTCACGCGTAGCGTGTATTCGCACCACGGTAATTTTGTTGGGGCAGTTAAACGCTCGAGACGTAGATTCTTTAACGTAACATTTTAAATACATCGCCACACGTGCCATTTTGTTGTTACATTTCGCGAGATCCCTCAACGTGTCGTACGTCTCTCCACCCCGGCGATAACAGGAATGGACAAGAGGCTTGTATCGCTGTTGGGGTTCACGTATCTGTTGTACGTCGCTACATGTCGCTACATGTATCTGGCGTATCAAATGTGATGCGCTTTTTACAAGGTATTACATCTTGCATATTGGGTATTGGTGTTATGTCGCATAAAGCTGTAATATCATCACTCACCACTCAGACTCACCACTCTGCAGAACCGGCTGCGGCTTTGTTAGAAATCCAGCTATCGGTGTATTCGGTTACTGGCGATATTTTGTGGTTGATCGTCGTCTCTCTTTAACGACGCGCACTTTGGTGTTTTCTTTTCTTTTGGCTCAAATTTAAAGACAAACATTAAGATATAGTTATTAAGAATTTTCAAGTGTGCTAATTAAAACAGCTCTCCGCGTAATATTAACTTACGGGCATCAGGATAGCAGATAATCGGCACTGCTGTTTTTTCAGCCGCCAACTGTCGCGGGCGCTGGTGCACGGCTCTGGTGGTTCTGGGAACAAAGAAGCTTTGGCCATTTTTCTTTTCAGCGCTGTATTTTAAAAAAGTATTAGACTTATAGACCATGTTTAAAATATATTACAGCAACAATGCGCTTTGGTCCTTATGCGCTTTCCCCCGCTTGCGACGCTTTTGTAGGGAATCATCGGCGAGTGTCGCAATGTCATCAATTGTATACACTTTTCTTTTCAGTGCTGCGTTTTAAAAAGTGTATTAGCATATAGATAATGTTTAAAACCGACAACATCAAAGACGTCGACGGAACCTTACATGTTCTGTCTAGCAGGGTCGTCTGTTTCATTTCACTGCACCCTGGAGTTGTGAGATCGATAACTCGCGCCGGATCATTCTCTTTTAGATCATCAGAATCGTTGCCAGTAACTGCAATGTTTGAATGTCCTGTATTTTCAGTATCAATGGCTCCGTTCACAATTCTTAAAATGTCTTGGGTTTAAGCGTCTGTAATAAACGTGTATGAAATATAACTAGCGATAAAAATATATATGTAATAAAAACATAAGATGATTACTTACGACCAGGCACGGAGTCGTCGGATTGTAATCAGGTTCGTTTGAATTGTCATTATGTGCTATAGCCATACTGTGCTCCTCGTCTGAAAGCAGTTGTACCCCACCACCGATTATGTACGCTTTATAAAAATCGTCGGCCGCGATAAGCAGCTGCACGTCGGGGATAATGTCATTTCCTCATAAATTTTGGTAAGAATCCATCTAAACAAATTGTATATTGTTAGTTAAAATATAGCATTATTTGTATGCTGTAAAAGAAAGACATTTAGAGCATAACACCCTATAAATATGCACAGTTACATAGATACAGATAACATAAGTAATATTCAATAAATAGTGTAATATTTTAAAAACATAACAGACAAATGGAACTTACCTTTTGAAGTGTTTTATGTCTTGGTATCCTACGACTGTCCTTGGATAAGTAAATCTGTGCTAGCACTGCACAGAATGTGACCTGTTTATATAGGCGGTTCCTGTTGTAAAACCATACCATGTGGTAATAATTAGCATATTCATTAGTTGATGCAACTCAAATAGTTTGTTTAGATTATGTTTTATAAGAATTTGTATGTTTATTATAGGCCTTTTTTATGTCAGAATCTTATTTTATATCAGAAGCATATAAAATGTTATAAATGGTCTTATCAAATATTTTGCTATGAAATACAAGACGCAGTTAGTACGGTCTGCGGCCATTACAGTAAAATTTATATGTTTATTATAGGCCTTTTTTATGTCAGAATCTTATTTTATATCAAAAGCTTATCAAATGTCATAAATGGACTTATCAAAAATTCTTGTCAAAATATGATTTTAATCAAAATGAATTTTTATCAAAATAGGCAAAAATCAAAAATTCTTATCAAAATATGATTTTATTCAAAATGGATTTTTATCAAAATTAGGTTTTTATGAATGTTAGGTTTATTAAACTAGGAGTGTTATGAAAAAAGGGTTTTATGAAAAATGAACATTATTAAACCGTATAAATTGATATAAATTCATATCAAAGTGGGGTGGCTTTTATATCATAAGCTTATGAAATGTTATAAATGACTTTATCAAATGTTATCAAATCACAAAAATTATTTATAAAGCCGCTATGAAATACAAGATGCAGTTAGTACGGTCTGCGGCCATTACTGTACAATTTATATATTTATTATAGGCCTGTAAGATTAAAATAAATAAATCACAAACAAGAATACAGCCTGTCGCTTGTCCAGACAGATATCATGACCATTTCAGTAGAAAGCCGGGGGTGGGGGGGGGGGGGGTGTAATCAGCTGGGCTTTTCAAAGTCACAAGAATACAGCATGTGGCTTGTACAGACAGATGTCACGACCTTTGCAATAGAAAAGATTGTTTTAAACAGTTGTCAACTGTGGACATTAGGGTACTTTCACACTTGCGTTGGTGCGGATCCGTCTGTTTATTTGCACAGACGGATCCGAACCTCTAATGCAAACGTTTGTATCCGTTCAGAACGGATCCGTTTGCATTAGGTTTAAAGAAAAATGACAAAGTCCAAAATAGATCAGTTTTGAATTACATTGAAAGTCAATGGGGAACGGATCCGTTTTCAAATGCACCATATTGTGTCATTGACAACGGATTCGTCCCCATTGACTTAATATTGTAAAAAAAACTGATCCGTTAGGCTCCGCCTCTTCAGACGGACACCAAAATGCTGCATGCTGCGTTTTGGTTTCCACCTCCAAAACGGAATAGAGGCAGAACAGAGCGGAACTGATGCATTCTGAACGGATCCTTATCCATTCAGAATGCATTGGGGTTTAACTGATCCGTTTTGGACCGTTTGTGAGAGCCCTGAAACGGATCTCACAAATGGAATCCAAAACTCTAGTGTGAAAGTACCCTTAGCCGGGATCTGAGAAGTGTGTATTAAGATGTCATATTCTTGTATTAAATTAATATCAAGCAATATAAATTTAATATCAAGCAATATAAATTTAATGTCAATGTAATATCCAGCAATATAAATTTTATATCAAGCAATATAAATTTTATATCAAGCAATATAAAAAAGGGGTGGGGGTAGCTGTATAAAAGGGGGCATGGTACCTGTCACTTTGCAGTTTGACGAAACATATACCCCCTTACTACTACTAAGGTTATTATTTATTGCTCATTTTATATGCTCTAAAAGGCTTAAACCTATCTTGACCCAGGTATGGAATAAAACTTCACCTTGATTCCTTTTTTTTAAATAGACCAAATCGACAAATTTAGATAATGTGAGCCTAACAGACTTTTAAAATTTTGGTTGACCCTTTGCATGCTAAAACTAGTATTCAAAAATGCTCCTAATATGGTCAGGAGATGTGCACTAGCTCCTGTCCTTGGGCTACATTGGTCAGCACAAGGATTTTGTACTTAGCCGATATAACTCAAAATATTAATAGGCTGAGACAAGAGATTTTGTCATTTAAGGAGAGTGTGAAAAATGTCTGCTCTTGCTCTAGCTTACTAAGTGTGTTTATTCACATTCTTTAGTGGCACTATTAACCCGCCTAAACTCCTACTAACAAATTTCATAGATACTGCAACCTTCCAGTAAGAAATAACACTCCCTAATATAAACAACCAGATGTATTTTATCACTCAGCTGGCTTTCAGGTATCAGCCGTAAGCCATATCAACTCCACTAGTAATTGGTTCAGTGTCCAAAAAGGACTTTCACAATGATAGACTTGCAAAGGAATCTGTCAATTTAAAACCTAAACTGCCCCCCCCCCCGACATGTTTCGCCAGACACCTGGCTTCTTCAGGGATATTTGGGCAGCACTGGATAAACCAGCCAAACTTAGGGGCTATATATTAGATTATTTAAATGACATCAGCGCCGTCCTATTACTGCAAAGACAACGATTCTTATCCACCAATGTGTATAAAGATCACACCGGCAGACTGCCCCTTCAACACATATTGAGCCAATTGCTGATTTCCTCCTAGTGTGTGGTACTGACTTGCTGCGCTCCCTACACCTGTGCAACATCTTACCCTCAGTTCACACCTGAGCATTTTACAGCGCGTTCAAACACGCTGTAAAATGCTCAACACATGAAAACCAATGCTTCCCTATGGCCCTGGTTCTCACTTGAGCGTTTTACAGCGCGTTTGAACGCGCTGTAAAACGCCCTGCGCTCAAAAAAGTTCTTGAGCTTCTTTGGGGCGTTTTGTCGTGCGTTTGCACCCATAGACTTCAATGGGAACGCGCGTACAACACGCGTTTTACACACGTTAAATGTAGATATGCCTTTTTTAAATTGGTCTCCAGAGTCACGAACGCGCGTATGACGCGCGTTTCCTATTTCCAAAACGCACTGTAATACGCGCGTTTTATGCGCGACAAAAGCGCGCGTAATACGCGCGTATCAAATACGCTCAAGTGTGAACCCAGGGTTAGAGTGCATGAGTAGGTAAGTGCTGAGAGCGCATGTCATGCGGCATTGCCGATGCACACACACATATATTCCAGATCTGCTAGATGGGAGCGACCTCTGCGCTTGCGCAACATCTTAAAGCACGGGAGCAGGTAAATGCTAATAGCGCATGTCATGCGCCAGTGTCGATGCGCACAAACTTAGAATACCGATCTACTACATGATAGTGCACCCTGCGCTTGCGCAATATCTTAAAGCACGGGAGCCGTTAAATGCTAATAGCGCATGTCATGCGCTTTGTGCAGATGCACACAGACTTAGATTACAGATTTACTATGTGACAATGCCCCCTGCACCTGTGCAACATCTTAGAGTGCAGGAGTATGTAAGTTCTGATAGCGCATGTCATGCACTTTGTGCCGATGTGCACAGACTTAGATTAAAGATCTGCTAAGTAATAATAACCCCCTGCACTTGTGCAACATTTTAGAGTACAAATGCAGATAGGTACCAAGAGCTCATATCCTGCGCTAGTGCTGATATGCACTGACTCAAATTACAGATCTGCTAAATAACAGCGCCTACCAGCGCAGTACTGACAAGTGCACAGACTACAACTCAGTACAGCCCAAAGGTGTCACGAAGCATGACACATAAATGGGCATAGAATGTATAATAGGAACAGAGACAGTCTGTCAAAAATGAAATCATAAAAGCAGCTGGTCAATATGAAAAAGGAGAATAATAAGGACACCAACTTATAGTTACTTAGATCACTAAGATTGTTGCAATTGTGAAATCTTCAGATTAGCCTTGCTACTAAGTTGTATTGGCTCATTGTAACATTCAATTGATAATACCTTATTAATTTGAATTACTTGTAGCATTGTTTGTAGCATTGCTTTGAATAAGCATTCATTTGATAATAGCTTATTAATTTGAATTACTTGTGGCATTGCTTTGAATAAAGTAACAAACACTTAATGCAAGTAGCTCCTCACGTTGGCTGGATTATAGACATAATGGCTCCAATTGTAACAAATTATAATGATATACTATTACAAAAATGTAAATTTCTCCCTCCTTTCTGTTACAAAAATGATGTAAAAGTAAATCCCTCATTGAGTCCATTGGGATTGAGACTGTCCAAACGGTATATCCATTTTGTCTCCTCTTGTAAGAGGATTACATCCAGGTCACCTCTTTTCGCTCCTAGAGTTTTTTTAGCAGATTCACCTAAATTTTAAACATTTAGAATCTCCCCCGTGATGGAATCTGACATGTCTGGAGATAGATGTATCCGCTTTCGTGTTTATACTACTCAAGTGTTGACAAATCTGTCTCCTAAACTCCTGAGACGTCTTGCCCGAATACATTTTTGGACATGGGCATTGTGCTGCATAAACAATGCCCTTAGTTTTACAATTGATGAATTGCCTGATTTTATACTCTTTATTATCTCTAGGATTAATAAAGAACCGACATCTTCTCACAGACGGACAATAAATGCAGTCACCACAAGGGGAAGTGCCTACTGTATTAGATCTTAGCCAGGTTGTCCTAGGTGGTACTGGTTGGAGATAGCTATGGACCAAAATGTCTTTCAAATTTTTGCCCCTCCGATAAACGTGACACTCGGGCGTTCAGTGATAGCTGTCCTCGAATCGTTATCTGCCCAAAGGACGTACCAATGTTTAAGTATTTGAAAGACCTGGTTGTTATGTGCATCAAAGGTGCCAATGCACCTGACGACCTGGGCCTGGGCATCCGGCCGTTTTGTATTTAGCAGTTCTGAACGTCTTGTTTTACTTGCCCTCGCATAAGCATGATGTAGAACCTTCTTGGGGTAACCCCTGGCTCTAAATCTCTCATAGAGTAGTTGGCACTCTCTGGTAAAACTTGACTAACCGGAACAGTTCCTATGGGCCCTGATGTATTGACCAATTGGTATTCCATTCCTCAATGGTCTAGGGTGGTAACTGTTCCAATGTAGTAAGTTGTTGGTCGCTGTAGGCTTGCAATGAATCTCAGTGAGGATGTGGCCATCAGGGTCCAAGGTAAGTTTAAAATCCACAAAAGTGATAGTGTTTTCATTAATCTCAGATGTGAACCTCATACCAATAGTGTTAGAGTTAAGTGCTTGAACATACTGGTGAAAAGTGTGATCAGTGCCTTCCCAGAGGATCAATACATCATCGATGTATCTTCCCCAAAAAATAATGTGCTGAGTAAGATTGAAATTTACTAGTGAAAACAATTGTGTCCTCCCACCACCCTAAAAAAAAGATTAGCGTAATTTGGTGCACACTTACTCCCCATAGCGGTGCCAACCCACTGTAAATAATAGTGCCTATCAAAAAGAAAATAGTTGTGGGTGAGTAAGTATTTTAGAAGAGTGATGAGAAAATAATTGTGTTGGGCGAATTGTGTGCTCTTGGTGGACAAAAAAGAAGAAACCGCTTTAATTCCCAATTCATGTCTTATATTCGTGTACAAAGCCTCTACGTCGAGGCTAGCCAATTTTGTCTGTGAGGTGTCCTGTATATCTTGGAGCCTGATGACCACATCCTTAGTATCTCTGATATAGGAGGGCAAACTCGAAACAAAAGGGGCTATAAATTCATCAATATATTGACTGATGTTTTCAGTCAAGCTATTATTGCCCGAAACAATTGGCCTCCAAGGCACAGGTCGTCGCTGTTTGTGCACCTTGGGGATGGCATAAATTGTTGCTATCATTGGGTGTGTTTTGTAAAGGAATTTGTACTCCTCTTTAGAGATGGGATTATCTTCTTTCGCTTTAGTTAATATCATTTTTAATTCACCCAAGAAGCTTTCAGTTGGATTGCCATCCAATTTTTTTTATAAGTGTCTACTTGGTTCAATAGGTCCTCAACCATCCTCCTATAATCTGATTTATCCATAAGGACAACATTGCCACCCTTATCCGAGAGTTTTATTACCAGTTCATCATTTTTACTCAAATCCTCTAGTGCCTGTTTTTCATCTCCCTCAAGATTTTGTTGTGAACATCAGACCGTGGTGTTTAATGTTTTTAGGTCCCTTGTAACCAACTGGACAAAGGTGTCAATGTTGACATAAAGAAAGGAG
Source organism: Bufotes viridis (assembly GCA_033119425.1). NCBI lineage: Eukaryota > Metazoa > Chordata > Amphibia > Anura > Bufonidae > Bufotes > Bufotes viridis. Next base: position 87,923,682 of record CM065596.1, on the reverse strand, counting down.
GTGTGAACTTTGATTTAGGTTTTAGGGTGGACAGTGGTGGCTCAATAATGTCCTGGGCATTACTGTCAACACTTGAGTAGTGTAAAGACGAAAGCGGATACATCTATCTCCAGACATGTCAGATTCCATCACGGGGGAGATTCTAAATGTAAAAATGTTTTGGGAAACTGCAAAAAAAAAACTTTAGGAGCGAGAAGAGGTGACCTAGATGTAAGCCTCTTACAAGAGAAGACAAAATGGATATGCCGTTTGGACAGTCTTTATCCCAAAGGACTCAATGAGGGATTTACTTTTACATCATCAACAGAAAGAAGGGAGAAATTTACATTTTTGTAATAGTATATAATTGAATGTTACAATGAGCCAATACAACTTAATAACAAGGCTAATCTGAAGATTTCACAATTGCAACTATCTTAGTGATTTAAGTAACTATAAGTTGGTGTCCTTATTATTCTCCTTTTTCATATAGACCAGCTGCTTTTATGATTTCATTTTTGACAGACTGTCTCTATTCCTATTATACATCCTATGCCCATATATGTGCCATGCTTCGTGACACCTTTGGGCTGTACTGAGTTGTAGTCTGTGCACATGTCAGTACTGCGCAGGTAGGCGCTGTTATTTAGCAGATCTGTAATTTGAGTCTGTGCATATCAGCACTAGTGCAGGATATGCGCTATTGGTATCTGCTTTTGTACTCTAAAATGTTGTGCAAGTGCAGGGGATTATTATTACTTAGCAGATCTTTAATCTAAGTCTGTGCACATTGGCACAAAGTGCATGACATGCACTATCAGTACTTACATACTTCTGCACTCTAAGATGTTGCGCAGGTGCAGGGGGCATTGTCACATAGTAGATCTGTAATCTAAGTCTGTGCGCATTGGCACAAAGCGCATGACATGCGCTATCAGTACTTAAATACTCCTGCACTCTAAGATGTTGCGCAGGTGCAGTAGGCATTGTCACATAGTAGATCTGTAATCTAAGTATGTGCGCATCGGCACAAAGCGCATGACATGCGCTATTAGCATTTACTTGCTCCCGTGCTTTAAGATGTTGCGCAAGCACAGGGGTCGCTGCCATCTAGCAGATCTGGAATATAAGTTTGTGCGCATCGGCAATGGCGCATGACATGCGCTCTCAGCACTTAGCTACTCGTGCACTCTAAGATGTTGCACAGGTGTAGGGAGCACAGCACGTCAGTACTACACACTAGGAGGAAATCAGTGATTGGCTCAATATGTGTTGAAGGGGCAGTCTGCCGGTGTGATCTTTATACACATTGGTGGATAAGTTGTCTTTGCAGTAATAGGACGGCTCTGATGTCATTTTAATAATCCAGTATATAGCCCCTAAGTTTGGCTGGTTTATCCAGTGCTGCCCAATTACCCCTGAAGAAGCCAGGTGTTTGGCAAAATATGTTGGGGGGCAGTTTAGGTTTTTAATTGACAGTTAGATTCCTTTGCAAGTCTATCATTGTGAAAGTCCTTTTTGGACACTAAACCAATTACTAGTGGAGTTGATATGGCTTACGGCTGATAAAGCCGGCTGAGTGATCAAATACATCTGGTTGTTTATATTAGGGAGTGTTATTTCTGAATGAAAGGTTGCAGTATCTCTGAAAATTGTTAGTAGAAGTTTAGCCAGGTTAACAGTGCGACTAAAGAATGTGAATAAACACACTTGGTAGGCCAAAGTATTGACACACTAACATAGTTTAGAGCAATAGCAGACATTTTTCACACTCTCCTTAAATAACAAAATCTCTTGTCTCAGCCTATTAATATTTTGGGTTATATCGCCTAAGTACAAAAACCTTGTGCTGACCAATGTAGCCCAAGGACAGGAGTTAGTGCACATTTCCTGACCCTATTAGGAGCATTTTTGAATACTAGTTTTAGCTTGCAAAGGGTCAACCAAAATTTTAAAAGTCTGTTAGGCTCATTATCTAAATGTGTTGATTTGGTCTATTTTTTTTTTTTTTAAATGAAGTTTTATTCCATACCTGGGTCAAGATAGGTTTAAGCCTTTTGAGGCATATAAAATGTGACACATGGACTGATGACAACTGGAGGAGAAAACCTACAAGTAAACATTAAAGTAAACCAAATTTCTATGGACATTATTCAGATGGACTTGGGTGACTTGGGATGCAATAGTTTCCCCAATGTTTAAGAAAACACCTCCACTTACAAATAAATTGGGCACATTATTTAAGAGAGAAAAATTAGCCAAAACTGAAAAGGTATTTCAAGTGCCCTGGTGGAGCATTCCATATACTACTTATACTCTCCCTTTACTACGAACACTGTTTCAATATTCAGACTTATGATAATTTGTGTTTTGGTATGCTATATATTTTTATATATGTATTATGCATGATATTTACACATAGCCATTACATTACTTTAACATTGGAGTACATTTAATCCGTCGGTAATCATAGTTACAATCAGAAGCTTTTTACAACTCCTATTTGATGTCTAGGGATGAGATTGGAAAGATTTAAGATCCTTTTGTTTAAATCAAATACAAAAATGTAGAACTCAGGGTTTTCTAGTCCAGCTTGACTGCTAGAACAATGTATAATGTTTTCTGTCCAGAGGAGTTTCTGTTTACAGTAAAGGTGACTATTGTATGTCACCTAGGTCTGTACAGAAGCAAGTGGACAAGAATTTTCCCTCCGCATTTTCAGTTGTATAATTGCCACCACTAAAACAGTATTAGACAATCAACCAATCAGAACAGTGGCATACATACAGTGGTCGCATTTGCGATCAGGCCCGCCCCGGCCACCTGTGGACCCCTGGCCCCTGCACTAGTGCTGCACTGCTGCTGTATTTGTATGTACCTGGCTGGGGCCCAGTGCTAGCCTCCTGGTATCCGTGCTGCCTGCCCCTTTACCCTCCCCTCTCCCTCCCCGGCCGGCGATTCACTGTCCTGGCCCGAGCACGTACAGAGTCAGGACGTAGAGTGCGCACTATGACCCGACGCTGCACACTGTCAGGTGACAGTGCAGCGCCGGCCGGGAAGGAGAGGAGCGAGCATGACTTCTGCCGGAGACGAGGGAGGAGTAGCAGCAGCCCAGCAGAACTAGTAACTTATGTTGGGGCCGGGCTGGGTGTGTAAAGCTGCATTGCACACTTATGCTGCACTGCAGTTACTTTCCATCACTCCCCCATCATCCAGAGGGAAGAGCCATCACATACCTGCTGCTGCCTATGGGACCACAACCACCATCAGGGGGCGCTCGCACTTCCTGCACCACCACTTTGCCTTGGGTGGATGCAGGAAATTGGTTTCCTCTGAAGCTGCCTGCCACTCCTATTAGACAGGCTAGATCTGTGAAGCAACATTGCCCCCTAGTGGCAGAGGGGGAGGCGTGCTCGGCGCTGATGAGTGATGTGAGGAAGGATGAAGCTGGATTATCATTCCAGGAAAATGGCCAAATCTCACTGCTCCAAAACCAGAAGAAATAAGCAAACAGTGGATAACAGACTGCCCCAGGAAGAGGACCTTAAAGGCATCCCTTATACTGATGTAGTGGAGAGGAGTTTGTCATTCCCCTTAGTACAGGGATCAGCAATCTCCGTCACTCCAACTGTGGTAAAACTACAACTGCCAGCATGTACACTGCTTGGTAGTTCTATGAAGATACATAGACGTGAATGGAGCATGCTAGGGGTTGTAGTTTCACAATAGCTAGAGTGCCACAGGTTACTGACCACTGTTGTAGTAAATTTACCTGCAGTCACAAATCACATATTGTGATAAACGGCGTCAATACTTTGAGTTTGTTGGGGAAGTAAAGGGATGTCTGTATACTGCACAGGACAAGGATTTGTGCAGGAGGAGGATGCACAGTGACCAAGATACAGGGCAGTGGCGTACATACAGGGGTCGCAGTTGCTACCGGGCCCAGCACTCCAGGAGGCCCTGCAGTAGTGCTGCTATATGTACCCTGGGACCCAGTGCTAGCCTCCTGGTTACTGTGCGGCCTGCCCCTTTACTATACTTGCCCTCCCCTGCCGGCGCTTCACTGTCCTGAGCGCATACAGCGTCTGGACGTAGTGCGCACACTATGACCTGACGCTACACGCTGTCAGGGAACAGTGCAGCGCCGGCCGGGAAGACAGAGGAGCGAGCGCGACATCTGCCGGAGACGAAGAAGAGTAGCCACAGCGCAGAACTGGTAAGTATGTTGAGGCCTAGGCCCTGCCGCTGATTGATCAGAGCCGATGGGGGCTGAGTGTGGGTCTTTGGGCTGATCTGAGGTCTGATGGAGGCGGGCTGACTGGCTTTGCGGGTCTTTGGGTTGATCTGTGGTCTGATGAGGGCTGAGTTGGTTGATATGAGGTCTCTCTGCAGTGGCAGAGAGACTCACTGAGGCCAGCAGCAGCCGTTTAAGTCATATTACAGCCACTCTGCAGCTTTGGCTCTAATCTGACAGAAATGGCTGCTGCTGTCCTCAGTCTCTCTGCCACTGCTGCTCTTAGGGTGGCCAGATGTCCAGTTTTAGGTCTGACAGTCCGGTTTTTAGACTCCTGGTCCAGCGCAAGGACAGGATGGACGGCCAGAATGGCCTCCTATCCTCGCCTTTCCTGATACGAAACGGGACTCGGCAGGGCTGTTCCCTGTCCCCCTTCCTGTATATTCTAGTAATGGAATCTCTTGCAAATTCCCTCAGGAAGAGCCCTTCCGTCAGCGGTTTTAAAATAGGCAACTCTGAGCACAAGTTGTCTTTGTTTGCTGATGACCTGCTCCTAGATCTCACAGCCCCTAGAATTGGGCTACCTTCTGTCCTGAAAGAGTTTGAAATTGCTGAGCCTACCAAAGAGCTCAAAGTCAATATCCAGAAGTCTGAGATACTGAACATATCACTACCGAAGAGAGAGGAAGCCTCCCTTAAAGACTCCTTTTCATTCCAATGGGCCTCCCAGTCTATCAAACACTTGGGGGTACATATCCCTACTAACCTCTCCCACCTGTTTAAACTAAATTATCAACCCATGTTGAGGACGATAGAATCAGATCTTGATAGGTGGTCTCCCCTTTACATCTCTTGGTTTGGTAAAATTAACGCTATAAAGATGGACATCTTACCCAGGCTCTTATATATATTCCAAACCATACCGTGTGAAGTCCCTCTCACCTACTTTCATAGACTATGAAGAATAATATCCCGATTTGTATGGCGGTCATCTAAAGCCAGGCTTAGCTATTCGATGCTCACTAGGGCCAAACCCGCGGGGGGGACTTGGTTACCAAACTCTCTCACCTACTTCAGGGCTACCATTATGAATTGTATCTTAGATCTTTATAACAATCGATCCTCCAAGCTATGGGTAGACCTTGAACTTGAGGGTGCCCCCAACTTAGCGACTTGCGATTTTTGGATGCAGAGGACGGCATTTTACAAGTTGCCTTTATCCCATTCTAATCTGCTACTATACACCCTAGCTAGATCCTGGCACAAAATTGCAGGCACGCTCCGTATAGCCTCCATTCCTGGCCCTCTCACTGTTCTGTGAGAACATCCTGATGTATGTAATCAGCAAGAGATCTTACCCTTAAATGACTTACCTCATATTTTTCCACCTTTCCCGGGACTATGGTTTCAATATCTCCAGCTTCGTAGCTTTGTAGGGTCCCTGACTCCGGGTTTGCAGGCGCGCCTTGGGCTGACTGACTTTAAAAAAATATGCATCTCTGGCAGTACGCCTAGACACGCCATCTCCCTGTTAAACGCTATGATGAACACCGAGGAGGCAGGGGGCTCTGCCACTGAACCCTTACGCTCCAAGCTTAAATTCATGATCGAGTGGGAGGCTGAACTGGGGTCCTCGTAAACTATTGCCCAGTGGAAGAAATCGCTACTCTTCACACATGCTATTTCGATTTCTTGCAACTTGCAGGAACTCAACTACAAGGTGCTAACTAGGTGGTATAGAACCCCAGTTCAACTCCACCAATTCTACCCGGCAGTATCTACCACTTGTTGGAGATGCTTCTCGGTGGTTGGGACCATGTTACACATTTGGTGGGAATGTCCTGGGGTTGCAGGCCTGTGGGACGAGGTATTTGCCCTATACAATCATATATATGGTTCTAATGTGGCGGTGTCCCCCTCCATTGCCCTGTTGTCTATCTTCCCCGGGAGAGTGTCCCAGGTCAAAAAAGGGTTTATCCGTCTGTTTGTACTAGCGGTGAAACAAATACTCTTGCGGAACTGGCGATCGACGGAGAGCTTGAGACGGTCTCAATGGGTCGCAGCTATTGACTCGTTAGTACACATGGAGGAGTTGGGTGCCGTGGATCACAATGCTTCTTTGGTTTTCTATAAAACTTGGGATCCATGGATTCAGTTTCGTGCTTCAGCGGCTTTCTCGGCCTGGGTGTCCTCTGGGGTGCTCCCCTTGCGAACTTCATGAGCTACGTGCCTTATAGTATACTTTGAGATAACTGCCTTATTACCCTCCCCCTTGTTTTCCCGCCCTGTGGTGTCCTTTTTTGTCGCTCTATGTTTACCTAGGATTATTCTAGGCCTTCTTGTTCACTTTTGCACTTCTTGCAGTAGACTATCATGAACGTTTTCAAGAGGATAGCTCTCATTTGTTACCTATTTTCTACTCAGAGTGGCCATCGCATATGCTTGGGTGTTTATAAATGTAACCATATGCTACATCCGATGTACTTACTTGACTATGTCTCATTGTTTGGCGAATTTATTGAAATTCTTGCTTTAATAAAATCTTTTTGAACCATAAATTGATCGTTGAATAAAAATAAGCTTCATAGACTAGTTTTGTAGGCCTGTCTCCAGTTCAAGAAGGATGAGGAAAGTTTTTGGAAGATATACTTTTCTTTCTTTATTATTTAGTTGGACTATTGTTGGTCTACACCAAACTGTTAATGTCCCTAACAAAGTTGTTTTTGGTGAAGTATGTATGCATAATTTTTTTCATTCTGTGTTCTTATAATGACAGATAATGTACATATATCCCAACTCTTGCCCCTGGCAAATCACGCGGAGGTAGAGCTTGGCAGGACATCAGGATTGCCATCCAAAATCGGCCTGTCCCACACAAAGCGGTACTGTTGGGAGGCATGTTGGGTGAATGGTAGGGGAGGTAATGGGGGGGGCGGAGGCAGGTTGGGGGGGGGCGACAGGGAGGGGGCCCCATGGATTGTGTGTACACCACTGAATCAGAATATTAGTTTTGTTTTATCACCAGCTGTTAACAGGCGTCACTCTTAAAATTGCTTTATACTTCACTTATTTAGTCAGTTACAGGGCCAAAACTGACAAAATAACTCTAGTGTGAACTCACCCTTACAGGTCAATGTTAGTGTCCAGTATAACCGTGCAGTGGCCTAAGATTGTACTATAGAGTATGAGGGCACTCCTTTTACACCATCGTCTGCTGATTCCACATAGATTTCTACAGAACCTGTTCTGTAACACACTGAAAAAAGGTTTGCCCACATGAGAGGACAGGGTATCAACAGTAAGTTTGTGTTGACATCACTGTTTATTTTGGCCTTCTTCTCATCCATCATAGGAAAAAAAAAAACAATCCTGTCTTTTGAGCATCCACCTTCACACAGTCAGCATTTGGTCAGTAATCCATCAGAATTGCTAAGGCCAAACAGGAGTGGACCCAAAACAGAGATGACACGTGATTATAAAGTTTGCATGTCTTCTGTGTTTTGTACCCACTCATGCTTTTGGCTTCCTAATCATGAGCATATCCTGATGCAAAATAGGGACCATGTCATACAAGCCTCCGTAAGGGTGTGTTTCTCATATTTCTGTCCTTCGGATAGATCAGAAAAAGCACAGAATGAAAAGTGATTTTAACAATGCAAACGGGGACAATAGTGGCCCCATTATAGAGTGGGTAGGGTGGCAACCGCATGAGGAGTTAACACAGTAGCCCAGTTAAATTATGGGGAGGGTGGCAAACGCATGAGAAGTAAATGCAATGGCCCAGTCACAGAGTGGTGAGGTGGTAACCGCATGAGGAGTGGACATAGTAGTTAGTGTTGGGTGCGAATATTATATATAATATAATATATATATATTTATATTCGTGAATATTCTAGATTTGTTTTTCCTCTGAACACATGATCCCTTCCTGCTTCTTGCTTCTGGGCCAATGAGAAGGCTGCAATGTCTTTGTCCGAGCTTAGCAACATCCCTAGCAACCAATGGGAACGTTTCCTACCCCTTTACTATATAAGAACCTCCCGAGCAGACATTTTCTGCAGTTTTTTAAAGTTCTGAGAAAGACACCAGTGTCATTGCTGTGCTCTGTGCTTTGCTGTGTCATCACATTAGACAGTTAGTTAGTTAGCTTATATATATATAATACAGATAGTTAGTGGGAGATAGTGTAGGTTAGATTGTGATATAGTATAGCTGGTTCTTCTGTCCATACATACATGCTACAGGCAAGTTCACAACAATACTTAGTGCACCAATCACTAATATGTAGTCAGACCTGCTAAAATGTGAAGTTGCACGTATTTCACAAAAATATGCGCATCATTAATTGCCGATTTGCGCAATCGCGAATATATCGGAGCACTCTATCTGCATATAAAGCTATTGTACTGTTCTGCTGTGCCAACCATTTTCTCCAGTCTCAGAAAACTTCTAGCAGCTTGAAAAATGTAGCAATAGTGACCCACGCCTGTTTTGCACACGCAATACACACATTACATTGTCGATTTTCACAATCAAGAAAATAATTTATCACAAATATTCGCCCAAATATTCACAAAATATTGTGAATTCGAATATTTCCCCTGCCGCTCATCACTAATAGTCAGTTACAAAGTGGTGAGGGTGGCAAATGTATGAAGAGTCAACATAGTGGTCAGTCAGAGTGGTGAGGGTGGCATGAGGAGTCAACACAGTGGCAGGGGGCGTGATGATGTGAAGACGTGAGGTCCGCGTCACGTTCTCCTCCGGACCTCTCACCTCCTCCCCCCCGATGATTGCTTCCAGCTTACTGATTGGGACGGCTCCACTTCACCTGCCTTGATGTTGGGGTCTGACTCGGCGTTTGCTGCCGATACGCTGGGCTCGCTTCTGTCGACTTCTGCCTCTTGTCTCCTGTCCCCTGCTTCCTGCCGGTGTGGTCTCCGTGCCTGTGTCTTTGGCTCCCGATCTCCTGTGTGGTCCGGTGCAGTTTCTTTGGGCTCCCGTTCCTGTTGCGGGTCGGTGGTTTGGCTGTGGCTCGGCTGCGTCTCTTAGCTTATTTGCCTCTGCTTTTTCGCATTGCCCTCTGCTGCCTGCTGGCTGTTGATTGATGGAATCCTGCTTCCTCGGTCTTTTGCGGCTTTCTGTGGACGTGTTCTCTCCCCTCCTCCTGCCCCTCTGGATTCTGGACTCCCTCTGGACTATCTATGTATGAAGATTCGCTGCAAGATTCTCTACATAGATGCGTGAGAGCACCGAATGGTGCAAACTTTTTTTTTTTTTTGTATAGTGCACAGCTCTCCTTGGTTAAAGTAAAGATAAGTGGATGAAAATAAAGGAATAAAGGAAAATAGAGGAGAGGTGAAAAGAAAAAAAAAGAGAGAGAGGGAGAAAAGAAAGGGAAAAACTATATAAAAGTGTATAGAAGGAAGGAAGGAAAGAGAAAAAAAAAGGGGGAGAAGAGAGGTGAGGAGGAAGAAAAAGGAGAAGAAAAAAAACGAATAAAAAGGAGAGAAGGAGCAGGAAAAAAAAAAGGAAAAAAAAGGGGGAAAGGAAGAAAAAAAAAAGAAAAATGGCACCCAAACGCCGTTCAATAGACTCCTCTGCAATTAGACAGGGAGTAAAATCAACGGAAGTGGGGAAGATTGAGAACTATCTGAAATCACCTGGTGTTCAGGAAAAAGGGGCATTTAAAGGGAGACCTGTAAAAAAGAATGTTAATATCTCCTCTCCAGACGATCCCTCTGAGGTTGAACAGGTGGATGCAGACATAGAGGATGGCGAGGACGTTTTTTCTAGTAGCTCGAAAGTAGACCCAGCAGTTGTGGAAGAAATTCTATTCTATTCTAATAACGGAATGTTAATGCAAAATATGGCGATGCAGCTGGGGTCAGTACAGAGCGATATATCATTATTCCGGGATGATTTGGCAAAAATACGAGAGCGGGTCCTTAATATGGAGAAAATAGTCAATCATCTGCAGGCAGATATTACGAAACGACAAGTAAAATCCTTGTCATTGGCCTCTGAAAACGAACGTCTTCAAGCTAAGCTCGTTGACCTAGAAAACAAATCTAGGCGATATAACATACGAGTTGTTGGATTCCCAGAGGGCATTGAGGGTCAGCAACTAATGGATCAGCTAAAATCCCTGATTTTTGAAAATCTGGGTAGTGAACATTTTTCCCCGCTATTTCAGATGGAGGGCCCATCGAGTTCCAGGAGGAAAGAAAACATCAGGAAAGCCACCACGGTCAATTTTGATTAAACTATTATCATCTACATATAGAGACGTTATCCTTAAAAGAGCTAGAGACTGTTCTCCCATTATATATCAGGATAATAAACTATCCTTGTTTCCGGATTTTGCTTGAGAGACACAAGAAAAGAGAAGGAGTTTTTTTTAAATTAAGAAGCGTTTAGCTTCAAAAGACATTAAGTACTCCCTCTTATATCCGGCTAAACTGAGAGTGATTTTTGATGGAACTTCCCATTTTTTTGAGAATCCGGATCAAGCTGTGGATTGGCTAGATCGAGCTGGCATATGATTATTTGTTAAGTTTACTAAAAGGGGGCTTTGGGGGGGTTAGATGTCTGGGGGAGGAGTAGTGGCCAATGTTGAGAGGTTTACTGGAGGATTCGGGTAGACCACTAGAGGGAGGGAGGGGATTGGGAGGGTTCAAGCATGTCGGGGTGTTATTTCTATTTTTTTCTCTCTTCACTCGACTATAAGTAATGCCAGTTAAGATTGTATCATGGAATGTAAGGGGCCTTGGAGAGAGGGTAAAAAGACAAGCAGTCATGGATGCAGTGAGGAGACACCTCCCAGCAATAATTTGTTTAGTTGAAACCCATCTTACAGATACCACAGTTTCCCGTCTGGGAATGGGATGGTCTTCTCAAAAATACCACTCAACATTTAATGGCTCCTCAAGAGGAGTTTCGGTTCTGATCCATCGTGCGATCGATTTTAGTTTAATTGATTCTGAAATCGATGGTCAGGGAAGATTTATCTTCCTTTATGGCAGACTTTGTGGTCAGCCATATATACTTGCCTTTTTTTACATACCTCCTCCTTTTTCTATACAGCCCCTCAATGCTCTTTTGTCATTTATGGAACAGAGACCTGAGTGCCAGATTGTTTTAATGGGAGACTTTAACGTGGTTATGGATCCTAATAGGGATAGATTATCCATGGTTGTAGATCTGGGAAGATATGCGAGGGCCCCCCTTTATCTCAGTTTTGTCAAGAGACGGGTTTGGTGGATATATGGGAGCATTATGGAAAGGGGAAACAGGTATATTCATGTGTCAGCAAAGGAGGGAGGGCAATGTCTAGAATTGATCTGGCCCTGACGAATAGTAGTAATTTAAAGAACATAAAAGCGATTCGATATGGGGTCAGAACAGTTTCAGACCATTCCCCTCTCTCAATAGATTTAACCCCTGGGGAACAGAACGCTAGTTCGAGGTCCTTTTTCAAGCTCAACCCATACTGGCTTACCATTATTGAGAATCAGGATTCCATCAAACAGCTCATTTCCTCTTTTTGGGAAATTAATTATCCCTCTGCTAACATCAACTCGGTTTGGGACGCCTTGAAGGCCTATATGAGGGGGTTCTCAAGAGTGACATTACAGCAATGAGGAGGGGCTTTAGGAAAAGGGAGGAGGAATTGTTTAAGAGGGCGACCCAGGCAACGGAACAATTCACTGCACAACATTCAGATAAGGAGGAGATGCAGAAAGCAAGTTTTGCCCTAAAGGAATTCCTTTTTGAAAAAGCTCAGCATAGTTTATTCTTTAAGGGGCAAAAATATTTTGTAGAATCTGGGCGACCAGGCAGACTACTTACTAGAATTATTGCTCAACAGGATAACAAAAAAAAGGATATTACTTTAATTTTTGGAGCTGATGGAGAGTCTGTTCGTAATCCGGAGGGAATTAGAAATTTTTTTTTGACTATTTTTCCCAAGTGTATAGGTCAGCCCAGACCATACCTACTAACTCTATGGATCGATACCTGGATACTGTTTCTCTTCCGGTACTAACAGACTCCCTTTGGACTTTTTTAGATAGGGATGTGACTCTACAAGAGATTCAGGGGGCACTTAAAATGATATCAGGAAATTCTGCGCCGGACCTGGACGGTCTCCTCTACGAGTTCTACCGAAAAGATGGGGCCATTATCCTACCACATCCTACCAAACAGGGAGGTGTTCTCCCCAATTCAATGGCAGAAGCATTGATAGTGTTAATTCCAAAAAAAGATAAAGATCAACGGGAATTGGATTCTTATAGACCAGTTTCCCTATTAAATACTGATGTTACATTACTCTCCAAGGTCCTTGCTAATAGACTTTCTAAAGTGATCACGTCTGTTATTCATCCTGATCCAAATGAATTTACACATTACAATTTGCATTGTCTTTTTGCTAACACTCAGTCTCCGGCGGATGGTTCCCGCTCCATCCTGTCTCTCGATGCCACTAAGGCCTTTGACAGGGTGGAGTGGGGGTTTCTCTGGAGGGTGATGGTAAGAATGGGATTTGGCCCAAGATTCATTATGATGATACAGCTGTTATACAAATTTCCTGTAGCCAGGCTGAGGATTAATGATGTGCTGACGGGGAGCTTTCCATTGGAAAGAGGAACCCGTCAGGGATGTCCTCTTTCCCCGCTCCTCTTCAACATTTACATTGAACCTCTGGCGGCTAAAGTTAGACAAGATCCGAGGATGTTGGGGTTTGGAGTTATGGGAATAGAGGACCGAATCTCTTTATATGCTGATGATGTTATGTTTTTTTTACAACAGTCAGAAAAAACATTACCTCGGGTGATGGAGATTGTTAATGATTATAGCGAGGTCTCAGGCCTGGAAGTCAACTGGGTGAAAACTTGTCTTTTACCGTTGGATGAATTTTCTACTGAAACTAGAGTCCATGGTTTGAATTTTTCTGAGTCATTGAAGTACTTGGGGATTACTGTGACCGCCAAAGTTCAAGACTATACACAGTTTAACTTGATACCAGTATTGACGAAAATTAGATCAAAAATTAAAGTATGGCGGAAAATTCCGCTTACTAGAGCAGACAGGATTTCTTTAATTAAAATGGTGGTACTTCCCCAGGTGCCTTATGTATTCTGAAACTCCCCCATTTGGATTGAGGACAAATTCTTCAAGATTATAGAAGGATTGATCAACGATCTATTATGGGGGAGAAAACGTGTGAGACTGAAAGTGGACTATTTTTCCATGTTGTATGAGCAGGGAGGCCTAAATCTTCCGCATTTTAATGGATATTTTGTTGCCTCACAGCTATGTTTTTTTTAATGATTGGAAAAATAGTCCCCTATGTATTAAACTAGTAAGAGAAGCAGGCTTTTCAGATTTCTTTACATTATTGGAGTCCAGCTATTTATCCAAGAACGCACAAGAATTTACTTCCTTCTCTAGTTTGTTTATAAGAGCTTGGAAGATGATAAAGAAATGGTGTAAAGTTACAGCATCACTGATTTGTACTCCATTATGGCATAATAAAAGGTTCTACCACTCTTTTGAACTTGGAGGCTAGCCATGACTGGAGGACAAAAAATATTCATTATCTCAGTCAAGTGGTAAAAAATGGGCAAATTTTGTCTCTTTTGGAGCTCACACAAAAGGAAAATTTGGGTGAGGTAGCATGGTACCCATACTTTCAGTTATGTTTTGCACTTTCTTCTATTCCAGACAAGCACTTTTTTAATATAGAAGCTCCACTTTTTCTTCATAAGTTATTACAAGAAAGAGGAACACATATGAAAGTTAAAATTTCACATTGTTATAAACATTTAATTAAATCTTATTTTTTTGAACGTCACTCTCCAGGACAAAAAGCCTGGACCACTACACTTAAAAATTTTGCTCCACCGGTATGGGAAAATATCTTGAAGAATATTTGTTAATTTTTCTTGTTATTACGATACTGTATTTGATATAAAGAAAAAGTAAATAAAGATTTATAAAAAAAAAAAAAAAAACACAGTTACAGAGTGGGGAGGGTGGCAAACGCATGAAGAATCAACATAGTGGTAAGTCACAGAGTGGTGAAGGTGGCAAACGCATGATGAGTCAACACAGACTCCCAGTCACAGAGTGTTGACTCCCCATGAGGTTGCCACCCTTAACACTCTGTGACTGGGACTCTGTGTTGACTCATCATGCGTTTGCCACCTTCACCACTCTGATTGACCACTGTGTTGATTTTTCTTGCCTTTGCCACCCTCACCACTCTGTGACTGTGCCACTGTGTTGATTCTTCATGCATTTGCCACCCTCACCACTCTGTAACTATTAGTGATGAGTGGCAGGGGCAATATTCGAATTTGCGATATTCCGCAAATATTTGTCATAAATTCGCGAATTCTTCATGCGTTTGCCACCTTCATCACTCTGTGACTGGGCCTGTCACAGTCCCTCCCATGACAGAGGTGAGAAGATCGGAAAGACTGACGGCACATGAGGGTATCTGACAGTCTTTCTGTTTTCTCCTTGCAGTGTTGTTGTTTGGTAATGAACACACCTCTTGTCAGGTGCAGCTTGTAAGTCATTACTGAAGCCCTATTTAGTTCTGACTCACACAGCTTACCATGTGGTTGATATTTCCTGCTGGAATTGGTTGAGCTGGTGTGTTGTTCCTTTGGATCTCCTGCTCCTCCATTCTGCTTTAACCACTACAGGACCGCCTAACGTAAGGATGCGTCCGGCGGGCGGTCCTGTAGTTCTGATCTGACTGCAAAAAAGTGTCACACATGTGGTATCACCGTACTCAGGAGAAGTAGGGCAATGTGTTTTGGGGTGTATTTTTATATATACACCCATACTTTGTGTGAGAAATATCGCTGTAAACGACAACTTTTTAAATTTTTTTCTTTATTCAAAGTTGTCAATTTACAGAGATATTTCTCTCACCCAGCATGGGTATATGTAAAAATACACCCCAAAACACATTGCCCTACTTCTCCTGAGTACGGCGATACCACATGTGTGCCACATTTTTGCAGCCAAGATGCGCAAAGGGGCCCTAAAACCAATGAGTACCTTTAGGATTTCACAGGGCATTTTTACGCATTTGGATTCTCACACTTTAGGGCCCCTCAAATGCCAGGGCAGTATAAATACCCCACATGTGACCCCATTTTGGAAAGAAGACACCCCAAGGTATTCCGTGAGGGGCATGTCGAGTTCACAGAATTATTTTTTTTTGGCACAAGTTAGCGGAAATTGATTTTTTTTTTGTTTTTTTACAAAGTCTCATATTCCACTAACTTGTGACAAAAATAAAATTTTACATGAACTCACCATACCCCTCACGGAATACCTTGGGGTGTCTTCTTTCTAAAATGGGGTCACATGTGGGGTATTTATACTGTCCTGGTATTTTAGGGGCCCCTAAAGCTTGAGAAGAAGTCTGGAATCCAAATGCGTAAAAATGCCCTGTGAAATCCTAAAGGTAATCATTGGAATTAGGCCCTTTGCGCACCCAGGCTGCAAAAAAGTGTCACTCATGTGGTATCGCCGTACTCAGCAGAAGTAGGGCAATGGGTTTTGGGGTGTATTTTTATATATACCCATACTTCGTGTGAGAAATATCTCTGTAAACGACAACTTTTTAATTTTTTTTATACAAAGTTGACAATTTACAGAGATATTTCTCTCACCCAACATGGGTATATGTAAAAATACACCCCAAAACACATTGCCCTACTTCCTCTGAGTACGGCGATACCACATGTGTGCCACTTTTTTGCAGCCAAGATGCGCAAAGGGGCCCTAAAACCAATGAGTACCTTTAGGATTTCACAGGGCATTTTTACGCATTTGGATTCTCACACTTTAGGGCCCCTAAAATGCCAGGGCAGCATAAATACCCCACATGTGACCCCATTTTGGAAAGAAGACACCCCAAGGTATTCCGTGAGGGGCATGTCGAGTTCACAGAATTATTTTTTTTTGGCACAAGTTAGCGGAAATTGATTTTTTTTTTTTGTTTTTTTACAAAGTCTCATATTCCACTAACTTGTGACAAAAATAAAATTTTACATGAACTCACCATACCCCTCACGGAATACCTTGGGGTGTCTTCTTTCCAAAATGGGGTCACATGTGGGTATTTATACTGCCCTGGCATTTTAGGGGCCCTAAAGCGTGAGAAGAAAAATGCGTAAAATGCCCTCCTAAAAGTCTCATTGGAATTTGGGTCCCATTTGCATCTTGGCTGCAAAGTGTCACTCATGTGGTATCGCTGTACTCAGAGAAGTAGGCAATGTGTTTGGGTGTATTTTACATATACCCATACTGTGTGTGAGAAATATCTCTGTAAATGACAACTTTTTAAAAAAATGTATACAAAGTTGTCAATTTACAGAGATATTTCTCTCACCCAACATGGGTATATGTAAAAATACACCCCAAAACACATTGCCCTACTTCTGAGTACGGCGATACCACATGAGTAACACTTTTTTGCAGCCTGGGTGCGCAAAGGGGCCCAAATTCCAACGAGTACTTTTAGGTTTTACATGGCTGCTCACAATTTAGCCCCACCCAAAATGCCAGAACAGTAAACACACCCCACAAATGACCCCATTTCGGAAAGTAGACACCCCAAGGTATTCACTGAGGGGCATAGTGAGTCTGTCTGAGATTTTTATTTTTTTTTTGCCAGAAGTTAGCAGAAATGGAAACTTTATTTATTTATTTTCCTCAGAAAGTGTCATTTTCCGCTAACTTGTGAAAAAAAATGAAATTATACATGAACTCACCATGCCCCTCGGCGAATACTTTGGGGTGTCTTCTTTCTAAAATGGTGTCATTTGGGGGGGATTTATACAATCCTGACATTCTAGCACCTGAAGAAACATGACAGGTGCTCAGAAAGTCAGAGCTGCTTCAAAATGCGGAAATTCACTTTTTTGCACCATAGTTTGTAAACGCTATAACTTTTACCCAAACCAATAAATATACACTTATTGGATTTTTTTGTATCAAAGTCATGTAGAACAATACATTTAGAGAAAAATTTATATAGAAATGTAGTTTTTTTTATGAAAAATTTTACAACAGAAAGTGAAAACTGTCATTTTTTTGCAAAAATGTCGTTACATTTTTATTAATAGCAAAAAAAGGAAAAATGTCAGCAACAATGAAATACCACCAAATGAAAGCTCTATTAGTGAGAAGAAAAGGAGGTAAAATTCATTTGGGTAGTTAGTTGCATGACGGAGCAATAAACTGTGACAGTAGTGTAGTGCAGAATTGTAAAAAGTGGCCTGGTCATTAAGGGTGTTTACGCTAGGGGGGTTGAGGTGGTTAAGCTAAGTGCATTTTGTTTTGCATTTTGTTATTTCGCTTGTGTTAGTTGCCTCAGGGAGACGCTGGGTCATTTATCTGGGAAGGAACCAGTAGTCTCATTCCCTGCCACCACTCCTAGGGCTTTTAAGGGTCTCCAGGGCTAAGGTTCCAGTCAAAGAGTGGTAAAGGTGGCAAACACATGAGGAGTCAGCATAGTGGCCCAGTTACATTATGGTGAGATGACAGACGCATGAAGAGTCAACACAATGGCTCAGTCACAGAGTGGCGAGGAATCTACATCATAAGCAGTCAACATAGTGGCGAGGGTGGAAAATGCACGAGGAGTCAACATAGTGGCCCAAATACAAAACCGACCCATATGGCCCAGAATATCTTCAAATCAAATCAATAATTCCAATAGCCACAGGCTATCAAGATTCTGTTTTTGGCCTTAATATAATTAAAAATAAAAATATCACATGACCTAACCCCTCAGGTGAACACCATAAAAAAAAATAACGGTGTCGAAAAGGCAATTTGTTGGTCCCCTTACATCACAAAAAGTGTAATAGCAAGAGATCAAAAAGTCATATGCACCCCAAAATAGTGCCAATATTAATATAATAGTGCCAATATACCGTCATCTCATCTCACAAAATTTATACCCAACCTGAGACAATCGCCTAAAAACTGAAAAACTATGGCTCTCAGACTATGGAGACACTAAAACATGATTTTTTTTCAAAAAAGATATTATTGTGTAAAACCTAAATAAATTTAAAAAAGGTATACATATTATGTATGTATTGCCTGCTCTATAAAAATATCACATGAACTAACCCCTCAGGTGATCACCGTAAAGAAAAAAAATAAAATAAAAGTGTCACAAAGGCCATTTAATGGTCACCTTACACCACACAAAGTGTAATACCAAGCGATCAAAAAGGTATACACACCCAAAAATCATACCAATCAAGCAGTCATCTCATCCTGCAAAAAATGAGACCCTACCTAAGACAATCAGCCCAAAAAAAAAAAAAAAAACTATGGCTCAGAATATAGACACACTAAAACATGATTTTTTTCAGAAATGCTTTATTATATAAAACTGAAACAACCAACCCAAAAAAGTAGTCATATTTGGTACTGTCGTGTCCGTAACAACCTGCTCTATAAAAATACCACATGATCTAACCTGTCAGATGAACATTGGAAATAACAAAAAATAAAAACAGTGCCAGAACAGCTATTTTTCATTACCTTGCCTCACAAAAAGTGTAATATAGAGCAACCAAAAACCATGTGTACCCTAAAATAGTAGCAATAAAACTGCCACCTTATTCTGTAGTTTTCAAAATGGGGTCATTTTTTGGGAGTTTCTACACTAGGGGTGCATCAGGGGGGCTTCAAATGGGACATGGTGTCTAAAAAGCAATCCAGCAAAATCTGCCTTCCAAAAACCATATGGCGTTCCTTTCCTTCTGCGCCCTGCCGTGTGGCCATACAGCAGTTTACGACCACATATGGGGTGTTTCTGTAAACTGCAGAACCAGGGTAATAAATGTTGAGTTTTGATTGGCTGTTAGCCCTTGCTTTGTTACTGGAATTTTTTTTATTAAAATGGAAAATCTGCCAAAAAAGTGAAATTCTTAAATTCATTTTTGGTGCAATTGTACCAATGAAGAAAGTTTTCTGGCAGAAAGTAGAGAACTTTTTGTCAGATTCAAAGAGAGAGGATACACTACAAATCCCCTTAAGAAGGCCTTTCATAGAGCAAAAATTTCAAAGAGAAAAGATCTTTTGGGACCCACGGTAAAGGAAAGTAATAAAACCATCAAATGTATAGGTCTCTATGACTGATATGCAAAAGAAATAAAGTATTGAAAAGACATTGGCATATCCTGTAATCTGACAGAGAACTCAGAGAAGTACTGAGTCAGCATCCCAGTATGACATACCATAGGGGCCCAAACTTAAAAGACTACCTGGTTCACAGTCTATATCAAGAAAAGGGAGGACAGCCACTCAAACAAAAGGCAGGAGTAAGTGGATCTACGCCTTGTGGTGATTGCTCTTTTTGTAAATATATCCCCAGAATTCGTAAATTTACCAACCCAATCAACGGCAAAGAGTATCAGATTAAACAACTATTGAACTGTAAAACCCAAAGGGTTATACATATATATATATATATATATATATATATATATACACACAAAATCAAAAAGCAAGCGGCACTCCAAAATTGAAATAAATAAAAAAAGGTTTAATCACCCATGTGGAATCGCAAAGTTTTGGCTCCAAACTGAGCCTTGAAAAAGGCTCAGTTTGGAGCCGAAACGTCGCGATTCCACATGGGTGATTAAACCTTTTTTTATTTATTTCAATTTTGGAGTGCCGCTTGCTTTTTGATTTTGTATATTGGGTTTGAGCATATACCCTGGAGCAGAGCACCCGCCTAAAAAAAAATTTCAGTGCTGCCAGATAATTTTCCTTATATATATATATATATTTAGAAAATAAGGCTTGGGCAGCACAGCAGTTCAGGAATGATGACGGAGTGCCAGCAGCTGAGGGGGCGATCCACCTCCAAAAATATATATAGCAAATAATTCCACAGCACCTCCAAAAAAAAATCAAGTGGTAGTTTATTTACCAAGCAGCGACGTTTCGGTCCGCTTGCTGGGACCTTTCTCAAGCAGTGACAAACATATTGGTGCTGTTTGCTTATTTATGCGATTTCACATAATCAATCATCAATTATTCAAATTACAAGCCTCAGGTGGAAAAAAGTCATAAAAACTGTCAAAATGACACTATTTTACAATAATCGCAAATTCATCATAAAGTGCATCATATAGTGACAATAATACATATTGTTTAAAAACTATTAATAAACCTCGTGTATAGTAAATCATACATTTGTGCATAATTATCTCAATTATGATCTGTGTCACATCTGTGAGCATATGTCTCAAATACCTTAGTGCAGGTGCAGTCTGTTAAAAACAATTAGGGGGGGGGGGAGAGAGAGAAGCCATGGAGGATGTGGTGGTCTGGACCTCATGGAAACTTGGCGTCTCTAGTAACAAAGTGCGCATGCGCTTGAATCACTAGTCATGTGATCAGAGATCTCCATTCAGGATCCCCTAGGAGGTGTTTTGTGTTCACAGAGAGGCATGGAACGCAAGCCACTAATCCATTGAGTCATGGACCGCATCATCACGCATGTCCTGCCTTGTTGTCGCGAAGGAATAAGATAAGGAATCCAACTATATTACGTGCCCTCGTTTGTCCCGATTCTCACGATATCATTAACAGCAGCAAATGTCAATCAGTAAAGAGGAACAAATATAGAGGCGGTGCTATCTACTTACAAAAACGTAGCAAACATAATAATATAGCGTCATTCACAGCAACGGGAGGTAATCAGATCTAACATTAGAATGAAATAATGACAAAGTCCATATTATAAAAAATATAATTCATATAATCCACGGATCCAGCGCAAGCTCAGAAATCATGTAAGGCTAGTTCCAAAACACTGTGGAACTAAGGTATTTGAGACATATGCTCACAGATGTGACACAGATCATAATTGAGATAATTATGCACAAATGTATGATTTACTATACACGAGGTTTATTAATAGTTTTTAAACAATATGTATTATTGTCACTATATGATGCACTTTATGATGAATTTGCGATTATTGTAAAATAGAGTGTCATTTTGACAGTTTTTATGACTTTTCACTTGAGGCTTGTAATTTGAATAATTGATGATTGATTATGTGAAATCGCATAAATAAGCACACTGCACCAATATGTTTGTCACTGCTTGAGAAAGGTCCCAGCAAGCGGACCGAAACGCCGCTGCTTGGTAAATAAACTACCACTTGATATTTATTTGGAGGTGCCGTGGAATTATTTGCTATATATATATATATATATATATCATTTACTTGCCCCAAATTGTATGTGGGTAAAACAATACAGGAATTGAGCCGTCGAATTTCAGGTCACATTAGTGCCATTGAAACATGAAAGGATACATCAGTATCAAGACACGTAAAGTACTTTCATAATAACAACCCAATGGTTCTTATATTCTGGGGATTGGAAAAAAATTACTTTAGGACCAAGAGGAGGAAATCTTGATAAAAAATTACTACAAAATGAAGCCCGATGGATATATAGGCTGGATACTATGTGCCCGAAAGGCCTAAATGAAGGTTTTTCTTTTGCGGGATTCATATAAATAAGTGAAGGGCAGACTAATTAAAATAAATGATGAGAAACTGAAATATTATAATTCAAAAATCAATAAATTAACTGAATTAGTGCTCGAATCACAACCCTGGACACTTTCCATGCCAAATATCAGGAAGAATACTAATCCTAAATCCTTCGATTTTATAATTTTTATTCCCCCCCCCTTCTTTCTCCCATTTCCGATAAGATGGGGTGAAATATCATTGGGAACCCCCTAAACTACAGGGAAATAATCAAAATATCTAAATAACAATGTATAGTTTACATCTAATATATTTATCATAATCATGATATATATTTTTAATGGCTTCTAATAGCTATGGAAGTTATTGAAAATACATCTTTGATTATCCACAGCAAAATTAAATATAAATATGAAACATCCAAATAAAATTGATAATACAAAAAATACAAATCATAATTGATGGAATCTCATCAAATATAATTTTATTATTAAAAATATGATCAAAAATACATATAAAATAAGTCAGGATTTGATTTACTGTAAAAACATTATTATATACTAGACATTAAGCCCGTTACTATAACGGGCGCTAGAGCAATCATTAACTATAATAAAAGCCCTGTGTGTGTGCTCAAGGCTGTGTGTCCCTGCATGAGTGCCAATAATTGAACTGACCATGCGGGGCATGCTGTCCAGTCAACAAACAGCGCTCCAAATGATGCCCACACCAGCGTGCTGCCCAATCACCAAAGCCCCACATCCATCTGCACTGCCTACACCAGTGAGCATAGCGCACCGACCATCTCATGGCTCTCTGCACACTGCTCGCACTGCCCACACCTGCGCCGGCCAATCACTGCTGCTTTTTACAGGTTATAGTGTGCTCTCCACATTGGAGCACTACCATTACTGTTTGTGCATCACACAGCCGCACAGTCCCAGCACTCTAAGCCACAGACAGCAGCCGCTGCCAGCATTCTCAGCCACCGGTCGCTGTCAGCAGTCTCAGCACCACCAATTACAGTCCTACTCGTATCAAACAGCATCCACCAGTCAGTGCCATTTAATATAAACAGTTCCTACTGATGTTTATGCACTAATGTTTTGTGCCTGTGATAGTAACGGATTAATGTCTAGTAGTGCAGAAACATTAGTAGGAACACTGTATATTAAATAGTAAGAATATTTGACCACATTTTATTTATTGTTTAACTTTATTTTTGTCAAAAATATTTTAGTACTAAGTCAATAGATAATTAATAATAAAAATGAAATGGAAAGGTATATATCACAATACAGTAAGTACATTATGTAACAATCTGAATATACAATACACTAAAGCAGAAGTTCTGAAAAAAAACATTTTTTTACCTCTTGAAAATTTTTCTACAAAATTTCTTTGTAGACAACATTTTTAGTAAATATATTGTCAGAATTTTGCAACAGTTTTCCTTGTTCAGGACCATCTAAAACCTTTACAACCACATCTAAAAAACTTCTAACTCTAGATAATGCAACATATAACTGGCCGTGGCTGAATACTGATTCTGGTAAGAAAATACCAACTTTTATTAAAGTTTGCCCCTGAGCTTTATTAATTGTCATGGCAAAAGCTAAAGTAACAGGAAATTGCCGCCTTCTTAATGTAAATGGCAAATTAGTAGATGATGGAGCCAAATCAATACGTGGAATAAAGACCATGTCTCCTTCTGCTGAACCTGTTATGACTTGAGCAACAATGAGGTTTCTTTTCAAGTCTTTAACAAACAGGCGGGTTCCATTACACAATCCCATTTTAGTGTTTATATTCCTAAGAAGCATAATTATTGCACCCTTTTTAAGGTTCAATTCATGCCTCGGCATTCCTGTTGGAGTTAGCTCATTAAGAAACTCAATTAGATAGTTTTGCATATCTTCCTCAGTGGAGTCATCAATTGAGTCTGAACTAAGGTATGTCACAGTATCTCCTTCCAAATTATTTAGCACCTCTTGATTTATGCTATGAACATCACAGTTCTTTGGGCAAAGAATACATTTTTTGCTATCTTTGAGACATCAGCAATTGAAATTCTTTCTCCAAATAAATCTTTTACAATATTTCCTTTACATAAAATTTTTGAAGGTATTTCAATTATGTCTTCAGGCAAACCTTTAATGTGTGGTGTATCACCATTGCCAACTTGGATCAACCAATTGCTGAATTCAGTATCAACTGAACGGATATTGTTTGTAAGGTTAAGTATTTGGAAGTTTTGCCACAATTTATTATACTTTATACATGCTTCTACAATTTTTGTCCGATCACCATGAGGAACCACTGGAAGTGTTTGCCGAAAATCTCCACCAAGTAATAAAACTTTTCCTCCAAAGGGTTTGTTGTTATCCATTATTTCTTTTAGCAGTTTGTCGACCACTGTAAGAGCTATAGATGGGGCCATCGTACACTCATCCCAAATCAGTACTGTAGACAATCTCAAATTTTCAGCATCATCAGAATTGAGACGCATATTTGATATGGAGTTCTCAACTATTGGAACAGGTAATTTGAACTGAGAGTGGTAAGTTCTTCCACCATAAAGAAGATTAGCTTAATACCTGTTGACGCTACAGGGAGTGCAATCTTACCTTCTCCACGAACTGTGGTGAGAAGAGTTTTGTAAAGATACGTTTTTCCACTACCACCAGGACCATCCAAGAAAAAACAACGATTGAAAAGGTTGTCATTTTTGCTTGCAGACAATATTTTTTCTATGGCTGTTTTTTGTTCTCTGTTTAATGTTTTCTCCATTTCTTCTGCTGTGCATTTTTGTAATTCCTGGTCATTCATATTACAAAGTTGATCATTATTTGGCATTGTGTAAGGCAATCCAAAATCTTCACAGGTTTTGCCATGTAGTACCAGAATGTTGGCTAATTCTTTAAGGGCGATCGTACGACAAATAGTGCAATCATCATTGTGTTCTTTATGTTGGTGAACTAAATCTTCAATTAAATATTGCTTATATTTTAGAAAAAGTGCATTCATATTTTGTAATGATGCAAAAACAAAGACGTATATGCAAATAATTCCCTAAGTTGTTTAGGCATAGTGAAGTGTACAGCATCTTCCAGAGTTTTTTCCCACACGTCATCATCAGTAATAAGTCCTTTAGCTTTTGCAGCCTCTTGGAAAGTGGAATAAACAATTCCATTTACAGTCCTCAAATCTTCAAAAGATAGTGCACCAGCCACATGCAGCAACAGTAGACGCAAACAGTAACGTTCTGTATCTGATATTAAATTGACAGAATACATTCGTCCAATAATTTTTTCTCCACCACGTTGACGCAGATTCCAACTACAATTTTCAGAGTTAAACACATAGAGGAAAGGAATGTCCGAATATAATATATTCTTTGCTTCATTTTGTTGATGGTGGCTGACACGGACTGCTGGCACTGAGACGATGGATACTGTCACTGGTGACTGACACAGACTGCTGGCTCTGAGACGGATAGTGTCACTGGTGGCTGACACGGACTGCTGGCACTGAGACGACAGATAAGGTCACTGGTAGCTGACACGGACTGCTGGCACTGAGATGACGGATATGGTCACTGGTGGCTGACACAGAGACAATTGTCCTGAAACGGCAGGCAATTTGAATGATGGCTGATATGACTGGCACTGAGAAGGGACTGCTGGCGTTCAGACAGTGAACACTGTGACTGGTGGCTTACAAAGCAGGCACTGAGGATGGTGGCTGACATGACTGACACTCACTGCTGG
The DNA here is from genome assembly GCA_033119425.1 of Bufotes viridis. Lineage (NCBI taxonomy): Eukaryota > Metazoa > Chordata > Amphibia > Anura > Bufonidae > Bufotes > Bufotes viridis. The sequence continues at coordinate 87,898,130 of CM065596.1, read as the reverse complement.
CACTAAAATGGCAGACACTGTCACTGGTGGTGGACACAGCTTAAACACGATTAAATTGTGCCATAAATTTACTTAAAATTTTCATAAGCTCTGAATTTATTCCTGAAGTTGAAGAATTTTACATTATTTGCTCTGCAGCTTCAGAGGGATTTAAAATATATAATTGACTGGCGGGCACTGTGAATGGTGGCTGACATGACTGGCACTGACACGTTAGAAACTATCACTGTTGGCGGATGCAGCTGACACTCACTGCTGACATTGAGACGGCAGAAGCTGTCACTGGTAGCGGATACAGCTGGCACTTTCCTATGCGAATGGGCCTATGGAGCATTCAGACACCTGGGTGGTAGGGACCTCTGCACTTTATTCCTAGTCAGCTCAATACTCAGGTACTACACGTGGCACGCACAGTGTTTAGTCTTAACGAAATGAAAAATCCTCCCTGTGGATAAGTTGGTTAGGAACATTCTCGGAGACCTGGTGAAGGTGCGCTCTTTGGAGTAGGAGAGGTTGGGGGGCGCTTAGAGCCTCTCTACTTTGGAGGGACTTTGCCTTTCGGGTACCCTAGTCTGTTGTCTCCCTTCCTTGTGGTGGGCTGAAGCTGGCACTTTAGATTTTTATATTATATATTCGTCCAATAATTTTTTTTCTCCACCACGTTGACGCAGTTTCCAACTATAATTTTCAGAGTCAAACACATAGTGCAAAGGAGTGTCAGAATATAATATATTCTTTGCTTTATCTTTTTGTTAATTCAATTTGAACCAAGCTGTCAATTGAGTATCACGGTTTAAAGCTCTATGTACTGCTGTAGTAATGTCGATTGGAGTAAATAGAAAATGGATTGTTCTTCAGGCAGATGCTGTTGGACAGGTGACACTGTCACTGGAGGCTGAAACTGACTACTGGCACTTAGATGGGACTGCTGGCACCGAGACGACAGACACTGTCACTGATGGCTGACACGAACTGCTGGCACTGAGACGACAGACAGTGTCACTGGTGGCTGACACGGACTGCTGGCACTTAAACAACGGATACTGTCACTGGTGGTTGAAACAGCTTGCACTGAGAAGACGGATACTGTCACTGGTGGCTGACACTGTGACGGGGGACACTGTTACTGGTGGCAGATACAACTGGCACTCACTTCTGACACAGATGTCAGGCATGGTGACTGGGGGCCGACACTGATTGCTGACACTGAGACGGCAGACACTGTCATACATGTAGAATTTGGTGCTCCGCATGTTCCATGAATCATATTGCTTTGTTACAAAGGCATGTAAGTGAGGAGTAATTTGTATGTTAGGGATTTAAGCAGAGACAATTTTATCTATTACTTCTTCATTTTTTAAAACGGGACTGCAGGCACTGAGACGACGAATACTGTTACTCGTGGCTGGCACTGAGACGATGGACACAGTCACTGGTGGCTGGCACTGTGACGGGGAACACTGTCACTGGTGGCTGATACAGCTGGCACTCACTGCTGACACTAAGACAGCGGGTACTTTGGTGGCTAATACGACTAAAACTGAATTCTGGCACTGAGACGGCGGACACTGTCACTACTGGCTGATACTGCTGGCACTCACTACTTACTGGCTGACACTGACTACTTACATTGAGGCGGCGGACACTACTACTGGTGGCTGACACTCACTGCTTACATTGAGACGGCGGACACTGTAACTGGCGAATGACACTGAGATGGCCAGTACTTTCACTGGTGGCTAATACGACTGAAACTGAATTCTGACACTGAGATGGCGGACACTGTCACTGCTGGCGGATACAGCTGGCACTCACTGCTGACACTCATACGACGAGTACTTTGGTGGGTAATACGACTGAAACTGAATGCTGGCACTGAGACGACGGGCACGTTGATTGGTGTCTGACACTGACTACTTACATTGAGGCGGTGGACACTATTACTGGTGGCTGACAAAGCTGGCACTCACTGCTGACACTGAGACAGCGGGTACTTTGGTGGCTAACATGACTGAAACTGAATTCTGGCACTGAGACGGCGGACACTGTCACTGCTGGCGGATACTGCTGGCACTCACTACTTACTGGTTGACACTGATTACATACATTGAGGCGTCGGACACTATTACTGGTGGCTGACACTGACTGCTAATATTGAGACGGCGGACACTGACACTGGTGACTGACACTGAGACGGAAGGTACTTTGACTGGTGGCTGACACGACTGAAACTGAATTCTGGCACTGAGACGGCGGACACTGTCACCGCTGGCGGATACAGCTGGCACTCACTGCTGACACTGAGACGGTGAGTACTTTGGTGGCTAATACGACTGAAACTTAATGCTGGCACTGAGACGGCAGGCACGTTGATTGGTGGCTGACACTGACTACTTACATTGAGGCGGCGGACACTACTACTGGTGGCTGACAAAGCTGGCACTCACTGCTGACACTGAGACAGCGGGTACTTTGGTGGCTAACATGACTGAAACTGAATGCTGGCACTGAGACGGCGGGCACGTTGATTGGTGGCTGACACTGACTACTTACATTGAGGCGGCGGACACTACTACTGGTGGCTGACAAAGCTGGCACTCACTGCTGACACTGAGACAGCGGGTACTTTGGTGGCTAACACGACTGAAACTGAATGCTGGCACTGAGACGGCGGGCACGGTGATTGGTGGCTGTCACTGCTTACACTGAGATGGCGAACACTGTCACTGATGGCGGATACAGCTGGCTCTCACGGCTGACACTGAGACGGCGAGTACTTTGGTGGCTAACACGACTGAAACTGAATTCTGGCACTGAGACGCCGGACACTGTCACTGCTGGCTGATACTGCTGGCACTCACTACTTACTGGCTGACACTGACTACTTACATTGAGGTGGCGGACACTGTAACTGACGACTGACACTGAGATGGCCGGTACTTTGACTGGTGGCTAATACGACAAACTGAATTCTGGCACTGAGATGGCGAACACTGTCACTGGTGCCTGACACAGCTGGCACTGAGACGGCGGACACTGTCACTGCTGGCAGATACAGCTGGCACTCACTGCTGACACTGAGACGGCGAGTACTTTGGTGGCTAATACGAATGAAACTGAATGCTGGCTCTGAGACGGCAGGCATGTTGATTGGTGGCTGACACTGACTACTTACATTGAGGCGGCGGACACTATTACTGGTGGCTGACACTGACTGCTAATATTGAGACGGCGGACACTGTCACTGGTGACTGACACTGAGACGACAGGTACTTTGACTGGTGGCTGACACGACTAAAAACTGAATTCTGGCACTGAGACGGCGGACACTGTCACTGCTGGAGGATACAGCTGGCACTCACTGCTGACACTCAGATGGCGAGTACTTTGGTGGGTAATACGACTGAAACTGAATGCTGGCACTGAGACGGCGGGCACGTTGATTGGTGTCTGACACTGACTGCTTACATTGAGACGGCGGACACTGTCACTGGTGCTGACACGGCGGACACTGTCACTGGTCACTGACACTGAGACGGCGGGTACTTTGACTGGTGGCTGACACGACTCAAACTGAATTCTGGCACTGAGAGGACGGATACTGTCACTGGTGGCTGACACGGACTGCTGGCACTGACACGTGACTGCTGGCACTCAGACATTGGACATTATCACTGGTGGCTGACACTAAGACGACGGGCACTTTTACTGCTGACCTGAGATGGTGGACACTGACTGGTGGCTGACACAAACTGCTGGCACTTTCACTGGTGACTGACACATGTGGCACTGACTGCTGGAACAGTGACTGGTGACTGGCACAGCTGGAGTTTTAAGCACATGTAGGCTCTGCTCTCCTCTCCTAAAATGGCGGCACAGGGCTCCAACTACGCAGCCTGAAAAGACGACTTAGGGCTGGGGGCGGTCCCTACCTTTCCTCTGCCTTTTCATTGGCTGACGATTTAATGGGCGGTCTGGTCCTTTTCACTTACTACTGCCACGGGAGACGCAGAGCTGAGGATATGCAAATCAGCTAAGCTGCTTCTCCCGCGGCGATATCCTGCTTCATGGGAGCCCTCTCCCCTTACTGTGGACGCGGCAGCTTGCCTCCTGCCTCCTGAATGCTGTGCCCTGTCCCCTCCTTCCCTGTCCTTTTAGTGTGAGGAAGCAGACAGGACGCAGCCGCTTACCTCCTGCTGCTGCGTCCTATCTGCTTCTTGTCCCGGTCAGTGTGTGCCGAATTCTCCTGTGCGCCGCGCATGCGCACAGGAGAATTCGGCACACGCACGGACGGCGTGTATGCCTTTTATTAGTATAGATGCTTATTAAATAGAAGTGATAAAATGGCAATATTGATCATGACTTTTTTAATTGAGATCTGCTTATGTACATGAAATGGGAATAATATATAATAGTAATATAATAATAAGGGAGATATATAAATAATGGATTTGGAAAAATGGATTATTGCTCAGATCATCAATGTATAAATCATTAATCTAATAGATGCATAATAAAACTATATTAAGTCTAGCTATATGCGCTAATAGGAGACAATAGTAAAGAAATTTGTATAAGTCCTAAAACATGCGCAGAAGAAATAAAGAGACTTAAAAATATTTCTAAGTCCAAAGACATGCGCATGAGGGATCTCCAAAAAATATCAAAGTTTAAAGTGATGCGCAATATCTCCTGCTTGAAACAGCACAGAGTCTAAGTCGGCAGTGCAAATGCAGGTAGGTGGATTAGATGATGTCATCGAGAGTAATACCAATCAGGTTATCTTTAATCTTATGATACCTTGGCGATTGGAAAGGGTAACTATCCAGCGCATCCAGTAAAAGGATATAATAAAACAACATTAGTGGAAAAACAGCTCTATCTACTGAAAGGGTATGAATGAAATACCCTCATTATATAAAATATAAAAGCACACATTGGGTGCTGACTGATGTTTTTAAAACACTAGAGCACTAATTTGGTTCACATTTTAACAATAATGAAATAAAGGTTGCTTTTTTTAAAATTACATTAAGGCCAAAAACAGAATCTTTATAGCCTGTGGCTATTGGAATTATTAACATAGTGGCCCAGTTACAGAGTGGTTAGGTGGCAAACGCATGATATAGTAACATAGTTTATAAGGCCGAAAAAAGACATCTGTCCATTCAGTTCAGCCTGTTATCCTGCAAGTTGATCCAGAGGGTGGCAAAAAAAAACAACTATATGGTAGAAGCCAATTTTCCTCACTTAAGGGGAAAAAAAATTTCTTCCCAACAATTAGGCAATCAGAATGACTCCCTGGATCAACAACCCATCTCTAGTAGCTATAATCTGTAATATTATTACACTCCAGAAATACATCCAGGCCCCTCTTGAACTCTTTTAGTGAACTCACCATCACCACCTCATCAGGCAGAGAGTTCCATAGTCTCACTGCTCTTACAGTAAAGAATCCTTTTCTATGTTTGTGTACAAACCTTCTTTCCTCCAGGCGCAGAGGGTGTCCTCTCGTCACAGTCCTGGGGATAAATAGATGATAGAAGAGATCTCTATACTGACTCCTGATATATTTATACATAGTTATTAGATCTCCTCTTAGTCATCTTTTTTCTAAAGGGAATAACCCTAATTTTGATAATCTTTCAGGGTACTGTAGTCCATCACTTCCATTTTTTACTTTAGTTGCCCTCCTCTGAACCCTCTCCAGCTCTACTATGTCTGCCTTGTTCACAGGAGCCCTGAACTGGAAACAGTACTCCATGTGTGGTCTGACTAGTGATTTGTAAAGTGGTAGGACTATGTTCTCATCATGGGCATCTATGCCCCTTTTGATGCAACCCATTATCTTATTGGCCTTGGCAGCAGCTGCCTGACACTGGTTTCTACAGCTTAGTTTGCTCTTCACCTAAATTCCTAGTTCCTTTTCCATGTCAGTGTTAGCCAGTGTTTTACCATTTAGTATGTATAGGTGACTTGCATTATTCCTTCCCATGTGCAGAACCTTACATTTGTCAATGTTAAACCTCATCTGCCACTTCTCTGCCCATGCCTACAATCTAGATCCATCAGTAGCAGTATACTGTCCTCTTCCATGTCAATTACTTTACAAAGTTTAGTGTCATCTGCAAAAATCGATATTTTACTATGTAAGCCTTCTACAAGATCATTAATAAATATATTGAAGAGAATAGGGCCCAATACTGACCCTTGAGATACCCCAATAGTGACAGCAACTCAATCTGAGAGTGTACCATTAATAACCACCCTCTGTTTTCTATTGATGAGTCAATATAGCGGCCCAGTTACCTTGGTGAGTTTGCAACCGCATGAGAAGTTAACATAGTGGTAAGTCACAGAGTGAAGAGTTTGGCAAATGCATAAGGAGTCAACATAGTGGACCAGTCTAGGTGTTGAGGTGGCAAACGCATGAGGAGTCAACATAGTGGTCAGTAACAAAGTGGTTAAGGTGACAAGTGCATGAGGAGTCAACATAGTGGCCCAGTTACAGAGTGACAAGGTGGCAGATGCATGAGGAGTAGTGTTGATCGAGCACCAAAGTGCTCGGGTGCTCGGGCCGAACACATCGGGATGCTCGGGTGCTCTACCGAGCACCCGAGCACAATGGAAGTCAATGGGAGAACCGAGCATTAAACCAGGCACCCCCTGCTCTGAAAAGGGAGGGTGCCTGGTTCATAGGAAAAGTTCAGAAACTGATGGAAACACCACCGAAATGGTTCGGGAACAGCTAGGGAGGATGTCTGGATGCATCTTGGACTCCCAGGTCGCTGCTGGGAACGATGTTGTCTGAATAGTCGGCCACTTTTACAGACTGACAAAAATACACACAAAACCAAAGATAAAATCAATTTTGGAGGAATTTTTTTTAGGAAACATTCTTTCCTGTATATTTACTTGTATATCAAGTGAAAAATTGCTGCAAACGCTGCCAAAAATTACAAGTAAGAGGCACTCCAATACAACCTGTATATCGTATAAAGGAGGGCCTCATTCGCATTGTGGTACAATTGTTCAGGTAGTGAGACTCCTACACTCAAAGCCTATGTATGTCAAGATCATTACAGAGATTACCAAATCCACCATATTAAGTGGCCCCTATGTCACATTCTTAAAGCTTGTAAAAAAGCGGGATTTTGACATAGGGGCCACTTAATATGGTGGATTTGGTGATCTCTGTAGTGGGGACACCTCTTTGCTCGGTTTTTCTTCCTTTGAGGGATATCTGGCTTTCATTGTGTTGTAGACCCAATACTGGGGCTCCACATTTATGTCGCATATTCCTGTTTCCCAGGGAGCTTTGCACTTTGGATTGCTGTGTTGAGACTCTTAAGTGAGGCTCCGCTGTGTTTTCTGTAGCTGGTCTCCCTGAGATCAGCTATTGTTTTGTTTGAGTAGTCTCCAAGGCATTGCTCCCGGTTAGCCAGAATCCTACTCCACACTGATGAGGGGCAACACCCTAAAACAGCTGTCTCTGGATGGATAACTGGCTTAGGTCTCACCCGTCACATCCTTAAAGCTTGTAAAAAAGCGGGATCTTGACACAGGGGCCACTTAATATGGTGGATTTGGTGATCTCTGTAGTGGGGACACCTCTTTGCTTGGTTTTCCTTCCTTTGAGGGATATCTGGCTTTCATTGTGTTGTAGACCCAATACTGGGGCTCCACATTTATTTTGCATATTAATCAAGAATGAAAGTTGGAGGTTCGAAGACGATCAGATACCATCGTAGTTCCGGCCGTAAACGATGTCATCCGGCGACGTTATTCCTATGACCCGCCGATCAGCTTCCGAGAAACCAAAGGCTTTGGGTTCCGGGGGGAGTATGGTTGCAAAGCTGAAACTTAAAGGAATTGACGGAAGGGCACCACCAGGAGTAGAGCCTGCGGCTTAATTTAACTCAACACGGGAACCCTACCTGGCCTGGACATGGAAAGCATTAACAGATTGATAGCTCTTTCTCGATTCTGTGGGTGGTGGTGCATGGCCCTTCTTAGTTGGTGGAGCGATTTGTCTGGTTAATTCCGATAACGAACAAGACTTCTCTGTGCTAACTAGTTATGATGGTCTCCGGAGGCGAGGATTGTGTTGACTGGACTTGTAGGTGAGGGCCTGCTGGTGAGCTGACCCTGTAAAAGATTGTAGGTGAGGGCCTGAAAGTGAGCTGACCCTGTAAAATATAGGTGAGGGCCTGCTGGTGAGCTGACCATCCCTCTAAAAGGTTGTAGGTGAGGGCCTGCAGGTGAGCTGACCCTGTAAAACATTATATGCGAGGACCTGCAGGTGAGCTGACCCTGTAAAAGGTTGTAGATGAGGGCCTGGTGGTGAGCTGACCCTCTAAAACATTATGGTTGAGGGCCTACTGCCGCTTTGGTGACTTTAGATAACCTTGGGCCAATCGCATGTCCCTGTGATGGTGACGATCCATTCGGATATCTGCCCTATCAGCTATCGATGTTATTTTATGCGCCTACAATGGTGGCCATGGGTAACTGGGAAGCAGGGTTCAATTCCGGAGAGGGAGCCTGAGAAACTGCTACCACATCCAAGGAAGGCAGCAGGTGCGCAAATTACCCACTCCCGACTCGAGGAAGTAGCGACGAAAAAAAAACAATACAAGACTCTTTCTAGGCCCTGACGAAGAGAAATCCCAGCAACAATGGCTTCTGAATAGTGTATATTTATTTCATCAAAGATAGAATACAAGATTGCAGATCGCGTTTCGGCTCGTCCAGCCTTTCTCAACCAGACAGTACCAAATGACCAAGCACAATATATAGGTACCAGCTTAACACACCTGATAGTGACATCATCAATTAATCAAATAAACAGTCAGGAATTGACATCACATAGGAAAACAAAAAAGGTGGGTCTACCAGATCAAAAACGTTTTTATATTAGAGATCAATATGATATGGTAGTCTGTAAGGAATAGATAATATGAAAATTAAAAATACATAATTTTATAGTCCCGATTGAGACCTCTGGGTTGTAAGGTATCTAAAGTGTGGATCCAGAAGGCCTCCCTCCTTAGCAATGCCTTCTTGATGTCTCCACTCCTCCTTGGTTGGTGTACTCGTTCCAGAACCTGGTATTTCAACTGTGAGATGGAGTGATTGTGATTGTGGAAATGGAACTCACGGGTCACGGGAAAGGCAGCATAACATGAAGTCAGACATTTGTGCCAGAGTACCTACAGGCAAGTCTTTGCTGTCGTCATCATGAGGATGACTCTCAATCTCCTCATCTGCTTCCTCCTCTTCTGCCCACCCACGTTGAACAGATAGAATTAAACTTCCATGGGTACTACCCTCTGTAACGGAGGCAACAGTCTCCTGCTCCTCCTCCTCTTCATCGTCCAATTCGCGCTGAGAAGACTGAGAATGGTCTGGCTATCACCCTGTGTAATGTCTTCCCCCCCATTTCCACCTCTTCCACATGCAAAGCGTCATCCTTAATAGTGATGGTTACACTGATAATAGCGTTATTGCCGCTCACCATCTGTGTTGATTTCTCAAAGTTTGTTAAAACCTCACAGAGATCAGACATCCATGCCCACTCCTCGCTTGTCAATAGCGGAAGCTGACTGGAAAGGCGACGACCATGTCGTAGCTGGTATTCCTCTACTGCCCTCTGCTGCTCACAAAGCCTGGCCAACATGTGGCGCGTCGAGTTCCAGCACGTGCTCACGACACACAACAGCCGGTGAGCTGGCAATTTCAAGCGCTGCTGCAGCGTTGACAGACCGGCTGAAGCTGTCGATGCCTTGCGGAAATGTGCACACACGTGGCGCAACTTCACCAGTAGCTCAAGCAAATTAGGGTAGGTTTTGAGAAACCGCTGAACCACTAAGTTGAAGATGTGGGCTAGGCATGGGTTGTGTGTGAGCTTGTCGAGCTCCAAGGCCGCCACCAAGTTACGGCCATTATCAGAAACATCCATGCCTGGTTATAGGCTAAGTGGCGAGAGCCACAGCTCAGTATGGTCTATTATCCCCTGCCATAGCTCTGTGGCGGAGTGCTGTTTGTCCCCTAAGCATATCAGCTTCAGCAGTGCCTGTTGCCGCTTCCCGACTGCAGTGCTACACTGCTTCCAGCTACCGACTGATGGCTGACGGGTGCTGCACGTGGATAATTCAGAGGTGGAAGTGGAGGAGGAGGAGAAGTGTGGGTTGGATCCACTAACGTAGGTTCTGGCGGAAACCCTCATCGATGTAGGGCCCATAATCCCTGGTGTCGGTAGCACCCAGGGTACGACTCGCTCTCGGCTTTCACATTTTAATGGGTAAAATGTAGCGTCCCTGGCCGAATACACTTGTCCATGTGTCCGTGGTTAAGTGTACCTTTTCAGTAACTGCGTTGGTCAGGGCACGTCTGATGTTCTGAGACACGTTGGTGTAAGGCGGGCACGGCACACCTTGAAAAATAGTGGCGGCAGGGAACTGCGTAATGCGGGACGGCCGCCGACATCAGGCAGCGGAAGGCCTCAGTTTCCACAAGCAAAAATGGCAATATTTCCAGGGCCAGTAATTTGGAAAGCTGTGCATTTAGTGCTATGGCCTGTGGGGGGGTGGCTGGGTATTTGCGCTTGCGTTCAAAGGTCTGGGGTAAGGACATTTGTACGCTGCGCTGGGACACGGAATTGGATGTGGACGCTGATGGTGCTTGCGAAGGTCCAGGTGCAGACCTGCAGACACAGATTGTGGAACCAGGGGTATGCCCACTTATTAGGGTGCTTGGATGCCATGTGGCAGATCATGCTGTGGTGATGAGGTTGCTAGTGTTCATGCCCTGGCTCATTTTGGTATGGCACAGGTTGCAAACTACTATTCTTTTGTCATCTGCACTTTCCTCAAAAAAGCGCCATACTGCGTAACACCTACCCCTTGACAAGAGAGATTTCCGCAGGGGGGTCCTCCAGGGAACAGTTGTGGGCCTGTTTGGTGTGGCCCTGCCTCTTCCAGCCTGTTGCGGTGCTGCAGATCCCTCCCCCTCTGTACCGCTATCCTCGCTCGGCTTTCCACCTTCCCAAGTTGGGTCAGTGACTTCATCGTCCACCACCTCCTCTTCCACTTCCTCACTCTACTCATCCTCCTGACTTGTTGAACGAACAACATCCTCAGTGATTGATAACTGTGTGTCATCCTCTTCATCAACCTCTTGAGACAGTAATTGCCGTTGACTTAATGGCAACTGTGTCTCACCATCATCCACCTCATTAAACAGTAATTGCTGTTCCCCACCGTCCTCTTCTTGTGACTGTGGATGCTCAAGAGGTTGGGAATCAGGGCACAAGATCTGTCCTTTATTTTCAGTGACAAGAAGACGGCAATAAAACGTTTTCACAGGTCCTGATAAAATCTTCGCGTTTCGAACAGGTAGGTTCTTATTCATGACTGGCATGTCTTGCCTCTGTGAGAGCGGCTATATATATACCTTTATCCAGGAAACCCATCCCCCAATTTTAGGGAGGAGGGTATACTCAGGTGCATACAAAGCCGTAATCACACTGAAAGGCAAGGCAGGCGTCTGTTCTATTCATGATACAAAAAAGTAATAAATACTGATTGACTAGAATAGTCTTCAATATAAGAATAGATTTTCAACATAGACAAAAGACAGCAATATGCAACTTTATATAAGTAAAAAAAAGTATAAAACTATATAAATTGTTGGCCCTGGAAAAAAACGCAGGCTGTGAACAGGTTCCAATCAAATCAGTATAAAAAAGTAAAGAAATTGTGAAAACAGACAAAAGTATACACATGGTACATAGTTTTTAGCGATATAAGCTCAGCTCAGTAAAAGTATATCAGTTCTTTTTTAAGATTTAGTCCAGCAGGAGATCTGGTATTGAGTTGCGGTATCCAGTATGCTTCTCTTTGTGTGATTAATCTTTTCAGATCACCACCTCTGTATGGGGGGGCAACACGTTAAATAGCATAGGCTGAAAAGGTTGTTAGACTTCTATTGTGGAAAGACATAAAATGTTTAGCTGTATTAGAGATATTCACATATGCACTGTTAGGTATGTAGTTTAGATGCTCTAATAATCTCATTTTAAATTTCCGGGACGTGCATCCTAGATACAACAGTTGACATTCTGTACATTCTATTACATATACTACACCGGTAGTATTACAATTAATATATCATTTGATCGGAAATTGTTCCGTGTTGGTGGAATTATGAAAAACCTTACGGGTAGTGACATAACTGCAGGCTCTACATGGATGGCCGCCGCATTTAGTAAAAGGTTTTTATTTGGTAGCAGATAAATAGAGGGATGGAGACAGGGAGGTTGCAAGAGACGGTGGTCGTCTTGAGACCACCCTGTGTCCATCCCTCAGTAAAGAATACAAAGTCTGGTCCTCAAATAGCACCGGAATACACCTGGAGAAAATATTCTTGATCTTATTGAATTGGTTGCTATATGTGAGGACTAATGTTGGTGTGTGTTTTTTCTGGGATTCATTTTTTAGTAAGGATTCTTTACCAAAGAAAAGTTCCCTGCGGGTCTTTTTTTGTGCTATTGTTTGTGCTCGTTTGAGCATCCAACCAGGATAGCCTCTGACTGAAAGTCGTTCAAATAAAATCTTGCTCTCAGTTTGGAAAGAATCCTCACAGTTACGTCTGGCTCTAATGTATTCTCCAACTGGTACAGCCTTTACTGTATGAATAGGATGGTGGCTGTTAGCCCGGAGGATAGTATTACCAGCAGTGGATTTGCGGTAGGTCGCAGTCTCAATGATGGTTCCTGTAATACCTCTAAGAGTAAGATCCAAAAAGTTGACTGAGAACTGATCATGAGAACAAGTAAACCGCAAGCCGTAGGGGTTGCGGTTTAGGTAAGATTCAAATGAGGGTATGGCAGATAAGGAGCAGGTCATCGATGTATCTGCCATACCACTTAATATCCATCAGGAATAGGTTGTCTGTATCGTATATATAGTGTTCCTCCCAATATGCCATGGTGATGTTAGCTAGGGAAGGGTAGAATTTAAAAAAGAACTGATATACTTTTACTGGGCTGAGCTTATTTTTTATACTGATTTGATTGGAACTTGTTCACACCCTGCCTTTTTTCCAGGGCCAAAAATTAAGTCGTTTTATACTTTTTTTTTAACTTATATTCAGTTGCATATTGCTGTCTTTTGTCTATGTTGAAAATCTATTCTTATATTGAAGCCTTTAGACTATTCCAGTCAATCAGTATTTTTATAACTTTTTTGTATCATGAATAGAACTGACGCCTGCCTTGCCTTTCAGTGTGATTACGGCTTTGTATGCACCCAAGTATACCCTCCTCCCTGAAATTCTACCCCCTGAAGTCACGCACAACGGGGATGGATGTGTTCCAAGATATTTTAGAACAAGAACTTTCTCTTATCAACAAGTATAGGGACACACCATCCAGTGAGAGCAACCTTACCATCAAACAAAAAACAGCCATCAGAGAGCTGCGGGACAATAGTAATATTGTCATTAAAATGGCTGACAATGGCGGCGCGGTGGTTGTGTTGGATTCTGAAATGTATAGAAGCCAAATGATGGGCATAGTATCTGACTCTTCTACCTACAGAAATTAAGCTCAGATCCTACGGCCGCATATCAGAAGGAATACCTAGACATTATAATAAAAAGTAAGGACCAGGGCTTTTTCTCACACAGAGAATTTATCTCAATATAGAGTCACCTATTATGCCCATCATTCATTCTCTCCCCAAAATCCATAAAGGGATGTGTCCTCCACCGCTCCGCCCTATAATCTCGGGCATCGGTTCCCTAATTGAAAGACTGAACCAGTGGCTTGACTCTGTGCTACAGCCCTTAGTTAAACCGACACCTGGCTATATCAAAAACACAGGAGATGTTTTGAAAAATTTCTTTGATAAAAAGTGGTAACATAGTAACATAATATATAAGACCGAAAAAAGACATTTGTCTGTCCAGTTCGGCCTGTTTCCTACAAGTTAATCCAGAGGAAGGCAAAAAAAAACCTGTGAGGCAGAAGCCAATTTGCCCCACTTAAGGGGAAAAAATTCCTTCCGACTCCAATCAGGCAATCAGAATAACTCCCTGGATCAACGTAGCCTGTAATATTATTACACTCCAGAAATACATCCATTTCCCTCTTGAATACTTTATTGTACTCACCATCACCACCTCCTCAGGCAGAGAGTTCCATAGTCTCACTGCCCTTAGAGTGAAGAATCCTTTTCTATGTTTGTGTACAAACCTTCTTTCCTCCAGACGCAGAGGATGTCCCCTCGTCACAGTCCTGGGGATAAATAGATGATAGGAGAGATCTCTGTACTGACCCCTGATATATTTATACATAGTTATTAGATCTCCCCTCAGTCGTCTTTTTTCTAAAGGGAATAACCCTAATTTTGATAACCTTTCAGGGTACTATAGTTGCCCCATTCCAGTTATTACTTTAGTTGCCTACCTCTGAACCCTCTCCAGCTCTGCTATGTCTGCCTTGTTCACAGGAGCCCAGAACTGTACACAGTACTCCATGTGTGGTCTGACTAGTGATTTGTAAATTGGTAGGACTATGTTCTCATCACAGGCATCTATGCCCCTTTTGATGCAACCCAATATCCTATTGGCCTTGGTAGCAGCTGCCTGACACTGGTTTTTGCAGCTTAATTTGCTGTTTATTAAAATTTCTAGATCCTTTTCCATGTCAGTGTTACCGAGTGTTTTACCATTTAATATGTACGGGTGACTTGCATTATTCCTTCCCATGTGCAAACTTTACATTTGTCAGTGTTAAACCTCATCTGCCATTTCTCTGCCCAAGCCTCCAATCTATCCAGATCCCTCTGTAGCAGAAAACTGTCCTCTTTAGTGTTAATTACTTTACACAGTTTAGTGTCATCTGCAAAAATAGATATTTTACTGTGCAAGCCTTCTACAAGATCATTAATAAATATATTGAAGAGAATAGGGCTCAATACTGACCCCTGAGGTACTCCACTAGTGACAGTGACCCAATCTGAGTATCTACCATTAATAACCACCCTCTGTTTTCTGTCACTCAGCCAGTTACTTACCCACATACAGACATTTTCTCCCAGTCCGAGCATCCTCATTTTATATACCAACCTTTTATGAGGTACAGTGTCAAATGCTTTGGAGAAGTCCAGATATACGACATCCATTGATTCGCCGCTGTCAAGTCTAGAACTTACCTCCTCATAGAAGCTGATTAAATTCGTTTAGCATGACCGATACCTCATGAAGCCATTCTGATATGGCGTTATTTGCTTATTTTCATTGAGATACTCCAAAATAGCATCTCTTAGAAACCCTTCAAACAGTTTACCAACAATAGATGTTAAACTTACCGGCCTATAATTTCCAGGCTCTGTTTTTGGACCCTTTTTGAATATTGGCAGTGACATCATTTTTACTGTCGCATAATTTTTTCTGCTTTGATGACATGTATTATGTGCAGATAAAAGGTGTGTCCATGGAGGCCAAATTTTCCCCCTCCCTAGCTAACATCACCATGGCATATTGGGAGGAACACTATATATATGATACAGACAACCCATTCCTGATGGATATTGAGTGGTATGGCAGATACATCGATGACCTGCTCCTTATCTGGAGCGGCAATGTATCTGCCATACCCTCATTTGAATCTTACCTAAACCGCACTACCTGTAAGGTTTTTCATAATTCCACCAACACGGAACAATTTCCGATCAAATGATATATTAATTGTAATACCACCAGTGTAGTATATGTAATAGAATGTACAGAATGTCAACTGTTGTATGTAGGATGCACTTCCCGGAAATTTAAAATGAGATTATAAGAGCATCTAAACTACATAACTAACAGTGCATATGTGAATATCTCTAATGCAGCTAAACATTTTATTTCTTTCCACAATAGAAGTCTAACAACCTTTTCAGCCTATGCTATTGAACGTGTTGTCCCCCCATACAGAGGTGGTAATCTAAAAAGATTAATCACACAAAGAGAAGCATACTGGATACCGCAACTCAATACCAGATCTCCTGCTTGACTAAATCTTAAAAAAGAACTGATGTACTTTTACTGAGCTGAGCTTATATCGCTAAAAACTATGTGCCATGTGTATACTTTTGTCTGTTTTCACTATTTTTTTACAGTGATTTAATTGGAACCTGTTTACACCCTGCGTTTTTTCCAGGGCCAAAAATTTATGTAGTTTTATACTTTTTTTGAACTTATATGAAGTTGCATATTGCTGTCTTTTGTCTATGTTGAAAATCTATTCTTTGACTGGAATAGTCTAAAGGCTTCAATATATCAATATTTTTTATCACTTTTTTGTATCATTAATAGAACAGACGCCTGCCTTGCCTTTCAGTGTGATTACGGCTTTGTATGCACCCGAGTATACTCTCCTCCCTGAAATTGGGGGATGGGTTTTCTGGATAAAGGTATATATAGCCGTTCTCACAGAGGCAAGGCATGCCAGGCATGAATAAGAACCTACCTGTTTGAAACGCGTAGATTTAATCAGGACCTGTGAAAAAGTTTTATTGCTGTCTTCTTGTCACTGAAAATAAAGAAAATTTCACTCAAGAAAGAGGTGGTGCTGGAAAATCCTTCTTTATCGCTACTACCAAGGTCTTACCTTCACATCTGTACATCTGGGGTGGAATATCTGCATCATTACAAAACAAGGGTGAGCTGGATACCTACGTTATCTATCACAAGATCTGTCCCTCTTCAATCGGACTTGGCGAGAGGGCCAAATGAAGGAATGGCGATAAAAAGAGGTACTCGTAATATCTGAGTCTGGGATCACTTGCTTGATCAACACTAATGATGAGTCAAGATAGTGGTCAGTCACAGAGTAGTGA
The DNA here is from genome assembly GCA_033119425.1 of Bufotes viridis. Lineage (NCBI taxonomy): Eukaryota > Metazoa > Chordata > Amphibia > Anura > Bufonidae > Bufotes > Bufotes viridis. The sequence goes on along the minus strand of CM065596.1, from coordinate 87,881,241 downwards.
GGGTCGCAAACGCATGAGGAGTCAACACAGTGGCCCAGTCACAGAGTGGTGAGGGTATCAAACGCATTAGGAGTCCTCAGAGTGGCCAAGTCAGAGTGGTGAAGGTGGCAAATGCATGATAAGTCAACACAGTGGCCCAGTCACAGAATGGTGAGGCTGAAAAACACATGAGTCAACATAGTGGTCAGACACAGAGTGATGAGTGTAGCAAACACATGAGGAGTCAACACAGTGGCCTAGTCACAGAATGGTGAGGGTGGCAAACGCATGAGGAGTCTACACAGTTGCCCAGTCACAGAGTGGTGAGGCTGCCAAAAGCATGAGTAGTCAACGTAGTGGCCCAGTCACTGAGTGGTGAGGGTAGCAATCTCATGAGAAGTCAACACAGTGGTCAGTCACAGAATGGTGAGGGTGGGAAAGGCATGAAGAGTCAACACAGAGGCCCAGTCACAGAGTGCTAATGGTAGCAAAGGCATGAGAAAGAGGCCCAGTCACAGAGTGGTGTGGGTGGCAAACGCATGATGAGTTGCCAAAATGAGTAATCACAGAGTGCTAAGGTGGCAAAAACATAAGAAGTCAACACAGTGGCCCAGTCACAGAGTGATAATTGTGGCAAATGCAGGAGGAGTCAACATATTGGGCCAGTTACATTATGGGGAGGGTGGCAAATGCATGAGGAGTAAGTATTATAGCCCAGTTACAGAGTGGTGAGGTGGCAAGCTCAAAAGGAGCCAACACAGTGGCCCAGTCACAGAAGGGTGAGGGTGGCAAACGCATGAGGAGTCAACATGGTAGTCATTCACACGGTGGTGAGGGTGGCAGACGCATGAGGAGTCCACACAGTGGCCCAGTCACAGATGTAATAGAAAACTGGGTCTCTTCTGGCACCGTTGAATCCTCGTGAAGTACTATTAGCTCTTTTAGATATAAGGGTACTTGCAAGTGGAAACAGCTAGCAACGATGAAATAAGACTCGTGGACAGTCTGTTTGATGCCAAAGAAATTCTGTCCTCTCTTAGCATGGGTTACACTTCTTATTGGGCAAACCTCACCCTCCATGGCACATGGCAGCCCAATCGTATTACAGATAGGCAGGTACAATCCACCTTGTGCCTTAACCAATAGGTATACATTTCAGATTTGGACATCACCTGGGAGTGCTGGTGGGTGGAGCTCAAACATGCTCATGTGACCTGCTGGCCACACCCACCACCATGCCCAAGAAATGTGCAAATGCCTTCAAATGAATCAGCCTGTTTCAAAATGGATATTGTCCTGTTGGACAGCATCCATTCTTATCCAGCGCGAGTCTCAGTAGGGGGTAGTCAGTAGGCGCGGAAGTATGTGCGTTCCAGACGGGCGTGCGTCCCAGATAGCAATGGCGACCCACTCTGACAAAGTGTGGGCTTCATTAACTCTAAGTAGTGGGGTATTTAAGTTCTCAACAGTATACTCTCTCAGTGCCGCCCTAGACCACGGGCGGAACAGGCAGCATCATCGACACAGCGTATGTAAGTGCTATGATTCTATATATTTGATATCAGTGACTATGTTATAAGTGCACCACTAATGGTATTTATTATACAGCTTCCCTTTAGGGCCATCTTTATCTGGATGCCCCTCTCTATCAGTTGTCTAAGCTGCAATTTCATTAGAAACCGCAAGTACTATCTAAGTCTTACTTCTATGTAATTTCCCCCTGATGAACCAATAAGACCTTCTTGGGGAAACGCATCGGGGTACAGGTGCCAGGTCGACCATACGTGGTGCTACCTGGTAATGTGTTCAGAAGTTTTTGTTTATATTATTTTTGGTGGAGGGCCTAGTAGGGTCTGACCAGGCCTAGGCATGAGGACAGTGGGTCCCCACCATTAGGGGTCTCCTCCGGGCTGAGATATATAAGTAGGGAAGTATCAGGGTCAGTATAGAGACTGTGGCAATGTGAACACTGATGTGTGCGGTGAAGCCCCAGGGAAACCGTCAGACAGGGCTGTTTGCACCGAGAGCGTGTCACCAAGGTGCCTGGCCTTGGTGGAGTGAAAGCCCAAGTATTAGTATTAGTATAGCTGGCTCAGCCAGTTCCAGGGCGGGCTTTTACTGGGAACAGGTAATGTGCTGGGTGGGTGCCTGTTCCCCATGCTCCAGTCCGGGATTTTGGACAATGCCCATGTCCAGGGATTCTATTTAATCCTCTTGTTGGACATGGGTGGGGTCTCACTCTGGGAGAGGGTGTTTTTGTGTAGCAGAGTTCTGGTGAGGCTCTGGGAGCGTGGTCTAAGTCAGGAGGACAGAGGGGCCACGAGGCTAAGCGATAGCCTGGAATTGGGGGACACAGCGACACCTGGAAGGGTCGCAGGGCCACAGTCAGGAGGACTGGTGAGCCTGAAATCCCCAACGGACATTGAACTGAGACTGTGTGTGAACAGTGCTCTGAACAGCCAGGAGGCTGTGGGATATTGGGCTGGAGAAAGCCGCATCAGTTCACAGGGTGTGAACTGTACCCACTAGGTGAGTGAGGGATCAAAATAATATGTTTAGTTAGAGCCTAGCCGGGCCAGTGTTTATTGTTTTGTACCTGTTGTTTTGTTTGAAAAGACTGCCAAATAAACGCACAGTTTGGACCTTAAAGCTGTGTATGGTGAAGATCTTTGTGTGAATGATCCCCGAGACCAGAGCTAACCCCCCACATTTGGTGTAGGATGCAGGCAGTCGTCCCTGCTGGAAAAAGGTAAAGTGTTGCTGGGGGCAACGACAGGACAGAGGAAAAAGCTGTGCGATTGCTGTATTGGAGCTTAGGGCCGGAAGCCTGTTTGTTCGGTGGAGCAGGTCCTGCTCGTGTGGTCCTGGACACTTTGCTGGGTTGCAAAAGAACTGCTGATGATAGTCTGGACTGTTTTTTCCCTGTGGTGCAAGCGGTGCAAAGGTTTAAAGGGCCAGAAGCACAAAAGAGAAAAAAAAAGGAAAAAAACTGACCTGTGGAAATTTTTTGCTCAAAATGGCGACCTGGGTGAAAGATAGTCAGGTGTGGCGAAAGCCGCTTATACCAAAGGTGATACCATATGTGAGAAGTGGCCCGGTTTGGCGGAAAACCAAGGCCACTGAGGGTGTAATGGAGCAGCTGGTGCTGGAGACTGATCGGTTGGTGAGGAAGCCGAGTGCGGCACTTGGAGAGGTCTGAGTGCAGTGTTGGAGGAAAATATGCATGCCGTTGCCAAGGGCAACCGTCGGGAAGACAAGAAGGTGGAGAGTAGTGCGGTTCCCAGGAGTCTCTTCATTCCCTGCAACTGTGCACAGAGTCCTCAAGGGTGCAGCTGGAGTGACCATCCGGGAAAGGTCTGGACTCCACCTCATGTTGTTTCCGGTGGCAATGGTAGAAATGGCCTGGGACGGTCGTTGTCTTCCAAGACTGCTGAATCCACGACAGGCGGTAAGACTGTTCCTGTTAAAAATGTTGTGACAGTGAGCCGGCGGCAGTTGCTACCTGCCGGGCCAGTGAGTGATAAAGCACTGAGGCGTGAAAATGTCTCAAAAATGAGGGACTATAGGAAAAATGCTGTGTCTGAACAGGCGGGTAAGCCTGTTGCAGTTGCTCTCTCGCAGGAATCTGCAGGAGAGAAGCTCAAGGTGTTGTCTAAAGTGTCTGTGACCAAGGCTAGATTTGGGATGGCGAAAATCAGAGATCCCATGCTAGCCTGGGTAAGAGGTAGAATGATGTCTGTCCGGGACAATTATGTGAATCCTGTGGACTATCCAGTGGTCCTCACAGAGGGTGAGACCATGGTGGGAACAGAGACTGATGGACTTGATGTTGCAAATAGGCTCATGCCTGATGTAATGTGGGGCAATGGAGACACTTCTGTAGAAAGTAATGAAGCTCCTACAGAACCTGTACCGGTCCCTTTAAATGAAGGTGTAAGGGAAATGCAGATAGAAAGCAATGGGTTAAGTGAAATGACCATTAGAAACAATGGTGCAGACACGGTGCCAAGTGAAGGTGCAGAGGTCGTTGAAATGTATAATGATAATGTGGATCTATGTGCAAGAAGTGATGAGGATGATGACAGTCCTTTTCCTTTGCAGGCTGTGATTGGGGAAGAAGCTCCCCCTGTAAGTAAAAATGTGGATGGTATAAAAATGCTAATTGATGTTGAGAGCTCACAGCTGAGGGAAACCACTGTGAAAAATGTGCAAGTACATGGGGCAGTCCTAGAGGGTGTACCACACGTACTTGAAGTGGATATGCAGTCTCCACAGGTTTCTATGGTTAATAAAAGGTCCCAGGTGGAGTCCTTAAAAATGATTTCAGGGATTTAGGTCAAAAGCTTAGGGCAAGGACCTCAAAAGTAGTATTTTCTGAAATACTGCCTGTACCACGAGCCACACAAGAAAGGCAGCGGGAGATTAGGGAGGTTAACAAGTGGCTCAAGAACTGGTGTAGGAAGGAGGGGTTCGGGTTCATGGAGAACTGGGCCGACTTCTCTGTTGGCTACAGGCTCTACCGTAGGGACGGGCTGCACCTCAATGGGGAAGGGGCAGCTGTGTTGGGGAGAAAGATGGCTAGAAGGTTGGAGGAGTGTTTAAACTAGGGACTGGGGGGGAGGGTAATTACGTTATAGGAGGGGAAGATAGTGCAGATAGAGACCAGGGGCGAGGTAGTGTGTCTGGGGGAGGAATGGAAGGGGGACTAGAACAGCTCAGAATGAAAGATGTAGGGTAAAAAATACACATAAACCTGTCAAATGTATGTATACTAATGCCAGAAGCCTGACTAACAAGACTGGTGAACTGGAATTAGTGATGTGTGAGGAGGACTATGACATAGTGGGAATAACTGAGACATGGCTGGATGATAGCTATGACTGGGCAGTTAATATAAAAGGTTACAATCTGTTTAGAAAGGATCGTCAAAACCGGAGAGGTGGAGGGGTCTGCCTCTACGTGAAGTCGTGTCTAAATCCCGTAATTCGAGAATACATCTCTGAGGGACATGAACATGTGGAGTCACTGTGGGTAGAAATACATGGAGCAAAAAACAATAATAAAATACTAATAGGAGTGTATTATAAACCACCTAATATACCAGAGTCCACAGAAAATCTATTACTAAGCGAGATAGACGAGGCGGCAAATCATAATGAAGTCGTTATCATGGGGGACTTCAACTACCCAGATATAGACTGGGAAACTGAAAGCTGTACATCCCATAAAGGAAACAGGTTCTTGGCAATAGCCAAAGACAATTTCCTTTCCCAACTGGTTCAGGACCCCACTAGAGGGACGGCCATACTGGACTTAGTATTAACCAATAGACCTGATAGAACAACAGATGTGCAGGTTGGGGACACCTGGGAAATAGTGACCATAAAGTTATAACCTTCCAATTATCCTTCAAGCGAGAGTTTCTAAAGGGAGGAACAAAAATACCAAACTTCAAAAAAGCAAAATTTAGCCAACTAAGCGAGGCCATAGGCCTAACTAACTGGGACAAAGTCCTCAAAAATAAAAATACAACCATAAAATGGGAGATTTTTAAAAGCATTGTAACATCTAATTGTGAGAGGTACATACCTTATAGGAATAAAAGGCTAAGGAACAATAAGAGACCAATGTGGATAAATGGAACCGTAAAGAAGGCAATAAATGACAAAAAGAAAGCATATAAATCGCTAAAACAGGAGGGGAGTCAGGAAGCACTGATAAACTATAAGGAAAAAAATAGAATATGTAAAAAACGAATAAAATTTGCCAAACTAGAGACCGAGAGATTAATTGCCAAAGAGAGTAAAACTAACCCTAAAATGTTCTTCAATTATATAAATAGTAAAAAATATAAATCTGAAGAAGTCGGCCCTCTACATAGCAATGAGGGGGTGTTGCAGAGAGCGACGAGGATAAAGCAAAACTATTAAATATTTTTTTCTCCACTATATTCACTGAGGAAAATAAACTGTCAGATGAAATGCAGAATGTAAAAGTAAATCCCCCATTAAAAGTGCCCTGTCTGACCCAGGAAGAAGTACAACAGCGACTTAAAAAGATTAAAATAGACAAATCGCCAGGACCGGATGGCATACACCCCGTATCCTAAGGGAATTAAGTGATGTCATAGCCAGACCATTATTTCTGATATTTACGGACTCTATAATAACAGGGAATGTTCCACAGGATTGGCGCATAGCAAATGTGGTGCCAATATTCAAAAGGGTCCAAAAACAGAGCCTGGAAATTATAGGCCGGTAAGTTTAACATCTATTGTTGGTAAACTGTTTGAAGGGTTTCTAAGAGATGCTATTTTGGAGTATCTCAATGAAAATAAGCAAATAACGCCATATCAGCATGGCTTCATGAGTGATCGGTCATGCCAAACAAATTTAATCAGCTTCTATGAGGAGGTAAGTTCTAGACTTGACAGCGGCGAATCAATGGATGTCGTATATCTGGACTTCTCCAAAGCATTTGACACCGTACCTCATAAAAGGTTAGTATATAAAATGAGGATGCTCGGACTGGGAGAAAATGTCTGTATGTGGGTAAGTAACTGGCTGAGTGACAGAAAACAGAGGGTGGTTATTAACGGTAGATACTCAGATTGGGTCACTGTAACTAGTGGGGTACCTCAGGGGTCAGTATTGGGCCCTATTCTCTTCAATATATTTATTAATGATCTTGTAGAAGGCCTGCACAGTAAAATATCTATTTTTGCAGATGACACTAAACTGTGTAAAGTAATTAACACTGAAGAGGACAGTTTTCTGCTACAGAGGGATCTGGATAGATTGGAGGCTTGGGCAGAAAAATGGCAGATGAGGTTTAACACTGACAAATGTAAAGTTATGCACATGGGAAGGAATAATGCAAGTCACCCGTTACATATTAAATGGTAAAACACTCGGTAACACTGACATGGAAAAGGATCTAGGAATTTTAATAAACAGCAAATTAAGCTGCAAAAACCAGTGTCAGGCAGCTACTGCCAAGGCCAATAAGATAATGGGTTGCATCAAAGGGGCATAGACGCCCGTGATGAGAACATAGTCCTACCACTTTACAAATCACTGGTTAGACCACACATGGAGTACTGTGTACAGTTCTGGGCTCCTGTGAACAAGACAGACATAGCAGAGCTGGAGAGGGTTCAGAGGAGGGCAACTAAAGTAATAACTGGAATGAGGGATCTGCAGTACCCTGAAAGGTTATCAAAATTAGGGTTATTCACTTTAGAAAAAAGACGACTGAGGGGAGATCTAATAACTATGTATAAATATATCAGGGGTCAGTACAGAGATCTGTCCCATCATCTATTTATCCCCAGGACTGTGACTGTGACAAGGGGACATCCTCTGCGTCTGGAGGAAAGAAGGTTTGTACACAAACATAGAAAAGGATTCTTCACTGTAAGAGCAGTGAGACTATGGAACTCTCTGCCTGAGGAGGTGGTGATGGTGAGTACAATAAAGGAATTCAAGAGGGGACTGGATTTATTTCTGGAGTGTAATAATATTACAGGCTATAGCTACTAGAGAGGGGTCGTTGATCCAGGGAGTTATTCTGATTGCCTGATTGGAGTCGGGAAGGAATTTTTTTCCCCTTAAGTGAGGAAAATTGGCTTCTGCCTCACAGGGTTTTTTTTTGCCTTCCTCTGGATCAACTTGTAGGAAACAGGCCGAACTGGATGGACAAATGTCTTTTTTCGGTCTTATATACTATGTTACTATGTTACTATGTTAGGTGGGGATTAGCTCATCGGTGCCCCTAGAGGACAGGATTGAGACTGTCACGAGCAGTATATATAACGCATGTTCTGTGACCTATAGCATTTCAGAGAGAGAGGCTGCCATGTCGAGGACTTGCGAAACTAAAGGGGTTACTAGTAGCGACCAGATGACAGTTATATCTGACGAGACGAGAGTTCAGTCGGGTGACGTCAGCCTAGTATCTGAAGCTCATATGCAGACAGTCTTACATGACCTGACACGACAGTACAGCTGCAAACAGGAGGCTGATCTCACTCTCGCCACACGGTCCCTAGATACGATAGAGAAGGGACTAGCTGTCGTCACGGAGTCACTAAAGAAGGCTGCAGAAGGGTCAAAAGAGGAGACCCCGGAAAAGATGAGTGAACTGAAGGGTCTACCGACTGGTGTCCTGGGGAAGAGAAAAGACTCCAGGAAGACACAAAAGTCTATAGTAGACCTCAACAATGGGCTTGAAGAGTCCCTGGGTGGACATCCCACGGAGTGTCTAAGGAAGAATGGTGGTACTCCTACAACTGCTGTTACACCAGAACAGAATGAAGAGCAGCTGGAACAGAAGGCCCAAGAGTGGGGCGCTGCTAACAAGCTGGTGGGAAAAATTAAGACGACCAAGGCCCTCTCCTTGACTAGAGCCCTTGAAAAAGTGCTTAAGGAGCGAGATGTATTGGAGAGGCTGAACAGGCAACTCAGAGCAGAGATGGAAGATCTCAGGAGCTCAAAAGATGAAGTCTATGAGTTGGAGAGGCCTAAGCGTGCTCCTGCGCAGCAGGTGGAAGAAAATGAGATACCTGAAGAGGAAGATCCTCTGAAAGATGCCAAGAAGTCAGAGCCCGTTAAGAATGGGTCTGGAGGTGGTGGCGCTGTGGTGCCAGCCGAGGCAGAGAAGATGGAAGATGTATCTGCTGAACCAGATGATGGTGCCGAGGTGGATGCAGAAGCCAAGATACCCGTGGCGGTGCCGGTGTGTAGCCAAGACTTGGTTATGCAAGACATTACTTCAGCCAGCATTCTGTTGGGGAAGAAATACGAGGGGACTGACGCCCACCATAAAGATGCTGTCTACTGCTATGAGGTGGCTATCGTAGAGCCTGCACGAGTGGAGAACAGTTTCCAGAGTGAACCTCTGGAGGAATTGCCAGAAGACGACGAGTCTGGTGAAGACCCTGATGTCCCCCGTACCTCCAACCATGATGAGAAAGAGGAGGAGTTAAGAAATCAAGTATATGATGCCGTGTCCAAGAAGGATGAGAAGGCTAATCAACTGAATGAAGACTCCAAAAGAGACTCAAAGGCTGAAGAAGCTAAGGCCGATGAGTTGGAGTGGGAGAAATCCTGGTATGTTCCAGAGACCAAAGAGAAGGATGAAGAAGAATCTGCCGAAGTGGGGCGTGCCACTGAAGAAGCAGAAGACTCTGAAATTGGAGCCAAACTTGACATGACCCCTGTGGGGAGTAAAGGAAAAAGAAAGACGCTATCTGTTGATAAAATAAAGAGACAAAAAGAGGCAAGTCTTAAGAAGCGTGCTCGGTTGAAGCAGCTGTGTAAGAAAAAGGGAGAGAGAGATAAAAAAATAGAAAGAAAGGGTCTGCCTGTCACATGGAAACGGGAACCTCTTAGACACTATTTTCTGGGCAAGAGGTCAATGTGGGTGACAAACCAAGCCTTGCTGGCTTGGGTATGGCAAAATAAAGGGAAAATGATGACGCCGACCACATCTTCCAGAGGGAATGTTGAGACAGACGCTAGAAAAGGGCGGATGCCCTGTCATGAGCATCCGGTTGGTGTATGTGTTCACCCCCACAGGTGTGAACAGAGGGGGGGGATATGTGGCAATGTGAACACTGATGTGTGCAGTGAAGCCCCAGGGAAACCGTCAGACAGGGCTGTTTGCACCGAGAGCGTGTCACCAAGGTGCCTGGCCTTGGTGGAGTGAAAGCCCAAGTATTAGTATTAGTATACCTGGCTCAGCCAGTTCCAGGGCGGGCTTTTACTGGGAACAGGTAATGTGCTGGGTGGGTGCCTGTTCCCCATGCTCCAGTCCGGGATTTTGGACAATGCCCATGTCCAGGGATTCTATTTAATCCTCTTGTTGGACATGGGTGGGGTCTCACTCTGGGAGAGGGTGTTTTTGTGTAGCAGAGTCCTGGTGAGGCTCTGGGAGCGTGGTCTAAGTCAGGAGGACAGAGGGGCCACGAGGCTAAGCGATAGCCTGGAATTGGGGGACACAGCGACGCCTGGAAGGGTCGCAGGGCCACAGTCAGGAGGACTGGTGAGCCTGAAATCCCCAACGGACATTGAACTGAGACTGTGTGTGAACAGTGCTCTGAACAGCCAGGAGGCTGTGGGACATTGGGCTGGAGAAAGCCGCATCAGTTCACAGGGTGTGAACTGTACCCACTAGGTGAGTGAGGGATCAAAATAATATGTTTAGTTAGAGCCTAGCCGGGCCAGTGTTTATTGTTTTGTACCTGTTGTTTTGTTTGAAAAGACTGCCAAATAAACGCACAGTTTGGACCTTAAAGCTGTGTATGGTGAAGATCTTTGTGTGAATGATCCCCGAGACCAGAGCTAACCCCCCACAAGACACACATACCCCCTGTGTTCCCCCAACTTACCCGGTTGAGTATCCCCTAGGTGTCTAATGTTGTATGATAGGGGCACCCTATATTTATGTGAGTGGTCAACCGTATCTGATATTGTGAACTTCTTTGAGTTCAGTTTTAATAATTGAAGTAAAAGTTATCTTTTAGAGTCTATATATTTCTTTTTTTTTCCCCTCTAATGTATTCTTTAATATAGGACTAGTATATATCATTACTTATCTGCTAATTAAGTGTATTGTACGAGTCTCCCTCTAACCCAAAGTGAACCTCTGTTAGACATGTTTCGTCAGGGGTGATCAATCCCTCAAAAAGGTCTTTTAAAACAGGGTCGACCTAAAAAGGTGATACAGCGTTCACATGAACACCAGTCCCACCAACCAATGTTTCATGCTGGGGCCCCAATGGTTCAGTGAGATCGGCATCAGTTTGCTGTACCCCACTGTTGGTGATGAGGATCCGCTGGTAGCTTTCTCTAAGAACATTGCTCTCAGAGCTAGCAGCCATTAGATCCCCTTCAAACCAATGGTGGCGGTTTTCACATAAGGGAGAAGGAGCTCGAGTGCTGATCTATAGAATTTCCCTGGCACTATCCTGACCCAATCACGCTCTCTTATGACCGTAATCTGGCAAATATGACAATCCTGAATAGGAATAATTCCTTGTTTATTTGGTGATTATAAAAGAGATGTCTACGCGTTTCAAGGGCTCATGCCCCCTTCGTCAGGACAATAATTTGGTATTGTCCTGACGAAGAGGCATGAGCCCTTGAAACGCGTAGACATCTCTTTTATAATCACCAAATAAACAAGGAATTATTCCTATTCAGGATTGTCATATTTGCCTGCAGCGCCGAGTTAAAGGTCCACTCCAGTGTTTTCCACTACAAGTTTGTGTTCATTCATCCGCTCATCTGAGCGGGACGGGACCTGGCAGCAGCGAGGCGTTTTCCCTTAGCTGGTGGGGCAGAATCCAGCAAAGCTCAAACAGTTGTTGTGACTCCATTCACAACTTCATCTGGTAAGCGCAATTTTTTACCTTTCCTTATAACTGCATTGAGATATTCTGCACATGAGGCGCTGTGCTCTTTTCTCCTTTTTCTCTTTACATATATATGACCGTAATCTGGTCAGACTTTACACAGGGAGGCATATACAAAATAAACCTACATAGCATTCCTAAGCTAAAGAGAAAGTCAGCTGCCAGAAGCATGAGGAGTCAACACAGAGGCCCAGTCACAGAGTGGTGAGGGTGGCTAACGCATGATGAGTCACCAAAATGAGTAGTCACAGAGTGGTGAGGCGGCAAACACATAAGAAGTCAACACAATGGCCCAGTCAAGGAGTGGTGATTGTGGCAAACGCAGGAGGAGTCAACATATTGGGCCAGTTTCATTATAGGGAGGGTGGCAAATGCATGAGGAGTAAACACTATAGCCCAGTCACAGAGTGGTGAGGTGGCAACCACATGAGAAGTCAACATAGTGGCCCAGTCACAGAGTAGTGAGGGTAGCAAACTCTTAAGGAGTCAACTTAGTGGCCCAGTCCCAGTGAGATGATTGTGGCAATCACATGAGGAGTCAACATAATTGTCAGTCACAGAGTGGGTAGGGTGGAAAAAGCATGAGGTGTCAACATAGTGGTCAGTCACCGAGTGGAGAGGGTTGCAGACGCATGAGGAGTCAACACAGTGGCCCAGTCACAGAGTGATAATGGTGGGAATCGCATGAAGAGTCAACATATTTGTCAGTGACAGAGTGGGTAGGGTGGAAAAAGCACGAGGTGTCAACATAGTGGTCAGTCACAGAGCGGTGAGGTTGACAAACTCATGAGGAGTCAACATAGTGGCCCAATTACATTATGGTGAGGGTGGCAAACGCACGAGGTGTTAACATAATGGCCCAGTCACAAAGTTTTGAGGTGTCAAACGCATGAACAGTCAACATAGTGGTCGGTCAAAGAATGGTGGGGTGGCAAACGCATGAGGAGTCAATATAGAGGTCAGTCAGAGAGTGGTGATGGTCGCAGATACATGAGAAGTCAACACAGTGGCCCAGTCACAGAGTGCTGAGGGTGGTAAACACATAAGGAGTAGTGATGAGCGAGCACCAAAGTATTCGGGTGTTCGGCACAAACACATTGCTATATTCGCGTGCTTGGCCGAGCACTCGAGGATAATGGAAGTCAATGGGAGACAACCAGGCACCCCCTGCTCTAAAAAGGGGAGGGTGCCTGGTCCATTGGAAAAGGTCAGAAAGTGATAGAAACACCACCGAAATGGATCGGGAACAGCATGGGGACGATGTCTGGATATATCTTGGACTCCCAGGTTGCTGCTGGCAACCATGTTGTCATACTTGTATGCCACTTTTACAGACTTACAAAAATACGCCCCAAAAAAAAATTTAATTTTACAGGAAAAATTGTTAGGAAACATTCTTTCCTGTATATTCAATTGTATATAAAGTGCAAGTGCTGCCAAAAATTTCATTTTTTTTTTTGAGAACTGGGGCCATGATTAAGATGGATGGCCGGAGGTATCCGTATTGCGCTGCTATAGGTGAAATTCTTTGGCACCAGAAGAATCACACTGAAAGCATTTACCAACAATGTTTTCATTAATCTAGGATGAAGTTTGTAGCCTGGTTTGAAAACGATCTGACAAACAATCCAGCGGCGTTATTCCCATTACCCACCGAGCATTTTCGTGGAAACCAAAGTCTTTGGGTTCCGAGGAGAGTATGGTTGCAACGCTGAAACTTAAAACTAATTGACGGAAGGGCACCACCAGGAGTGGAGCCTACGGCTTAATTTGATTCCACATGGAAAACCTCACTCGGCCCAGACACTGAAAGAATTGACAAATTGATACCTCTTTCTCGATTCTGTGGGTGGAGCGATTTGTCTGGTTCATTCCGATAACCAACAAGATTCCTCCGAGTTATATCACCCCTGGCTGCCAGTGCAAGGACATTGCAGAGATATTATCAAAAACAATGGCCATTTTGAAATTTTATAGAATTTTACGAATATTTTTTGCTTGCAGTAATGTTACATTGCGGAGTTAGCGCAGGGAATGATGGTCAGCCCCGGCTACGAAATTTAAGAATTTTTTTTGACTGCTCTTTAAAAGATTGTAGGTGAGGACCTGCAGGTGAGCTGACCCTCCCTGAAGAGGGACATGAGGAGATCTTGTGCACTGATCCCCAAACTCTTCAGCATCCACAGTCAGAAGAAGATGACGGTGGGGAATGGCAATTAGTGTTTCACAAGGTGGATAATGCGGATGAGACACAGTTGTCAATAAGTGAGTGTCTTGTTAGGTCAATACAAGTCAGGAGGATGACCAGAGTGAGGAAGAGGAGATGGGGGATGATGACATCACTGACCCAACCTGGAAAAGTGTCAAGCTAAGTGAGGACAGAGGGGGAGGGATCCACAGCCACGCAACAGGATGGAAGAGGCTGTTGGGTGGAAAAAGGGAGAAGGCAGGCCACACTAAACAGGCCTGCAGCTGTTCCCCCTTGCAGAAATCTCCTTTGCCAAGGGGTAGGTGTACCGCAGTCTGGCGCTTTTTTGATGAAAGTGCGGATGATAAAAGAATTGTAATTTGTAAACTGTGCCATACCAAAATGAGAACTCGTATATAACCAAATAACCATAACATATTTTACATCCTATTCATAAACTATAACTCAAACCATAACAATAAAAACTCAAACCCGGGAACCTAATGGGGGTAGACAGTACACTGGAGGCAAAATGAGTAGGAGTGTGAACACTAGAAACTGCACCACCACCAGCATGATCCGCCACATGGCATCAAAGCACCCTAATAGGTGGGCCGTACCCCTGGGTCCACAATCAGTGTCTGTGGGTCACACCACTGCCTCCTCTTACACCCCTGTGTAACGTGCTGGCCAATCCCCTATCCTAGACACAGGCCTGGATGACTCCCGCCCTACAGCTGGGCCTTCACAAGCACACCCACTTCTGTGTCCAAGCACAGCGTACAGATGTCCTTACCCCAGGCCTTTGAACGTAAGCGCAAATACACAGCCACCCACCCACAGGCCATAGCACTAAATGCGCACCTTTAAAAATTTCTGTTGTACCCTGGGATGGCACAGGTGCTACCGATGCCAAGGATTGCGGGCCCTACTTCCATCAGGATTTCCGCCACCACCTACATTAGTGGCTGCAACCCTTCCCCCCCCCCTTCTCCTCCTCTGCCTCCACCTCCTCCTCCACTGCAAACTCTGAATTCTCATCTTGCAGCAGCAGTCAACCATCAGTCAGTAACTGGAAGCAGTGTAGCACGGCAGTGGGGAAGTGGCAACAGGACCGTGCTGAAACTCATTTGCTTGTATGACAAACAGCACACACACCGCTGCAGAGCTGTGGCAGGGTATAAGGGATCAGGTTGGTTGTGTCTGATAATGGCCATAACTTGTTGGCAGCTTTGTAGCTCGGAAAGCTCATACACATGGCAATCATACAGCATATATGTACCATGCACAACAAACTTCCCAAAATTATACATTAATATAAATAAAAACATAACACACGAGAGTGGAGGTGAACTAATGGCATGGCCTGTTTAAGAACTCATATATAACCAAATAACCATAATATTTTACAGTGTAGTCATAAACTCAAACCATAACAATAAAAACTCAAACAATGGAACATGACAGGTGCAGCCCTCAGCCAATCACTACCCTCCCCGCGCAGAATGACAACTGTGCCCAGTGACCCTAGCAAAACATTGTAAAATTGTCCCTCAAAAACCTGTCCTAATAATAGAATCTTAATCACTGGCAGAAAACAACCTCTGCCCAGTGAAGTACTGTAGGCAAAATTTTACATGGGAAAAATGCTGATATGGCCATGTGGATTCCTCTTTAATGTCCGGGATCTGGCCATACCATGACTAGCCCATGTGTTCTGAAATTTTTCAAAACCTACCCCAATTTGCCTGAGCTACTGTTGAAGGTGCGCCTTGTGTGTGCCCATTTCAGAAAGTCTAGATGATAGTCTGGCAACGCTGCTGCAGCGCTTTTATTTGCCCCTTATATGCCCCTTTGAGGGATAAACACAGTTGGTGAGTGGTGATGCCACTATTATCAGCCTAACCATCCCACTTTTGTGTCTACTGAAACAATGGCTGCTAACAATGAAGGTGGACGCTTTACATGTGGAAGAGGTGGAACTAAGGGGAAGAAACAGTGTCTGTAATTCCAATAATCTGTGCAACATCTATTGTCCACAATCTGTGTGTAGAACATCTGCAAACAGTGTCTGTATTAAAAATTCCGATAATCTGGGCCACATCTAGTGTCCATAATCTGTGGTGTTCTGTAATTAATTGTGTAGAACATCTGCAAACAGTGTCTGTAATACTAATTCCAATAATCTGGGCCTAATATAGTGTCCATAATCTGTGGCGTTCTGTAACCAATAGTGTAGAACATCTGCAAACAGTATCTATATTACAAATTCCAATAACTTGGGCCACATCTAGTGTTCATAATCACTGGTGTTCTGTTACCAATACTGTAGAACATGTGCAAACAGTGTCTGTATTACAAAATCCAATAATCTGGGCCACATCTAGTGTCCATAATCTTTGGTGTTCTGTAACCATTGTTATAGAACATCTGCAAACAGTGTCTGTTTTACAAATTCCAATAATCTGGGCCACATCTAGTGTTCATAATCTGTGGTGTTCTGTATAGAATACTGTAGAACATCTGCAAACAGTGTCTTTATTACAAATTCCAATAATCCGGGCAACATCTAGTGTCCATGATCTGTGCTGTTCCTTAACCAATACTGTAGAACATCTGCAAACAGTGTCTCTATTACAAATTCTGATAATCTTGGCCACATTTAGTGTCCAAAATCTGTGGTGTTCTGTAATTAATTGTGTAGAACATCTGCAAACAGTGTCTGTATTGCAAATTCCAATAATCTGGGCCTAATATAGTCGTCCAAAATCTGTGTTGTTCTGTAACCAATAGTGTAGAACATCTGCAAACAGTGTCCAAATTACAAATTCAAAATAATTTAGGCCATACCTAGTGTTCATAATCGGTGGCGTTCTGTAACCAATACTGTAGAACATGTGCAAACAGTGTCTGTAATTCCAATAATCAGGGCCTTATCTAGTGTCTATGATCTGTGGTGTTCTGTTAACAATAGTGTGGAACATCTGCAAACAGTGTCTGTATTAAAAAATCCAATAATCTGGGCCACTTCTAGTGTCCATAATCTGTAGTATTCTGTAACCAATAGTGTAGAACATCTGCATACAGTGTCTGCATTACAATTCCAATAATCTGAGCTACATCTAGTGTCCATAATCTGTGTTGATCTGTAACCAATAATGTAGAACATCTGCAAACAGTGTCTGTATTACAAATTCCAATAATCTGGGCCACATCTAATGTCCATAATCTGTGGTGTTTTGTAATCAATAATGTAGAAAATATGCAGACAGTGTCTGAATTACAAATTCCAATAATATGGGCTTAATATAGTGTCCATAATCTGTGGTGTTCTGTAACCAATACTGTAGAACATCTGCAAACAGTGTCTGTATTACAAATTCCAATAATCTGTGCCACATCTAGTGTCAATAATCTGTGGTGTTCAGTAAACAATACTGTTCAACATCTGCAAACAGTGTCTGTATTACAAATTCCAATAATCTGGGCCTTATATAGTGTCCATAATCTGTGGTGTTCTGTAACCAAGACAGTAGAACATCTGCAAACAGTGTCCATATTACAAATTCCAATAACTTGGACCACATCTAGTGTTCATAATCGGTGGCGTTCTGTAACCAATACTGTAGAACATGTGCAAACAGTGTCTGTAATTGCAATAATCAGGGCCTTATCTAGTGTCTATGATCTGTGGTGTTCTGTAACCAATATTGTAGAACATCTGCAAACAGTTTCTGTATTACAAATTCCAATAATCTGGGCCACATCTAGTGTCCATAATATGTGGTGTTCTGTAATCAATAATGTAGAACATCTGCAGACAGTGTCTGTATTACAAATTCCAATAATCTGAGCCACATCTAGTGTCCATAATCTGTGGTGTTCTGTAAACAATACTGTTCAACATCTGCAGACAGTGTCTGTATTGCAAATTCCAATATTCTGGGCCACATCTAGTGTCCATAATATGTGTTGATCTGTAACCAATACTGTTCAACACCTGCAAACAGTGTCTGTATTACAAATTCGAATAATCTGGGCCACATCAAGTGTTCATAATCTGTGGTGTTCTGTAACCAATACTGTAGAACATCTGCAAACAGTGTCTTTATTACAAATTCCAATATTCTGGGCCACATCTAGTGTCGATACTCTGTGGTGTTCAGTATACAATAATGACAATATCTGCAAACAGTGTCTGTATTACAAATTCCAATAATCTGGGCCTTAAATAGTGTCCATTATCTGTGGTGTTCTGTAACCAATACTGTAGAACATCTGCAAACAATGTCTGTATTACAAATTCAAATAACTTGGGCCACATCTAGTGTTCATAATCGGTGGCGTTCTGTAACCAATACTGTACAACATCTGCAGACAATGTCTGTATTGCAAATTCCAATATTCTGGGCCACATCTAGTGTCCATAATCTGTGGTGTTCTGTAACCAATACTGTAGAACATCTGCAAACAGTGTCTGTGTTACAAATTCCAATGATATGGGCCACATCTAGCGTGCATAATATGTGGTGTTCTGTAATAAATACTGTAGAACATCTTCAGACAGTGTCTGTATTACAAATTCCTATAATCTGGGCTTAATATACTGTTCATAATCTGTGGTGTTCTGTAATCAATACTGTAGAACATCTGCAAACAGTGTCTGTATTACAAATTCCAATTATCTGGGCTACATCTAGTTTTCATTATCTGTGGTGTTCTGTAACCAATACTGTTCAACATCTGCAAACAGTGTCTGTATTACAAATTCCAATAATCTGGGCCACATCTAGTGTTCATAATCTGTGGCGTTCTGTAATCAATACTGTAGAACATCTGCAAACAGTGTCTTTATTACAAATTCCAATATTCTGGGCCACATCTAGTGTCCATAATCTGTGGTGTTCTGTAATCAATACTGTAGAACATCTGCAAACAGTGTCTGTATTACAAATTAATAATCTGGGCCACATCTAGTGTCCATAATATGTGGTGTTCTGTAACCAATACTGTAGAACATCTGCAAACAGTGTCTTTATTACAAATTCCAATATTCTGGGCCACATCTAGTGTCGATAATCTGTGGTGTTCAGTAAACAATAATGAACAATATCTGCAAACAGTGTCTGTATTACAAATTCCAATAATCTGGGCCTTATATAGTGTCCATAATCTTTGGTGTTCTGTAACCAAGACTGTAGAACATCTGCAAACAGTCTCCATATTACAAATTCCAATAACTTGGGCCACATCTAGTGTTCATAATCGGTGGTGTTCTGTAACCAATACTGTAGAACATGTGCAAACAGTGTCTGTAATTGCAATAATCAGGGACTTATCTAGTGTCTATGATCTGTGGTGTTCTGTAACCAATATTGTAGAACATCTGCAAACAGTTTCTGTATTACAAAATCCAATAATCTGGGCCACATCTAGTGTCCATATTCTGTGGTATTCTGTAACCAATAGTGTAGAAAATCTGCAAACAGTGTCTTTATTACAAATTCCAATAATCTGGTCCACATCTAGTGTCCATAATCTGTGGTGTTCAGTAAACAATACTGTTCAACATCTGCAAACAGTGTCTGTATTACAAATTCCAATAATCTGGGCCACATCTAGTGTTTATAATCTGTGGTGTTCTGTAACCAATATTGTAGAACATCTGCAAACATTGTCTGTATTACAAATTCAAATAACTTGGGCCACATCTAGTGTCCATAATCTGTGGTGTTCTGTAACCAATACTGTACAACATCTGCAGACAATGTCTGTATTGCAAATTCCAATATTCTGGGCCACATCTAGTGTCCATAATATGTGTTGATCTGTAACCAATAATGTAGAAAATCTGCAAACCGTGTCTGTATTACACAATTCCAATAATCTGGGCCACATCTAGTGTCCATAATCTGTGGTGTTCTGTAATCAATAATGTAGAACATCTGCAAGACAGTGTCTGTATTACAAATTCCAATAATCTGGGCCTAATATAGTATCCACAATCAGTGGCGTTCTGTAACCAATAGTGTAGAACATGTGCAAACAGTGTCAGTAATTGCAGTAAACAGGGCCTTATCTAGTGTATATGATCTGTAGTGTTCTGTAACCAATAGTGTAGATCATCTGTAAACAGTGTCTGCATTACAAAATCCAATAATCTGGGCCACATCTAGTGTCCATATTCTATGGTATTCTGTAACCAATAGTGTAGAACATCTGCAAACAGTGTCTGTATTACAAACAGTGTCTGTATTACAATTCCAATATTCTGGGCCACATCTAGTGTCCATAATCTGTGGTGATCTGTAACCAATAATGTAGAAAATCTGCAAACCGTGTCTGTATTAACAATTCCAATAATCTGGGCCACATCTAGTGTCCATAATCTGTGGTGTTCTGTAATCAATAATGTAGAACATCTGAAGACAGTGTCTGTATTACAAATTCCAATAATCTGGGCCTAATATAGTGTCCACAATCAGTGGCGTTCTGTAACCAATAGTGTAGAACATGTGCAAACAGTGTCTACGTAATCTGCCAATAATACTAGGGCCTGTATCTCCAGTGTATATGATCTGTAGTGTTCTGTAACCAATAGTGTAGATCATCTGTAAACAGTGTCTGCATTACAAAATCCAATAATCTGGGCCACATCTAGTGTCCATATTCTATGGTATTCTGTAACCAATAGTGTAGAACATCTGCAAACAGTGTCTGTATTACAATGCCAGTAATCTGAGCTACATCTAGTGTCCATAATCTGTGTTGATCTGTAACCAATAATGTAGAACATCTACAAACAGTGTCTGTATTACAAATTCCAATAATCTGGGCCAAATCTAGTGTCCATAATCTGTGGTGTTCTGTAATCAATAATGTAGAACATCTGTAGACAGTGTCTATATTGCGAAATCCAATAATCTGGGCCACATCTAGTGTCCATGATCTGTGGTGTTCTGCAACCAATAGTGTAGAACATCTGCAAACAATGTCTGTAATTCCAATAATCTGTGCAACATCTAGTGTCCATGATCTTTTGTGTTCTCTAACCAATACTGTGGAACATCTGCAAACAGTGTCTGTATTACAAATTCCAATAATCTGGGCCTAATATAGTCGTCCATAATCTGTGGTGTTCTGTTATTTATTATGTAGAACATCTGCAAACAGTGTCTGTATTACAAATTCCAATAATCTGGGCCACATCTAGTGTCCATAATCTGTGGTGTTCTGTAATCAATAATGTAGAACATCTGTAGACAGTGTCTGTAATACAAATTCCAATAATCTGGGCCTAATATAGTGTCCATAGTCTGTGGTGTTCTGTAACCGATAGTGTAGAACATCTGCACACAGTGTCTGTATTACAAATTCCAATAATCTGGGCCTTATATATTGTCCATAATCTGTGGTGTTCTGTAACCAATACTGTAAAACATCTGCAAACAGTGTACATATTACAAATTCCAATAACTTGGGCAAAATCTAGTGTTCATAATCGGTGGCGTTCTGTAACCAATACTGTAGAACATGTGCAAACAGTGTCTGTAATTGCAATAATCAAGGCCTTATCTAGTGTCTATGATCTGTAGTGTTCTGTAACCAGTAGAGTAGAACATCTGCAAACAGTGTACGCATTACAAAATCCAATAATCTGGACCACATCTAGTGTCCATATTCTGTGGTATTCTGTAACCAATAGTGTAGAACATCTGCAAACAGTGTCTGTATTACAATGCCAATAATCTGAGCTACATCTAGTGTCCATAATCTGTTTTGTTCTGTAACCAATAATGTAGAACATCTGCAAACAGTGTCTGTATTACAAATTCCAATAATCTGGGCCACATCTAGTGTCCGTCCATAAACTGTGGTGTTCTCTAATCAATAATGTAGAACATTTGTAGACAGTGTCTGTATTACAAATTCCAATAATCTGGGCCTAATATAGTGTCCATAATCTGTGGTCTTCGGTAATCAATACTGTAGAACATCTGCAAACAGTGTCTGTATTACAAATTCCAATAATCTGTGCCTAATATAGTGTCCATAATCTGTGGTCTTCGGTAATCAGTACTGTAGAACATCTGCAAACAGTGTCTGTATTACAAATTCCAATTATCTGGTCCACATCTATTGTTCATAATCTGTGATGTTCTGTAACTAAAGTTATAGAACATCTGCAAACAGTGTCTGTATTGCAAACTCCAATATTCTTGGCCACATCTAGTGTTCATAATCTGTGGTGTTCTGTATCCAATACTGTAGAACATCTGCAAACAGTGTCTTTATTACAATTTCAAATAATCTGGGCCTAATATAGTGTCCATAATCTGTGGTGTTCTGCAACCAATAGTGTACAACATCTTCAAACAGTGTCTGTAATTCCAATAATCTGGGCAACATCTAGTGTTCACAATCTGTGGTGTTCTCTAACCAACACTGTAGAACATCTGCAAACAGTGTCTATATTACAAATTCTGATAATCTGGGCCACGTCTAGTGTCCATAATCTGTGGTGTTCTGTAATTAATTGTGTAGAACATCTGCAAACAGTGTCTGTATTAACAATTCCAATTATCTGGTCCACATCTAGTGTTCATAATCTGTGATGTTCTGTAACCAATGTTATGGAACATCTGCAAACAGTGTCTGTATTACAAACTCCAATATTCTTGGCCACATCTACGGTTCATAATCTGTGGTGTTCTGTATCCAATACTGTAGAACATCTGCAAACAGTGTCTTTATTACAATTTCTAATAATCAGGGCCTAATATAGTGTCCATAATCTGTGGTGTTCTGCAACCAATAGTGTACAACATCTTCAAACAGTGTCTGTAATTCCAATAATCTGGGCAACATCTAGTGTACACAATCTGTGGTGTTCTCTAACCAACACTGTAATCTGGGCCACATTTAGTGTCCATAATCTGTGGTATTCTGCAATTAATTGTGTAGAACATCTGCAAACAGTGTGTGTATTACAAATTACAATAATCTGGGCCTAATATAGTGTCCATAATCTGTGGTGTTCTGTAACCAATAGTGTCCATAGTGTGTGGCTTTTTCAAAAAAATACTGAACTAAATCTGCAAACAGTGTCTGTATTACAAATTCCAATAATATGGACCGCATGTAGTGTCCATAATCTGTGGTGTTCTGCAACCAATAGTGTAGAACATCTTAAAACAGTGTCTGTAATTATAATAATCTGGGCCATATCTAGTGTCTGAAATCTGTGGTGTTCAGTAACCAATAGTGTGTGGCTTTGTCTAAAAAATACTGAACTACATCTGCAAACAGTGTCTGTATTACAAATTCGAATAATCTGGGCCACATCTAGTGTTTATAATCTGTGGTGTTCTGTAACCAATACTGTAGAACATCTGCAAACAGTGTCCTTATTACAAATTCCAATATTCTGGGCCACATCTAAAGTCGATAATCTGTGGTGTTCAGTAAACGATAATGCACAATATCGGCAAACTGTGTCTGTATTACAAATTCCAATAATCTGGGCCTAATATAATGTCCATAATCTGTGGTGTTCTGTAACCAATAGTGTAGAACATCTGCAAACAGTGTCTGTATTACAAATTCCAATAATCTGGGCCTAATATAGTGTCCATAATCTGTGGTGTTCTGCAACCAATAGTGTACAACATCTTCAAACAGTGTCTGTAATTCCAATGATCTGGGCAACATCTAGTGTTTACAATCTGTGGTGTTCTTTAACCAAAACTGTAGAACATCTGCAAACAGTGTCTGTATTACAAATTCCGATAATCTGGGCCACATCTAGTGTCCATAAACTGTGGTGTTCTGTAATTATTTGTGTAGAACATTTGCAAACAGTGTCTGTATTACAAATTCCAATAATCTGGGCCTAATAGAGTGTCCATAATCTCTGGTGTTCTGTAACTAATAGTGTAGAAAATCTGCAAACAGTGTCTTTATTACAAATTCCAATATTCTGGGCCACATCTAGTGTCGATAATCTGTGGTGTTCAGTAAACAATAATGAACAATATCTGCAAACAGTGTATGTATTACAAATTCCAATAATCTGGGCCTAATAGAGTGTCCATAATCTCTGGTGTTCTGTAACTAATAGTGTAGAACATCTGCAAACAGTGTCTATATTACAAATTCCGATAATCTGGGCCACGTCTAGTGTCCATAATCTGTGGTGTTCTGTAATTAATAGTATAGAACATCTGCAAACAGTGTCTGTATTACAAATTCCAATAAAATGGGCCTAATATAGTGTCCATAATCTGTGGTGTTCTGTAACCAGTACTGTAGAAAAGGCATGCTCAACCTGCGGCCCTCCAACTGTTGCAAAACTTCAACTCCCAGCATGCCCGAACAGCCTACAGCTATCATCCTACAGCGGGGCATTGTGGGAGTTGTAGTTTTACAACAGTTTGAGGGACGCAGGTTGAGCATGCCTGCTGTAGAACATCTGCAAACAGTGTCTATATTACAAATTCCAATAACTTGGGCCACATCTAGTGTTCATAATCAGTGGTGTTCTGTAACCAATTCTGTAGAACATGTGCAAACAGTGTCTGTAATTCCAATATTTAGGGCCCTATCTAGTGTCTATGATCTGTGGTGTTCTGTAACCAATAGTGTAGAACATCTGCAAACAGAGTCTGCATTACACAATCCAATAATCTGGGCCACATCTAGTGTCCATATTCTGTGGTATTCTGTAACCAATAGTGTAGAACATCTGCAAACAGTGTCTGTATTACAATGCCAATAATCTGAGCTACATCTAGTGTCCATAATCTGTGTTGATCTGTAACCAATAATGTAGAACATCTGCAAACAGTGTCTGTATTACAAATTCCAATAATCTGGTCCACATCTAGTGTCCATAATCTGTAGTGTTCTGTAACCAATAGTGTAGAACATCTGCAAACAGTTTCTGTATTACAAATTCCAATAATCTGGGCCACATCTAGTGTCCAAAATCTGTGGTGTTCTGTAACCAATAGTGTAGAAATTCTGCAAACAGTGTCTCTATTAAAAGTTCCAATAATCTGGGCCACATCTAGTGTCCATAATCTGTGGTGTTCTGTAAACAATAGTGTAGAACATCTGCAAACAGTGTCTGTATTACAAATTCCAATTATCTGGGCCACGTGTAGTGTCCATAATCTGTGGTTTTCTGTAACCAATACTGTAGAACATCTTCAAACAATGTCTGTAATTCCAATAATCTGGGCCACATCTAGTGTCCATAATCTGTGGTGTTCTGTAACCAATAGAGTAGAACATCTGCAAACAGTTTCTGTATTGCAAATTTCAATAATCTGTGACACATCTAGTGTCCATAAACTGTGGTGTTCTGTAACAAATACTGTACAACAGCTGCAAACAGTGTCTGTTTTACAAATTCCTATAATCTGGGCCACATCTAGTGTCCATAATCTGTGTTGTTCTGTAAACAATAGTGTAGAACATCTGCAAACAGTGTCTGTATTACAAATTCCAATAATCTGGGCCACATCTAGTGTCCATAATCTGTGGTGTTCTGTAATCAATAGTGTAGAACATCTGCACAGTGCCTGTGTTACAAATTCCAATAATCCGGGCCACATCTACAGTTCATAATCTGTGGTTCTGTAACCAATACTGTAGAACAGGCATGCTCAACCTGTGGCCCTACAGCTGTTGTAAAACTACAACTCCCACAATGTTCTTCTGTAGAATGATAGCTGTAGGGTGCAAAGGAATGATGGGGGTTGTAGTTTTGTAACAGCTGGAGAGCCGCAAGTTGAGAATGCCTGCTGTAGAACATCTGCAAACATTGTCTTTATTACAAATTCGAATAATCTGGGCTACATCTAGTGTTCATAATCTGTGATGTTCTGTAACCAATACTGTAGATCATCTGCAAACAGTGTCTTTATTACAAATTCGAATATTTTGGGCCACATCTAGTGTCGATAATCTGTGGTGTTCAGTAACCAATAGTGTCCATAGTGTGTGGCTTTGTTTAAAAAAAAATGAACTACATCTGCAAACAGTGTCTGTATTACAAATTCCAATAATCTGGGCCACATCTAGTGTCCATAATCTGTGTTGTTAAGTAACCAATAGTGTAAAAAATCTGCAAACGGTGTCTGTATTACAAATTCCAATAATCTGGGCCACATCTAGTGTCCATAATCTTTGTTTTTCTGTAACCAATAGTGTAAAAAATCTGCAAACAGTGTCTGTATTACAAATTCCAATAACTTGGGCCACATCTAGTGTTCATAATCTGTGGTGTTCTGTAACCAGTACTGTAGAACATCTGTAAACAGTGTCTGTAATACAAATTCCAATAATCTGGGCCACATCTAGTGTAAATAACCTGTGGTATTCTGTAAACAATAGTGTAGAACATCTGCAAACAGTGTCTGTGTTACAAATTCCAATAATCTAGGCCACATCTAGTGTCCATAATATGTGGTGTTCTGTAATCAATAGTGTAGAACATCTGCAGACAGTGTCTGTATTACAAATTCCAATAATCTGGGCCTCATATAGTGTCCATAATCTGTGGCGTTCTGTAACCAATACTGTAGAACATCTGCAAACAGTGTCTTTATTAAAATTTCCAATAATCTGGGCCACATCTAGTGTCCATGATCTGTGGTGTTCTGCCACAATAGTGTAGAACATGTGCAATCAGTGTCTTTAATTCCAATAATCTGGCCCACGTCTAGTGTCCATGATATGTGGTCTTCTCTAACCAATACTTTAGAACATCTGCAAACAGTGTCTGTAATACAAATTCAAATGAACTGGGCCACATCTAGTGTCCATAATCTGTGGTGGTCTGCAACCAATAGTGTAGAACATCTTCAAACAGTGTCTGTAATTCCAATAGTCTGGGCCACATCTAGTTTCCATAATCTGTATATTAGACGCTGTTTTGTTATCCTGCTACCTGGACCTCTGGTGGTCCCATTTGCTGGGATCGACCACCAGAGAATCAGGTAGCTATGTAAAGTAGCACCAAGCACCACACTACACCCCCCCCCCCCGGTCACTTATTAACCCCTTGTTAACCCCTGATCACCCCATCTAGACTCCCTGATCACCCCCCTGTAAGACTCCATTCACATGTCCATATGTGTTTTACGGATCCACGGCAAAACACGGACACCGGCAATGTGCTTTCCGCATTTTGCAGATCCGCACATTGCCAGAACTATATAGAAAATGCCTTTTCTTGTCCGCAACTGCGGACAAGAATAGGACATGTTCTATATTTTTGCGGAACGGAAGTGCAGACCTGGAAATGCGGATCCGCAATTCCGGATCCGAGGGGGACAAAGTCTGTCCCCATATAAATGAATGGGTCCGCAATTCCGTTCCACAAACAGAATTGCGGACGTGTGAATGGGGCCTAAGGGTCCCTTATCACCGCCAGTTAGTTAGCTACTTGTTAGGTAGTTAGCGCCCAGCCCACCGCACCGCAGTCACTGTTTTTGGCAGAGATTTTTTCATCCACATTAATCGAAATCTGTGCCGTTCATTCTTTTTTTTTTTTTCAGCCCAGAGGCTGAACAGAAAAAAAAAAATCTCATTACCCGTCTGCTCAATATAAGGAGAGTAGCAGAAACTCCTAATGTTGGCCATACGTGTAATGATTGTGGAGACCCTCAAATACAGAGACTGTTTGCAGATGTTCTACAGTGTTGGTTAGAGAAGACCACAGATCATAGACACTAGATGTGGCCCAGATTATTGGAAATTGTAATAAAGACACTGTTTGCAGATGTTCTACAGTATTGGTTACAGAACACCACAGATTATGGACACTATATTGGGCCCAGATTATTGGAATTTGTAATACAGACACTGTCTTCAGATGTTCTACACTATTGATTACAGAATGCCACATATTATGAACACTAGATGTGGCCTAGATTATTGGATTTTGTAATACAGACAATGTTTGCAGATGTTCTACACTATTGGTTACAGAACACCACAGATCATAGACACTAGATGTGGCCAAGATTATTGGAATTGCAGACACTGTTTGCAGATGTTCTACAGTATTGGTTACAGAACACCACAGATTATGAACACTAGGTGTGGCCCAATTTATTGGAATTTGTAATATAGACTCTGTTTGCAAATGTTCTTCAGTATTGGTTACAGAACACCACAGATTATGGACACTATATAAGGCCCAAATTATTGGAATGTGTAGTAAAGACACTGTTTGCAGATGTTCTACACTATTCGTTACAGAACACCATAGATTATGAACACTAGATGTGGCCCAGATTATTGTAATTTGTATTACAGACACTGTTTGCAGATGTTCTACAGTATTGGTTACAGAAAAACACAGATTATGGACACTAAATGTGTTCCAGATTATTGGAATTTGTAATACAGACAATGTTTGCAGAGTTTTTTACACTATTGGTTACAGAACAACACAGATTATGGACACTAGATATGGCCCAGATTATTGGAATTTATAATACAGACACTGTTTGCAGATGTAGTTCAGTTTTTTTTTAGACAAAGCCACACACTATGGACACTATTGGTTACTGAACACCACAGATCATAGACACTAGATGTGGCCAAGATTATTGGAATTCAGACACTGTTTGCAGATGTTCTACAGTATTGGTTACAGAACACCACAGATTATGATCACTAGGTGTGGCCCACGTTATTGGAATTTGTAATATAGACTCTGTTTGCAAATGTTCTTCAGTATTGGTTACAGAACACCACAGATTATTGGAATGTGTAATACAGACACTGTTTGCAGATGCTCTACACTATTCGTTACAGAACACCACGGATTATGGACACTAGATGTGGCCCAGATTATTGTAATTTGTATTATAGACACTGTTTGCAGATGTTCTACAGTATTGGTTACAGAACACCACAGATTATAAACACTAGATGTGGCCCAAGTTATTGGAATTTGCAATACAGACACTGTTTGCAGATTTTTTACACTATTGGTTACAGAAAAACACAGATTATGGACACTAGATGTGTTCCAGATTATTGGAATTTGTAATACAGACACAGTTTGCAGAGTTTTTTACACTATTGGTTACAGAACAACACAGATTATGGACACTAGATATGGCCCAGATTATTGGAATTTATAATACAGACACTGTTTGCAGATGTAGTTCAGTTTTTTTTTAGACAAAGCCACACACTATGGACACTATTGGTTACTGAACACCACAGATTATCGACACTAGCTGTGGCCCATAATATTCGAATTTGTAATACAGACAATGTTTGCAGATGTTCTACAGTATTGGTTACAGAACACCACAGATTATAAACTGTAGATGTGAGATGTGGCCCAGATTATTTGAATTTGTAACACAGGCACTGTGCAGATGTTCTACACTATTGATTACAGAACACCACAGATTATGGACACTAGATGTGGGCCAGATTATTGGAATTTGTAATACAGACACTGTTTGCAGCTGTTGTACAGTATTGGTTACAGAACACCACCGTTTATGGACACTAGATGTGGCCCAGATTATTCGAATTTGTAATACAGAAACTGTTTGCAGATGTTGTACTCTATTGGTTACAGAACATCACAGATTTTGGACACTAGATCGTTATCATGGGGGACTTCAACTACCCAGATATAGACTGGGAAACTGAAAGCTGTACATCCCAAAAAGGAAACAGGTTCTTGGCAATAGCCAAAGACAATTTCCTTTGCCAACTGGTTCAGGACCCCACTAGAGGGACGACCATACTGGACTTAGTATTAACCAATAGACCTGATAGAACAACAGATGTGCAGGTTGGGGGACACCTGGAAAATAGTGACCATAAAGTTATAACCTTCCAATTATCCTTCAAACGAGAGTTTCTAAAGGGAGGAACAAAAATACCAGACTTCAAAAAAGCAAAATTTAGCCAACTAAGCGAGGCCATAGGCCTAACTAACTGGGACAAAGTCCTCAAAAATAAAAATACAACCATAAAATGGGAGATTTTTAAAAGCATTGTAACATCTAATTGTGAGAGGTACATACCTTATAGGAATAAAAGGCTAAGGAACAATAAGAAACCAATGTGGATAAATGGAACCATAAAGAAGGCAATAAATGACAAAAAGAAAGCATATAAATCACTAAAACAGGAGGGGAGTCAGGAAGCACTGATAAACTATAAGGAAAAAAATAGAATATGTAAAAAACTAATAAAATTTGCCAAACTAGAGACCGAGAGATTAATTGCCAAAGAGAGTAAAACTAACCCTAAAATGTTCTTCAATTATATCAATAGTGAAAAATATAAATCTGAAGGAGTCGGCCCTCTACATAGCAATGAGGGGGGTGTTGCAGAGAGCGACGAGGATTAAGCAAAACTATTAAATATTTTTTTCTCCACTATATTCACTGAGGAAAATAAACTGTCAGATAAAATGCAGAATGTAAAAGTAAATCCCCCATTAAAAGTGCCCTGTCTGACCCAGGAAGAAGTACAACAGCGACTTAAAAAGATTAAAATAGACAAATCGCCAGGACCGGATGGCATACACCCCCGTATCCTAAGGGAATTAAGTGATGTCATAGCCAGACCATTATTTCTGATATTTACGGACTCTATAATAACAAGGAATGTTCCACAGGATTGGCGCATAGCAAATGTGGTGCCAATATTCAAAAAGGGTCCAAAAACAGAGCCTGGAAATTATAGGCCGGTAAGTTTAACATCTATTGTTGGTAAACTGTTTGAAGGGTTTCTAAGAGATGCTATTTTGGAGTATCTCAATGAAAATAAGCAAATAACGCCATATCAGCATGGCTTCATGAGGGATCGGTCATGCCAAACGAATTTAATCAGCTTCTATGAGGAGGTAAGTTCTAGACTTGGAAAAAAAATGGAGATTGCAGTCAGCACAACCCAATACGCAGGTGCACGTTGCTATGGTGAAATACACATACAAACGTAAAAACAAAGGTGCAATGGCACACTGCAGCTAGAGCTCCTTCCTGCCACTATGCTGGATGTTAGATGAGGCATTAGTTTATATTTTGGCCAAATTATGCAAGCCACCCACCACTTCACGGTTGCCTCTCAAGTGGTCCCTAACATTAATTCTTACCTTTTATGGGCCATATCAGCCACACAAAATCCAGGGAGTGCAGGTGCAGCATGCATGCCAGATACACTTAAGGGGAAACAAAATTCCTTGGCGACTCCAATCAGGCAATCAGAATAACTCCCTGGATCAACGACCCCTCTCTAGTAGCTGTAGCCTGTAATATTATTACACTCCAGAAATAAATCCAGTCCCCTCTTGAATTCCTTTATTGTACTCACCATCACCACCTCCTCAGGCATAGAGTTCCATAGTCTCACTGCTCTTACAGTGAAGAATCCTTTTCTATGTTTGTGTACAAACCTTCTTTCCTCCAGCCACAGAGGATGTCCCCTTGTCACAGTCACAGTCCTGGGGATAAATAGATGATGGGACAGATCTCTGTACTGACCCCTGATATATTTATACATAGTTATTAGATCTCCCCTCAGTCATCTTCTTCTGCCTCACAGGTTTTTTTTTGCCTTCCTCTGGATCAACTTGTAGGAAACAGGCTGAACTGGATGGACAAATGTCTTTTTTCCGTCTTATATACTATGTTACTATGTTACTATGTAGATGTGGCCCAGATTATTGGAATTACAGACACTGTTTGAAGATGTTCTACACTATTGGTTGCAGAACACCACAGATTATGGACACTAAATGTGGCCCAGATTTTTGGAATTTGTAATACAGACACTGTTTGCAGATGTTCTACACTATTGATTACAGAATACCACAATCATGGACACTATATTAGGACCAGTTTTTTGAATTTTTAATACAGCAACTGTTTGCAGATGTTGTTCACTATTGGTTACTGAACAACACAGTTTATGGACCCTAGATGTAGCTCAGATTACAATGTTTGCAGATGTCTACTGTATGTGCTGTATATTGTGGTTCTGTCTGCGCCGTATATTGTGGTTCTGTCTGCACCTTATCTTGGAGTCATTTCTACACCATATATTGTGGTTCTTTCTGCACCGTATGTTGTGGTTCTGTCTGCGCCGTATGTTGTGGTTCTGTCTGCACCTTATCTTGGAGTTATTTCTACACCATATATTGTGGTTCTGTCTGTGCCGTATATTGTGGTTCTGTATGTTGTGTGTCAGGCGGACTTCCACAGACTGTAGTGTGCCCACTGCCAGTGCCCACCACTCATACCGGGTGGCACAGTAGCTTGCCGATTAAATAAGGCATTTAATCTTTACACTTTAGTCTAATTTCAGTTGCTTGCCTGCTGCCAGTGTGTGTCAGGCCGACTTCCACAGACTGTAGTGTGCCCACTGCCAGTGCCCACCACTCATACCGGATGGCACAGTAGCTTGCCGATAAATAAGGCATTTCATTTTTACACTTTAGTCTAATTTCAGTTGCTTGCCTGCTGCCAGTGTGTGTCAGGCCGACTTCCACAGACTGTAGTGTGCCCACTGCCAGTGTCCACCACTCATACCGGGTGGCACAGTAGCTTGCCGATAAATAAAGCATTTAATTTTTACACTTTAGTCTAATTTCAGTTGCTTGCCTACTGCTGCCAGTGTGTGTGTCAGGCCCACAGACTGTAGTGTGCCCTCTGCTAGTGCCCAACACTCATACCGGGTGGCACAGTACCTAGCACGCGTAGTACCACTTATCTAAAAAAAAAATGACAGGCAGAGGCAGGCCACCCCGCAGGGGCCGTCGTGGTCGTGGTGCTGTGATTTCCACTGTCCCTGGAATAATGCCCAGTGTTCAGAGGCCACGTACCCTGAACCCGAAAAATTCTGAGGACATAGTTGACTGGCTTAGACAGGACACCCAATCTTAAACAGCTTCCGCTAAGAACCTTGACGCACCGTCCTCCTCCAGCTCAGCTTCGGTCATCTGCTCTCAAGTTACCACGCTCCTGCCCGCCGCCACCACCACCACTACCACCACAGCCGCTTCACTTGATCCGTCAGAGGAGTTATTTACATATCAGTTGGATACAATTAGTGATGCGCAACCATTATTGCCAGATGATGTAGATTACAGGGATATGTCTCAGTCAGGCAGGATTACACACATGGACGTACAGTGTGATGATGATGATGATGATTTTGTACCCGCTGCTGCTTCCTTTGCTGAGGTGTCAGATACAAGTGAAGCGGTTGATGATAACAATGTGTCCACGGATGCTACGTGGGTGCCTGCTCATAGAGAAGAAGAGGGGGAAAGTTCAGAAGGGGAGACAGAGAGAAGGAGGAGACGATTTGGAAGCAGGGGGAGGTCGTCGCAAGGAGTTAGTGGCACAGTCGGACAGCATGCATCGGCACCCAGGGTCAGCCAGACAGCACGCCAGTCAACGCATGCTGTTGCCACCACCAGAATGCCGTCATTGCAAAGCTCAGCAGTGTGGCATTTTTTTTGTCTGTCTGCCTCTGATAACAGCAATGCCATTTGCAACCTGTGCCAAAAGAAACTGAGTCGTGGGAAGTCCAACACCCACCTCGGTACAACTGCTTTGCGAAGGCACACGATCTCACATCACAAATGCCAATGGGATCAACACATGCGTACAAGCAGCACACAAACTCAAAGCCTCCATCCTTCTCCTGGTCCAGCATCTTCAGCCACGTCAAACACTGCTGTCCTCCTTGCCCCCTCTCAACCACCCGCCACTCCGCCTCTCACCTTCAGCAGTTCCATCTCATCTGCCCACAGTCAGGTGTCTGTTAAGGAAATGTTTGAGCATAAGAAGCCAATGTCACAGAGTCACCCACTTGCCCGGAGACTGACAGCTGGCTTGATGGAACTCTTAGCCCGCCAGCTTTTACCATACCAGCTGGTGGATTCTGAGGCCTTCAAAAAATTTGTCGCTATTGGGACACCACAGTGGAAGGTACCCGGATGAAAACATTTTTCAAAAAAGGCAATCCCAAACCTCTACTATGTTATTGAAAAGGAAGTGATGGCATCTCTGGCATACAGTGTTGGGGCAAGGGTCCATCTGACCACTGATACCTGGTCTGCAAAGCACGGTCAGGGCAGGTATATCACGTACACTGCGCATTGGGTCAACCTGCTGACAAGCATGGAATGCGTGGCTCCGCAGCGGAGTTGGTGACACCGCCACGACTTGCAGGCAGGCCTACTGCCACCTCCTCTACTCCTACTCCATCCTCTTCGATATCCTCCTCGGCTGAGTCCTCTTCTGCTGCGGCGTCTGGCTGCACATCAACTGAATCCCCCCAGCTCCCCAGGGGCTATTCCACATCCCGGATACGACAGTGTCACGCTGTCTTGGGGTTGACTTGCCTGAAAGCAGAGAGCCACACAGGACCAGCACTCCTGTCCGCCCTGAACGCACAGGTTGATCAGTGGCTGACACCGCACCAACTGGAGATCGGCAAAGTGGTGTGTGACAATGGAACAAATTTGTTGTCGGCATTAAATTTGGGCAAGTTGTCACATGTGCCGTGCATGGCACATGTGTTGAATGTCATCGTACAACGCTTTGTGTCTAAGTACCCAGGCTTACAGGACGTCCTGAAGCAGGCCAGGAAGGTGTGTGGCCATTTCAGGCGTTCCTACACGGCCATGGCGCACTTTTCCGATATTCAGCTGCAAAACAACATTCCAGTGATTTGCGACAGCCCAACACGTTGGAATTCAACACTTCTAATGTTCGACCGCCTGCTCCAACAAGAAAAAGCCGTCAACGAGTATTTGTATGACCGGGGAGCTAGGACAGCCTCTGCGGAGCTGGGAATTTTTTTGCCACGTTACTGGACGCTCATGCGCAATGCCTGTAGGCTCATGCGTCCTTTTGAGGAGGTGACAAACCTAGTCAGTTGCACCGAAGGCACCATCAGCGACCTCATCCCATTTGTTTTCTTCCTGGATCGTGCCATGCGAAGAGTGCTGGATCAAGCTGTAGATGAGTGTGAAGAGGAAGAGGAAGAGTTGTGGTCACCATTACCACCAGAAACAGCCTTGTCATCATCGCTTGCCGGACCTGCGGCAACGCTGGAAGAGGAGTCTGAGGAAGAGGAGTTAGAGGAGGAATGTGGCTTTGATGAGGAGGAAGACCAACCACAGCAGCTCGTTGTTGTCACCTATCTGGGACCCATGGTGTTGTACGTGGCTGGGGGGAAGAACAGACTGTCAATGACATCAGTGAGGACGAGGAACGGGAAATGAGTAGCTCTGCATCCAATCTTGTGCAAATGGGGTCTTTCATGCTGTCATGTCTGTTGAGGGACCCTCGTATAAAAAGGATGAAGGAGAACGACCTGTACTGGGTGGCCACGCTACTAGACCCCCGGTATAAGCAGAAAGTGGCAGAAATGTTACCAAATTACCGAAAGTCGGAAAGGATGCAGCAGTTCAAAACCAAACTAAAAAATATGCTTTACACAGCTTATAAGGGGGATGTCACAGCACAATGGGAATCTAACAGGGGAAGAGGTGAATGTAATCCTCCTCCTACCACGGCGGCAAGGACTGGACGATTTACAGATGTGTTGTTGATGGAGGACATGCAGAGCTTTTTACACATCACCACAGCCCTTCGGGATCCAGCCTTAGAGAACGACTCGACTGACAGGTAGCAGACTACCTCTCCTTAACAGCAGATATCGACACTCTGAGGAGCGATGAACCCCTTCACTACTGGGTGTGCAGGCTTGACCTGTGGCCTGAGCTATCTCAGTTTGCGATAGAACTTCTGGCCTGCCCTGCTTCAAGTGTCCTGTCAGAAAGGACCTTCAGTGCAGCAGGAGGCATTGTCACTGACAAGAGAAGTCGCCTCGGTCAAAAAAGTGTTGATTACCTCACCTTCATAAAGATGAATGAGGCATGGATCCCGAAGGGACTGACAGTGGGGGATACGTTTGACTAACAAAAGGCCTGATGACATGCCTTGGCCTCAAAATGGTCCCCACGCTGCTGTACTTAATGTCTGCATACCGGATGACTTTCGTGAATTCTCCGCCACCAACTAGGATTCAAGCCACAATGTTTTAGTCACTTTTCTGCTTGGAAAACATCAATTTTTCCGGCCGCTGCTACAACAGTGTACATGCCTAATTTTTCTGTCCTATGGTGCAGCACTGTGCCTGCAAAAGAAAAAACAAAACAAAAAAAAAGGCACATACAAGTGTCAATTCCCCTTTGTGATCGTTCCCTTGTTGTGGTGAAGGGGCTTGCGTATCACAATGAAGCAATCATTACCTCTATGAGTGTGTTGGCAATGTTGCCACACCCCAGATGATAAGGCCGTTGCTTCATTATGGTCAGACCAAAAGCGATCAGCTGGATAATATTTAATAGAAAAAACATTAATTAACTTTTTTTTTTTTTAAGTTGTATGGGTTTTTAATACATAAAATAAAAAATCATAATAAAGTCTCTTAATAGTTTATTAGAAATAATTGAGTCCATAAAAAAAATCTCCATCAATTCCAATACAAAGGAAGTACAGAGCTCAGAACGAAATTATTTCATGATGTCGTAATGGTGCGTTAATTCGACAATGGTTAATCAATTCGACACACGTCCCCGGATAGAGTACGTAACAGGGATTAAACTGATAGGAATAGTACTAGTTAAGACACCACTCATATAGGGTGTCACAGCATATTGCTCTGTGCACGCGCAGTGCCCCAATTTGGGAGTAAGAGGACCGACCAAGCTGCTTTTTCCATCTCCCGGTTCCCAAAATCAATTCAGTTTGGTGTATGAGAGTTTGGTCTGTCACTGTGAAGGCAGTCGAAGGTATCCGGCCTAAATTTTTTTTCACAAAAGGCGATCCCTGATATGGGACGTAACAGGGATTAAACTAATAGGAATAGGACTAGTTAAGACACCACTCATATCGGATGTGACAGTAAATTGCACGGCGCAGATGCAGTGACCGTGGATTAAAACAAAGGGGAGGGAGCCAGCGTTTTTTTAACCATCTCCCCGTTCAAAAAATCAATTCAATAAATGGACCCCAGATTGGGGACGTAACAGGGATTAAACTGATGAGAATAGTACTACAGAAAATACCACTCATATCAGGTATGAGAGTAAATTGCACTGCGCAGACGCAGTGACCGTGGATTAAAACAAAGGGGAGGGAGCCAGCATTTTTTTAACCATCTCCCCGTTCGAAAAATCAATTCAATAAATGGACCCCAGATTGGGGACGTAACAGGGATTAAACTGATGACTATCTCCCCGTTTGAAAAATCTATTCAATTCACCTTTCGGGGACCCTTGGTGTTGTACGTGGCTGGGTGGAGGAAGAAACCTTCAATGACATCACCGGGACATGGCTAGCTTGGTATCCAACCTTGTGCAAATGGACTGTTTGCGGTTGTTTGCGGTGCATTAAAAGGGGAGTTTGGTCTGTCAATGTCTGTGAAGCGGGCGTAACCCTTACACTACCTGATCGATACAACATCATACCTGATTGTATACACACACTGGATGTTTTAAAGCATGTTATTCCAAACAATTTAGGCCCTAAATTGGTTGATTTAGTTGATTTATGCCCTTTATGGATTAAAACCCGACTCTGCGTCCACTATGTAATTTTCCATGGGAGTTTTGCCATGGATTCCCCTACGGCATGCCACAGTCCAGGTGTTAGTCCCCTTGAAACAACTTTTCCATCACTATTGTGGCCAGAAAGAGTCCCTGTGGGTTTTAAAATTCGCCTGCCTATTGAAGTCTATGCTGGTTCGCCCGTTCGCGAACAGTTGCGGAAGGTCGCGTTCGCTGTTCACGAACGGAAAATTTTATGTTCGCGACATCACTACTAAGTGGCACATAATATTGATATAAAATTTGAAAGTTATTTGTTACTTAACTTATCTGATCAACTTTTTGGCCATAACCGTAATTAATGATAGTCTTGACATGTATGTAATATAAATAATATCTGTCAGAAAATATAACCAAAATGAATTGTTTATTTTATAACTTTTTTTTTCTTACATTCTATTTTTCTTTTACAATAGCTGTCAAACATCATTCTTTCAGAGGAGAAGGCTTATGATTCCTTTGTGAACGAGAAGAAATCATCAATGCAGAAGATAAAGGAAACTACAAAGAAAAATATTGAAAAATCGCAAGAAAAACAGCAGATGAAGTACTCGAAGAAAGTTCAGAAGCAACACAAGGATGTGGTGTACAGTGTTGGCAACGAGGTCCTGCTTTACAATATGAGGAAGTCTGGTAGAAAAGGTGGTAGGATAGAGCCTTATTTCTTTGGTCCTTATATTATCAAGGAGCTGTGTGGCAAGGTGGTGAATCTGGCTAATTCCGACGGGGTAACTCTGAAGAATAAGATCAATGTCGACCACATCAAGCCATACAGAAGAAGTCAGAAAAGCTCAGTCCGCATGCAGGAAGGTGATGTCAACTGGCCTGACGAAAACAGCACCTGCGTGTCCCCAATACCACAAAGGACCTCCGTCATCTGTTGGGCAGGACCGAAAAAGGAAAGCACTGTTGAGGTACTGATAAATTATATATATTTTAAAAAAAAATCAATTTTTTTTTTTGTTAGAATATAGCTTGTCTTGCAGTACACAGAGTCTTTCTTAATGTTACACTCATTGTGGGTAAATATCTCCACAATGAACACTGGAGGGAAAGGGAACAGTAACTGGGCCTTGGAACTAGGGATAGAGCAGGTCCCCGCCGAAAAAAAACCTATTGTGGGCACTAACCACCTATCAATCTGAATAGACCTCGAAGTTAAGAATATTAATATGTAGGATACCTTGACCCTAATTTCCCTATCCTGCCCTGGAATACGGTTACGAACAGACAACTCTTTCCTCCCCACATGGATGAATGGACGTCTCTGACCCAGATTACAAACTCAATACAATAATAAAATAGTTAGCTAGAAGTAGAGAACTGCCAGCAGTGGAAGCAACACAGAGTCTACACAGCAAGCATTCTGAAGGCAGGAATAAAATCCATTAAATAAACCTATAGAAGTAAGAAGTGCCCAACTTATGTTGAAGTTACACAACCACCAAGCAACACCTGAAGCAAGGGGTTTGACCCTCACCAAAACAGACACAATACGATCCACAAAGAACTTATAAATCTAAACAACGAGTTTCCAGTGTCTCTGGTACCTTCAAAAGCAATGCCCGTGAAACTTGTTCTATCTCTTCTTCCAATATGTAGCATTGTAATTTAAAGTAATGTTACCTGTAAGTGATTAACAATAATCTTGATATTTTTTTTAAGCCATCTGTGTCTTTTAATGTCAGGCAGAAAATAGAAGACAGAGGTAGCAGTTACTGGTTTTATAATACGTTTGATTGACCCTGTTGGTCATCCAATTGGCAATGCCCTGTTGTTCTGGCCTTTCACTCTTTTTATGGCATAAATCATTTCTGGATTTATGAAGTTGCCACTGTTTGGCATCATGTTTTATCCAGTTCCAGTTAACACTAACCATACAAGTTTGAGATATTACCAAAGAACAAATACAGGTTGAGTTGTTCCCCTTGTCTGAAATGCCTCATAACCAAAAATAAAAATGCATTTGGAAATATTAGCATATGTAATACTTTATATATCTATTTTTTATTTTATTTGCACGTCACTTTATTTGTATATATATTTTTTTTCTCTAAGTACTTCTGATGAGGCATACTCAACCTGTATTGGCTTTGGGTACCAAAGGTAAATTACATACCTGGAGTTAATTATTTATATATATGTTTTTTTTAGGGATGTCCCGATACCATTTTTTTAAGACCTAGTACCAGTACCGATATTTTTATTTAAGTACTCGCCGATACCAATTACCGATACCTCGTATAAACAGCGCCGCAGTTACTGATAGCAATGAAAAAAATTTAAGCTGGAATTTGGTTGCTATGGAGAACGGCTTTTCTTTTCCTTTGTACAAGTGTTAATAAATTAATAAATGGGAATATAATAGTGTTTTCCAACCAATGTGCATCCAGGGGGATCTGTTATGGGGGTGCTGTGGATGTCACTGTTATGGGGGCGCTGTGGATGTCACTGTTATGGGGGCGCTGTGGATGTCACTGTTATGGGGGCGCTGTGGATGTCACTGTTATGGGGGCGCTGTGGATGTCACTGTTATGGGGGCGCTGTGGATGTCACTGTTATGGGGGATCTGTGGATGTCACTGTTATTGGGGATCTGTGGATGATACTGTTATGGGGGTGCTGTGGATGACACTGTTATGGGAGCGCTGTGGATGTCACTGTTATGGGGGCGCTGTGGATGTCACTGTTATGGGGGCGCTGTGGATGTCACTGTTATGGGGGCGCTGTGGATGTCACTGTTATGGGGGCGCTGTGGATGTCACTGTTATGGGGGATCTGTGGATGTCACTTATGGAGGATCTGTGGATGACACTGTTATGGGGGTGCTGTGGATGACACTGTTATGGGGGTGCTGTGGATGTCACTGTTATGGGGGCGCTGTGGATGTCACTGTTATGGGGGATCTGTGGATGTCACTGTTATGGAGGATCTGTGGATGACACTGTTATGGGGGCGCTGTGGATGTCACTGTTATGGGGGCTCTGTGGATGTCACTGTTATGGGGGATCTGTGGATGACGCTGTAATGGTGATCTGTGGATGACACTGTTATGGGGGATCTGTGGATGTCACTGTTATGGGGGATCTGTGGATGACGCTGTAATGGGGGATCTGTGGATAACACTAATGGGGGGGATCTCTGGATGACACTAATGGGGGATCTCTGGATGACACTAATGGGGGATCTCTGGATGACACTAATGGGGGGATCTCTGGATGACACTAATGGGGGATCTCTGGATGACACTAATGGGGGGATCTCTGGATGACACTAATGGGGGGATCTCTGGATGACATTGTTAGGGGGCTATGTGGATGACACATATATAGCATATTATGCTATATAAGTGTCATCCACAGATCCCCCATTAATGTCATCTAAAGATCCCCCATTAATGTCATCCACAGATCCCCCATTAATGTCATCCACAGATCCCCCATTAATGTCATCCACAGACCCCCATAAGTGCCATCATAGTGTGTGTGTGGGGGGGCAGTTTACACTCGCAGGGGCCGGTGTAGCTTGATTCTTTCATACACCGGCCCCGCAGCTCCTATACACTATTGAGGTAAACCTAATCTCTATTAATGTGGCCATGATTACTAACTATTGATTCGCAGTCTCCCTCAGGTTCGGCGCTCAGTCCATCCATGCTCCTCCTGCCCGCCTGCCTTCTTCATTCATAAAAGTGGGCGGAGCGCGCAGGAGGGACGTGAGGTGCTTGGAGGAATCGGGCAGCTTGAGCTCTCAGTTCCTCCATGCGCCTCATGTCCTGCCTGCCGTTAGTAATTCTGGCCACGATAATAGAGGTTAGGTTTACTTCAATAGTGGATATGAGCTGCCGGACCGGAACTTCCGGTATCAGCAGCGGTATCGGCGGCATTTTCACGAGTACGCGGGGTACTCGCACATTTTCCTGCAACGCACCCGCATCCTATCCGGGCGTCAAACGTGACGTCCGTGTGAAAGAGGCCTTACGGTGACATACAAAAGCTTGGAAAGGTTAGTGACATGTTACAATTCTCTCTCTCTACATATATATATATCTATAGATATCTATATCTATCTATCTATCTATCTATCTATCTATCTATCTATCTATATCTATCTAATAAATAATATATATTTTTTATTTCAGATAAGATTTCCAGTACAAGATCTTTGGCTATGCCCCGTGAATGTTGGAGCTCACTGGATTTTATTGGTATTGTGGTAAGGTGCAGGGTGCCGTCATGGATGGCAGATACGTGTCACCGGGGTTCCTGGCCTCGGTGAGGTAAGAGCCGAATTTTATGTGTTAACAGCAGTAGCTGTTGACACCTTTATACTTAGTATGGCTGCAAAGCCAATCCGGGCCGGCTCTTACTGGGAGTAGGCAAAGAGTTGGGCGGGTGCCTATTCCCCACGGTCCAGGCCGGACTTTTTCCGGGCCTTCAAAAGGCAGCCACCTCAGCAGGTGGGGAGGTGATTAACCTGGAAACTGCTGGTGTTCTGTGGAGCTCTCAGGGCTGGAAGCAAGAGCTTGCAAAGAGGTGTGCAGTCTGCCTGGAAGCCTGAGGTTGGACTTTCCTGCGGCTGTGCTGACAGCCAGGTGCGAACACGCACCTAAACCACACAGGTGATTTGATCCCGTCTTGGACTTTTGTTTTGCCTCAAGTTTTTGCTGTGTGTGTGAAGTAACACTAAATGACTGTTTTGAGTTTTGTTTGTGCAAGTGTGAAATAAAACACTGTTTGCTGCACTACCTGGACTCCCTTTGCCTCTGTACTGCACCCGCACCGCTGTCTACCAGAGCAATTCCCCACATTTGGTGTCGGATGCGGGCATGCGCAGTGAGGCTGGCGTGAACGCCGAAATTTTTTTGTTTTGCTGAGCACGAGTGCATGGCATATATTAAACCGGCAAAGTTACAAGCAGGAATTTCTGGCAACATGGAGGCTGCTGTGAAAGCTCTCATGGAGGCTAACGTGCAGCAGCGGGAGACCAACCAGCTACTGTTACAGCATGTGATGGCTTTGCA
This sequence comes from Bufotes viridis, assembly GCA_033119425.1. NCBI lineage: Eukaryota > Metazoa > Chordata > Amphibia > Anura > Bufonidae > Bufotes > Bufotes viridis. The sequence continues at coordinate 87,838,956 of CM065596.1, read as the reverse complement.
AGCTGCAGGAGCGTCCCACCACGACCACGATGCCCGGAAAGCGGTACGTGCGGCGATCCCAAAGATGACCCCCTCGGACAACGTTGAGACATATCTGGCGGTCTTTGAAAAGGTGGCCGTGAGGGAGAAGTTACCCCGTGACCAGTGGGCCGAGGTGGTCGCTCTGTTCCTGGCATCCGGACCCCAGCAGGTTTTCTTTGATTTAGCAGATGACCAGGCTACTGATTACCCAACGGTGAAGGGGGAGATCCTGGCCAGAGCCCTGGGAGCTCGAGTCCGAAGGGCCTGCGGTAGGGGTGACCACCACTTCTGTGATAGAGGGGGAGACACCCCCACTGAGTGTAATGGTGGGAGACACGGAGGACTTGCCACCAGGACCTGAGTTGGCAGACCTCCACGTCTCCGGAGACAATTTTGGGACCGCCCAACACCAGGACCAAACCCTAACCAGGGCCTGGGAGAATGTGGTGGTAATTGATGGTAAACCCCAGAAACCAGGGGCTGAGTTAGTATTTCCCCGCTTTGTTGTTCACCAAGAAATGTTATATCGGGTTACCCAAATCCGGGGTGAGCCTGTTCAACAGTTGGTGGTGCCCACAGCGTATCGCAAGCTCGTCATGGAGCTTGCCCACCAACATGTTCTTGGGGGACACTTGGGGTGGCAAAAAACGCAGGACTGCATTCTGCAGCGCTTCTATTGGCCTGGTGTGTTTAAGGAGGTAGAAGAATATTGTAAATCCTGTCCAACCTGTCAGGTAAATAGCCCCATTTCCGTAGTCCCCTTGTACCTCTTCCAATTATCGAGGTCCTGTTTGAGCGTATCGCTATGGATCTAATCGGGCCTGTACCAAAGTCTGCCAGGGGCCACCAACACATTCTGGTAGTTCTCGACTATGCCACTCGGTATCCGGAGGCGGTGCCTCTGCGACATACCTCAGCTAAGCTCATTGCCAAAGAGTTAATGGAAATGTTTTCCCGTGTGGGCCTGCCAAAAGAGGTTCTGACAGACCAAGGGACCCCTTTTATGTCCAAAGTTATGAGGGAACTGTGTAAATTGTTGCGTATAAAGCAGTTATGGACGTCCGTTTACCATCTGCAAACAGACGGTCTTGTCGAAAGGTGTAACCAAACTTTAAAAAACCAAACTTTAAAAAATATGTTAAAAAGGGTGGTGTCTAGAGATGGGAAGGACTGGGATCTGCTTCTGCCCTATCTCATGTTTGCAGTGCGAGAGGTGCCCCAGGCCTCTACTGGGTTCTCGCCCTTCGAACTGCTTTATGGCAGACACCCTCGGGGCCTGTTGGATATCGCCAAGGAAGCGTGGGAACAACAGCCTGTCCCCCACAAAAGTGTCATTGAGTATGTCACCCAGATGCAGGAAAGGGTGTTGTCGCTGGTCCTGGAGCATATGGTGGCAGCGCAACAAGCCCAGAGTAGGGTGTATAATCGTCAGGCTCGGGTACGGGACTTCAATCCGGGAGATCGGGTTTTGGTTCTGGTACCCACCCTTGACAGCAAGTTCCTAGCTAGGTGGCAGGGCCCCTATGAGGTGATCGAGAAGGTAGGGGAAGTAAATTACAAAGTACACCAGCCAGGGCGGCGCAAGCCGGAGCAGGTGTACCACGTGAATTTACTAAAACCGTGATAAGATAGGGACACGGCCGACGACCACAGCCCCCGGCCAGGGCTTCTAGGTGAAAAGGGTCCAGCCCCACAGTTCGAGGCCTGTGAAGCAGTAACCACGGTAAAAATTGCAGACAGCCTGTCTTCCAAACAAGTTCAGGAAGTCAGGGAGTTCATCAGTCGGAACACGGATGTGTTCTCGGACCTCCCTGGCCGCACGTCTCTCATCCAACATAATATCGTCACTGAGCCTCAGACCAAGATCCGGTTAAAACCATACCGGGTACCCGAGGCTCGGCGACGGGCTATCGCGGAGGAAGTGCAATTAATGTTGAAGCTCGATGTCATTGAGGAGTCGAAAAGTGAGTGGGCCAGTCCCATAGTCCTAATACCCAAGCTAGATGGGACGTTGCGGTTCTGCAACGATTTTCGCAAGTTAAATAAAGTGTCCAAGTTTGATGCATATCCCATGCCCCGGGTAGACGAGCTTGTTGAGAATTTAGGGCAAGCCCGTTATTTTTCTGTGCTAGACCTCACTAAAGGGTACTGGCAGGTACCCTTAACGGAGTCGGCCAAGGAAAAAACTGCTTTCGTTACCCCGCAGGGCCTGTATCATTATAAGGTGTTACCCTTTGGCCTGCATGGCGCCCCCGCCACCTTCCAAAGGTTAATGGACATTGTGCTGCGACCTCATCGTCGGAATGCCTCGGCCTACGTAGATGATGTAGTCATCCACAGCACCGACTGGGAAAGCCATTTGCCCAAGGTGCAGGCGGTAGTGGATGCCCTTAGGAAAGCTGGACTAACCGCTAATCCAAAAAAGTGTGAGATTGGGTTAGAAGAGACCAAATATCTGGGGTATGTCATTGGGCGGAGAGTCATCAAACCTCAGGTAAATAAGATAGAGGCAATACGTAATTGGCCCCGACCGGTCACCACCAGGCAGGTAAAGTCGTTCCTGGGAATTGTAGGGTATTACATGAGGTTTGTGCCCCACTTTGCCACTATAGCTTCGCCGTTGACAGAGTTGTTAAAGGGGCGTAAGTCAGTGACGGTCCGTTGGAATGAGCAGGCAGAAAAGGCTTTCTCCGCCTTGACATCGGCCCTGTGTGGGTCCCCGGTTTTGGTGACACCCGATTTCAAGAAGGAGTTCATAGTCCAGACCGACGCCTCTGAGGTTGGCCTTGGTGCTGTACTGTCTCAGGAAGTCAACGGGGAGGAGCATCCCGTTGTCTTCCTCAGCCGTAAACTCACCCCAGCCGAGACCAGATACAGCATAGTGGAGAGAGAGTGCCTGGCCATCAAGTGGGCACTCGAGGCCCTCCGTTATTATCTGTTGGGCAGAAGCTTCCGCCTGGTGACCGACCACTCCCCTCTCAAGTGGATGAGCCAAGCCAAAGAGAGGAATACCCGGGTCACCAGGTGGTTTCTGTCTCTACAGAATTACAAATTTACGGTGGAGCACAAAGCAGGCCGTTTACTGAGGAATGCGGACGCCCTCTCCCGGGTACACTGTTAGTCGTGTGTCCACCCCCTCAGGGTTGAACAAAGGGGGGGGGGTATGTGGTAGGGGGCAGGGTGCCGTCATGGATGGCAGATACGTGTCATCGAGGTTCCTGGCCTCGGTGAGGTAAGAGCATAATTTTATGTGTTAACAGCAGTAGCTGTTGACACCTTTACCCTGGGTTCAGACCTGAGCGTTCTTGAAACGCGCGTTTTACGCGCGCGTATTACAGCGCGTTTTTGCAAATAGGAAACGCGCAGCCGTGACGCGCGTTCTTGTGATTGACTACTGTGGTGTCAATCACAATACGCGCGACAAACGCCCCAAAAAAAGCTCAAGTACTTGTTTATGCGTAGGGCGTTTTACAGCGCGTTCGAACGAGCTGTAAAACGCGAAAATGTGAACCAGTCCCATAGGGAAGCATTGGTTTGCATGTGTTGAGCGTTTTACAGCGCGTTCGAACGCGCTGTAAAACGTGCAAGTGTGAACTTAGGGTTATACTTAGTATGGCTGCAAAGCCAATCCAGGCCTGCTCTTACTGGGAGTAGGCAAAGAGTTGGGCGGGTGCCTATTCCCCACGGTCCAGGCCGGACTTTTTCTGGGCCTTCAACAGGCAGCCACCTCAGCAGATGGGGAGGTGATTAACCTGGAAACTGCTGGTGTTCTGTGGAGCTCTCAGGGCTGGAAGCAAGAGCTTGCAAAGAGGCGTGCAGTCTGCCTGGAAGCCTGAGGTTGGACTTTCCTGCGGCTGTGCTGACAGCCAGGTGCGAACACGCACCTAAACCACACAGGTGATTTGATCCCGTCTTGGACTTTTGTTTTGCCTCAAGTTTTTGCTGTGTGTGTGAAGTAACACTAAGTGACTGTTTTGAGTTTTGTTTGTGCAATTGTAAAATAAAACACTGTTTGCTGCACTACCTGGACTCCCTTTGCCTCTGTTCTGCACCCGCACCGCTGTCTACCAGAGCAATTCCCCACAGAATTTAAAACATAAAAAAAGTGTTCCCTTTAATGTAAATCAGTTGTCATGTAGTATGATAATCAATGTAATTTTTAGAAATATATCAAAATATCTAACAACCCGATGACACCACTGGTATCATTTTCTCTGCTAATTTTTGGCAAAAATTAGGTATACAGTTGACTCGCTAAAACTGCTACAGAATACACTTTTTATATCCACACTATTCTTTCCAAATGTTGCCACGATTTTTTGATGCATGGCATGAAATTGATATTACACCTCTGTTGTGAAGTTCTTTGATTTGACTGTATGACATATTTCATTTATTTTTTATCATTTATGTAGATGCTGTATGAGTCCCATCAAGATGCCCCCTGTATGTGTCACCATAATCAAATAATCGAATAAAAAGACTATAAGGCGAGTAAAATTTGATTATTTTAATTAGTTTGTTCTAATTGTTACTCAACTCAAGTTATTCTTACTTTGTATTACGAGTTTACAGTGTGCAGAATATTTTAAAGAGTGTATGAAGACAAACAGGTAAACTCGAGTTCACTGTAAACTCGATTAGGTTTAATCACATCCCTTGTACTATTCATGAAATACTACTGTTCATTTTCTATTCCCTCAGTTTCAGCTGTATTCACTCCTAATGTTAGAATACTTTTGTACTTGTCACTGACTCCAGCAGCTGCATTTATTTGCACTAATATTTTTTCATTTGTTTTGCTTCCTTTTAGGTCAACTTCGAGAACTGCGTCGGGTGGCATACGCGGCAGATGAAGGGTTCCATGGAAAATACGCGCAAAGAAGGTAGAGTATTGAACTTAGTTTATTTTACCATATTCCAGTCTGCATTCACCTTTAATTATGTTGGAATACCTTTATACCTATCAATGACTCCTGTGGCTGCGGCTTATAGGCACTAACCTTTTCCGTCTGTTTTCTTTTTGGGTCAACTTTGATGAGCACTGCATACGGGGCAGATAAAGGGTTCCATGGAAGATGCCATATGGTGCAGAGGTGGACATCATCCTGGGCGCTGTTACTGGACGAGTAGTCAAGATCTTTCTTTTGTGCACCAAAAGAGTGCAGAGTAGAACATGTTTAGCTTTCCTTCATTTGTTTGTACCAACTTTATTTATAATAATCTGGTGAAAAGAGTCGTCCTTTAGACGCTGGAGGGCAGAATCGCCCATGGCTCATGCATGACTGAGCCATGGATTGCAGATGGAGTTGAGAAGCTGCGGCATCTACAAGAGGAAGATGCAAACAATTGTTGGAAGCTGGGCCACTGCATAGCCATCAGCCTTGGATGTAAAGCGGAGGATACGTACAGTTCTCTGCCAGAAGCTATTTGGGTGCTACCTCTGCGGATTAACCCTTTCGGTAAAGAATACTTGTCCCATGCAGATTATCCCCATCTACATTTACAGTCTGCTGCATACACATGGCTGTGCCCACGTTGCAGACCATGGATCTGCAAAACACGTACACTAGCCGTGTACAACCCGCATGACAGTGCAGACCCCTTTTCATCAATGGGTTTGAAGATGCGGCAAAAACAAGGCATATGTTGTTTTATGGTGCCTCAGCGGTACAGCCCCAGATAGTCTTCCCTGTGCTTAAAGGTCCGTTTCGCAAAATATAGAACATCATGGTCATGGACCCATAGAAGACAATGGGGGCTGCCTGTGCCTAGTGCACGTGCTTTGAGGATCCATGGTTTTTCAAGGTCTTGTAAATGTGGACATATTTCTTCCCTGCCTACGATATGTGTTTTATTTGAATAATCTGGTTGTTAGGATACATTAAAGGGGTTCTCCGGGCATTTTTTTAATTGATGACCTATCCTCGGGATAGGCCATCAATACCAGATCGGCAGGGGTCCGACACCCCCGCCAATCAGCTGTATCGGGAGATGGTGCGCACGAGCCCTCTCCCTTCTGCCTCTGCTGCTGTGTCCCGTAGACATACTGCAGCTGGCAGGAAGATAGTCGGGAGACGGCTCGTGCGCACTGCGTGCGCCGTCTGCCGATACAGCTGATCGGCGGGGGTGTCAGAAGCCTGCCGATCTGCTATTGATGACTTATCCTGAGGATAGACTATAAGACAGAGTTCAGACTAAGCAAATATACATCTACACTCACAAGTGCATATCCATAAGGAGAGCTTCCTTCATTCCATTTTGGAATGAGCCCCTTTTTTATTTTTTTGTATTAGTTTATGATGTATTGTGCAGCCATCTTTTAACCAACTTTATTTGCCTTATGGATATGCACTTGTGAGTGTAGATGTATATTTGCTTAGTCTGAACTCTGTCTTATAGTCTATATTGAGGGTGGCGCCTCTTTTGGACTGAGCAACGCCCAAGTACCTGGGACTTCTCAGCACAAAATCAATTTAGCTGGTTCCTGCAGTGCCCTAAATAAAAGGAGACTGGTAAGTCTATAAGAGGCAGTATCTGTAGTGTTAGGGACCCTTGTGCGGAAGCCGCCGCGACGTGGCACTTGGGCCCAACATACTTTTTTATTTTTTTCTATTAGTTTATGATGTATTGTGCAGCCATCTTTTAACCAACTATCCTGAGCATAAGTCATAAAAAAAAAATGCCCAGGCAACCACTTTAAAAATTTCTTAAATGTGAATATTTTTTGTCCATTTTCAGAAACTTGGTACTGTAACTTTAATAGTATGAGAAATACTTAGATATTGGTGTAAATAGACAATTTTTGGTTAAATAAATGTGTCTTTTGTATTTCTGTGGTCTCTGGAGTTTCATAATTCAGCCAAATTCGTAGAATGCATCCATCCTGGAACCTCATTAAAACAGCAGTGGGTTGTGTAAGAATGGTAATAGCGCTACTTTGCAGGGTCTCATATTAGATTCTTTCACTACTAATGCAGAGATGCAGTACCTGACCCAGCCTGATGGACAAGAGTGTCAATGGTTCTGAAGCTTAACCACTACAGGACCGCCTAACGCAGGGATGCGTCCTGCGGTGCTGTCCTGTAGTTCTGAGACGACGCATCGGCGCGTCATCTCGCGAGACGCGAGACTTCCTGTGAACGCGCTTCTCAGGAGTTCTACTACAGCCTACCAGCGATGATCCATCGCTGGCAGGCTGTAGATGCGAATTAAATCGCATCAAAGAGCTATATCAGATGCTGTTTGATATAGCTGCTACCTGGTCCTCTGGTGGTCCCATTTGCTGGTATCGACCACCAGAGGACCAGGTAACTATGTAAAGTTGCACCAAACACTACACTAACCCCCCTCCCCCTCACCTATTAACCCCTTGTTAACCCCTTGATCACCCCATCTAGACCCCCTGATCACCCCCCTGTCATTGATCACACCCCTTGTAAGGCTCCATTCAGATGTCCATATGTGTTTTGCAGATCCTCAAAACACGGACACCGGCAATGTGCTTTCCGCATTTTGCAGATCCGCACATTGCCAAAACTATATAGAAAATGCTTTTTCTTGTCCGCAATTGCAGACAAGAATAGGACATGTTCTATATTCTTGCAGAACGGAAGTGCAGACCCGGAAGCGCGGATCCGTAATTCCGGATCCGAGCGGGACAAAGTCTGTCCCCATAGAAATGAATGAGTCCGCCCGCAATTCCGTTCCGCAAACAGAATTGCGGACGTGTGAATGGGGCCTAAGGGTCCCTTATCACCGCCAGTTAGTTAGCTACTTGTTAGGTAGCTAGCGCCCAGCCCACCGCACCGCAGTCACTGATTTTGGCAGAGATTTTTTCATCCACATTGATCGATGCGAATGAAAAAATCTGTGCCGTTCATTTTTTTTTTTTTCCAGCCCAGAGGCTGAACGGAAAAAAAAAAATCTCATTACCCGTATGCTTAATATAAGGAGAATCGCAGAAACTCCTAATGCTGGCCATACTTGTAATGATTGCGGAGACCCTCAAATGCCAGGGCAGTACAAAAACCTCACAAGTGACCCCATTTTAGAAAGAAGACACCCCAAGGTATTCTGTGAGGGGTATGGTGAGTTCATTTAAAATTTTATTTTTTGTCACAAGTTAGTGGAATATGAGACTGTAAAAAAATAAATAAAAAAAAAACAATTTCCGCTAACTTGTGCCAAATTTTTTTTTTTCTGTGTGGTATTCGCTGAGGGGCATAGTGAGTCCATGAAAAATTAAACTTTTTGTCAAAAGTTAGCGGAAAGGGAGACTTTGTGAGAAAAAACAATAAAAAATCAATTTCCACTAACTTGTGCCAAAAATAAAATCTTCTATGAACTTGCCATGCCCCTCACGGAATACCTTGGGCTGTCTTCTTTCCAAAATGGGGTCACATGTGGGGTATTTATACTGCCCTGGCATTTTAGGGGCCCTAAAGCGTGAGAAGAAAAATGCGTAAAAATGCCCTCCTAAAAGGTACTCATTGGAATTTGGGCCCTTTGCGCATCTTGGCTGCAAAGTGTCACACATGTGGTATCGCCGTACTGGAAGAGTAGGGCAATGTGTTTGGGTGTATTTTTACATACACCATGCTGGGTGAGAGAAATATCTCTGTAAATTGACAACTTTGTATAAAAAAATTTAAAAAGTTGTCGTTTACAGCGATATTTCTCACACACAGTATAGGTATATGTAAAAATACACCCCAAAACACATTGCCCTACTTCTCCTGAGTACGGCGATACCACATGAGTGACACTTTTTTGCATCCAAGATGCGCAAAGGGGCCCTAATTCCAATGAGTACCTTTAGGATTTCACAGGGCATTTTTACGCATTTGGATTCTCACGCTTTAGGTTACCTAAAATGCCAGGGCAGTATAAATACCCCACATGTGACCCCATTTTGGAAAGAAGACACCCCAAGGTATTCTGTGAGGGGCATGGCGAGTTCACAGAATTTTTTTTTTTTTTGGCACAAGTTAGCAGAAATTGATATATTTTTTTTTATTTTGTTTTTTTACAAAGTCTCATATTCCACTAACTTGTGACAAAAAATAAAATTTTACATGAACTCACCATACCCCTCACGAAATACCTTGGGGTGTCTTCTTTCTAAAATGGGGTCACATGTGGGGTATTTATACTGTCCTAGCATTTTAGGGACCCCTAAAGCGTGAGAAGAAGTCTGGAATCTAAATGCGTAAAAATGCCCTGTGAAATCCTAAAGGTACTCATTGGAATTTGGGCCCCTTTGCGCACCCAGGCTGCAAAAAAGTGGCACACGTGTGGTATCGCCGTACTCAGGAGAAGTAGGGCAATGTGTTTTGGGGTGTATTTTTATATATACCCATACTTTGTATAAAAATTTTTAAAAGTTGTCGTTTACAGAGATATTTCTCACACAAAGTTGACAATTTACAGAGATATTTCTCTCACCCAACATGGGTATATGTAAAAATACACCCCAAAACACATTGCCCTACTTCTCCTGAGTACGGCGATACCACATGAGTGACACTTTTTTGCATCCAAGATGCGCAAAGGGGCCCTAATTCCAATGAGTACCTTTAGGATTTCACAGGGCATTTTTACGCATTTGGATTCTCACGCTTTAGGTTACCTAAAATGCCAGGGCAGTATAAATACCCCACATGTGACCCCATTTTGGAAAGAAGACACCCCAAGGTATTCTGTGAGGGGCATGGCGAGTTCACAGAATATTTTTTTTTTTGGCACAAGTTAGCAGAAATTGATATTTTTTTTTTATTTTGTTTTTTTACAAAGTCTCATATTCCACTAACTTGTGACAAAAATAAAATTTTACATGAACTCACCATACCCCTCACGGAATACCTTGGGGTGTCTTCTTTCTAAAATGGGGTCACATGTGGGTATTTATACTGTCCTAGCATTTTAGGGACCCCTAAAGCGTGAGAAGAAGTCTGGAATCTAAATGCGTAAAATGCCCTGTGAAATCCTAAAGGTACTCATTGGAATTTGGGCCTTTTGCACCCAGGCTGCAAAAAGTGGCACACGTATGGTATCGCCGTACTCAGGAGAAGTAGGGCAATGTGTTTTGGGGTGTATTTTATATATACCCATACTTTGTATAAAAATTTTTAAAAGTTGTCGTTTACAGAGATATTTCTCACACAAAGTTGACAATTTTCAGAGATATTTCTCTCACCCAACATGGGTATATGTAAAAATACACCCCAAAACACATTGCCCTACTTCTCCTGAGTACGGCGATACCACATAAGTGACACTTTTTGCAGCCTGGGTGCAAAGGGGCCCAAATTCCAACGAGTACCTTTAGGTTTTACATGGCGGCTCACAATTTAGCCCCACCCAAAATGCCAGAACAGTAAACACACCCCACAAATGACCCCATTTCGGAAAGTAGACACCCCAAGGTATTCACTGAGGGGCATAGTGAGTCCGTCTGAGATTTATTTATTTTTTGCCAGAAGTTAGCAGAAATTGAAACTTTTTTTTTTTTTTTCAGAAAGTGTCATTTTCCGCTAACTTGTAAAAAAAAATGAAATGATACATGAACTCACCATGCCCCTCCGCGAATACTTTGGGGTGTCTTCTTTCTAAAATAGTGTCATTTGGGGGGTATTTATACTATCCTGACATTCTAGCACCTGAAGAAACATGACAGGTGCTCAGAAAGTCAGAGCTGCTTCAAAATGCGGAAATTCACTTTTTTGCACCATAGTTTGTAAACGCTATCACTTTTACCCAAACCAATAAATATACACTTATTGGATTTTTTTTTTATCAAAGACATGTAGAACAATAAATTTAGAGAAAAATTTATATAGAAATGTAGTTTTTTTAAAAAAAAATTACAACAGAAAGTGAAAAATGTCATTTTTTTGCAAAAATGTCATTAAATTTTTATTAATGGCAAAAAAAGTAAAAATGTCAGCAACATTGAAATACCACCAAATGAAAGCTCTAATAGTGAGAAGAAAAGGAGGTAAAATTCATTTGGGTGGTAAGTTGCATGACGGAGCAATAAACGGTGAAAGTAGCGTAGTGCAGAATTGTAAAAAGTGGCCTGGTCATTAAAGAGGACCTTTCATCAGGGTAAAAAATGTGTACTAAGTATGCTGACATGTAGAGCGGCGCCCAGGGATCTCCCTACACTTACTATTATCCCTGGGCGCCGCTCCGTTCGCAGGGTATAGGCTCCGGTATCTTCTGGGACTTGGTTATACTAGGCGGAGTCTAGTATCACTTGGTTATAGTAGGCGTATCCCAGGCTGTAGCGCTGGCCAATCGCAGAGCACAGCTCATATCCTGGGAGGTTTTTTTTTCCTCCCAGCATATGAGCTGTCCGCTGCGATTGGCCAGCGCTACAGCCTGGGACACGCCTACTATAACCAAGTGATACTAGGCTCCTCCTAGTAGAACCAAGTTCCAGAAAATACCGGAGCTTATACTGGGCAAACAGAGCGGCGCCCAGGGATAATAGTAAGTGCAGGGAGATCCCTGGGTGCCGCTCTACATGTCAGCATACTTAGTACACATTTTTTACCCTGATGAAAGGTCCTCTTTAAGGGTGTTTAAGCTAGGGGGGCTGAAGTGGTTAAAGTACATTTTAACGCTATGGGATTTTTATTTTATTTTTTTTACATTGGTTAGTAGTTACCATTTTAAAAGTTGTGGTAAGTTGGTCTGCAATCCTCTAGATGGTCTTCTAGGCAATACATGCCAGATCTGTGTGTCGAGGATGCTGCTATCTTCATTAGCTGTCCGGTTTTAACATAGCTTTTCTGGATAGCTACCTTCTTCTGCCTCCAATTTCATACCAAACCTTTCACCGTAATGCAGAGGATTTTGTGACTGAACTTCTGTGTCATCCTCTGCCTACACATTCTGCCATGGGTTCCCTCTTCTCTCACTACAGTGAATGAATGACCTTTCTCTCCCTTCAGACTACCATGTGTGCCCCCCCAGCTACAGCCTTTGTCATACGACTTCACGGAAAACTGGAATGCTTTCCACCCAATGACCGTCCATGTGTATTCTCTTTCCTGTTATGTCCAATGACTCATTCACGAGTCAGTGTTCGGTCAGTAATTTCCATCAGTCATTTTGTGCCAAAACCAGGTGCGGCTCTAAGCGCAGAACAGGTCCAGATCTTTCGGTTATACCCAGTCATTGACAAAACACTGTGTGAATCTGACTTAAAGGGCTATTTACATCACAATGACCTTTGTTAAATCTTTTGATAATTTGACGTTGATCATTTTAGTAAATATATTTTATTAGAAAATCCCACCCTTCTAAAAAAAAAAAATCATCCCCGCTTACCTCATTGTGATTCGTTCTACCCAAGTTAGAGCCACCACTCTTATCCAGAATCCCAAGGCTGTGCTTGTCCCGAAAATTTATTTTCACACGGTCAGGCAGTGCACTGTCCTGAACGCGCACTCGTCCATGGTGCCTTTTTTTTGTCCTTGCCAGTATGGTAGAGAGCCACAAACTCAATGAAGAAGTCAGCATGGCGCATGCGCGGCGCCTTGCATGTTCAAGACAGTGCCCATCCAGGACAAGACTTCAATCAAACTGACTGAGCTCCCCCACCCTCACAAGCCGTAAACCAGGAAGTGTACGGCGCAGCTCACATCACATAAGTATGAAAACGGTACATGGGACACATTCTTTAAACCTGACAGAAGGAAGGGAGAGAGATGTCACAGCCAAAGTTCTGACCTATCTGTATCAGCTAGGTGAAGGACAAGATACACCTGCTCTGCAACAGCAAAATGGTCTAAAATTTTTATTGACGACTATCCAGGAAGTTGCTTGGGGTTGTGTGGTCTGTTAACAATATATTGTTAAAATAAAAATAACTCAAAGGTTCACATGCTTACAATACAATATTTTCTGGTCCTTGGGCAGTCAGTACTTCATATCTCTCGACCCACAGAAAAGGACCACTCGGTCAATCACTGGTCGCATTGGTGACTTGCTTCAGCCAGCGATTGCCCGAGCTATTGTATCCTGTGGATTCAGCACTGTCAGTATTACATTAACCTTATCATTAATATACATATGAAGGACACATCAAGTTCTCATTTTCATCCTTCGACACATGAGGACTTCTTTAACCTGGAGAGAAGAAATAATGTAATTAGAGAGCCCAAAGTAGGAAAGGGGTTCTGGATTTAAAAAAAAAAAAATGTGCCACAGCTGTCAACAAAATGTATGTTGTATTGCAACTCTGCTCCATTAAGTGGACGGCGCTGAGCTACAGTACCAGACACATCCTCTGGATACTTATAGAACTGTGACAGAGAGCAGCCATGTATATTTTACAATCCCTTTAAGGCATGTACACTACATCAACCTAATTGCACATCCCCCAATTTAGGACGTCAGGATGTCATGGACACTAAGTAGTATTGCATTACCCCTTTTACTTGACGGGCAATGCCTTTATTAAAAATACAAAATATAAACCTTCAATCATAAAGGGTTATGTCACTACCAGAGCTTTGAGACATTCTCACAGCTCTGTTTCTCCACCCCTGTGATGAGGTCTTTACTTTCAGTTTCCCTCCTCCCAGCTGTCCCTCCTGTGATTGATTCCTCTTCCTATAAAATATCCCTCTTCCTGTTTAATCGTGCGGATTATACTTTTCATTTGACCTGTATCTCTCGCTTGAGTATCTTCACTTGTGTGATATCTTTTCACTGGACCTGTGTTCTGCTGAAGCAAGTACTTTGGATATTGTCTGCTGACTTTGGATCTGTTTTCACTGCTGCTGCAGCTCCTTCAGTTAAGTGTGCAGACATTGTGTGTTTCTGTTTGTTTGCTGACTGGATCCGAGGCAACCCCGGTTCCGTCCATATACTGAGCAGGGCACCGGTGGCCGTGCCCCTTCCACTATTGTAGGGGTTACAGTGGTCATCAGCCTTAGGTACGCGGGCATGTCTCGATCCACCATCTGGATCTGGACATGGGCTTAGCAGCATAGGGAGAGCTTTTAGGGTCTGACAGGGGTCACCCTTTATGTTCCCTAGTTTGGGTCCAGTCAGTAGCTAATTCACTGTGTATGCTCTTGTTGCTCACATACAGCCGTGACATTATAATCCGCCGAAACCGTCCTTTTTGACATGGATCTGCTTTCTAACTTGGTTGACCGCATGCAGGGTCTTTCTTTGGATGTAGCGGATCTCCATCAATCTATGACTCAGCTTCAAGCATTGGGCTCGGCTCTGGCCCATGGAGTCTGTTGCGAGCCAAAGGTCTCAAAACGTTCTCCGGGGGCAGTGAGAATTTTGTTTGTTTCAGAGAGGCATGCAAACTCCATTTTTGCTTGTGTCCCCATTCCACTGTTAATGAGGAGCAGAGGGTGAGGATTGTCATCTCCCTGCTCAGGGGTAATGCTCACACTGGGTTCAGACCTGAGCGTTTAGAAGCCTATCGTTTTATGCGCGTTCAAGATGGGCGTTTAGGCGCGTTTTTTCAAGCGTTTTGGTAAATAGTGTAGGCGCGTTTGACGCGCGTTTATGTGATTGACTGCATAGTTGGCCAATGACCAATGATATAGTTTGGCCAATCTGAGTGCTTTAGAGGTGTGACATTCCATGGTGGCTGATTCAGCATGTTGCAAACTTTGTAAAACGCGCATCCATAGGCGCGTTTTACGCTGCACAAACGCCCGAACAACACGCCTATCGCGTTTCCCATTGAAGTCTATTGGCACCAAACGCTCGAAAAAAGCCCGAATTAACGCAAACATACTTGCTTATGCGTCGGACGTTTATAGGCGCCTACGAACACGCATAAAAACGCGCAAGTGTGAACCACCCCCATTGGAATGCATGGTTCCTGTACTGTTGTGCGTTTTTATGTGCGTTCGAACGCGGCGTTTTACGCGAAAGTGTGAACTGAGTGTCAGACTTGGGCTTTTTCGCTGCCATCGGGGGATCCCTCCCTTCGATCTGTGGAAAGATTTTTTGTGGCCCTGGGGCAGATATATGATGACCCGGATCGTGTTGCTCTGGCTGAATCTAACTTACGTTTTTTTATGCCAGAACAAACTGTCTGCGGAGCTTTATTGTTCTGAATTTCGGAGATGGGCAGCTGATTCAGGTTGGAATGATGCTGTACTCCGGAGTCAGTTCTGTCATGGTCTCTCAGAGAGATTGAAAGATGCGTTTGCTTTCCATGAGAGACCAACGTACTTAGAGTCTGCCATGTCATTGGCGGTACGCCTTGACAGGCGTCTAAGAGAAAGAAAGGAGACCTCCCTGTCCAGCCATTGTCAGTCTAGGGGCAGGGGTGCGGACTCATTCAGTGTGCAGGGGCCTCATCCTGTCTCGGTCCCCTCTGAGGAGGAGCCTATGCAGCTAGGTCGACTTGCCCCTGATAAAAGAGGATTTAGTCCTCAGAGAATGGTGTGTTTTTGTTGTGGGGGCATTGGTCATTTGGCAAATGTTTGTCCGTCTAGGAAATTCATGAACTGTACTAAGAGTGATAATAAGAGAAAAACCTCAAGAGGTAAATCGTCAAACTCTCCTTCATCTGCTACCTTGGGCAAAGTTGATGTAGGAATTGATGCTTTTCCTCTGACCTGCAGTTCCCGTTTTCTCCTTTCTGCCAGGGTGGTGCTAGAGAGCAAAGTCATTTCTTGTGAAATTTTTGTCGATAGTGGAGCGGCCGTCAATCTTATTGACACTCAATTTGTAGCCATGCATGGTTTTCAGGTTTGCACATTAGAAAAGGATATACCTGTTTTTGCTATTGACTCTGCTCCACTCTTACAGAGATCCCTGAAGGGCAATGTTCACAATATCCGGTTAGCTGTAGGTGACACTCATGTGGAAGATATATCTTGTTTTGTCCTTAACGGATTGCCTACTCCTCTAGTTTTGGGGTTACCCTGGCTCACTAGACATAACCCCACTATTGATTGGCAAGGAAGGCAAATAAATGAGTGGAGTGATTTTTGTAGAGAGAATTGTCTCACAGCGACTTTTGCAGAGGTATCTACTAAAACTGTGCCATCATTTCTCTCCGATTACTCGGACGTGTTTTCCGAGAGCGGGGTTCAGGAGCTACCTCCTCACCGGGAGTTTGACTGTCCCATTAACCTCATTCCCGGCGTCAAGCTGCCAAAAGCACGCCTGTACAATCTCTCACAACCGGAAAGAATCGCAATGCGAACCTATATCTCTGAGAGTCTTGATAAGGGGCATATTCGTCCCTCAAAATCACCTGTTGCCGCGGGTTTTTTTTTTGTTAAAAAAAAAAATAGCTCTCTGAGACCTTGCCTAGATTTTAGGGAGTTGAACCGTATCACGATTCGCGATCGCTATCCCCTTCCTCTGATCCCGGACCTCTTCAACCAAATTGTTGGGGCCAAGGTTTTTTCTAAACTGGATTTGAGAGGCGCGTACAACCTGGTCAGGGTCAGAGAGGGGGATGAATGGAAAACGGCCTTTAATACCCCTGAGGGGCATTTCGAGAATCTCGTTATGCCTTTTGGCTTGATGAATGCTCCGGCCGTCTTTCAGCATTTTGTTAACAGTATTTTCTACCATTTAATGGAGAAATTTGTTTTGGTGTATCTTGATGATATTTAGATTTTTTCCCCTGATGTTCAGACCCATCAGGATCATCTTTTTCAGGTTCTCCAGATTCTGCGGGAAAATAAATTGTACGCCAAGCTGGAGAAATGTGTTTTTATGGTATCGGAGATTCAATTTCTGGGTTTTCTCCTCTCTGCTTCTGGTTTTCGCATGGATCCGGAGAAGGTCCATGCTGTGCTTGAGTGGGAGCTCCCTGAGAATCAGAAGGCATTGATGCCCTTTCTGGGTTTTGCGAACTATTACAGAAAGTTCATTTTGAATTATTCCTCTGTTGTCAAACCCCTCACTGACATGACAAAAAAGGGGGCGGATTTTTCCTCTTCGTCGGAGGGGGCGCTTGCAGCTTTTTCTAAGATTAAAGAGAGTTTTGCGTCTGCTCCCATCTTGGTGCATCCCGATGTTTCCTTACCTTTTATTGTTGAGGTGGATGCTTCCGAGGTGGGTGTGGGTGCGGTTTTGTCCCAGGGCCCTTCTCCTGCCAAATGGCGACCCTGTGCCTTTTTCTCTAAAAAACTCTCCCCGGCACAGAAGAACTATGATGTGGGAGAGAGGGAGTTGTTGGCCATCAAGTTGGCTTTCGAGGAATAGCGCCATTGGTTGGAGGGGGCCAGGCACCCTATCACCGTTTTTACCGACCATAAGAATCTGGCGTACTTGGAGTCGGCCAAGCGTATGAATCCGAGACAGGTGGTCTCTGTTCTTCTCCAGATTCAATTTTGTCGTTACATTCCGCCCTGGGATCAAAAATGTGAAGGCTGATGCTCTCTCTCGCTGTTTTCCGGGAGGAGGAAACTCCGAGGACCCGGGTCCCATTTTGGCGGAGGGGGTAGTTGTTTCTGCTCTGTATTCTGATTTGGAGGCCGAGGTCCAGGCTGCCCAGACTGAGGCACCTGCCCGTTGTCCTTCTGGGAAGTTGTTTGTGCCTCCTGAGTTACGTCACAAACTTTTCAAGGAGCTTCATGATACTGTTCTTTCTGGTCACCCCGGGAGTAGAGCCACGGTAGATCTCATTGCTCGGAGATTTTGGTGGCCGGCTCTTCGTAAGTCAGTGGAGGGTTTTGTGGCTGCTTGTGAGACGTGTGCTCACGCTAAGGTCCCTCGTTCACGGCCTTCAGGTCCCCTTCTCCCGTTACCCATACCTTCCCGTCCTTGGACACACCTGTCCATGGACTTTATCATGGATCTTCCTCGTTCCTCAGGGAAGTTGGTGATCCTGGTGGTGGTGGACCGTTTTAGCAAGATGGCTCATTTTGTACCCTTCCCCGGTTCCCCAATGCTAAAACGTTGGCGCAAGCTTTTGTCGACCATATTGTTAAATTGCATGGCATTCCCTCTGATATTGTTTCCGATAGAGGCACGCAGTTTGTGTCCAGATTCTGGAAGGCTTTCTGTTCTCGCCTGGGGGTTCGGCTGTCCTTCTCTTCTGCTTTTCACCCGCAGTCGAATGGTCAGACTGAACGCGTCAATCAGAATCTGGAGACATATTTGCGCTGTTTTGTGGCAGAGAACCAGGAGGATTGGTGTTCGTTTCTCCCTCTTGCTGAGTTTGCTCTGAACAACCGTCGTTAAGAATCTTCTGATAAGTCACCATTCTTTGGTGCATATGGGTTCCATCCGCAGTTTGGGACATTCTCGGGAGGGGCTCCTTCTGGTTTGCCTGAGGAGGAGAAATTTTCCTCGTCTTTTTTGGCAAAAGATTCAGAGTAATCTAAGAAAGATGAGTGAGAAATATAAGCGTGTGGCTGATAAGAGACGTGTGCCTGGTCCGGACCTGAATGTGGGTGATCTGGTGTGGTTGTCTACAAGAAATATTAAACTGAAGGTTCCCTCCTGGAAATTGGGTCCCAAGTTTATTGGGCCTTATAAGATCCTGTCCATCATCAATCCTGTTGCCTTCCGTCTTGATCTTCCACGGGTTTGGAAGATACATAATGTATTTCACAGATCTCTCTTAAAACCATATGTCCAGCCCACGGTACCCTCCTCTTTGCCTCCTCCTCCGATTTTGGTTGATGGCAATCTGGAGTTTGAGCTTTCCAGAATTGTGGACTCTCGCATTGTCCGCGGTTCTCTTCAGTACCTCGTTCATTGGAAGGGTTATGGTCCTGAGGAGAGGATGTGGGTTCCGGTGTCGGACATTAAAGCCACTCGCCTCATCAGGGCTTTTCAAAGGGCTCATCCTGAGAAGGTGGGTCCTGGGTGTCTGGAGTGCACCCGTAGAGGGGGGGGGGGGTACTGTCACTACCAGAGCTTTGAGACGTTCTCACAGCTCTGTTTCTCCACCCCTGTGATGATGTCACTACTAGAGCTTGGAGGAGTTCTCTCTGCTCTGTTTCTCCGCCCCTGTGATGAGGTCTTTACTTTCTGTTTCCTTCCTCCCAGCTGTCCCTCCTGTGATTGATTCCTCTTCCTATAAAATATCCCTCTTCCTATTTAATCGTGCGGATTATACTTTTCATTTGACCTGTATCTCTTGCTTGAGTATCTTCACTTGTGTGATATCTTTTCACTGGACCTGTGTTCTGCTGAAGCAAGTACTTTGGATATTGTCTGCTGACTTTGGATCTGTTTTCACTGCTGCTGCAGCTCCTTCAGTTAAGTGTGCAGACATTGTGTGTTTCTGTTTGTTTGCTGACTGGATCCGAGGCAACCCCGGTTCCGTCCATATACTGAGCAGGGCACCGGTGGCCGTGCCCCTTCCACTATTGTAGGGGTTACAGTGGTCATCAGCCTTAGGTACGCGGGCATGTCTCGATCCACCATCTGGATCTGGACATGGGCTTAGCAGCATAGGGAGAGCTTTTAGGATCTGACAGGGGTCACCCTTTATGTTCCCTAGTTTGGGTCCGGTCAGTAGCTAATTCACTGTGTATGCTCTTGTTGCTCACATACAACCGTGACAGGTTACCTGTTTGTCTAGCTCAGTGATGGGCAAAGTGTGGCTCTCCAGCTGTTGCAAAACTCCAACTCCCACCATGCCTTGCTGTAGGCAGTGTTTGCATGCTGGAAGTTGCGCCGTAAGAATTCCGCTATTGTTGACGTACAGAATCAAATGGACAGCGCAGCATTGCCGTGATAATGCTGTGCGTGCCTGTAATCCAGACCAGAGGATCCCCCTTCCACACGCTATGTGTTTCCCGCAGTGGACAAGCTAGTCTGAAATCAGCCTAGGCCTGGGAGACTACTGTCTCCATTTGACTTTCCACTAAACAGATCCACCAAACAACCTCACAATCTCAGCTTCATGCACAGTTGTGGGTGCGACACTGGAGCACCCACAATATTTTTTCTACTGTTCGGCAAAGTCCTTACCGGTTCTCCAGATTCCAGGTAGTTTTCTGGGACTCCATGACATGGAAGGTGTAGGCATGATGAGAGTGAACTTCTCTGTGGATCAGAACTAGTCCTCCTAGTGGTCAGTGAAGGCTACAAAGCATTCTGGTTAATGGCATGACTACTGTATATTGTCCCCATGATTAACATGAGTGGTACATCCAATAGCTCTAGGAATCTTGTGTTCATTACAGTCTCATGTATGACTTTGTGGGGACTTCCTTTAAGGGGTATAAATGGCATCTGCAATACCCAGGCACACCATCAGGGATGTCACCGCTCTCTCCATACACTTTCTATGGAGTCAGGGATGTCACCGCTCTTATACCTCTATGGAGTCAGGGATGCCACCGCTCTCACACCTCTATGGAGTCAGGGATGTCACTGCTCTTATACCTCTATGGAGTCAGGGATGTCACTGCTCTTATACCTCTATGGAGTCAGGGATGTCACTGCTCTTATACCTCTATGGAGTCAGGGATGTCACTGCTCTTATACCTCTATGGAGTCAGGGATGTCACTGCTCTTATACCTCTATGGAGTCATGGATGTCACCGCTCTCACACCTCTATGGAGTCAGGGATGTCACTGCTCTTATACCTCTATGGAGTCAGGGATGTCACTGCTCTTATACCTCTATGGAGTCAGGGATGTCACTGCTCTTATACCTCTATGGAGTCATGGATGTCACTGCTCTTATACCTCTATGGAGTCAGGGATGCCACCGCTCTCACACCTCTATGGAGTCAGGGATGTCACTGCTCTTATACCTCTATGGAGTCAGGGATGTCACTGCTCTTATACCTCTATGGAGTCAGGGATGTCACTGCTCTTATACCTCTATGGAGTCAGGGATGTCACTGCTCTTATACCTCTATGGAGTCATGGATGTCACTGCTCTTATACCTCTATGGAGTCAGGGATGTCACTGCTCTTATACCTCTATGGAGTCAGGGATGTCATCGCTCTTAAATCTTTATGGAGTCAGGGATGTCACCGCTCTTATACCTCTATGGAGTCAGGGATGTCACCGATCTTATAGCTCTATGGAGTCAGGGATGTCACCGCTCTTATACCTCTATGGAGTCAGGGATGTCACTGCTCTTATACCTCTATGGCAGGGGTAGGCAACCTTTGGCTCCCAGCTGTTTTGAAACTACAACTCCCAACATGCATAGTTGCTCTGTTCTTCTAAGAACTTACATAGAAATGAATGGAGCATGCTGGGAATTGTAGTTTCACAACATCTGGGAGCCGAAGGTTGCTGATGCCTGCTCTATGGAGTCAGGGATGTCACTGCTCTTATACCTCTATGGAGTCAGGGATGTCACCGCTCTTATACCTCTATGGATTCAGGGATGTCACTGCTCTTATACCTCTATGGAGTCAGGAATGTCACCGCTCTTATACCTCTATGGAGTCAGGGATGTCATCGCTCTTATACCTCAATGGAGTCAGGGATGTCATCGCTCTTATACCTCAATGGAGTCAGGGATGTCACCGCTCTTATACCTCTATGGAGTCAGGGATGTCACTGCTCTTTACCTCTATGGAGTCAGGGATGTCACCGCTCTTATACCTCTATGGAGTCAGGGATGTCATCGCTCTTATACCTCAATGGAGTCAGGGATGTCACCGCTCTTATACCTCTATGGAGTGAGGGATGTCACGTAGCTGCACCAGAAGGTTTTTAAGGAGTCGTGTCTCGCTGCTGCACACTACCAGAGTGGCTGAATAGGTGGTGTGTCGGTGCAGGTGCACAACGACGGGGTAGACAAGAGTTTCTGTGTACGCTGAGGGTAGGAAAAAATTACGGGGCCACTGCGCATGTACTGAGGGTAAGGGAATAATTAAATGACACTGCTTAAGCGTCCAGCCCATAATAATTCCCTCCCTATTTGGAGTCATATAGATAAACAATGAACATGAACAATACTATTGAATGACGGAGAAAAAGGGGAGATATTTGTATTTTGTTAAACTTTATAGATAACTGAACTAGGAGCATTTTGATACTGCGCATGCGCAGTGTGCCGGGATTTTATGCTACCTTCGGCTTGGCGCATTTTGCCAATAAGATTAAAATCTCCCCAGGGCCAATCAGATTAAAACTTCCCCAGGGCCCATAAGATTTAAAGTACCCTAGGCGCGCTCGCGCTGTGTTCCGTAATTTTCACCTACCTTCAGTGCAGCAAGTGAGCCTGTTAAAATCGCGCTTGCGCACTGAGGTGTAATATTTTGCTACCCTAGGCGCGCATGCGCCGTAGCCCGTCATTTTTTAACTACCCGCAGCCCAGCAAGCAAGCCTGCCTGTTAAATTGGCGCTTGCGCACTGCCCTGTAAAATATTGCTACCCAGGCGCGCATACCCGTCTTTTCTCGCACATGCGCAGTGTGCCGGAATTTTATGCTACCTTCGGCTCGGCGCATTTTGCTACTGCGCCGAGCCCTCGTTCGCGCTCATGCGCAGTGGCCCGGAATTTTATGCTACATTCGGCTCGGCGCATTTTCCTAACTGCGCCTGCGCCGAGCCGCCTCGTTCGCGTGCATGCGCAGTGGCCGGAATTTTATGTTACCTTAGGCGCGTTCAGATCATGGGTGAACCGTCCGCGCCTGCGCCGACAAACCCCCCGGCAGACCAATCAGCAGCCGAGATGAGAGATGCGCCTCCCACGTCGCTACCGGAAGTGACGTGGGTAGCAAAAAATTCCGGGTAGCAAAAACTTCTTGACGTCACGCTTCTGAGGGAGGTGTGTCTCCCTGCTCGGCTCCTGATTGGCTGTAAAGAGGGTTTGGCTAGAGCCTCTGCACAATCGCTGAGGGCAGCATATTTTCACAGCGGCTGTGCGGGCAGCAGATTTTCACAGGCTCTGATTGGTGGGCAGCAGATTTTGACGGGCTCTGATTGGGGCAGCAGATTCTCACAGGCTCAGGCATGGGCGTAGCTATAGGGGGTGCAGAGGTAGCAGTCGCTACCGGGCCCAGGAGCCTAAGGGGGCCCAAAGACCCTTGTGCCACATAAGAAGACACACAAAGCACTGAGGGAAGGGGGCCCAAGCTGAACTATTGCACCAGGGCCCATGAGCCGTTAGCTACGCCCCTGGGCTCAGGGCAGCTCATTTTAACAGCAACTGTATGGGGATCGCTCAGGGCAGTTTGTTTCAACAGAGGCTGTGAATGCGAACGTGCAGCGCCAGCTTATATTACCATCTGCCCGCACAGCCGCTGTGAAAATCTGCTGCCCTGAGCGATTGTGCGCAGTCTCTAGCCAAATCCTCTTTACAGTCATTGTTGCCATCCGCACACTGACCAGAAGAATCTGCTCCTCTCTTCAACAATGAGCTCTGTAGAATTTCCTGAAAATCATGAGGCACCGCCCATGGATGATGAGACTCCGCCTCTATTACATCATACCTTCCAGGAGCAACTCCGTTCTAGTCACTACTACCGTCAGCGCTTGACTTCTATTACAGGAATTGCAGTTCAGTCACAAATAGGTAAAATAAACGTCAAGATCCCGAGCCGCCGCATCTGAAAAGGACTCGGACGGACCTGGTCCTCCCCAGTCATGGGAAATAGCCGGCTCTACAGCAACTGTCTATTTCCCATTACTGGTAAGGACCTTTTTTGCCCCCTAGTGGTGAGGTCCTCCCCAGTCATGGGAAATAGCTGGCTCTACAGCAGCTGTCTAGTTCCCATTACTAGTAGGGTCCTTTTTGCCCTCTAGTGGTGAGGTCCTCCCCAGTCATGGGAAATAGCCGGCTCTACAGCGGCTGTCTATTTCCCATTAATGGTAAGGACCTTTTTTACCCCCTAGTGGTGAGGTCCTGCATAGATACAGTATTTAGCCATGTCACAGTGAGTTGTCTATTTCCCATGACTCAGAAGGACCTGGTCCTCAATAATCATGAAAAATAATCGCTCTATAGCAGCCGTCTATTTCCAATAATCTGCAGGGACCATTTATTCTCCCTATAGCAGCCGTCTATTTCCAATAATCTGCAGAGACCATTTATTCTCCTATTGTCCAGGACCTGATCTATCATAGTATTTAGTTTCACAGTGAATTCGTTAAATCCCGTTCTCTCCACAAGGGCCATTCTGAGAAAGCTTCGGTGACATTACTATTTCTATTTGTTTCACTTTGTAGCATTGACTAAAGTAACACGGGTGAACGGTGGATAACAAAGTTTTTATAGTGATTTTCTATTTTCTGGACTCCAGAAGGACCTTCTCCGTATACTGAGAAGGAGTCATGTAGGAGAGGTCCCTCTGAGTCATGGGATTTAGCCAGACTAGAAATGACTATTTCCCGGACTCCAGAAGGACCTTTTCTATCTATTACATACTGAGAAGGTGTCATGTAGGAGAGGTCCCTCTGAGTCATGGGATTTAGCCAGCTCATATAGAAATTACTATTTTCTAGACGGACTCCAGAAGGACCTTTTCTATCTATTACATACTGAGAAGGAGTCATGTAGGAGAGGTCCCTCTGAGTCATGGGATTTAGCCAGACTAGAAATGACTATTTCCCGGACTCCAGAAGGACCTTTTCTATCTATTACATACTGAGAAGGAGTCATGTAGGAGAGGTCCCTCTGAGTCATGGGGTTTAGCCAGACTAGAAATGACTATTTCCCGGACTCCAGAAGGACCTTTTCTATCTATTACATACTGAGAAGGTATCATGTAGCAGAGGTCCCTCTGAGTCATGGGATTTAGCCAGCTTATATAGAAATAACTATTTCCCGGACTCCAGAAGGACCTTTTCTATCTATTACATACTGAGAAGGTATCATGTAGCAGAGGTCCCTCTGAGTCATGGGATTTAGCCAGCTTATATAGAAATAACTATTTCCCGGACTCCAGAAGGACCTTTTCTATCTATTACATACTGAGAAGGTGTCATGTAGGAGAGGTCCCTCTGAGTCATGGGATTTAGCCAGACTAGAAATGACTATTTCCCGGACTCCAGAAGGACCTTTTCTATCTATTACATACTGAGAAGGTATCATGTAGGAGAGGCCCCTCTGAGTCATGGGATTTAGCCAGACTAGAAATGACTATTTCCCGGACTCCAGAAGGACCTTTTCTATCTATTACATACTGAGAAGGTGTCATGTAGGAGAGGTCCCTCTGAGTCATGGGATTTAGCCAGACTAGAAATCACTATTCCCTTACGTCCTACCAGCAGCACAGATGGGGTTAACCACCCCCGTGGACTGGCAGGACCGGCGGAATGTTTAATGAGCCCAAGACTAATAACTCAATTTAACAATTAAGTATCTCCTTAAAAGGAGGAAGTCAACCCCCAGCCCACTGTGTTTTTTTCTGTCCTCCTGGACAGGTGGACTAGGCGGTTTTGTTCCCCCCTTTCTTATGGAAAGTGCGGGGAGCCTTCTTTTCGTTTGGGTAACGGCGTTGCCTTTTTTCCTAGGTACCTTGTCAGTTGGCCGGCAGCTTATTTGCTGCCGGCCCCGCACGGTTGCGGCTGGCTGGGGCATTTTGGCGGCGTCGATGGTCCAGGATTCCCGGTCCCTGTGCGCCGCCATCTTCCGGAGGTGACGCGGGGACTCTCCTTTTGCATCACCTCCGGGTAATCCGGCCGTGATTTTTTCACGGGCACGATTTTTTTCATAGATGCGATTTTTTTTTATGCATCTTCCTGTGGAGGATTTACTGGGGGAAGGGTGGATTGGCTATCCCTCCCCTTCCCCTATTTTGGGAGGCTGTGTGCTCCAGTTCAGTCTCTGGCTACATATGCTGTTTCAGCTAGATCCCAGGCTACTCGGGCACATCGTGTCTTCAAAGCGGATGAGACCCTCCTCTCTGTCATGATATAGAGTGGAAAAAACCTGGAAAAGGTCCGGTTTTAACAAAGAAGTTTAAATCCATGTTCCCGATGGCTTAACCCTTGGTGGATTCGTAGGGATCCATTCCCAAGGTGGGCATGGCTATTGCCAAGTTGTCCAAGCGCACTCTGGTTCCTGCAGACTATGGGTCTAGCTGCAGGACCCCCTTGCAGAGTGCACACTAAGACGGGGTGTTACGGCAGCTGCGGCTTCCGCTTCCACAGCCATAGCTGCTTTTGAAGTCTCTACGTTCCTCCGATCTCGCCTGGAACAAATTCAAGTTGATGTGAACCAGAGGTTTTTTCCATGATGACATACTGGCTGCTTTCAAGACCATCAACCTGGCTACGGACTTCTTGTGCGATACCGCACAGCTCCAGTTGAAGCTAGCGAGGGAGCTTCCCGCTAGCAAAGCAAGTCCTGGGTACGAGGCCAAACACAGTTCCTTGCCTCTTGAAGCTAAGCAGCAGGTCTGGGGCTCATGGGAGACCAAGTGCGCCTTTGGCACCCTGTAACAATACTATCAAATAATGTCAGGGGCCTATATATAGCATGGCCCTGGGATCGGCGGCCCATATTCCATTTTGGCTTGAGCCTTGGGTCGCTGACAATTCCTCAAAATACAGCTTTTATGGCCTTCCATTCGAGCCCAACCGTTTGAGAACCGATAAGATCATGGAGGGCCTTTCAGACTAGAAGGTGAAGAGCCTTCCCCAGCAGTCATTTCGAGGGCAGACAAGACCGCGGTGGCAGGTCTGGCCAGCAAACAAGCTCTTGTAGTGACTGGAGAGCACAGCGAAAGGTTTTGAGGTGCTCTCGTGGAGGAGCCAAAGATGGAAAATCCACCTCCTGACTACAGGCCTCTTCGAGGCTCTTGCTTAATTCCCGTTACTCCTGCCGTCCTGCCAATAAGCTTCCCCATTCCTAAGCTTCATGTACCCGTCGGGAGTTGTCTCTCCCACTTCTGAGAAGAATGGATCCAAGAGATCTCGGATCCCGGGGTCCTGAATATCATTTTCAACGGTTATTTAGTCAACAACACCTCTATTCCTCTGGACAGGTTTGTCAAGATCAACCTTCTACAAGCTGCCAAGGAGGCGATCCTAGAGGCCTACATTCAGGACTACATTTGCAAAGGGGCTCTGGAGGAGGTTCCGGCAGGAGAACGGGCCCTAGGGATCTATTCACCATTTTTTTCTGGTTCCCAAGGCTTCAGGAGATCTCCGGATGATTATCGATCTGAGATATTTCAATCGATTTATAAGGAAGGTGAAGTTTCGTGTAGAAACCATCAGGTCAGTAGTTCACGTCGTCAATCCTGGAGACGTGATGACAACCCTGGACCTCAAGAATGCATATCTGCACATCCCGATCCATCCTGGTTCCAGGAAGTATATCAGGATCAAGGTCCAGGTGTCCGGTGTCGCCAGGCATCTTCTGTTTGTTGCCCTTCCCTTTGGGTTTTCTTCTGCCCCTCACATTTTTACCAAGGTGGTGGTTCTGTGATGGCGGCTTTGAGGCTTCAAGGACTGACCATCATTCCTTATCTGGACGACTGGCTTTGAAAGCCTCTGCTCTAGCGGTCCTAACCCAACTTCTTCAGGTAACAATCTCCTTTCTGTTCCACCTAGGTTGGATCATCAGCTGGTAGAAGTCGAACGTGAGCCCGTCAACTTCAGTAAGATATCTAGGCTTCATAATCGACTCCACTGGGATGTCGCTCCAGTTGACTCCAGAAAGAAGATTCCGGGTTCAGAACACGGCAAGTCCCTTTCCCCGGCGAGTTCCAATCCGGACTCTCATGAAGATGTTGGGGCTCATGTCAGCGTCTGCGGAAGCAGTCCCTTGGGCTCTATGGCACCTCCGCCCTCTACAGTCGGAGGTCCTCTCCTAATGGAATGGCAGCCCTGCTGGGCTAAACTCCCTGTGCTCCCTGACTTGGCAAACTCGGTATTCCCTCAGATGGTGGTGCCATCTTTTAGACGGGAAGTCTATGACCCAGCCAGTCTGGGTCATATTGACTACGGATGCGTCCTAAGTAGGCTGGGACGCTCACCTAGACGACTCTCCAGTTCACGGGACCTGGTTTCCTCAGGAGTGGCTTCTTTCATCCAATCTCCGCGAGATTCAAGCTATCCGGCTAGCCCTCCTTCACTTAGCCCCTCAGATCCGGGGCAAAGCGGTGAAAGTCCAGTCAGACAATGTGACTGCGGTACTTTACATCAACCAGCAGGGAGGCACGAGATCACTTCCCTCTTGTCAGAGATCGGGGTGATTCTGGATTAGGCAGAGTTGTACCTTCCCACTTATCTGCGATCCACATCCAAGGCTCCCTCAATATGATAGCGGCTGAGCCGCGGTCTTCCGTCGGTGGAGTGGTCTTTACATCCGGAGAATCAAGCAGATAGTCCTCAAGTGGGTATGCCAGAGGTGGATCTCATGGCAACAAGGTTCAATGCCAAGGTGGAGAGGTTCTGCTCCTCTACAGGGAGGACAACCCCTGGCGTTAGACGCTCTGTCAATATCCTGGAGGTTCAGGCTGGCTTACATCTTCCCTCCCTTTTCCATGATACCGAGGGTATTGATGAAAATCCGTCAGGATCAGGCCTCGGTGATAGCCATCATACTGTTTTGGCCAAAGAGATCCTGGTTTACCTAGCTCACCCAGTTGAGTCGAGGACAATATTGGAGGCTCCCCCCACAGCAGACCCTGGTGTCGTGGGACACTCACCTCTGCTCAGATTCAACCTGACAGCCTGGAGGTTGATCAGTCCCTTCCCAGAATAGAAGGGCTTTCAGAGTCGGTCCTGAGAACGCTGTCTCATTCTAGAGCGGACTCTACCAAGAGAGCCTACTCTTGTATTATGAGGATATTCTCATCCTGTTGTACCTCAACTGAGGTGGCGTCTGCAGATCCGCCCCTCTCCGCTATCCTTCAGTTCCTGCAAGACGGCCTTGATAGAGGCCTTGCCCTTCTACTCTGAAGGTTCAAGTTTTAGCCATCTCAGCTTGCCTTAACAGGCTTTTTTCTCAGGACCCGCTGATCAAACGGTTCCTTAAAGGAGCTGAAAGATAAAAGCCTACAGTACTGAGACCCCTTTTTTTCAATGGGTTTTTTCAGTAGTTCTCAGGGGGTTAGCATCTCCCCCCTTTGAACCGTTAGAGGAGGTGGACATCAAGTTCGTCACTTGGAAGTTTGTGTTTCTCCTTGCAGTGACTTTGGCCAAGAGGGTCTCTGAGCTTCAAGCTCTCTCAGCACATGAGCCCTATTCTTGCATGACCGGGACCTTCTTAGATTCCTCCCGTATTGTAGGCCTAAAGTTCCTTCCTTCCAGAACATCAACCAGGTGATATTCCTCCCGGTTCTGTCGACATCTACCACCTCCTCCTAGGAACCTGCTAGACATCCTCTGGACGTCGAGATGTCTCCTGATCTATGTGGATAGATCAAGGAGTTCAGGAAAGATGAGAATCTGTTAATCCTGTTGCCGGTAAGTGTAAAGGCTATAAGGCATCCAAACCTTCCATCAGTCGGTGGATTGAGGAGGCTATTAAGGAATCCTTTGTTTCCACAATCTGGACCCTCCGGGATTCGTGAAGGCCCACTCTACTAGAGTTGTGGCTACTTCTTTTGCCGAGAGGAGTCTTCTGCCTCTCAACATGATTTGCAAAGCTGCCTCCTGGAGCTCTGAATCGACATTCATCTCCCATTATAGACTAGATGCCAGTCTAGCTGAGTTTCGGCCTTTGGGCAGACTTTTCTTAGTTCTGCCAGGCAGGAAGGCCCTCCCTAGGGGTTTCTTCTTGCTATCTCCCCATCTGTGCTGCTGGTAGGACGTAAGGGAATCGTTAATTTCTAACGATAATTTGTTTTCCCTTAGTCCTAACAGCAGCACACAAATTTCCCACCCTAGTAAGTCTAGTTTTTTTGCTATAAACACAGTGGGCTGGGGGTTGACTTCCTCCTTTTAAGGAGATACTTAATTGTTAAATTGAGTTATTAGTCTTGGGCTCATTAAACATTCCGCCGGTCCTGCCAGTCCACGGGGGGTGGTTAACCCCATCTGTGCTGCTGTTAGGACTAAGGGAAAACAAATTATCGTTAGAAATTAACGATTTCCCGGACTCCAGAAGGACCTTTTCTATGTATTACATACTGAGAAGATGTCATGTAGGAGAGATCCCTTTGAGTCATGGGATTAAGCCGGCTCATATAGAAATGACTATTTCCTGTACTCCAGAAGGACCCTTTCTTTTCACATTGTTTTGACTGGTGGTTAGGCTGGGATTCCTCGGACACATTAGGACGTATATGCAACGATGATACACTTTTCGAACTTGGCCTTTGTTTCTTCTAACAAATATTTATAAACCAACCTGAGCTTCTGCAGGACATACTATTGAAATGTGGTAAACCTTGTACTTTCTTAAAAAATGTTTTCATAAGTGAGTATCCTTGTGAGTATTTTTAGACTAGACCAAATCTACAATGCTGTGGTGTGGCTGTGTACTGCATCCGCTCTTCAATGGACTTCTGTGGGATAGATTACTTTCCCAGTGAAGCTATGGTAGAGTGACTCCATAGTACACGGCACATTGGAAACTGGAAAAACCCCTTTTAAATTTACTATTTGTAGGTGTCCAATGCAAAAGAATTAGGCAGGGTGTGTGTCCTTCTGCAAATAGATCTGCAAAATTAACTCATCATCTATTCAAAGACAAATATATTTATGTTGTAGTACTTCTCACAGTAGACACAACAACCATGTTAACTTCATACATACTGTCTGTTCACTGCTCCTCCATGCTGGGACACACATGCACTTGTTTCAACTGAGACCACCGTGTTTGCCCATAGGGTGGTGTCTGCTCCCTTCCTGATATTTATAAGGAAAGTGCATGTTCTAATAAGGGCTCTTTCACACTAGCGTATTTCTTTTCCGGCAGAGTTCCGTCGTCGGGGCTCTATGCCGGAAAAATCCTGATCAGAATTATCCCCATGCATTCTGAATGGAGAGCATTCCGTTCAGGATGCATCAGGATGTCTTCAGTTCAGGACCGAGCGTTTTTGGCCGGAGAAAATACCGCAGCATGCTGCGCTTTTGCTCGGCCAAAAATCCTGAACACTTGCACGCAAGGCCGGATCCGAGTTAATGCCCATTGAAAGGCATTAATCCGCATCCGACCTTAAGCTAAACGCCGTTTCAGCGCATCGCCGGATCCGACGTTTAGCTTTTTCTGAATGGTTACCATGGCAGCCAGGATGCTAAAGTCCTGGTTGCCATGGTAAGTGTAGTGGGGAGCAGTATGCTTACAGTCCGTGCGGCTCCGGGCGCTCAGAGTGACGTCAGGGCGCCCCACGCATGGATCACGTGATCCATGCGCATGGGGCGCTCTGGCGTCATTCTGAGCGCCCGGAGCCGCACGGACTGTAAGTATACTGCTCCCTGGCTCCCACTACTACTATGGCAACCAGGACTTTAATAGCGTCCTGGCTGCCATAGTAACCTCAAAGCATTTCGAAGACTGATCAGGATCCTAATCAGTCTTCTAATGCTTTCAGGCGACTTGCGTTCTGACGGATCAGGCGGGACGGAAGTGTGAAAGAGGCCTAAGAGAGAGAAATTCTATCTATTTATCCATGTACCTGACCCCGGCTTGTGTTCCTGTCCTTTGACCTATAATCCCTGTTCTGATATCCCGCTCCTGACCCAGCCTGCACCTATGCTACCGGCCCTGACTGACTACCTTGGCCTGTATTCAGACACTGCTCCTGCCTGACCCTTTAAGACTTGTTTTAAAGACTCTATTCGGCCTGGTCAGCTGTCACCTACTCCAGGTTAGGTAATACAACCCGCATTATGTATTTGAATTACTGCCAGTGATGGGCAAACTGCAGCTCTCCAGCTGTTGCAGAACTACAACTCCCAGCATGCAAAGACTACATCTATCAGCCTACAGCAGGGCATGGTGGGAGTTGTAGTTTTTCAACACCTGGAAAGCCACAATTTGCCTATCACTGGTTTAGGCAGTTAATTACAATTTACCTAGTTATACAAAATTTCCATTGAATACCATTTATGCCACATATGGTCACTTTCCAGTCCCACATCTCAGTGCTGCACTCATTACTTACCAGCCCCACATCTCAGTGCTGCACTCATTACTTACCAGTCCCACATCTCAGTACTGCACTCATTACTCACAATTTGCACTGACACATAGGATGTGAACATATTGCAGATGTGCTGCAGATTTTCACATGCTAATAGACTTGCTTAGGGAACAGCAAAAATCTGCTGCTTTTCTGTAACGTGTTTGCACCCATAGACTATCCTCTTCTATAACGACACAAACTCCAATGCCATCATCACTGGAACTGTAGGTCATTGTGCACTGGTTAGTTTCTTTATGCACAACCCCAATATGATAGCATGCAAAAGTGTGCCGACATAGTTATTGACAGAGATCGCACTTCATTTTTTTCCAGAAGAGAAAAAATACTCCTCCAACCAGGAGTACGAAATTTGCAGTAATTCAAATACATAATGTAGCGTCCGACACTCGCTCACATCTGTGTTTGGAGTCTCTGTTGCAGATTCTGTCTGAAGACCTGTCTGGAGCACTTTTTTTTGAGGACTCTGCAGGATGGGAAAGTGTAGTTTACCATCCTGCAAAAAACATGTAGACTAACGTATTTTTATTTTATTTTTTTAACAATGGAATTCTATGGTGACAGATGCCACAGTATGAAGGCTGTCAGAGGTGTCTGTCAATGTATATATTTTTTGTGTGTACATTAAATATATGGCAAAAATGTCATGTTAACCCGGCCTGACAGGGTGTACATTAAATATATGGCAAAAATGTCATGTTAACCCGGCCTGACAGGGAAGAAGCTGAACAGACCCCGCTTACTATGATGGAGCCTGTTTTTTTTTTTACCAGACCACAAAACTTACATTGTAATTCAGACGGACACCAAAATGCTGCAAGCTGCGCTTTGGTGTCCGCCTCCAAAACGGAAAAGAAGCGGAACAGAGCTGAACTGATGCATTCTAAGCAGATCCTTATCCATTCAGAATGCATTGGGGCTGAACTGATCCGTTTTGGACCGTTTGTGAGAGCCATGAAACGGATCTCACAAATGGAATCCAAAACGCCAGTGTGAAAGTACCTTAAAGAGAACCTGTCACCGGGATTTTGTGTACAGAGCTGAGGACATGGGCTGCTAGATGGCCACTAGCACATCCACAATATCCAGTCCCCATAGCTCTGTGTGCTTTTATTGTGTAAAAAAAACGATTTGATACATATGCAAATGAACCCGAGATGAGTCTAGGGACAGGACTCATTTCAGGTTAATTTGCATATGTATCAAATCGTTTTTTTTTTACACAATAAAAGCACACAGAGCTATGGGGACTGGATATTGTGGATGTAGTAGAGGCCATCTAGCAGCCCATGTCCCCAGCTCTAATAACATTGAGCTATTATAGCAAAGTTATTAAGTCCAGTCCAATATGGCAGATCTTCCCTGTACTTTACCACTCAGCTATAATAGCCTGTCTGTATTACTACACTGCACCATATATGTGTGTGATGTATCAAGGTCAGTGTGTGATCACCAGACACTGCACTACATACATCTCGATATGTTACACACTGCTGTCACCTTGTTCTGCGTCCATCTTCATGTCTGGGTCTTCAGCTCCACCACTGCCAGGGTCCTCATGCAGCGCGCCCGGCACTCTATATTTAAACATCCCCCAGGAGCTGCCCCCGGCCCCTCCTCCTTCCAGCACCCACTGGCTTGCCCTGATGCAGGACCTGCATCGTTCCTGCGCCCGCCCTAACTAACCAATCTCAAAGCTTCTTGCTGTCCGGAGCTTTGCTATTGGTTATTGCAGGCGCCGGCTGCATCGCTGTGTTGCTTGTGCGGTTCACAGCGCTCCCTACGCTGATGAAAAGCAGGGAAAAGTCTAAGGCGTATTGGTACGCCTTAGACTTTTTCCAGGGAGTAAACACTTGTACAGGCGTTATTGCGACCTCTGGTTTTTGTAAACTAAATCTAAAAGTCCATAGGTGCTATTTTTTTTATACATTTACATTTTTTTTTTATAAATAAAAATACACATTTTTAAAAACAAAAAAGAATTTAATGACATTAAATATATATATATATATATAACATGTAATAACATTTGGAAAGTCCCTGCACAGACGGGCTCTTCATCCTTCACTCTCGTCATGTTGGTAACCCTCTTCACAGACAGGCTCTTCATCCTTCCCTCTCGTCATGTTGTTAACCCTCTGCACAGACAGGCTCTTCATCCTTCTCTCTCGTCATGTTGGTAACCCTCTGCACAGACAGGCTCTTCATCCTTCTCTCTCGTCATGTTGGTAACCCTCTGCACAGACAGGCTCTTCATCCTTCTCTCTCGTCATGTTGGTAA
Source organism: Bufotes viridis (assembly GCA_033119425.1). Lineage (NCBI taxonomy): Eukaryota > Metazoa > Chordata > Amphibia > Anura > Bufonidae > Bufotes > Bufotes viridis. The sequence continues at coordinate 87,804,666 of CM065596.1, read as the reverse complement.
CCCTCTGCACAGACAGGCTCTTCAGCCTTCTCTCTCGTCATGTTGACATCTGCTTCGGAGCATGCCTGTTAAAAACAAACAAGTGCTTTTGAATAAAAGATCCGAGTCCGGCGAGTCACCCCTCGTCACCAGAGTCCCATTATCAGAAATTGCATTCTGCCCTGTCTCCGATTAAAGTCCATCATTGTGGATCAGGGACAAGTAGATAGGGAATAGTCAGAAAAGTGCATTTACAGATCAGATTATATGACCAATTTCTGTCCAATTAGACCAATAATTCCTGTGTGTAACAAAAGATCTGTGTAAACGGCCATTTGACCAATAATTGGTCATACAATCTGTCAGTGTAAATGTCCCCTTAGGCTGGTTTCACACGAGCAGATGCCACACATGACATCCGCTCCGTGAATCACAGCTTCTGAGGTAGGTCTTGGCTATCACTCACGGAGCGGCGCATGACATCCGCTCTTGTGAAACCAGCCTTGGCCTACACTAAAGGAGAACCATGCCGAGGCACAGCTGGAATAAAACTTGTCATAGTTTTATTCCGGCCGCCTCTCGGCATGGTTTGCCATTCCGGCCCCAGAACTCTGCCCCGCTCCCATCATAGTCAATGGGGCCAGAGCGGTAGTGCACAACTGCTAACTTTGTGCATCTACTTACTGTACACTGTAAAATGCAAATGCTGCGGTGATCAGGCGACTTCTCTTCACACAGCTGATCGGCGGGGCGCACGGTGTCAGACCCCCGCCGATCTGGAGGGAATGGGTTAGGTTGAAAATTTGGCATGTGGGTGACATTTTAATTTTTACTTCAGGCAGCAGAAAGGCTAGAATCGCCCACCGCTGTGGCTTTGCTGAATAGCAGGGTTCACATTCCCAGCACAGCTAAGCATAGATGGCGGCTGCGCTGACACACCACATTCACAGCGCTGTGTGAATCCAGCCCATGGGTGTGCACACGTTGCAGAAACGCTATAGATTTTGCTGGTCCCAACGCAAGTCTATCAGCAGGTCAAAATCTGCAACGTGTGTTCACATCCTAAGGCACCGTGGGGTTACTGTCCCGTGCTCGTAGGATTACACTCCTCGGCAAGAAAACTAGCGTCCCACAGATACTAAGCCGGAATAACCTAAACCGTGTCCAACCGTTCCCAAATGTACACATCTCACCATCATGCCAGCCCCCCATCTGCACCCACCATATCCACGTTCCCAAACACACACACACACATCCCCCACTTTAACCCCCACACACACTACCCCCCACACACACTACCATGTTCACCCCCCACACACACTCCCCCCCCATGTTCACCTCCCCACACGCACTTCCCCCCCATGTTCACCTCCCCACACGCACTTCCCCCCCCCCCCACACACACTCTCCCCCCCCATGTTCACCCCACACAAACACTCTCCCCCCCATACACACTCTCCCCCCCCCATGTTCACCCCCCACACACACTCTCCCCCATGTTCACCCCCACACACCTCTCTCCCCCATGGTTCACCCCCCACACACACTCTCCCCATGTTCACCCCCACACACACTCTCCCCCAATGTTCACCCCCACACACTCTCCCCCATGTTCACCCCCACACACACACTCCCCCATGTTCACCCCCACACACACTCCCCACACGCAACCCATGGTTCACCCCCCCACCACACACGCAACCCATGGTTCACCCTCCTCCACACACATGGTTCACCCCCCCACACACACCACCCATGGTTCAACCCCCCCATCCATGGTTCACCCCCTCTTCCACACACCGCCCATGGTTCAACCCCCCTTCCACACACCACCCATGTTCACCCCCTCTTCCACACACCACCCATGGTTCACCCCCTCTTCCACACACCACCCATGGTTCACCCCCCACTCTTCCACACACCACCCATGGTTCACCCCTCTTCCACACACCACCCATGGTTCACCCCCTCTTCCACACACCACCCATGGTTCACCCCCTCTTCCACACACCACCCATGGTTCACCCCCCTTCCACACACCACCCATGGTTCACCCCCTCTTCCACACACCACCCATGGTTCACCCCCTCTCCACACACCACCCATGGTTCACACCCCCTCTTCCACACACCACCCATGGTTCACCCCCCTCTTCCACACACCCCCATGGTTCACCCCCTCTTCCACACACCACCCATGGTTCACCCTCCTCCACACACCACCCATGGTTCACCCCCTCCTCTTCCACACACCACCCATGGTTCACCCCCCTTTCCACACACCACCCATGGTTCACCCCCTCTTCCACACACCACCCATGATGGTTCACCCCCCTTCCACACACCACCCATGGTTCACCCACCCCCCTCTTCCACACACCACCCATGGTTCACCCCCTCTTCCACACACCACCCATGGTTCACCCCCTTCCACACACCACCCATGGTTCACCCCCTCTTCCACACACCACCCATGATTCACCCCCTTCCACACACCACCCATGGTTCACCCCCTCTTCCACACACCGCCCATGGTTCAACCCCCCTTCCACACACCACCCATGGTTCACCCCCTCTTCCACACACCACCCATGGTTCACCCCCTCTTCCACACACCACCCATGGTTCACCCCCTCTTCCACACACCACCCATGGTTCACCCCCTCTTCCACACACCACCCATGGTTCACCCCCTCTTCCACACACCACCCATGGTTCACCCCCCTTCCACACACCACCCATGGTTCACCCCCTCTTCCACACACCACCCATGGTTCACCCCCTCTTCCACACACCCCCTCTTCCACACACCACCCATGGTTCACCCCCTCTTCCACACACCACCCATGGTTCACCCCCTCTTCCACACACCCCCATGGTTCACCCCCTCTTCCACACACCACCCATGGTTCACCCCCCTTCCACACACCACCCATGGTTCACCCCCCTCCTCTTCCACACACCACCCATGGTTCACCCCCTCTTCCACACACCACCCATGGTTCACCCCCCTTCCACACACCACCCATGGTTCACCCACCCCCTCTTCCACACACCACCCATGGTTCACCCCCTCTTCCACACACCACCCATGGTTCACCCCCTTCCACACACCACCCATGGTTCACCCCCCTCTTCCACACACCACCCATGATTCACCCCCTTCCACACACCACCCATGGTTCACCCCCTCCTCTTCCACACACCACCCATGGTTCACACCCCCTTCCACACACCACCCATGGTTCACACCCCCTCTTCCACACACCACCCATGGTTCACCCCCTCTTCCACACACCACCCATGGTTCACCCCCCTCTTCCACACACCACCCATGGTTCACCCTCCCTTCCACGCACCACCCATGGTTCAACCTCTCCCCTCTTCCACACACCACCCATGGTTCAAAACCCCCCCGTCTCTTCCACACACCACCCATGGTTCAACCCCCATTTTGCCGTCATGTCTACCCCCCACCACCACATTTTGCAGCCATGTCTACCCCCCACCCCACCACATTTTGCGGCCATGTCTACCCACCCGCCTCCGACACACATTTTGCCGCATGTTTACCCTCCACACTTTTCCTGCCATGTTCACCCCTTCTGTTGTTACATTATAAATACGGGCTCCCTCTGCCAAGTTCTTCAGCAGTAAACATACAGTACATTTAATATTAGAAATGTTAAACACCTCCAATGAGGAGCTCCGCTCAGTTCAGACGCCATCTCTCTGAATGAGGATGCGTCCACTCTGCGAGAACGTGATTTCACTGTGTCACGTGCCACAGTGACGTCAGAAGGTCCTTCCCCTACCCATCTGAAAAGCTCAGTAACCGCATTCTTCAGCACGCTGGCTGGTGGCCAAGTTGGTTCATGGGCTTGTGTTACCGCGAGATTTACTGTGGGCCTGCGATAGCTTTGATGGACGCGCTAAATTTGAGAGTTTGTTGCTGATTATATCGATTGCTAACAGTTCAACATGTCTCAAGTAGATCTGCTTGAAGAAATGAGCGGATGGAATCATGAGATGTGTCAGCGAGAGCTGCCGGCAGCACTACCTAAACTTTTTATATCCTTAATATCGTGATACACTAACGAAGGGTGCGTGCGTCTGCCTTTCCCGGTTATCTGCAGTCACAGTAGGTCAAGTTGCTATGACTAATGCATTGTGTCTCAGTAGCTCTGGTGTTTCGCAGAAGTTGTAGTAGACCTCAAAGATTGCAAGGCTCAGTCCAGTAGCCTGTGCCAGACTGAGGCGTCTCTTATAATGTCGTTGTCATTGTAATCAGTTTTTCAGATGGAAATCCTGGCCCAGCTATGGGTCTAAGGACCCAAACTAGCACTATCATTGGGCTACACTGCACATGTGTCGTGCGACAGTAAGTCGTAACTGCACTGCAACATTTGTCGCGCAACATTTTTTATAATGATAGTCTATGATCTTGGATGGAGTTTTTGCTACTGTTGTGTCGCAGCATGTTGCAGTGCGAAACCACTTTGATATAAAAATTGTCGTGCGACAGAATGTCGCCGTGTACCCCTTAGCCTTAGGGCTCATGCCAGGCCAGCCGCATGCGGATTGCGATCCCATTCACTTGAATGGAGTCCGCGATCCGCATTGATGCATGCACTACTTTCTTTCGGAACGAAACACCACGGAAGCACTACCTAGTGCTTCCGTTCCGCATCTCCGGATTTGCGGACCCATTCAAGGGAATGGGTCTGCATCCATGATACGGAAAGCACACGGCTGGTGCCCCGTGTATTGCGGATCCGCCGTATGCGGGCCGCAATTACGGCTATGGCTGTGCTCATGAGCTCTTAGGCCTCATGCACACGACCGTATGTGTTTTGCGGTCCGCAAATTGCTGATCCGCAAAAAAAAAGCGGATGACGTTCCGTATGTAACCCGTTTTTTTTTGGGGGAGGATCTGTTATTTTTGCAGATCCGTTGTAATGATGCCTATCCTTGTCCACGAACTAGAAAAAAATAGGACATGCTCTTTATTTTTGCGGAATGGAAAAACGGACATACGGAAACGGAATGCACACGGAGTACCTTCCGTTTTTTTTTTGCGGACCCATTGAAATGAATGGTTCCACATATGGTCCGCAAAAAAAAAAACGGAACAGACACGGAAAGAAAATACGTTTGTGTGCATGAGCCTGATTCATTACCCTTGGTGTGGCCAGGAATTGTGTAGGTAATACAGAAGCTAAAATGCTCCCATATTGTGGCCTTCTGAATGAGGCCTTATAATAAGGGCCCATTGGGCTCTGCCTAGGTGGAGAAACAGAACTGCATTCTAATAGAGCCTCTGTCACAGGTGTGAACATAGCCATTCATGTTGATATTGAGGCAAGTTTAGATTGCTGCCACACGCGGCTATGCTGAATTTTTGGTGTGGCAAAAAAAAATCGCACCAAAAATATAGCTAATGATTTTTGCAACAACATATCTGCGGTAATAGTGTTTCTTTGTTTTTTCTAGCAACCTTTTATTTTACCATTTTGTGTTTAATGTATCAGTAGTTAAGCTTTGCTGTGTTTTCTCTTTGCTGGAAGAAAACGTCCATGTACGGCGGAAGTCGTCATTTTAAAGATGGACCGTCCTCACGAGCGTATCGGGTACCATAGCCGATGGGTTTCAGCTGTTTCAAACTTGTGGCCAATCACATAAATTTCAATCCTTAGATGGCATGGTCAAATGTGACCACATCATCTGAGTGGTGAAAATGCAGGAGCCACATGCTCCCGCATTCATAACAGCCTCCTCCGCCTGAGATGTGGGAAGCGCTTATATGCCAGTGATAGCCTGGAGCTTGCTTGAGGCTCCTATGTCTGTCACTGGTATTATTATTTATTATTAACCAGCTTAGCCCCCCTAGCTTAAACCCCCTTAATGACCAGGCCACTTTTTACAATTCTACACTACTTTCACCGTTTATTGCTCTGTCATACAACTTACCACCCAAATGAATTTTACCTCCTTTTCTTCTCACTAATAGAGCTTTCATTTAGTGGTATTTCATTGCTGCTGACAATTTAACTTTTTTTGATATTTTACTTTTTTTGACGAAATTTTTGCAAAAAAAAGACGTTTTTCACTTTATGTTGGAAAATTTGCCAAATAAAACTACATTTCTCTATAAATTTTTCTCTAAATTTATTGTTCTACATGTCTTTGATAAAAAAAAATGCAATAAGTGTATATTTATTGGTTTGGGTAAAAGTTATAGCGTTTACAAACTATGGTGCAAAAAAGTGAATTTCCGCACTTTGACTTTCTGAGCACCTGTCCTGTTTCCTGAGGTACTACAATGCACAGACAGTAGAAACACCCCATAAATGACCCCGTTTCGGAAAGTAGACACCCTAAGGTATTCGCTGATTGGCATAATGAGTTCATGGAAGTTTTTATTTTTTGTCACAAGTTAGCGGAAATAGATTTTAATTTTTTTTCAAAAAATTTCATTTTCCGCCAACTTGTGACAAAAAATAAAAACTTCCATGAACTCACTATGCCAATCAGCGAATACCTTAGGGTGTCTACTTTCCGAAATGGGGTCATTTGTGGGGTATTTATACTGCCCTGGCATTTTAGGGGCCCCTAAAGCGTGAGAAGTAGTCTGGAATCCAAATGCGTAAAAATGCCCTGTGAAATCCTAAAGGTACTCCTTGGAATTAGGGCCCCTTTGCGCATCTTGGCTGCAAAAAAGTGGCACATGTAGTATCACCGTACTCAGGAGAAGTAGGGCAATGTGTTTTGGGGTGTATTTTTACATGTACCCATACTGTGTGTGAAAAATATCTCTGTAAGGCCTCTTGCACACGGGCGTCATGTTTGACGCCCGGATAAGAGGCGGGTGCGTTGTGGGAATCGCCACGATTTTTCCGCGCATGTGCTAACGTTTGTAGTGCGTTTAGCACGCGCGTGAAAAAATCCGCATGCTTGGTCCCCAGACCCGAAGTCAGACTTCATCACTGAAGTCTGGTTTCGGGATCAGTATTCTGTATATGTAATTATTTTCCTTCATAACATAGTTATAAGGGAAAATAATCGCATTCTAATTACAGAATGCAATGTTCCCCGGGTTATAGAGGGTTAAAAATAATAGAGTTAACTTACCTTCTCCCATTGTACGCGCAGAGCCCCAGAACGTCTTCTCTCTTGATGGTTGGGATGCTTGAGGACCTGTGGTGACGTCACATGGTCCAATCATAGAAGCATTTGAGTGGACCATGTGACCCATGTGATCCTGTGACATCACGGCAGGTCCTTCATCCAACATCTGTACAATGTTATCAATTTACAGAGATATTTCTCTCACCTAGCATGGGTATATGTAAAAATACACCCCAAAACACATTGCCCTACTTCTCCTGAGTATGGCGATACCACATGTGTGCGCATCTTAGCTGCAAAAAAGTGGCAAAGGGGCCCTAAAACCAATGAGTACCTTTAGGATTTCACAGGGCAATTTTACGCATTTGGATTCCAGACTTCTTCTCACGCTTTAGGGCCCCTAAAATGCCAGGACAGTAAAAATACCACACAAGTGACCCCATTCCGGAAACTAGACACCCCAAGGTATTCCCTGATGGGCATAGTGAGTTCATGGAAGTTTTTATTTTTTGTCACAAGTTAGCGGAAATTGAATTCTTTTTTTTTTTTTTTTTTACAAAGTCTCATATTCCACTAACTTGTGACAAAAAAATAAAATTTTACATGAACTCACCATACCCCTCACGGAATACCTTGGGGTGTCTACTTTCTAAAATGGGGTCACTTGTGTGGTATTTTTACTGCCCTGGCATTTTAGGGGCCCCTAAAGCGTGAGAAGAAGTCTGGAATCCAAATGCGTAAAATTGCCCTGTGAAATCCTAAAGGTACTCATTGGATTTAGGACCCCTTTGCGCATCTTGGCTGCAAAAATGTGTCACACATGTGGTATCGCCGTACTCAAGGGAAGTGGGGCAATGTGTTTTGGGGTGTATTTTTACATATACCCATACTGTGTGTGAAAAATATCTCTGTAAATGACAACTTTTTCAATTTTTTATACAAAGTTGTCAATTTACAGAGATATTTCTCTCACCCAGCATGGGTAAATGTAAAAATACACCCCAAAACACATTGCCCTACTTCTCCTGAGTACGGCGATACCACATGTGTGCCACTTTTTTGCAGCTAAGATGCGCAAAGGGGCCCTAATTCCAATGAGTACCTTTTAGGAGGGCATTTTTACGCATTTTTCTTCTCACGCTTTAGGGCCCCTAAAATGCCAGGGCAGTAAAAAATGCCCCAAATGTGACCCCATTTTAGAAAGAAGACACCCCAAGGTCTTCTTTGAGGGGCATGGTGAGTTCATAGAAGATTTTTTTTTTTTTTTTTTTTTTTTTTCTCTCACAAAGTCTCCCTTTCCGCTAACTTGTGACAAAAAGTTCAATCTTTCATGGACTCAATATGCCCCTCAGCGAATACCTTGGGGTGTCTTCTTTCCAAAATGGGGTCACACGTGAGGTTTTTGTACTGCCTTGGCATTTGAGGGTCTCCGCAATCATTACACATATGGCCAGCATTAGGATTTTCTGCTATTCTCCTTATATTGAGCATACGGGTAATGAGATTTTTTTTTCCGTTCAGCCTCTAGGCTGAAAGAAAAAATGAACGGCACAGATTTCTTCATTCGCATCGATCGATGTAGATGAAAAAATCTCTGCCAAAAAATATGCAAGAAAAAAAAAGAGGGGCCTGGCGATTGCCAGGACATAGGCAAGAAAAAACAGGCAGTAGGCTCATAACCTTTAACGTTACAAACTTTATAAAACCTGAACATCAAAACTTTTAAAACCTGAACTAACTCAAGATTTATTTTTCTTGGTACCTGTTAGTTTTTTAGTTTTTTTTTTTTTTACCATTTCACTCTTTATTTTCCTAGCAGAAACCTCTCCTTTCCCATGGGACAATGTGTAAAGTTTAAATCGCACAGAGATGGTACATTATGCACTTTATCCCAAGTGAAAGGAGAGGTTTCTACCGTTTCACATTTCTGCTGTAGCACACCAGCACCCCTATGTGTTATGGTCTCTCAAAACCTAGTATACTGAGAGACCCTAGAGCCTGATTGTAAAAACTACCTGTGTTGTGCTGTCCCTATGTCCCTAAGTGTACCTGAGTGTGGTACTTCCGGAAACACTCCCCTAGGCATAGGGCAGGGTGGTCAGGACAGTCAGAACAGAAATAACGGGTGTTACGCCTTATTCCACTCCTGCTACAGACACAACATCTTTTTCGGGGTGGCGGTTGGGTTGAGGTACCAGCAACGACATTGGGGAAAAGTCGCTTGTGTAGACAGCTCACTATACTGGGGTTTGGGGCCACGGAACCTCCTGGATACAGGAGGTTCTCGATGATCTCTTCCTGAAATTTGAGGAAGGATCCTGTTCGCCCAGCCTTACTGTAGAGAACATAACTATTATATATAGCCAATTGAAATAAATATACAGACACCTTCTTATACCAGCGTCTGGTGCGGCGGTAAATCAAATATGGGGCCAACATCTGGTCATTGAAGTCCACCCCTCCCATGTGGAGGTTATAGTCGTGGACTGAGAGGGGCTTTTCAACGACACTGGTTGCCCGTTCAATTTGTATTGTCGTGTCTGCATGAATGGAGGAGAGCATGTAAACGTCACGCTTGTCTCTCCATTTCACTGCGAGCAGTTCTTGGTTACACAAGGCAGCCCTCTCCCCCCTTGCAAGACGGGTGGTAACGAGCCGTTGGGGGGAACCCCTGGCGACTAGGTCGCACGATGCCACAGCAGCCAATCTGTTCTAGGAACAAATGCCTGAAGAGGGCCACACTTGTGTAGAAATTGTCCACATAAAGATGGTACCCCTTGCCGAATAAGGGTGACACCAAGTCCCAAACTATCTTCCCACTGCTCCCCAGGTAGTCAGGGCAACCGACCTGCTCCAGGGTCTGATCTTTTCCCTCATAGATCCGAAATTTGTGCGTATAGCCTGTGGCCCTTTCACAGAGCTTATACAATTTGACCCCATACCGGGCGCGCTTGTTTGGGATGCACTGTTTGAAGCCAAGGCGCCCGGTAAAATGTATCAGGGACTCATCTACGCAGATGTTTTGTGCAGGGGTATACAAATCTACAAATTTCAGGTTGAAGTGGTCTATGAGGGTCCGAATTTTGTGGATCAAAAGCTGGGTGGCCTTTGGTACGGGAGGTGGTGTTGTCACTAAAGTGCAGGAAACGCAGGATGGTCTCAAATCGTGTCCTGGACATGGCAGCAGAGTACATGGGCATGTGATGAATTGGGGTCGTGGACCAATATGACCGCAATTCATGTTTTTTTGTCAGGCCCATGTTGAGGAGAAGGCCCAGAAAAGTTTTACATTCGGAAACTTGGACTGGTTTCCACCGGAAAGGCTGGGCATAGAAGCTTTCCTGCTTGGCGTTTATAAATTGAGTGGCATACAGATTTGTTTCTGCCACGACTAGGTCAAAGAGCTCCGCAGTGAAGAACAGCTCAAAAAACCCCAATGCTGATCCGATCTGAGCTGTCTCCACCCGAACTCCTGACTGGGCGGTGAAAGGGGGAACTACTGGTGCGGCTGAAGATGGGGGCTGCCAGCACCTCAGGGATTCTAGGGGCTCTACGGGCCTGTCTGCGCAGTGGCTGCGACGGGGGAACTACTGCACGTGCCACCGTACTAGCTTTAACTGTCCTTTTGGTGCTCGCCACTTCACCATGTTGTACGGCAGTGCTGGTAGTAGGTCCAGGATGGGCTGCATTGCTGGTGTATGCCTCACGACATAATCCGGCAACGCCAGCCCCACTCTGCTGCCCTTGAAACGGATCCTGCGCTACCTGTGGTCCAGCGACACGGGGCCGGGTACCCCTGGTGGTATCAGGGACCTTAACCTCCTCGTCCGAACTTTGGGTCAGACTGCCACTGCTTTCTACAGGTTCATATTCTGACCCGCTAGATTCGTCAGAAGAGGGTTCCCATTCCTCCTCCGACTGGGTGAGAATCCTGTAGGCCTCTTCAGGAGAATATCCCTTATTTGACATTTGGACGACTAAATTTAGGGGGTATTCCCTGAGACTACCCAAGAAAAAGAGCAAGCCTGTCTTACAAATGGGAGGGTAGCGAAGTACAGAAGCTGCTGCGATTGATAAAAAAATATCAAAACTGAATTTTTACAAAAAAAAATGTTTTTGTCACTGCGGTGGGGCGGGTGTGGGTGAACGCACATGTGGGCGACCGATCAGGCCTGATCGGGCAAACACTGCGTTTTGGGTGGGGGGGGCGAGCTAAAGTGACAGTAATACTATTATAGATCTGACTGTGATCAGTTCTGATCACTTACAGATACTATAAAAGTACAAATGTTGATTAGCGCTACGCTAATCAGCGAATCAGTGACTGCGGTGGGCTGGGCGCTAACGCTAACTACCTACCAAAGGGGCCTAAACTAAATCTAAACCTAGCAGTCAATACTAGTGCAAAAAAAAAGTGACAGTTTACACTGATCACTTTTTTCCCTTTCACTAGTGATTGACAGGTGATTGAAAGGGGTGTTCAAGGGGTTAATTGGTGTGATCAGGGCCTATGTGAAGTGTACTTACAGTAGAGGTGTGCTCTCTCCTGGGTCCAACCGACTAAAAGGACCCAGCACAGAAGCCATTTAATGCATTATATTTATAAATATAAGGCATTATATGGCTTGTGATTCGTTTTTTTTTTTTAAGCGCCGATCATTGGCTGGCAGGCTGGTGACGAACTTCTCCTTAGCAGCTCCCGACAGTCTGTGCGCCTATTCAGGCGCACAGATCGCGTCATCTTACCTCTCGCGAGATGACGCGCCCGAGCGTCAAGGAGGAACAGAATGACATAGTAACATAGTATATAAGGCCGAGAAAAGACTTTTGTCCATCCAGTTCGACCTGTTTCCTGCAAATTGATCCAGAGGAAGGCAAAAACCCCTGTGAGGCAGAAGCCAATTTTCCCCACTTAAGGGGAAAAAATTCCTTCCCGACTCCAATCAGGCAGTCAGAATAACTACCTGGATCAACGACCCATCTTTAGTAGCTATAGCCTGTAATATTATTACGCTCCAGAAATACATCCAGGCCCCTCTTGAATTCCTTTATTGTACTCACCATCACCACCTCCTCAGGCAGAGAGTTCCATAGTCTCACTGCTCTTACCGTGAAGAACCCTTTTCTATGTTTGTGTACAAACCTTCTTTCCTCCAGACGCAGAGGATGTCCCCTCGTCACAGTCACAGTCCTGGGGATAAATAGATGATGGGAGAGATCTCTGTACTGACCCCTGATATATTTATACATAGTTATTAGATCTCCCCTCAGTCGTCTTTTTTCTAGAGTGAATAACCCTAATTTTGATACCCTTTCAGGGTACTGTAGTTGCCCCATTGCAGTTATTACTTTAGTTGCCCTCCTCTGAACCCTCTCTAGCTCTGCTATGTCTGCCTTGTTCACAGGAGCCCAGAACTGTACACAGTACTCCATGTGTGGTCTGACTAGTGATTTATAAAGTGGTAGGACCATGTTCTCATCACAGGCGTCTATGCCCCTTTTGATGAAACCCGTTATCTTATTGGCTTTAGCAGCAGCTGCCTGACACTGGTTTTTACAGCTTAGTTTGTTATTTATTAAAATTCCTAGATCCTTTTCCATGTCAGTGTTACTGAGTGTTTTACCATTTAGTATGTACGGGTGACTTGCATTATTCCTTCCCATGTGCATAACTTTACATTTGTCAGTGTTAAACCTCATCTGCCATTTCTCTGCCCAAGCCCCCAATCTATCCAGATCCCTCTGTAGCAGAAAACTGTCCGCTTTAGTGTTAATTACTTTACACAGTTTAGTGTCATCTGCAAAAATTGATATTTTACTGTGCAAGCCTTCTACAAGATCATTAATAAATATATTGAAGAGAATGGGGCCCAATACTGACCCCTGAGGTACCCCACTAGTGACCGTGACCCAATCTGAGTGTGTACCGTTAATAACCACCCTCTGTTTTCTATTACTGAGCCAGTTACTTACCCACATACAGATATTTTCTCCTAGTCCGAGCATCCTCATTTTATATACTAACCTTTTATGAGGTACGGTGCCAAATGCTTTGGAGAAGTCCAGATATACGACATCCATTGATTCGCCGCTGTCAAGTCTAGAACTTGCCTCCTCATAGAAACTGATTAAATTAGTTTGACATGACCGATCCCTCATGAAGCCATGCTGATATGGCGTTATTTGCTTATTTTCATTGAGATACTCCAAGATAGCATCTCTTACAAAACCTTCAAACAGTTTACCCACAACAGATGTTAAACTTACCGGCCTATAATTTCCAGGCTCTGTTTTTGGACCCTTTTTGAATATTGGCACCACATTTGCTATGCGCCAGTCTGGTGGAACATTCCCTGTCAGTATGGAGTCCGTGAATATCAAAAATAAGGGTCTGGCTAGGACATCACTTAATTCCCTTAGGATACGGGGGTGTATGCTATCCGGTCCTGGCGATTTGTCTATTTTAATCTTTTTAAGTCGCTGCTGTACTTCTTCCTGGGTCAGACAGGGCACTTTTAAAGGGGAATTTACTTTTACATTTTGCATTTCATCTGACAGTTTATTTTCCTCAGTGAAAACAGTGGTGAAGAAAATATTTAATAGCTTGGCTTTATCCTCGTCGCTTTCTGCAACTCCCCCCTCATTGCTATGTAGAGGGCCGACTCCTTCAGGTTTATATTTTTTACCATTTATATAATTGAAAAACATTTTAGGGTTAGTTTTGCTCTCTTTGGCAATTAATCTCTCGGTCTCTAGTTTGGCAGTTTTTATTAGTTTTTTACATATTCTATTTTTTTCCTTATAGTTTATCAGTGCTTCCTGACTCCCCTCCTGTTTTAGTGATTTATATGCTTTCTTTTTGTCATTTATTGCTTTTTTTACGGTTCTATTTATCCACATTGGTTTCTTCTTATTTCTTAGCCTTTTATTTCTATAAGGTATGCATCGATCACAATTAGATGTTACAATGCTTTTAAAAATCTCCCATTTTGTGGCTGTATTTTTATTTTTGAGGACTATGTCCCAGTTAATTGGGCTTATGGCCTCTCTTAGTTGGCAAAATTTTAAAGGTTATTACTTTATGGTCACTATTTCCCAGGTTTCCCCCGACCTGCACGTCTGTTGTTCTATCAGGTCTATTGGTTAATACTAAGTCCAGTATGGCCGTCCCTCTAGTTGGGTCCTGAACCATTTGGGAAAGGTAATTGTCTTTGGCTATTGCCAAGAACCTGTTTCCTTTATGGGATGTACAGCTCTCAGTTTCCCAGTCTATATCTGGGTAGTTGAAGTCCCCCATAATAAACACCTGGTTATGGTTTGCCGCCTTGTTTATCTCGTTTAGTAATAGATTTTCTGAGGACTCTGGTATATTAGGTGGTTTATAGTAAACTCCTATTAGTAATTTATTATTGTTTTTGGCTCCATTTATCTCCACCCACAATGACTCCACATTTTCGTGTCCCTCACAGATGTCTTCCTGGAGTGTGGGCTTTAGACAGGACTTTATGTAAAGGCAGACCCCTCCCCCTCTCCGGTTTTGACGATCCTTTCTGAACAGATTGTAACCTTGTACATTAACAGCCCAGTCATAGCTATCATCCAGCCATGTCTCAGTTATTCCCACCATGTCATAATCATCCTCACACATCACTAATTCCAGTTCCCCAGTTTTATTAGTCAGGCTTCTGGCATTAGTATACATACATTTGAGAGGATTATGCATATTTTTTGCCCTACACCTTTCCTTCTGAACTTTTCTAGTTTCTCCTTCCATCACACGATCCTGCGTGCGGCGGTCCTAAAGTGGTTAAAGAGAACCCGTTCCCATGAAATTCACTGATAAACCAGGCACGCTGCCTTGTAGGGCTCACTCTGCTGAATATGATACCTTTCATTTGGTGATCTGTTGCTTTATTGTGGAGAAAAGTACTTTTAAAACATATGCTAATGAGCTGATTTGAGTCCAGTGTTTTTTCTATTCAGAGCTGTAGCCACTCCCTTATTCACTTCTTCAGATGTAAAAGGGCAATGGTTTATTACAACATTAATTCATTTTAATAATTGGCGGGAAAATGAATAACAGTGAATGCTAAGTTATTATATTACTAATGTAGAAAAAGAGGGAGGAATATGCTATTGAAGTTAGTAATTATAATAAGGGCTAGTTTATTTATGGGGTGAAAAACACATGTTTGATAAACCAATTATTTGAATGAATGATGTAATAAACCACACCCCTTTTACATCTGAAGAAGTGAATAGGGGAGTGGCTACAGCTCTGAATAGAAAAAACGCTGGACTCATATCAACTACTGGACTCAAATCAGCTCATTAGCATATGGATTAAAAGTACTTTTTCTCCACAATAAAGGAACAGATCACCAAGTGAGAGGTATTATTATATTCAGCAGGGTGACCCTTCAAGGCAACATGCCAGGTTTATCAGTGAATTTAATGGTGACAGGTTCCCTTTAAAGCACTGTATTGAAATAGAGCGGAGTACATTTATTATCCCCTTAGGGACCGGGCTCATTTTCACCAATTTTCCAAGTTTCAATTTCTCTACTTCTATAATACATAGTAATACCGCCAAAAAAGTTATTAATTTACATTCCCCATATGTCTACTTCATGTATGGATCATTTTGGGAATGCCATTTCATTTTGTTGGGGACGTTACAAGGCTTAGAAGTTTAGAAGCAAATCCTGAAAATTTTCTGAAATTTTTTAAAAATTCTTTATTTAGGGACCAGTTCATGTTTGAAGTCACTTGGTGAGACTTGCATAATAGAAACCACCCAAAAATGACCCTATTCTAGAAACTACACCCCTCAAGGCATTCCAAACTGATTTTACAAACGTCGCTAACCCTTTAGGTGTTTCACAAGAGTTAATGGGAAATGGGGCTAAAATTTCAGAATTTAGATTTTTTTTTTTTTGCAAATTTTCCATTTTAATCCTTTTTTCCAGTAACTAACCAAGGGTTAACAGCCAAACAAAACTCAATTTTTATAGCCCTGATTCTGTAGTTTGCAGAAACACCCCATATGTGGTCGTAAACTGCTGTATGGCCAAACGTCAGGGCGTAGAGGGAAAGGAGTACCGTGTGGTTTTTGGAAGGCAGATTTTGCTGGACTGGTTTATCTACCCCATGTCCCATTTGAAGCCATACCGTGTGCCTGTACAGCAGTTTACCACCACATATGGGGTGTTTCTGTAATCTGCAGAATCAGGGCAATAAATTTTACGTTTTATTTGGCTGTTAACCCTTGCTTTATTACTGGAAAAAATGGATCAAAATGGAATATTTGCCAAAAAATAGCTGTTTTGGCACAGTTTTTATTCTATTTTTTTGACCGTGTTAATCTGAGGGGTTAGGTCATTGGGTATTTTTATAGAGCAGATTATTACGGACGCGATACCTAATTTGTCTACTTTTTTTCAAGTTTATTTAGGTTTAACACTATATTATCCTAGTTGAAACAAACAAAAAAAAAAATTAACTATCTACACAGACTGTCATTTTTTTTTTAGTTTTTACCCGATTGTCTTAGGTAGGGTTTTTTTACCTTGTGAATCTGAGGGGTTAGGTCATGGGGTATTTTTATAAAGCATATTATTACGGATGTGGCGATACATAATTTGTCTACTTTTTTTAAATTTATTTAGTTTTACAAGCTATCATTTTTGATAACGTTTTTTTTTGAGTGTCTCAAGTCTAAGAACCATAGTTTTTATCCGATTGTCAGTGGCTAAATGGAAAAGGGGATAATAAATTTAGTACTCAATGGAAGTGTGGTACTCCCTGAAGCAACCAATATCGCAGAGGCCCGGATGATCAGGGCACGTATCACACTGAGTGGTGGTGTGCTTCCGTATCCCCCTCCTGTGACACACACTGCATTTTTGGGGGGTTTGTCCCTTCTTTCTAGTGTAGGGGGCCACACCTGGAAAGTGTTGGCCAGGGACGATCCGGGTGCCTCCAGTTCCCAAGGTACTCTGGCCTGCTCTTTTTCGGTCAGAAAAGATCAGGTCCTTGAGGACTGCCTCATAGAACTGAAGGAATTTCCCTGTGTTGCCAGCGCTCCGGGACAGCACAAAAGAGTTGTACATGGCAACCTGTCCCAAGTAGACCGCAACTTTTTTTGTACCATGCCCATGATCAGAGAGATCAACTCCTCTCATATACTGATTGTAGTCGGGCTTGAGAACCGTTGCCGCGGTACCTCGCACAGGGACAGGGGAGATGCCGTTACCGTGAATTGTGGATGGCATAAGGACATCCCTCTTGTCCTTATATCTGACCGGCAACAGGTTTCCACTGGTAAGGGCACGGGTCTCACCCCTGGGGATAGGTACCTGGAGGGGGTAGGTAAGGAGGCCACGTTGATTTTTCCGCATGGTCCCACAAGCGGACGTGGATCTGGTGGCGAGGGACTGGAACAAGGGGATACTAGTATAAAAGTTATCCACCTACAGGTGGTAACCCTTATCTAGCAGTGGGTGCAAAAGGTCCCACACTAGTTTCCCGCTAACACACAGAGTGGGGGGACATTCTGGGGGTTCAATACGGGAATCTCGCCCCTCGTACACACAAAACTTGTAAGTGTACCCTGAGTATGAGCCCCAGAGCTGCTTGTACTATGGTGGGCCACAGGGTCCCTGACATGGCGGTCCCCTTGCGGCGCCTTGGGGGCTCATCATCACTAGATGAGGAGGAGGACGCGGATTACAAAAGGAACGTGGGGTCATCCTCGTCCTCATTGGGACTCTCGGACTCAGAGGCAAGCCGGGCATATGCCGCCTCGGCTGAGAACGTCCGGCGGGTTGTAGGGGAGGACACTAAAGAGTGTCAGCATACGCAAACAAAATGTGTGGGGGGGGGGGGGGCAAGCTGCAGCACCCCTGGGGGGGTCTAGGGTCACACAGCTGTGCTGTGGACCCCAGACACCCTAAGAGGGTGATGTCACAGTAATTTTTTTTTTTTTTTAACACTAAACTCTCTCTGTCTCCCTGCCTGACCTAAAGTTTTCCCTAGCTCTCCCTAACCTACCTGATAGTGCCAAATGGCACTTTGAAGGGTCACTGGGGGGGTGATGTCTGGGTGCTGGCTGACGACCTGCAGGCTGCTCTCTCCTCACTGCCGGGCAAAGAATGAAGGAGGAGAGCAGGGGAGCCATTAGAAATCGATCCTGTGCAGTGATGTCACCATCACCTCACAGGATCGAAGGATATTTATTTGCACGGCCGGTTTTAGGATGGCTTCACACATTCGTTTAACCCCTTAAGGACACATGACCTACTGGTACACAATGCCTAGGGGAGTCCTGTAAACCTGCAGTAGAGATCGCTGCAAACTGCAGGTCAATTCCGACCTGTGGTTTGCTGCGTTTCCGGGTTATTCGGGTCTCTGTACAGACCAAGTGGCACGTATTTTTAGGCTGTGTGGCCAATGTGAAAATTGCTGTATTTTAAATTTTCTGTAATAAAGTAATATGGAATATTAAAAAAACCTAATTGAAAAACTTTTTCAGATATGGAAGAGTGGATTTAAAACTACCAGTAGGTCTTTTTCTGATACATTCCCTTTACCCTGGGTTCAGACCTGAGCGTTCTACTGTGGTGTCAATCACAAAACGCGCGACAAACGCCCCAAAAAAAGCTCAAGTACTTGTTTATGCGTATGGCGTTTTACAGCGCGTTCGCTGTAAAACGCTCAGGTGAGAACCATGCCCATAGGGAAGCATTGGTTTGCATGTGTTGAGCGTTTTACAGCGCGTTCGAACGCGCTATAAAGCGCGCAAGTGTGAACTTAGGGTTAAAGTGATATCAAAATGTATGCTAAAAATAACTCTAGAATATGGACTATGGCAGGTTTTGTGTAGTGTTTTTTAAAATAGGTACGCTAATAAAGTATGGCAATTCATTGTTTTCCTTAATAATTCATACTCCATGTTTCAGTGTTCAAATGATGGGAAGGAAAAAATACGTAAGTAAATAGAAATGTAAAAAAATGACAGTGACATATTTTGTTTGTTTCCTGTCTGTAAATTTTCACCCCCACTCTTATAGGATTGTTCAGAATTGTTACAGAAATGTTTATGCCTCACATCAGTATTTTGGCATTGGAATGTGATTTATTTCGACAACTTCTACCAAAGGTAACAAACCCAGAAGACTACTCATCTGAACACATGTGACGTAAATGTCCTTTTTCAGGCTATTTTTTTATTTTTTTTTATATACTTGATTAATTTGTTTGTAAAAAAAAAAGAAAAAAGGGTTATTAACATTTTAGCTGTCATGTCTTGTTTCAGTGCATAGTCCAGAGAAAGATGTCGGAGGCAGCATGTCCGGTTGAAATCCCTTTATTTTGGGAACTGCTCACATGAAAAACGTGAATACAAAAGGAATGCTACGGGTTATGCAGGGTAGGGTTTATTTCAGTCACTTATTAAATCATAGTGACGCGTTATGTTTGTCTGCGATCATGTGAGGCAATACTCCTCCGTTCAGTCACTTTCACTGGATACAGGACGCGTTGCTATGGGATGTCATGTGACCGATGTAGTCACGTGAACCTCTACTTCCTCTCTTTATGACATGCGCACTAGAGACTGGGGGACGCGCTGGCGAGCGTGCAACATGATACAGTCTGCCCTCCGTTTTTTATGATCAGGTGAGAACGCTGTTCGTTATAGGGGATGAATTTCATGCACATCAGCTGTATAGCCACACACTGATTGGTTGAGAAATTTTAACTGATTATATCACTAATTTGTAATGAAATGCAATGATTGGACACATCTCGATGTAGAGGTGGAGTCTTCACTTTATAAACACATGTATGTATAGAGCACATTGTGCTTGACAAAGGCTGTGTGATAGCCGAAACGTAGCATTCCTTTTGTATTCACGTTTTTCATGTGAGCAGTTCCCAAAATAAAGGGATTTCAACCGGACATGCTGCCTCCGACATCTTTCTCTGGACTATATACATAGGAGCCTCTATGGATCTAGGGCTCCAGGCTGGCTGTTGCATTCCGGAAGACCGGAAGATCTGGTGAGTGCTATTCCACATGAATATACTGCTTGTTTCAGTGCATGTCGTCATGTTTTGTTTTTTCCTCCACGTGGACAACACTTAATTAATTAATCATTGTATGGCGTCCTCCATCCATCCTCTTTCTTTTTGAAGGGGTTATCTTAGAATTTATATTGATGAACTATCCTCCTACATAGGTCATGAATATCAGATTGGCGGGGTCAGAGTCCCGGCACCCCTGCAATCAGTTGTTTCAGGGAACCATCTCCCTCCCCGAGCTCTGGTGAGCGCAGCTAGCTGGCAGCTTTCCAAGCAAAGCGCCAATAGCTGTGCTTTGTATTGCAGCTCAGTCCCATTCACTTCAATGGGCCTGAGTTGCAACTAGGCCATGTGATTGATTTATGGGGACATTACATCATCTAGGATGGGCTAATTGGCGGGGGTCCTGGGTGTCGGACTGACATCGATCTGATATTGATGATAGGTCATCAATATAAATTCCAGGATAACCCAATTTAAAGGGAATCTGTCACCTGCATATTACCAAATTTTTTTTTTAATTTTCAATTATTTCCATATGTCTTCTAATTTTAAGACTGATGTGCCCGGCCCGCCTAAATTTGAAAAATAAGAACGCCTCCAGCATGAAAAATTGCCTCCCAGAGGCGAGGGTAAGTGCTCCGCCCTCCCCCCTCCCCCGCTACCTTTTGCTCTCTGCCAGAAACATCCCCAGTCCTCCTCTCGCCAGCAGCCCGAAATCTCGCGCAGGCGCAGTGCCGGCGATTTTCTGCGCGATCATGGCAACTGGGCCGGGCACATCGTGGGGCGTTCCTGGGCACCTTGGGAGAGGAAAAATGCCCCTCTGGGCTCCTTACAGCCTAATTTGCATATTGGATAAAGCTTTTTTTTGTTTTAAGAAAACACAAGACACACAATTAAAAGAAGAAGACATATGGAAATAACGTAATTTATTACACCTGGATTAACAAATTATTTTTTTTTGGGTATTATGCAGGTGACAGATTCCCTTTAACATGGTATCAAGAAGCACAAGAACAGACTTAAAAATTAACCCTACTATAGCCCAAGCAAAACTCTGTGTGTGTAATATATATATATATATGTGTGTGTGTATATATATATATATATATATATATATATATATATATATATATATATATACACACACATTATTATTATTATTGGAGTTATGATTGGTGATCTGAGCATTTTCAGAAAGTTTCCCTCAATATAAACCACATTCCCCTATCGTCCTCCGGCAGCACAGAATGGGTTAAGGTTGTCATCCTTGATCCTAGGACCGCCCACCTAGAAGAACAACCAACCAAGGTTAAACAGTAATTGACTCCCCTTTAAGAGGGACCTCTACCCCTGCACACACGTGTTTTTTTAATGTCCTCCTTAGAAGAGGATTGCCCACCTTCGTCTGAGGATGGCCTTATACCCTGGGAAAGGGTGCGTCTGGCAGGCCAGAGGAGTGGGAATAGCCACGGTGGTTCCCTGGCTCCACTCCCGTCCACATCGGCGCGCAGCTGAAGCGGCCTCGTCCCCTTCTGCAGCGGGGTCGGCAGAGCGGCGCAGCATTGCCCAGTAAGATGCCGGCACTTCCGGGTCTGGATCGGGCCGCGGTGGAACGCAGGTGACACGCACGCCGGCGTGCTGACGTCACGGCCACGCCCCCCTTCCCCGTTTCGCGCCAGATACTTTTCAGTAAGTATAAATATGTGGACTGTAAGGAGCTCGGTGCCCCTCTGCTTAGGCAGCCGAGCTCCAGCATTACAAGGTACATGTGTAAACCAGTGGGTCCCTCCTTGCATGATTTTTTCCTGCAATAAGACTCACTCTGCCTTCTTTTCTTCATATAGATGTCTTCATCATCTAGCAAAAGGGAGAAAAGGTCCAGAAAATCTAAACATAGATTGTGTCAGGGGTGTGATCAACCCCTCCCTGAGGACTTTGAGCAGGATCTGTGTATCAGATGCCACCGTGATTCCCAGTCGTCCCCCCTACGGAAAAAACAGAGGCTACAATCTACACTATGTGTGTCTTGTCTTTCAGAGCTACCGTCCGGCTATCCGTCCACCATTTGCGAAAATTGTACTCAGCCAGGCGAAGAGGAGTCTGATCCGGAAACCAGGAAAATGATGTCTCTCTTTAAGGCCTTCTTGAAGAAGTCTAAGAAAGAGTTCAAAAACATCATATGTGCCTCCGTCATCGTCTGATGACTCCTCACGCTCAGAGGGTGAACTCTCCTCTGACTCAGATGTTGCCATAGCGGAGGATAATTTTCTGTTTAATAAAAGGGACACCAATCATTTAATCAGAGAGGTCAAGAGTATTATGGAAGCTGGTAAAGATAAAGCAGGTTCCAGAGAAGAGGAAGATCTGTTCTATTTTCCGAAGAAAAAGGCTCCGGTTTTTCCTAGTCATCCCGTGCTGGAAGCTGTTATGCGCAAAGAATGGGAGCAGCCGGTCTCCAGAATCAATTTGGGAACCAGATTCAAAAGCATTTATAAGACCGATCCTGCAGAATCGTCTAGCTGGGAGGATCCCGCTAGAGTGGATGCGGCAGTCACGAGGTTGGCAAAGAAATCGTTTTTCCAGCAGACGATTCAGCATTTGTTAAAAGATCCTATGGATAAAAAAGCTGATAGCCTCCTCAAGAGACTGCATACGCACCTTGGCTCCCTAAACAAGGCTGCGTTATCGGCGGTCCCAGTGGCCCGAGCATTGAGAGTATGGCTTAGCCAGTTAGGTAGAGACGTGGAAGACGGCGTTTCCAGAGAGGAACTTCTCCGACAAATCCCGACTCTAAAGTTAGCGGCAGAATTTCTGTGTGACTTTCCGCTAGACGCGGTAAGACTCACTGCCAGAAACATGGCCCTCTCAAATTCAGTAAGGAGGGCGTTGTGGCTCAAGCTCTGGTCAGGAGATGTGGCGTCAAAGAGCAACCTGTGTTCACTACCGTTTGAGCCTGGCAAACTGTTCGGGTCCCAATTGGACAAACTTCTGGAGGCAAATATGGAGGAGAAGGCTTTAGCTTTCCCTCAGCCCAAACGGAAAGAAAAAGTAGATTTTTTCGTCCCTACAGAAGTCAAGACTACAAGAGGTCTACTTTCAGAGGAAGATCTAATAGAGGAAGAGCAGACCGAAGAACTTGGTCAGCATCAGAGAAACAAAGAAAGAAAAGCGATGATAACAGGGCTCCAAAGTCCGAATTCTGACGCCAGAAGTCAGCCGGTGGGAGGACGGCTACAACAATTTCTTTTTGGCTGGCAAGACATCACTACAGATCCCTGGGCACTGTCAGTAGTGCGAGACGGATACGCACTAGAGTTCGATCACCTTCCAGGAAGCAGGTTTCTGCTCAACACAGGAGAAAATCCACTGGTCATTCAGCTGCTTCGAGAGTTCCGGGAAAAAGAAGCACTAGAAGCGGTTCCATATCATCAGAGGTTTTCAGGAGTTTACTCCAGAATCTTCGCGGTTCCCAAAGCAAACGGAAAAGTCGCTTAGTCATAGATCTCCGGTTTCTAAACCACTTTATGACCAAGATCAGTTTCAAGATGGAAACCATCAGATCCATCACTGCAGTCCTCAGGAAAGGACAATTTATGGCATCTCTAGACCTAAGCGACGCTTACCTGCATATCCCCATTCATCAAAATTCAAGAAAATTCTTGAGAATAGCGGTCCGGGATGGAAGGCGTATCCATCACTTTCAATTCAAAGCACTCCCGTTTGGCCTCTGTTCCTCTCCCAGAGTCTTTACGAAGATCGTGATTGTCATTGTTGCATACCTCCGATTAAAAGGTATCCAGGTCTTCCCATATTTGGACGACTGGTTAGTGGTGGCAGAAACAAAAGACTCCTTCATCTGCACCTGGAAGAAACGATCAGAGTTCTCCAATCCGTTGGCTTCCTACTCAACTGGGAAAAGTCAGATCTAGTCCCAGCATCTTCCAAGACCTTCCTGGGTTTCCTAATAAACACAGTGGAGATGAAGCTATTCCTGCCTCCTTCAAAAGTCACCTCCATAAAGAGGGAAGTAAAAACCCTAGTGGCACTTCACACACCCTCTGTCCGCAGGGTCATGAGGGTTTTGGGTCATATGACTTCAATCTCAGAGGCAGTTCCCTGGGCGAACATCCATACCAGGGATCTTCAACAAGATTGTCTCCGCACCTGGCATCGCAGCAGCTACCGTCTGGCAGCGAAAATGAAATTAAGGGACTCGACAGTCCAGAGCCTGAAATGGTGGTGTCGCACCAGCAATCTTGTCAAGGGAAAGAGCTTTCAGTTTATTCCCCCAACAGTCATCACTACAGACGCCTCCGGTCTAGGATGGGGAGCACATCTCCAGAGCCACTGGGTCCAGGGCCGGTGGTCACTTCAGGACAGAAGGCTATCATCCAATTTCAAGGAGCTGAAAGCGATCTATCTTGCTCTGTTACACTTCGAGACCCATGTAAGCGGGAAAGCGGTGTTGATCAGGTCGGACAACCTTGTCTCCGTGTTTTATATAAACAAACAAGGCGGGACAAGGAATTCTCTCCTCCTGAATCTCTGCAAGAAGATCTTTGCTTGGGCAGAATTACATCTGCGGGAGTTGAGAGCAGTTCATATCAGAGGCTCCTCGAATACTCGAGCGGATCTTCTCAGCCGGAAAGTGATCATCCAGACGGAGTGGGAACTGAATCAGGCAGTGTTCCAAGACATCACGGCCAAATGGGGTTGTCCGACCTGGGACCTCATGGCAACTGCTGTGAACAGGAAATTGAGCAAGTTCTGCTCTCTCAACTCGGCAGACAGACCCACGGTAGTGGACGCGTTTTCCATAAGCTGGAAGAACCTCTCGACTTATGTGTTTCCTCCGGTTCCATTGATACCGAGGGTTTTGCGGAAGATTATGGAAGAGAAGCCACGTCTGGTGATATTAATAGCCCCCTTCTGGCCTCGCAGGTCCTGGTTTCCCCTGCTTCTCCAGTTATCCAAAGGGGAATTCCTGAAGCTTCCACTGTGTCCGGATCTTCTCCTGCAGAACGGTCTATATCATCAAAACTTAGAACGTCTGCATTTAACAGCCTGGAGGTTGAAAGAGCTAATCTAAGAAAAGAAGGCCTTTCAGATTCAGTGATTGGAACATTGTTGGCCTCCAGAAAGGACGCCACGAACAAGAAATATTCAAAGATCTGGAATAAGTCTGTTACATGGATGGCTGAAGCCGGCCATGAGCAGCCAAGAATATCATCCATTCTACAGTTCCTGCAGGACGGGTTTCAGAAAGGTCTAAAACCAAATACCTTGCGGGCCCATATGACGGCCATCAACTCCTTGACAGAGAATAAGTTTCTCCACCACCCTCTGCTGTGTCGGTTTTTCAAGGCCATAAAAAAGCTTAAGCCAATTCATAGGGATCCGTTGCCAGTCTGGGACCTTTCTGTCGTATTGAAAGGGCTCACAAACGCACCATTTGAACCTTTGCAGCAAGCGGATATAAAGTGGCTGACGTGTAAGACCTTCTTCTTGACGGCAATAACATCTGCTAAAAGATTGGGAGAGCTACAAGCCCTATCTTCAAGGCCTCCATATATTCGGTTCCTGCCAGATGGGGTACTATTGCGTACCGTGCCATCTTTTCTGCCCAAGGTTCCCTCTACGGCGAATAAAAATAGAGAGGCTTTTCTTCCGGTGTTTTTCCCAGAACCAGTAGATGAAGATCAAAAGAGATGGCATACCCTGGACATTAAAAGGGCGTTACAGTGTTATCTTGAGAGAACAAGGGAGTTTAGGAAGACAGAAAACCTGTTTGTCTTGTTCGCAGGCCCAAGATCGGGGCATGTACCATCCAGAGATTCCCTGGCCAGGTGGATAAAAGCTACCATCCTGGAAGCCTATTCGAAGGAAGGTCTGCCTCCGCCTTTTCCCCTCAAGGCCCACTCTACAAGAGCGGCAGCAACATCCTGGGCAGAAGCAGCCCAAGTTCCGATTGAAGAAATCTGCAATGCGGCTTCTTGGTCCTCGTCGTTGACGTTTGGGAGACACTATCGCTTGGACGTCAATGCTAGGAGCTCAGCCTTCGCAACTGGGGTTTTGTCTGCAGCTTGTAATAGAAATCCCTCCCCTTGAATTATATAAAAATCCCATTCTGTGCTGCCGGAGGACGATAGGGGAAAGGAAAATACGTACCTGGGATTTTACTTTCCTTGAGTCCGGAGGCAGCACAACGATACCCTCCCTAATAAATTTTTGTGGCATACATATTGTTGTGGAGTCTATTTTATTAACACGTGTGTGCAGGGGTAGAGGTCCCTCTTAAAGGGGAGTCAATTACTGTTTAACCTTGGTTGGTTGTTCTTCTAGGTGGGCGGTCCTAGGATCAAGGATGACAACCTTAACCCATTCTGTGCTGCCTTTGGACTCAAGGAAAGTAAAATCCCAGGTACGTATTTTTCCTATGTAAAGTTCTGTCTATAGTAACGTCACCTAGGTTTAGTACACATCTTCACTTTGGATGAAATCATGTACACATATCAACATGAGGTGGTAAGGAATGGAGAAGTCCAGAAAAAAAATTAAATGGAAAAGAATTGGTAACGTTTACAAATTTAAAATGTCTAATTTTTTAATGATCCATGTTCATTATAGATCCTCTAAAATACAGTATTTTTTAATACCTTGATAATCATTTACTTTTTGTTATGGCAATTTTGTCTTTAGGCTGTAAAGCATTTTCACAATTTAGTATTTGAAATCTCAAGTCAGTCATCCCAGTTATCAAGTCAAAATACCGAAATGAAAAACACATTACGGAATATTCTTCAGGTATATATCCCACTCATCACTGCAATTGTTAGTATATCTGATAATGACTTGATTATAGAAAGAATTTGAGAACAAATATTCCAGTGAGTAGGAACAATCATAAATTACACGAGTAAGAAGTTGGAAAAAATAAATAGGTACTCGCAAGGGAATATATGAAGCAAGCTATTATTCTAATCTTTAAACCTTAAATATATTGGATAAACAATCAACGATATCTACTTGTGGGCCTTATGATGTGCACTCTGTATTTTTAATTTTTTTATCCAATATTTAGTAGAGTTTTTAGGGTGCCTTCGCATGCGGCAGATTTTGTGTCAGAAAATTCTGCAACTGAAAATCCGTTACATTCACCTTAAAGGCGTATTCCCATCTGAGACAATGGGGGCATATCACTAGGATATGTTCCCATTTTCTGATAGGTGCGGGTCCCACCTCTGGGACCCGCACCTACACCGAGAGGGGAGTGGGGAAGGTGGTGGCTGGAGGAACCCGGGGTCCGGCCACCACCAAGCCTTCTCCCCATAGAAGTGGACGGGAGCTCACTACACTTGCGCATCCACCGCTCCCATTCATTTCTATGGTGCCGACGGAAAAAGCCGAGCCAGCTTCATGAATTGTGGGGATCAGAACCTGGTTAGATAAAGAGATGGTCGCCCTGTGGCCCCCATTGTGCCCCTATCCAACCCTTCAGCCCCGATCAGGCTTTCCAGCCCTCCAGGATCTGGCCACTGCAGCACTCCATGTGCCCCTGCAGCTGCCGGTCCTGTTTCAAGATGGTCGAGCGGCGATATCGTACAGCGACTGCAACGGCAGTGATCGGTGCTAGCACTGTTCAGCAATCAGCCCCACTGGATCTTCAAGATCCAAGTGGGACTTGATAAAAAAAAATATATATATAAAAAAAAAAAGTAAAAGAATTAATAAAAACGAAAAAAATAAATAAAAATTTAAAAATAAAATTGCCTTTCCCCATATTTACTCATTTACAGTTAGGTCCATATATATTTCGACAGAAAACATTTTTCTAATTATTGTTTTGTACTGTACATTACCACAATGGCTTTTTAACAAAACAATTCAGATGCAGTTGAAGGTTTAGACTTTCAGATTTAATTCAGTGGGTTGAACAAAATGATTGCATAAAAATGTGAGGAACTAAAGCATTTTTTAAACTCAATCCCTTCATTTCAGAGGCTCAAATGTAATTGGACAAATTAACCGCCTGCCGACCGCCTAACGCACGGATGCGTCCAGGCGGCGGCAGGTTTGTTCCTCTTGGACGCATCCGCGCGTCATCTCGCGACTGGTGAGATTTGCTGTGAGCGCGTTCACATCGGCGGACAGCTCGGCAGTTATACTACAGCCTGTTTGTTAACAGCGTCTGATATACCTGCTACCTGGTCCTCTGGTGGTCCCATTTGCAGGGATCGACCACCAGAGGACCAGGTAGCTCTGTAAAGTAGCACCAAGCACCACACTACCCCCCGTCACTTATTAACCCCTGATCACACCATATAAAACTCTCTGATCACCCCCCAGTCATTGATCACCCTCCTGTATGGCTCCATTCAGACATCCATTTGTGTTTTTTGTGGATCCACAAAACACGGACACCGGCAATGTGCTTTCCGCATTTTGCAGATCCGCACATTGCCAGAACTATATAGAAAATGCCTTTTCTTGTCCGTAATTGCGGACTAGAATAGGACATGTTCTATATTTTTGCGGAATGGAAGTGCAGACCCGGAAGTGTGGATCCGCAATTCCGGATCCGAGCGGGTCAAAGTCTGTCCCTATAGAAATGAATGGGTCCGCAATTCTGTTCCGCAAACAGAATTGCGGATGTGTGAATGGGGCATAAGGGTCCCTTATCACCGCCAGTTAGTTAGCTACTTGTTAGGTAGTTAGTGCCCAGCCCACCGCACCGCACCGCAGTCACTGATTTTGGCAGAGATTTTTTCATCCACATTGATTAATGCGAATGAAGAAATCTGTGCCGTTCATTATTATTTTTATTTTTTTTTTTCAGCTCAGAGGCTGAACTGAAAAAAAAAATCTCATTACCCGTATGCTCAAAATAAGGAGAATAGCAGAAACTCCTAATGCTGGCCATACGTGTAATGATTGCGGAGACCCTCAAATGCCAGGGCAGTACAAAAACCTCACATGTGACCCCATTTTAGAAAGAAGACACCCCAAGGTATTCCGTGAGGGGTATGGCGAGTTCATGTAAAATTTTATTTTTTGTCACAAGTTAGTGGAATATGAGACTTAGTAAAAAAAAAAATTATATCAATTTCCGCTTGTGCCCAAAAACTTGTGCCAAAAAAAAAATAATTCTGTGAACTCGCCATGCCCCTCACGGAATACCTTGGGGTGTCTTCTTTCCAAAATGGGGTCACGTGGGGTATTTATACTGCCCTGGCATTTTAGGGGCCCCTAAAGCGTGAGAATCCAAATGCGTAAAAATGCCCTGTGAAATCCTAAAGGTACTCATTGGAATTTGGGCCCCTTTGCGCATCTTGGCTGAAAAAAAGTGGTACATGTGGTATCGCCGTACTCAGGAGAAGTAGGGCAATGTGTTTTGGGGTGTATATTTACATATAACCATGCTGGGTGTGTGAAATAGCTCTGTAAATTACAACTTTTTAAATGTTTTTTATACAAAGTTGTCAGTTTACAGAGATATTTCTCTCACCCAGCATGGATATATGTAAAAATACACCCCAAAACACATTGCCCTATTTCTTCTGAGTACGGCGATACCACATGTGTGCCACTTTTTTGCAGCCTAGGTGTGTAAAGGGGCGTAAAGTCCAATGAGTACCTTTAGGCTTTACAGGGCTGCTCACAATTTAGCCAGAACAGTAAACACACCCGACAAATGACCCCATTTCGTAAAGTAGACACCCCAAGGTATTCACTGAGGGGCATAGTGAGTCCGTGAGAGATTTTTTTTTTTTCTTCCAGAAGTTAGCAGAAATGGAAACTTTATTATTTATTTATTTTCCTCTTATTTTCCGCTAACTTGTGAAAAAAAATGAAATGATACATGAACTTACCATGCCCTTCTGCGAATACTTTGGGGTGTCTTCTTTCTAGAATGTGTCATTTGGGTGGTATTTATACTATCCTGACATTCTAGCACCTGAAGAAACATGACAGGTGCTCAGAAAGTCAGAGCTGCTTCAAAATGCGGAAATTCACTTTTTTGCACCATAGTTTGTAAACGCTATAACTTTTACCCAAACCAATAAGTATACACGTATTGCATTTTTTTTTATCAAAGACATGTAGAACAATAAATTTAAAGAAAAATTTATATAGAAATATAGTTTTTTACAAAAAAATTCCAACAGAAAGTGAAAAATATAATTTTTTTTTTGCAAAAATGTCGTAAAATTTTTATTAATAGCAAAAAAGTAAAAATGTCAGCAGCAATGAAATACCACCAAATGAAAGCTCTATTAGTGAGAAGAAAAGGAGGTAAAATTCATTTGGGTGGTAAGTTGTATGACGGAGCAATAAACGGTAAAAGTAGTGTAGTGCAGAATTGTAAAACGTGGTCTGGTCATTAAGGGGCTGAAGTGGTTAAATAATTTTAAATCAAATGTTAATTTCTAATACTTTGTTGGCAATGATTGCCTGAAGTCTTGAACTCATGGACATTACCAGACGCTGTGTTTTCTCCTTTTTAATGCTCTGCCTGTCTGAAGTTTAGTCTTTAACAAGTGAAATGCATGCTCTATTGTGTTCAGATCAGGTCTTACCCATTCAAGAATATTCCACTTCTTTGCTTTAATTAACTCCTGGGTTGCTTTGGCTTTTTTTTGGGTCATTGTCCATCTGTATTATGAAATGCTGACCAATCAGTTTGGCTGAATTTGAGCACACAGTATGTCTCTGAAAACCCCAGAATTCATCCAGCTGCTGTAAACGGGTAATAAAAACAAAATTCGTGTCAGTGTCCAAATATATGGACCTAACTGTATAATTAATAAATGAAAAAAAAAATCACTTATAGTATTCCCGTGTCCGTAACGACCTGATCTATAAAAGCATCTGGTTACTAATCCCGCATGGTGAATGCCATAAAAATAAAATAAAAAAAACATTGATAGAACTGCTGTTTTTGTCACCTCCCCTTCCAAAAAAATTGATTAAAAAGTGATCAAAAGTCTCACCCCAAACTGCCTTTCATAGACTTACCAGTCTCCTTATATCCAGGGCACTGCAGGAACCAGCTAATTTGCTTTTGTGCTGAGAAGTCCCAGGTACTTGGGCGTTGCTCAGTCCAAAAGAGGCGCCACCCTCAATATATACTATAAGACAT
Source organism: Bufotes viridis (assembly GCA_033119425.1). Lineage (NCBI taxonomy): Eukaryota > Metazoa > Chordata > Amphibia > Anura > Bufonidae > Bufotes > Bufotes viridis. Next base: position 87,773,334 of record CM065596.1, on the reverse strand, counting down.
AGTTCAGACTAAGCAGATATGCATCTACACTCACAAGTGCATAACCATAAGGCAAACAAAGTTGTTTAAAAAATGGCTGCACAATACATCATAAACTGATATTTGGAATGAGCCCCTTTTCCTATTTTTTGCTATCAGTTTATGATGTATTGTGCAGCCATTTTTAACCAACTTTGTTTGCTTTATGGTTATGTACTTGTGAGTGTAGATGCATATCTGCTTAGTCTGAACTCTCTTATAGAAAAAAAATTATGGATGTTAGTATATGGCAATGTAAAATATAATTGTATATAATAAATAATATATATATTTTTTTAATACAAAAGTGATTTTATGCTGGAAAAGTAAAACATAAACTATATACAGTTAGGAGTATGTGTGTGTAAAAAAAAAAAAAAAAAAATATATATATATATATATATATATATATATATATATATATACATAATATGCAGAAAAGCGAACAGCACTCCAACACTCAAATTATTGGAGTGCTGTTCAGCTTTTCTGCATTATTTTGAGGTAAGATACCTATACCTTGGAACGTGCACCCAGCAATACAATTTCTCTTTTTGACCAGTGCCGTCATTTTTCATATATATATATATATATATATATATATATATATATATATATAAAGAATCTCAATCTACAGTTTGGTACATCCTAAGAAAGAAAGCACTGGTGACCTCAACAATGCAAGAAAACCTGGATGCCCAGGAAAGACAACAGTGGTGGATGACCGCAGGATAATTACCCACAAAAAATAAGCCTACGTTGGTGAAAAAATAACAATGGTAAAAAAATGGCTGCACAATACATCATAAACTGATAGCAAAAAATAGGAAAAGGGTGCCCAGGGAAGTCAACAGTGGTGGATGACCGCAGGATAATTACAATGGTGAAGAGAAACCCCTTCACAACAGCCAACCAAGTGAACAACACTCTCCAGGATATAGGCGTATTATATCCAAATCTACCATAAAGAGAAGACTGCATGAAAGTACCATGTTTTTTCTGTTAAAATATGGGGTTTGGGCTATTCTCGCCGTATAAGACTCTCCCTCTTCCAACACACACCAAATAAAAATTAAACAGACGATCCGAGCATGAGAAAACCACTGAGAGCAGGGAGAGGGGGCTGCTTCAGGAGCGACTGGCCGGGGTGCAGCGCACTATGGCTCAGCTAGAGAGCGCCTGTCCCTGAAGCTGGAGAAGGACAGCTTCTCCAGTCTGACTTGGAAGTAAAGAGGACCTTCCACTGGTCCAACAATTGTTAGATAATGACATGGGCGTAGCCATAGTGGGTGCAGAGGTAGCAGTCGCTACCGGGCCCAGGAGCCTGAGGGGGCCCAAAGACCCTTGTGCCACATAAGAAGACACACAAAGCACTGAGGGAGGGGGGCCCAAGCTGACCTCTTGCACCAGGGCCCATGAGCCGTTAGCTACGCCCCTGGATAATGATATATACCGTATGTGTAGAGTGGCGCCCAGGGATAGTAAGTGCAGGAAGATCCATACATATCATTATCTAACAATCGTTGGACCAGTGAAAGGTCCTCTTAAGTTTCAGCACGCAGTATACTGGTGTATAAGACAACCTCCGACTTTTGAGAAGATTTTTATGTGTTAAAAAGTAGTCTTATGCCAGAAAATACAGTAAATACAGATTGTTCACTGCACGGTGCAAGCCACTCATAAGCCTCAAGAATAAAAAGGCTAGATTATTTTTTTTAGCAAAGCCCAATCTTAAAAAACCAGCACACTTTTAGAAGAACATTTTTTGGACAGATGAAACCAAGATCAACCTCTACCAGAATGATGGAAAGAAAAAAGCATGGCGAAGACATGGTACAGCTCATAATTCAGAGCATACCGCATCATCTGTAAAACACGGCGGAGGCAGTGTGATGGTTTGGGCATTCATGGCTGGCACTGGGTCCCCAGTGTTTATTAATGATGTGACACAGGACAGAAGCAGCTGGATGAATTCTGGGGTTTTCAGAGACATACTGTGTGCTCAAATCCAACCAATTGCAGCCTAACTGATTGGTCGGCATTTCATAATACAGATGGACAATGACCCAAAACTTAAAGCCAAAGCAACCCAGGAGTTTATTAAAGCAAAGAAGTGGAAATAGAGCATGCATTTCACTTGTTGAAGACTAAACTTTAGACAGGCCTACAAACAAACAGCAACTGAAAGCTGCTGCAGTAAAGGCCTGGCAGAGCATTAAAAATGAGGAAACACAGCGTCTGGGGATGTCATGAGTTCAAGACTTCAGGCAGTCATTGCCAACAAAGGATTTTCAACCAAGTATTAGAAATTAACATTTGATTTACAATTATTTAATTTGTCCAATTACTTTTGAGCCTCTGAAATGAAGGGTTTGAGTTTAAAAATGCTTTAGTTCCTCACATTTTTATGCAATCATTTTGTTTAACCCACTGAATTAAAGTGAAAGTATGAACTTCAACTGCATCTTAATTGTTTTGTTCAAAATATTGTGGTAATGTACAAAACAAAAATTAGAAAAATATTCTCTGTCCAAATATATATGGGCCTAACTGTAAATATGGCATCACCATAACCGTATCAACCCACAGAGTACAACTATACCATACATACTTAATGAGGAAACTCATAAAAATTCAAAAACACTGACAGAATTGCAATTTTTGCCCACCTGACCTCACAAAAAAATGCTATATATAGTGACCAAAATGTGACGTACCGAGTTATGCTGCTAGTGCCCGCCCGCCCGGCCTCTTGCCTCCTCCTGCCGCTTCCTCCTCCTGCTTGATAGATTTGTAAGTGCAGATTAATGGATCCATTGTACTTTATTATACCATAGTTTAACAATGCTGACCGTTATAGGATTAGTACAGGTTGCGGGGCCCGGTGCAATAGAATGCAGTGACTACACCGGGCCCCTCTCCTTTTATAAAGCTACGGTAGATGCCGGCCCCAACATTTATCGATGGCTGACACTGTTATGGGGGTCTGTGGCTGGCAGTGTTTTTTGTGTCAACCACAGATCGCCCCTGATAACGGTGTCAACCACAGATTGCCCCCGATAACGGTGTCAGCCACAGATTGCCCCCGATAACGGTGTCAGCCACAGATTGCCCCCGATAACGGTGTCAGCCACAGATTGCCCCCGATAACGGTGTCAGCCACAGATTGCCCCGATAACGGTGTCAGCCACAGATTGCCCCGATAACGGTGTCAGCCACAGATTGCCCCGATAACGGTGTCAGCCACAGATTGCCCCCGATAACGGTGTCAGCCACAGATTGCCCCCGATAACGGTGTCAGCCACAGATTGCCCCCGATAACGGTGTCAGCCACAGATTGCCCCCGATAACGGTGTCAGCCACAGATTGCCCCCGATAACGGTGTCAGCCACAGATTGCCCCCGATAACGGTGTCAGCCACAGATTGCCCCCGATAACGGTGTCAGCCACAGATCAGCGGATGTACACCCAAATGGTTCAAAAAACTACAACTTGTCCTGCAAAAAACAAGCCCTTTCACGGCTACATTGGTGAAAAAAATGGCCCCTAAAAGCAATTTCAGAAAATTCCATTGCTGTGCCTCAAAACAGTATTTTGCAACGGGATAGAGAGTTTGCCTGTTACCAGAAGCTGCCATCTCTTTAAAGTGCTAGAGAAGATAGCCAAAAAGCCCATCACGTGCACATGAAGGCGGAGGAGACTGGTCAGCCATGATGTGGGGCGACTACCCCGAACCAGATGGAATAAGTTCGGGTGTTCTAAGTTCAGAGCCAGCTCCACAACTTTCTAGCGACCAACATCTGCGAGTGTGCTGTTTGCGGGCGTGGCTTCTGTTCCGTTGCCCAGTGGGCATGATCGAGGCATCAAGACTCCACTGCTATAGGCCGTGGCTAGAGTCCTTCATCTTTGCAGGAAGAAGGGCTGCAAGATCCCCTGTGGCACAAGACAGAGATGGCGGATCTTTGTGCTGGACCATCCTAGGCCCAGGGACCCCTTCCTGGAGTGGTGCTTGGGGACCGGCAAGTTGTTCCCGGTGGAGAGGGGTTTCGGCTTTGCTCGATGTTGCGACCAACAAAGAAGTCTTAGTTTCCCACAGGGAAGAGGCCCTGCGCGCCATCTCCTCTCCACAGCCTGTACCAAGGGGATCAAGTAGAATTCACCCCAGTGCCTGGACCCCGGGTAGTTTCTCCACCGGTATGACACAATTGGTGGGGTAGTACAGTGTGACGCTACCACATTACTCCTTTAGGGTCACTACCACTCAAATCTTCTACATTCGCTCCTCAGGGGCTTGCTGCACTTCTGTATTGGACACTGGCGATTCTCATATAAAATTTGATCTCCATATAACAGAAAAGATTTCATGGGGCTGTATTTGTGACCCAGACTGTGGAGAGTATTCTAGTGTTTACATGCTGGCAATCAGAGGTGGCAGCAGCATGTAGTACTTTTGCAATATCCAGTTAACTTTTGACCTAGACTAGTGTTGGGCAAGTCCAAGCATCGCTGTTGCGTACACCGCCTACAGATAGATACTGTATGAGGTTTCCTTGGCCACAAGGACAAGGTCGAGGGCTGTCACATATACATCCATATGGGACTGTATGTTATTGGGGGGGGGGCTGGAGGATGGAAAAGATGTTAATTTAGACTAGTGGTTTCTCTGCATAAACAGCAACCTCTTAACATTATGTAGGCCTAATCTTTTTTTATTTTACCGTAATTATTTCAACATTCAAACTCCTCCTTAGCTGAAAATATTCATCCAAAATGCTAAGATGAGTATTATTACTCTTACGTAAAAAAAAGTAGTGCAACCTCTGGTCATAATATTGTCAGTTGACTGGATATAAAAGAATATGTGACACAAACCTGATTTTGTAAGTGTTAATTTAAATTGTATAATGACCCACAGAATAAACAGACCATGAATGTTGTGAAAACAAAACCCAAAAAGCAACGGTGGAATTTTTTTTTTTTTTCAAAGCCAAAATCATTAATTGGCCTTCATATTTTTAAGCTGCATTTGGCTACTTTGACACTAGCATTTAAGTTTTCCGGTATTGAGCTCCGTCATAGAGGCTCAATACCGGAAAAAAACGCTTCAGTTTTGTCCCCATTCATTGTCAATGGGGACAGAACTGAACAGTACAGAATGCTCCAAAATGCATTCCGTTCCGTTTAGTTTACTTTCTGTCCTGGGATGCGGAGCAAGACGGAGCCGTCATGACCCCCAATGCAAGTCAATGGGGATGGATTTGTTTTCTCTGACGCAATAGTAAACGGATCCGTGCCCCATTGACTTTCAATGGAGTTAGTGACGGATCCGTCTTGATCCATCATCACATTATACACTGCTTGTTTTCATGGTTACGAGCGGTGGCTGTGCTTGAACACTATAGAAAAAAGGGATAGCCTATGTATGCATACTCCCACAATCCCAGCCACCAGAGAGGCCAGTGCTTTTTTCTATAGTGTGCACACATGGTCACTGCTGCTGGATTGTGAGCAGTGTAAAATGTAATGGAAAAATGAATCCAAAGCCTGCAAAGGAAGCAATATGGAAAATAACAATACATTAGTAAGTGGCTTGTATTACTTTGTTTCTACATGACAAATGCCACTGAGTATATTTGGCACAAAGTGTATGCTTTACTTCAGCATAGGTAAACTTTTTAATGGTTTCTTGTGATAATCTATAACTTTCATAAGTCAACAAAAGAATATTGATGAAATATTTGTGCTTTTTAAATATCTAAATGTGTTTATTTTATTTGCCAGGATATGACTCAGTGGATTGAAGTATTAACGATGTGTGTGCGCAATGTCTGTTCCATAGAAGAACAAGTGACCTTTGAAAATATTCAGTCTCTTCCATCATCTGTGCTGCAGATTCTTATAGCCACTTTCACCCACTGCAAGGTGAACTGTTTGTATGAAATGATGCAGTAAATAATTTTTAGGGAATTTTTAAGTAATCACAATAACAGAAAAGCAAAAATAAAGGAAATGGAGGGGATGAGAGAAAGAGATTGTAAGGTAAACAAGAAGGGTTATAGGACAAATTAAGTCCAATCTAGATTAATATGAACCATTGTTATGCGTCACTTATCAAAAGGTCCAACCAGACAAGCACGAGCTAATTTAACACATAACTTATTCCATCTGGCTATATGTAAAATAGTTTATCCGAATCTACAAATAACTTAAATAGCTTTTTTTTATTGTCACCTGTATATTTACATCCAGTTACGTTATATTAATCCGTAGGATATCAGCGCTTTAACTGCGCGGTGCTGGGGACTGTTACTTAAATCCCAGCGCCGTACAGCTACGGCGCGTTAATCGGTATGTTTAAGTTATATTAAGTTATAAAAAAATTGTAAAAAATAGGAAAAAAAAAGAAAAGTAGACATTACGTGGTATTGCCGTGTCCGTATCAACCGTCTTTATAAAAAATATCGCATGATCCACCCCGTCAGATGAAGGCCGTAAAAAATAAAAATTGTTCCAAAACTGCTATTTTCTGGTCACCTTGCCTCGCTAAGACAATTGCTCAAAAAAAAAAAAAAAAAAAAAAAAAAAATATGGCTCTCAGAAAATGGCAACACAAAAACGAGATGTTTTTCTTGTCAAAAGTTTAGTGTGTGAAACTTAACAACCGGCTCTATAAAAATACCACATGATAAACCCTGTCAGGTGAACACTATAAAAAAAAAAAAAAAAAAAACTGCCAAAACAGCCATTTTTTTTTGTCACCTTGCTTCACAAAAAGTGTAATACCAAGTGATCAAAAAGTTGTATGTACCCCAAAATGGTACCTATCAAACCTTCATCTCATCCTGCAAAAAATGAGACCCTACCTAAGACAATCGCCAGAAAAATAAAAAAAATATATGGCTCTCAGTACATGGCTCTCAGAACACAAAAACAAGATTTTATGCTGTTCAAAAATAAAAATAATACACACTGGGCATACACGCGTCCGTAACAACCTTCTCTATAAAAATATCACATGATATACTCTGTCATGTGAACGCTGTAAAAAATAAAATAAAAACTTTGCCAGAACAGTCCTTTTTTGTCACCTTGCCTTACAAAATGCATGATATCGAGTGATCAAAAAGTCATAAATACCCCAAAATGGTAACAATGAAAACGTCACCTCATCCCGCAAAAAAATGAACCCCCACATAAGACAATCGCTCAAAAAATAAAAACCAATGGCACCCGTAAACCAATCCTTCAAAATCTGCTCTGCAAAAGCCATATGGTGCTCCTTCCTTCCTGAGTCCTGCCGTGTGCCCCCACAGCAGTTTACCACCACATATGGGATGTTGCTGTATTCAGTAGAAACTGGGTAACAAATTATGGGGTACTTTTTCTCCTGTTACCCCTTGTGAAAATGAAAGATTTGGGGCTAAAGCAACATTTCTTTGGAAGAAATGAAACTTCATTTTCATAGCCAGTTGTTTCCAAATTCCCTAAAACGCTTATGTACACCCTTTAATATATTCTTTGAAGGGTGTAGTTTCCAAAATGGGGTCCGTTTTTTGATTGTTTCCACTGTAGGTTTGAATCCTTTTTTTTTTTTTTTTTTTTTTTTTTTTTCTCTCCCCACCCCCCCCCACCCCCCCACTTTTTTGGGTTTTCACTTTTTATTATTATTTTTTTTTCTGTTAGGTTTAGGGTAAGTATGCGGACACACGTGCCCCCCCCCCACACACACATCAAATTAAGTTTTCCGCACACACATTCCCCTATGGCCCGACAAAACGTTCTCGGCCGAAGAGGCATACGCTCAGCTTGTCTCCAAATCTGAGAGCCCCAGTGAGGACGAGGATGACCCCACTTTCCTCTTGTCATCCGTGTCCTCAATCCAGATTCCCACAGTGGGCTTCACTTATTATGACTATTTTTTTTTTTTTTTCAGTGACCACTTTGTGAATCTGATGGTGGGGCAAACAAACTTGTACGCCCAACAGTTCATTGCTCAACACCAGGGCTCCTTTTTGGATAGGTCCGGTGGCTGGACTCCGATCTGTGCAGCCGAGATGAGGATGTTTTGGCGCCTTGTGCTGCACATGGGCCTAGTCAAAAAACCCAGTGTCAGGCAGTACTGGAGTGGGGACGTCCTCTACCAGATGCCTCCCTACTGTATGGCCATGACACGTTCCCGGTTTGAGGCCACCCGGAAATGCCTGCATTATGCAGATAATGCAGCATGTCCCCCCTGAAATGTCCCCTCAAAATTTTTGGAGGTCTATGTACTTGGAAGGGAGGTCGCGGTTGATGAGTCTCTCATTGCTTTCAAGTGGAGACTCCTTTTCCGCCAGAATGTTCCTTCTAAGCGTACAAACTTTGTGAGAGTACCTCAGGGTACACTTACAAGTTTCGTGTGTACGAGGGGCAAGATTCCCGTATTTAACCCCCAGAATGTCCCCCCACTCTGGCTGTAAGCGGGAAACTTGTGTGGGACCTTATGCACCCACTGCTAAATAAGGGTTACCACCTGTACGTGGATAACTTTTATACTAGTATCCCCTTGTTCCAGTCCCTCGCCTCCAGATCCATGTCCGCTTGTGGGACAATGGGGAAAAAATCAACGTGGCCTCCCTACCTACCCCCTCGAGGTACCTATCCCTGGGGGTGAGACCCGTGCCCTTACCAGTAGAAACCTGTTGCTAGTCAGATATAAGTACAAGAGGGATGTCCTTGTACTGTCCACAATTCACGGTAACTGCATCACCCCTGTCCCTGTGCGAGGTACCGCGGCAATGGTCCTCAAGCCCGATTGTATCGTCGACTACAATCGGTATATGGGAGGAGTTGATCTCTCTGATCAAGTCCTCAAGCCATATAACGCCATGCGCAAAACCCGGGCATGGTACAAAAAAGTTGCGGTCTACTTGGTACAGGTTGCCTTGTACAACTCTTTTGTGCTGTCCCGGAGTGCTGGCAACACAGGGAAATTCCTTCAGTTCTATGAGGCAGTCCTCAAGGCCCTGATCTTTTCTGACCGGGAAAGAGCAGGCCGGAGGACCTCGGGAACTGGAGGCGCCCGGATCGTCCCTGGCCAACACTTTCCAGGTGTGGTCCCCCATACTGGAAAGAAGGGACGGACCCCAAAAAAGTGCAGTGTGTGTCACAGGAGGGGGATAAGGAATGACACCACCACCCTGGTTGCTTCAGGGAGTACCACACTTCCATGGAGTACTAATTTTATAATCCCCTTGTCCAATTTTAATTCTATTTAGCCACTGTTAATCACCCAGAAAACAAACAAACAAAAAAAAAAAAAACTATGGTTCTCAGACTTGACACTAAAACAAAAATTTTTTTTCAAAAATATTATTTTGTAAAACTAAAATAAATAAAAAAGTAGACCTATTGGGTATTGTTGCTTTCGTAACAATCTGCTCTATAAAAATACCCTATGACCTAACCCCTCAGATGAACACGGTCATAAAAAATAAAATATAAATGGTGTAAAAAAAAGCTATTCTTTTTTTTTATCACCTTACATTACAAAAAGCGTATTAGCAAGTGATCAAAAGTCATATGCCCCCCAAAATAGTGCCAATAAAACCATTCTCTCATCCCGCCAAAAAAATGAGCCCCTACCGAAGACAATTGACTAAAAACTAAAGACTATGGAGATACTAAAATGTTGTTTTTTTTTGTTTACAAAGGGATATTATAGTGTAAAACCTAAATATATGTGAAAAAGTAGACATATTATTTTTTGCCACATCCGTAAGAATCTGCTGTATAAAAATACCCCATGACCTAACCCCTAAAATTAACACTGTCAAAAAAAAAAACTGGTGCCAAAAAAGCTGATTTTCAATTTTAATCATTTTTTTTTCCAGTAGCAAAGCAAGGGTCAACAGCCAAGCAAACCTTAATATTTATTGACCTAATTCTGCAGTTTACAGAAACACCCCATATGTGGTCGTAAACTACTGTATGGGCACAAGGCAGAGGCACAGAAGGAAAGGAACACCATATGGTTTCTGGAAGGCAGATTTTGCTGGACTGGTTTATTTACACCATGTCCCATTTGAGGCCCCCCTAGAGTTGAAACTGCAAAAAAGTGACCCCATCTAAGAAACTTCACCCCTCAAGGTTTTCAAAACTGATTTTTCAAACTTTGTTAACCCTTTAGGTGTTCCTCAAGAGTTTATGGCAAATTTAGATGAAATTTCAGAATTTCTATTTTTAGTAACCTTGCCTCACAAAAATGTAATATAGAGCAATCAAAAATCATATGTACCCTAAAAATAGTCCCAGCAAAAATGCCACCTTATCCCGTAGTTTACAAAATGGGGTCACTTTTTTGGAGTTTTAACTCTAGGGGTGCATCAGGGGGCTTCAAAAGGGACGTGGTGTAAATAAACCAGTCCAGCAAAATCTGCCTTCCAAAAACCACATGGCGCTCATTTCCTTCTGCGCCCTGCAGTGTACCTGTACTGTAGTTTGCGACCACATTTGGGGTGTTTCTATAAACTACAGAATCAGGGCAATAAATATTGAGTTTTGTTTGGCTGTCAACCCTTGCTTTGTTACTTAAAGAAATGGATTAAAATGGAACTACATGGATTAAAATGGAACTACACCCCCTGGAACTACTTTGAGGGGTGTAGTTTAAATTGAAAATTTGCCCAAAAATCTAAAATCTGAATTTTTATCGCCATTTGCCATTAACTCTTGTGGAACACCTAAAATGTTAACAAAGTTTGTAAAATCAGTTTCGAATACCTTAAAGAGTGTAGTTTCTAGAATGGGGTCATTTTTGGGTGTCTTCTATTATTTAAGCCTCACAAAGTGACTTTAGACCTGAATTGGTCCTTAAAAAGTGTTTTTTTTTAAAAAAAATTTCTAAAAAATTTCAAGATTTGCTTCTAAACTTCTAAGCCTTGTAACGTCCCTAAAAAATAAATTGGCATTCCCAAAATGATCCAGACATGAAGACATTTGGGGAATGTAAAGTAATAACTAGTTTTGCAGGTATTACTATGTATTATAAAAGTAGAGATATTGAAACTTGGAAATTTGCTAATTTTTCAAAATTTTTTGTAAATTTGGTATTTTTTATAAATTAAAAATGTTTTTTTTTTTTTTTGTTTTTTTTTTACTCCATTTTACCTGTCATGAAGTACAATATACTTAATTAGTTACTAAGGGACCAAATCAGGGAAGGGTTCTTAAACCTCAAAAACACCATTTCTCATTAGAGCTATTAATTCACCACTTTTATCCCTGACTTTAAAACTTGACTTTTAATAGTGATTTAAAAAATAACAGGTGAGCAATTTAAATATAAAAATACTACCTAAATTGCAACCTAGAGCGTGTATTTGTGTAGATAAGGGCTACTGTGGGTGTGCACAACCCACTAGGATTGCCCTCTGCCAGTCACAAGCTAATACTTATTCTAATACCTATAACTATATTTGTAATCATTGAGAGTAGCTACCCCTCTTTACTAACAGCTAAATCGCTGCAACAAACTGCAGGTGATCGCTCTAGGGTGGATTAGGCAGAGCTAAAAACCGATAGAATCCGTCCCCCAACATATTTCACCAGTTACTCTGGCATCTTCAGGGGTATGAACAGACTTGGATTGAAAACTCTGAGTACGTATCTTTATAGCCTAGCCTTCCAGCCATTGTCCAATGGTAATACATGAATATTACTGACAGCTCATTTACCCAATAGGACGGTTCCTTGTCAAGAGGCTGCTATGACAATAGGTGCTTCCTGAATGACGCTCTGCGCATCAGTAGCTTGCGCACACACTTACCTTAAGGCCTCTTTCACACGAGCGGGTCCGGATGCGTTTAGTGAAAACTGTGATTTCACAGGCGAAGCCATTCAGTTTTGCCTGCGATTGTGTTTAGTTCAGTTTTTTCCGCGCGGGTGCAATGCGTTTTGATGCGTTTTTCACGCATGTGATAAAAAAACTGAAGGTTTCCAAACATCATCTCCTAGCAACCATCAGTGAAAAACGCAACACACCCGCACTTGCTTGCGGATGCAATGCGTTTTTCACGCAGCCCCATTCACTTCTATGGGGTTAGGGCTTCGTGAAAAACATAGAATATAGAACATGCTGCGATTTTCACGTAAAGCACAAGTGATATGTGAAAGAAACGCTCATTTACACAGACCTATTTAAATGAATGGGTCGGGATTCAGTGCGGGTGCAATGCGTTCACATCACGCATTGCACCCGCGCAGAAAACTTGCTTGTGTGAAAGGGACCTAAAAAACTGTTATGTGGTTAAATGCGCTTGCGCTAACACTTAGTATCTGTAATAGTAAAAGTAGAGAGCTGACTGTGGCTGTGTCGATACTTGGAGTGCGATGGATAAAAAGACTTCCAATGCGCATGTCCACAGACTTAGTCTAAAGTTGTATACTGCCCATAGTGTGCCTAGGCTAGTACTTGGAATAAAAACTATGAGATTCTCAATGCACATGTTCAAGAACTTAGGCTCAAGTTGTATACAACAATTATTATAGCGGCTGCATAAGTGCTCAATCTTAGATTGTATTCAGATACCTAAATTGTGGCTACATGAGTTCTTAAATAAGAAAGAGAAGATCTACAATGCGCATATCCCTGGACGTTGGCCTCAGATATTATATAGCAGCCTATCTTGTAGCTGCATAAGTACTAACAACAGGGGCAGGAGGTCATCAGTGAGCATGCCTACTAGGGCTGCACGATATGGGAATTTTGTGCGATTGCGATTAGGGCCCTAAAAATTGCGATAACGATATGCAATGCGATATTTTAAGGGAATTGTGCTAGAGGTCTATCTGCTTGGATTTTCAAGGTAAAAGCACACACAGATGACTGATAATGTGAAATGTAGTTATGCTGAATCAAAGAACTGAAATGCGCAGTGTTTTTCAAAATAAAATACATATTTGCATTACTGCAAAAGTACAAAATACAAAACTTGCCATTTTCTTAATAGCGCTGCACAGAACAGATAGATAAAATAGATATAAGAACATGTGTTCGTTAAAATAACGACTTTCCTCCAGCCCCTCCTCCCTCCCCGCACTGTAACTGATGTATCGCTGGCCGCGCTGTGCAGCATAGCGGCCGGAGATACAGTGTCAGTGTCACGTAGAAAGTCAACCATCGCTTTATAAGATGCACTGCCATTCCCCCCCACTTTTGGGGGGGAAAAAGTGTGTCTTATAAAGCGAAAAGAACAGTAATATAATTGCAGCATTTTTGGGTCAGCAAATTGCGATTACGATACGGCGATTAATTGCGATAACGATTGCTTTCGCGATATATTGTGCAGGCCTAATGCCTACGGACTTAGTCCCAAATCATACACGACAGTGGATATAGTTTTGAGCAGTCAAATTATAAGGCTATCATCAAATGTTTGTCCCTACTACAACTGCTGCAGTGCAGAGTCGACGAGATAGCTTATTGAATAGTAATCATTGCTACAGCTACTATAAGGGACATATTTACGTCAACAGTGCACTCACACTTAAGCATAAGCAGCCACCTATTCAAGTGTTAGATCAGCGCTAATTCATGCCATCTAAGTTCATTTCTTACACATTGGAGTGTACTAAATATGTCAATAGTCCAGGAAACCAATAGCCACTAATATATGTATGTGTGTGTGTGTGTGTATATATGTATATATATATATGTATATATATATATATATATATATATATCTCTAAATATTTGAATATCGTAATACACAACCATTGAGTACAAATAAGTGTTCTGTCAACCTAAGAGTGGTTCTAACTAGAACCATGCTATATCTATGTACTAAATGTCTAACAGGCTCACATAGTATAATCTATAATTAGATGATGTACCATTGCACTTCACAGAAATGATGAAAAATATGGCCTTCATTGAGGCCTTTAGGACTCAGGCTCTGCAAACGGTATATCCATCTGGCTTCCTCTTGATAAAGGATTTTGTCCAGATCACCACGGCGTGGTCCTAATGTCTTTTTACACAGACCCCAAAATTTAAGGCAGCTAGAATTTCCTGAGTGGAAGCTTCTCCCATGCCTTGAAATAGTAGTATCCTCTTTAGTATTAATACTACTACTGTGTTGAGATATTCGCCTGCGGAATTCTTGTACAGTTTTTCCAACATAGAGTTTTAAACATGGACATTGAGCAATATAGATAATCCCCTTTGTCTAACAATTAATAAATTGTCTAAGTTCATATTTTTTTTCCATCCACAGGGTTGGTAAACAGTTTTGTCTTCAGGACCAATGGGCAAAAGCTGCATCTTCCACAGGGATAACTACCAGTGACAGGGGATCTCAGCCAGGTAAGTTTCACAGGATCAGTATTATGAAAGCTGTGCACAAGATGATCTTTTATATTTTTGCCCCTACGGTAGGTGATTTGTGGTCTATTAGACAGAATCTCCCTTAAATCAGCATCCGCTTTCAGCACATGCCAGTGCTTTTGTAGGATATTATAGACTTTTCGATGTTGGTTATCAAACATTCCTATACATCTAACCGTAGAAGATTTTTCAACAGTTTTTTGTTTAAGCAACATAGTACGGTTTGTATTCTTGGCTCTATTGAAGGCTTTATGTAGTATCTTTTTGGGATACCCCCTTTGTTGAAAACGGGAAAGGAGGGTATCACATTCCTGGAGGAACCCAAAGTCATTTGAGCAGTTACAACGTGCCCTAATATACTGGCCAACTGGTATGCCCCTTTTCAGAGGCAGAGGGTGAAAGCTTTGCCAATGTAGGAGATCATTTGTTGAAGTAGGTTTACAGTGGACCTCAGTTATGATGCGGCCACCAGCTGCAAGGGAGATTCTAAGGTCTAAAAATGTGAGTGTTTCAGAATTTATTTCTGAAGTGAACACCATTCCTATATTATTTGTATTAAGGCTAGTGACAAATTCTTGAAATTGGGAAAGTGTACCATCCCATAAAAGTAACACGTCGTTAATATAACGACCCCAAAATAAAATATGCTTAGTAAAGTGTTCAAATTGATCAGTGAAGACTATCGTGTTCTCCCACCGCCCCCAAAATAAATTTGCAAAATTCGGTGCACATTTTACTCCCCAATGCGGTGCCATTGCACTGTAAATAAAAGTGACCATTAAACAAAAAATAATTGTGAGTGAGTAAAAAACATAAGAGCGACAGAATAAATTGTGAGGTTAGAATTGTATACCCTTAGTGGCCAAAAAGGTGTGAACTGCCTTGATACCCAATTCGTGTTGTATGTTAGTGTACAAAGCCTCAATATCTAAGCTGGCAAGAAATGTGCCTTTTGCGACCTGAATCTCCTGTAGTCTGGTGACTGCATCTTTTGTATCCCTGATATATGATGTTAATGAAGGCACAAAGGGTGAGATAAATTAATCCACATACTGGCTGATGTTTTCAGTGAGGCTGTTATTGCCAGAAATAACAGGTCTACCTGGTATAGGTACCCTCTGCTTGTGTACCTCAGGGCTCCAGATGGCGACCAAAACGGTTGCTAATGCGCCTTAAAATTTGCAGATGGCAACAAGACTTTTTAGTCTTGTCGCCATTTGCGACTGGACCGCTGCGCTGCCCAGTATTGGTAAAGAACATGGTACAGGCCGCTCTCAGCGCTCCTGTTCTCTTCTAGCACAGTGGAGAAGGAGGGAGTCCCTCCCTCCCCACAGTGACGCGGCAGCCGCTGCCACCAATGGGGAGATAGCAGGGAGGAGGAGGAGCTGTGGCTACTGCGCCACCAATGGATGTAAAACATAATAATACAAGTGTCGGCAGCGATATCACTGACCCGGCCTCACTAGTAACAGGTCATGCGATCCGCGGCAATTAACCCCTCAGATGTAGCACATCTGAGGGGTTAATTGCCGCAGATTGTATGCCCTGTTATTGAGGCCGGGTCCGTGATACCGCTGCCGACATTTGTATTAATGCGTTAAAGAGGACCTAAGTATCGGGCTACATAGAGCTTGGCCCCCGGTATATTCAACATTGAGAGCAAGGAGGAGGAGACGCCAGTGTCTCTCCTTCTCCCAATCAGATCCAGGGAGAAAAAAACACCTCCCTGGCTCTGAGCTCTGATTGGACAGCGCTGCTGTCAGGGAGAAGGAGAGACACTGGCCTCTCCACCCTCCTTGCTCTCAATGTTGAATATACCGGGGGCCACAGCGGGCGAGCGGAGCGGCGCCCAGGAAGATTAGTAAGTGCACTTAGATCCCTGGGCGCCGCTCTATGTAGCCCGATGCTAAGTTCATTTTCTTTTGACCCATAAAAGGTCTTTAATTAGATTCATTGGTGGTGCAGTGCGCCCCTCCCCAGTATTAGTATCATTGGTGGCACAGTGGCCACAGCCCCCCCCCCCCTCCTTGTTATATGGTGGCCACAGGGTCCCCTCCATTTGTGGCAGTGGCAGATTACACTGCTGGGGCTCTGATCGGTTACAATGGCAGCCAGGACGCTCCTGAAGCCCTGGCTGCCATGGTCAGCTCCCTGCTGCTGTGTGCACTATGCACAGGGCAGCCAGGCGAGTGTCAGGTCCTATTCACCCTGATAGAGATCTATTAGGTTGAATAGGACAAGGGATGAAAAGATCCCAGGTTCTAACCCCTAAGGAGGCTAATAGTTATTAAATAAAAAGTAAAAAAAAGCACTAAAATACTAAGTTTAAATTGCCCCCTTTCCCAATTTTACATATAGAATTTACAAACAAAAAAAATAAGCAAATTGCATATCACCACGACCGAAAAAGTGTGAACTATTAAAATATTTCCGCTGCGGTGAACGCCGTAACAGAAAAAAAAATCAAAACCGCGCAACTCGCCATTTTTAGTTACCTTGTCCCCCAGTACATGTGGGATATAAGAGTTATATGCTGCTGTATTCTCCTATGTGTAGAGCTGGCTCATTACTGTGACCTGCATCTCATCTTCTCCTCAAAGTCCTTTTTTTAAATTATAGGTTATATGTACATTTTAAATTTGGCGACTAAAAAATTTGATTTGGCTCCTAAATTTTTTAGGTTAGGAGCCAATGGCTCCTGGTTATTTTTTTTTAGTCTGGAGCCCTGTACCTTAGGAATGGCATATATTGTGGCAATGGTCGATTTGGTATTTTGTAAAAAGTTATACTGTTCTTTAGAGATTAAATCATCTCCTTTTGCTGTTATTAGGATGACTCTGAGCTCCTCCAGGTACCGACTAGTTGGATTGCTGTCCAATTTTTTATATGTAGATGTATCATTAAGGAGTCGCATCACCATATCCTCATACATATGTTTGTCCATTAGCACTATGTTACCACCCTTGTCTGAGGGTTTTAAAACAAGATCTTTGTTTTGTTTCAGCTCATCAAGAGTGATAATTTCATCCGCATCTAAATTTATGATGCCGGGTGATGATGTTTTAATGATTTTTAGGTCCTTTGTAACCAAATTAACAAACGTCTCAATATTCGCATGTTGCGAAAAGGGAGGAGCGTACAAAGGTCGTGGTGTTAATGTAGACAAGGGGGGATCAATAGGGTCTTCGACTGTTGGGTTTTCACAGTCTAAAGACTCTAAAATTTGAAGGGCTGTATGCTCTTTATCCTTTAGTGTGTGACAGTCTCTCTCCTTCTTTTTGTGTACCTTGTGCAGAGCTAACTTTCTGGCAAAACAATTTACGTCCTTCACCCAGGTAAAGCATTCAAAATTTAGTTTGGGTGTGAAAGATAAACCCCTTTTGTGGAGTTTGTAATGTCTGCCCTGTAAAGAGTAGTCTGAGAGGTTAATGATTTGCATCCTGTCACTATCCCTCAGTTCATGTCATTGTAAGCCCATTTGTCCCTGTCTCGCAGGGTAATCCCTGGGGCTATAAAAGACGGTGGATTGGCAGTGATCATGATAGTAGAGGGATTGATTTGAGAGGCACCAGAGAAAAAGGTAGGTGTACAAGAGACACTTGAAGTGGGTGGTTGTACTATGCTCATAGTTGTCGTTGCTAAGAGTAACTTCTGTATCTTGGTCTGCGCCAATCGACTGGATTCTGATATCATCTGTGTGTTTCTCCATGTTTGGTTATCTTGTGCGGTTTGAAACTGATACTGTGGTGCTGGTGCTCTTCTTTGTTGTGCCGGTGTAAGGTTCTTATTTTTACGTTTGGTACCAGTGTACCTATTGTTAGGTTGTTTTGTTAATGAGTCCTCTGGACCTGACACGTCTGATTCAGAAATGTCTGTATTAGACACCCGCGAGTTGGTGTAATTCATTTTTCTATTGAAATTGGTCCTATTTTTTACTGTGTAAATTTGATATCAGAATCCAGTCGATTGGCGCAGACCAAGACAGAAGTTTCCCTTAGCAACGACAACTATGGGCGTAGTACAACCACCCACTTCAAGTGTCTCTTATACACCTACCTTTTTTCACTGGTGCCTCTCAAATCAATCCCTCTACTATGATGAGCACTGCCAATCCACCATCTTTTTTAGCCCCAGGGGTTACCCTGCGAGACAGGGACAAATGGGCTTGCAATGCCAAGAACTGAGGGATAGTGACAGGATGCAAATCATTAACCTCTCAGACTACCCTTTACAGGACAAACATTACAAACTCCTCAAAAGGGGTTATCTTTCACACCCACACCAAATTTTGAATGCTTTACCTGGGTGAAGGATGTAAATTCTTTTGCCAGAAAGTTAGCTCTGCACAAGGTACACAAAAAGGAGAGAGACTGTCGCACACTAAAGGATAAAGGGCAAACAGCTCTTGGGTTTTCACAGTCTAAAGACTCTAAAATTTGAAGGGCTGTTTGCCCTTTATCCTTTAGTGTGCGACAGTCTCTCTCCTTTTTGTGTACCTTGTGCAGAGCTAACTTTCTGGCAAAAGAATTTACATCCTTCACCCAGGTAAAGCATTCAAAATTTGGTGTGGGTGTGAAAGATAACCCCTTTTGAGGAGTTTGTAATGTTTGTCCTGTAAAGGGTAGTCTGAGAGGTTAATGATTTGCATCCTGTCACTATCCCTCAGTTCTTGGCATTGCAAGCCCATTTGTCCCTGTCTCGCAGGGTAACCCCTGGGGCTAAAAAAGATGGTGGATTGGCAGTGCTCATCATAGTAGAGGGATTGATTTGAGAGGCACCAGTGAAAAAAGGTAGGTGTATAAGAGACACTTGAAGTGGGTGGTTGTACTACGCCCATAGTTGTCGTTGCTAAGGGAAACTTCTGTCTTGGTCTGCGCCAATCGACTGGATTCTGATATCAAATTTACACAGTAAAAAATAGGACCAATTTCAATAGAAAAATGAATTACACCAACTCGCGGGTGTCTAATACAGACATTTCTGAATCAGACGTGTCAGGTCCAGAGGACTCATTAACAAAACAACCTAACAATAGGTACACTGGTACCAAACGTAAAAATAAGAATCTTACACCGGCACAACAAAGAAGAGCACCAGCACCACAGTATCAGTTTCAAACCGCACAAGATAACCAAACATGGAGAAACACACAGATGATATCAGAATCCAGTCGATTGGCGCAGACCAAGATACAGAAGTTACTCTTAGCAACGACAACTATGGGCATAGTACAACCACCCACTTCAAGTGTCTCTTGTACACCTACCTTTTTACTCTGGTGCCTCTCAAATCAATCCCTCTACTATCATGATCACTGCCAATCCACCGTCTTTTATAGCCCCAGGGATTACCCTGCGAGACAGGGACAAATGGGCTTACAATGACATGAACTGAGGGATAGTGACAGGATGCAAATCATTAACCTCTCAGACTACTCTTTACAGGGCAGACATTACAAACTCCACAAAAGGGGTTTATCTTTCACACCCAAACTAAATTTTGAATGCTTTACCTGGGTGAAGGACGTAAATTGTTTTGCCAGAAAGTTAGCTCTGCACAAGGTACACAAAAAGGAGAGAGACTGTCACACACTAAAGGATAAAGAGCATACAGCCCTTCAAATTTTAGAGTCTTTAGACTGTGAAAACCCAACAGTCGAAGACCCTATTGATCCCCCCTTGTCTACATTAACACCACGACCTTTGTACGCTCCTCCCTTTTCGCAACATGCGAATATTGAGACGTTTGTTAATTTGGTTACAAAGGACCTAAAAATCATTAAAACATCATCACCCGGCATCATAAATTTAGATGCGGATGAAATTATCACTCTTGATGAGCTGAAACAAAACAAAGATCTTGTTTTAAAACCCTCAGACAAGGGTGGTAACATAGTGCTAATGGACAAACATATGTATGAGGATATGGTGATGCGACTCCTTAATGATACATCTACATATAAAAAATTGGACAGCAATCCAACTAGTCGGTACCTGGAGGAGCTCAGAGTCATCCTAATAACAGCAAAAGGAGATGATTTAATCTCTAAAGAACAGTATAACTTTTTACAAAATACCAAATCGACCATTGCCACAATATATGCCATTCCTAAGGTACACAAGCAGAGGGTACCTATACCAGGTAGACCTGTTATTTCTGGCAATAACAGCCTCACTGAAAACATCAGCCAGTATGTGAATGACTTTATCTCACCCTTTGTGCCTTCATTATCATCATCTATCAGGGATACAAAAGATGCAGTCACCAGACTACAGGAGATTCAGGTCGCAAAAGGCACATTTCTTGCCAGCTTAGATATTGAGGCTTTGTACACTAACATACAACATGAATTGGGTATCAAGGCAGTTCACATCTTTTTGGCCACTAAGGGTATACAATTCCAACCTCACAATCAATTTATTCTGTCGCTCTTACGTTTTTACTCTCACAATTATTTTTTGTTCAATGGTCACTTTTATTTACAGTGCAATGGCACCGCGATGTAAATGTGCACCAAATTTTGCCAATTTATGTTTGGGGTGGTGGGAGAACACGATAGTCTTCACTGATCAATTTGAACACTTTACTAAGCATATTTTATTTTAGGGTCGTTATATTGAAGACGTGTTACTGTTATGGGATGGTACACTTTCCCAATTTCAAGAATTTGTCACTAGCCTTAATACAAATAATATAGGAATGGTGTTCACTTCAGAAATAAATTCTGAAACACTCACATTTTTAGACCTTAGAATCTCCCTTGCAGCTGGTGGCCGCATCATAACTGAGGTCCACTGTAAACCTACTTCAACAAATGATCTCCTACATTGGCAAAGCTTTCACCCTCTGCCTCTGAAAAGGGGCATACCAGTTGGCCAGTATATTAGGGCACGTTGTAACTGCTCAAATGACTCTGGGTTCCTCCAGGAATGTGATACCCTCCTTTCCCGTTTTCAACAAAGGGGGTATCCCAAAAAGATAGTACATAAAGCCTTCGATAGAGCTAAGAATACAAACCGTACCATGTTACTTAAACAA
Organism: Bufotes viridis; assembly: GCA_033119425.1. Taxonomy (NCBI): domain Eukaryota; kingdom Metazoa; phylum Chordata; class Amphibia; order Anura; family Bufonidae; genus Bufotes; species Bufotes viridis. Next base: position 87,751,913 of record CM065596.1, on the reverse strand, counting down.
AAGACTGTTGAAAAATCTTCTACGGTTAGATGTATAGGAATGTTTGATAACCAACATCGAAAAGTCTATAATATCCTACAAAAGCACTGGCATGTGCTGAAAGCGGATGCTGATTTAAGGGAGATTCTGTCTAATAGACCACAAATCACCTACCGTAGGGGCAAAAATATAAAAGATCATCTTGTGCACAACTTTCATAATACTGATCCTGTGAAACTTGCCTGGCCTGTGGGAGATGCAGCTTTTGCCCATTGGTCCTGAAGACAAAACTGTTTACCAACCCTGTGGATGGAAAAAAAATACGACCTTAGACAATTTATTAATTGTCAGACAAAGGGGATTATCTATATTGCTCAATATCCATGTTTAAAACTCTATGTTGGAAAAACTGTACAAGAATTCCGCAGGCGAATATCTCAACACAGTAGTAGTATTAATACTAAAGCGGATACTACTATTTCAAGGCATGGGAGAAGCTTCCACTCAGGAAATTCTAGCTGCCTTAAATTTTGGGGTCTGTGTAAAAAGACATTAGGACCACGCCGTGGTGATCTGGACAAAATCCTTTATCAAGAGGAAGCCAGATGGATATACCGTTTGCAGAGCCTGAGTCCTAAAGGCCTCAATGAAGGCTTTACTTTTTCATCATTTCTGTGAAGTGCAATGGTACATCATCTAATTATAGATTATACTATGTGAGCCTGTTAGACATTTAGTACATAGATATAGCATGGTTCTAGTTAGAACCACTCTTAGGTTGACAGAACACTTATTTGTACTCAATGGTTGTGTATTACGATATTCAAATATTTAGATAGATAGATAGATAGATAGATAGATATATATATATATATATATATATATATATATATATATATATATATATTGTGGTAAGGTGCAAGGTACCGTTGTCGATGGCAGGTACGTGTCACCGAGGTTCCTGGCCTCGGTGAGGTGAGAGCCGGGTTTTTATGTGTCAGCAGCAGCTAGTGCTGCTTGACATTGTTAGTTAGTTTGGCTGCAAAGCCAATCCGGGCCGGCTCTTACTGGGAGTAGGCAAAGAGTTGGGTGGGTGCCTACTCCCCACGGTCCAGGCCGGACTTTATCCGGGCCTTTAAAAGGCAGCCTCCTCAGCAGCTGAGGGTGTGATTTGTCCTGGAGCTGCTGTTAGGCTGTGGAATCATTTGCGTTTGGGAATTCTGATCCATTCTGTGCTATGTGGAGTTCTCTGGGCTGGAAGCAAGAGCCCAAGCAAGGAGGAGTGCAGACGGCCTGAAAGCCGGAGGTGGATTGTCCTGCGGCTGGGCTGACAGCCAGGTGCGAACCTGCACCTAAAACCTCCCAGGTGATTGTAACCTGCATTGGACTGTTTTTGTTTTGCATCACGTTTTTCTGCTGTGTGTGAATTAACACTAAGAGACTGTTTACTGTTTGTTTTGTGCAAGTGTGAATAAAACACTGGTTACTGCACTTTCTGGACTCCCTTTTGCCTCTGTACTGCACCCGCACCGCTATCTACCAGAGCGACTCCCCACAATATAAATAAATAAATATATATATATATATATATATATATATATATATATATATATATATATATCTCTATATCTCTCTATATCTCTCTAATATAAGCCAAAATCAAGCAGCACTCCTCCAGTGTAAATGATCCAGTGGTGCACGCGTCCACCCCTGGTTACGGGGTCTCTTTACAACTCCAACAAATTGGCGCAGCACTCCTTAGGTAAAGTGAACAAAAAAGTGTTTATTCACACATGTTAACACAGCAACGTTTCAGCTCTCTCACAGAGCCATTTTCAAGCCAAGTGAATAATGCATATCAACATAGTATATTTATACAAAATTCATTATTGATTACACATGTGTATCATTAAAATCACGTGATAAATACTATTCTGTGCAAAGTTCATCCAAGGAGCCCCACGTCCCGCTCCACCGGAACACCTGGTGGTGTATAATAAAGTACATAGTACAAAAAGTGAAAGTGCTCTTGTGCATATATATAAAAAGAGTCAACCTGGCTTGCATCATACCCAGGACATGCTGGAAAATAAGATAGGAGAACAGTGGTTGTAAAAATTAGCTTTACCTTAGTCTGAGTCACTTTGCATATGTTCACTGAAGATGGAGACTTCACCATGCTCGGCGTAAGTCTCCTCTCACTGCGCATGCCCTACGTTCCTCCCGACGCATGCCTCCTTGTATCCATGTCTTGTCTCGCGGGAAGAGCTGTGCTCGCAGCGACTGAACCATCGCGCCTAAGCATCCTCATTCCACTACGGACTCGTCCATGTCACTGAGGGGCAATAGATCGGGCAAACGTGTATCTACATCAACGTACACGGGATCAAACCGTGTCCATATATCCACCCACTGTGAATCTGTCACTATATTAAATGAAGTCACATCATACCAAGCTCAGACTATGTCAATACACCGTCTTTATCATAAAGTATACACCATCCTTAGACATAAAAATACCTCCTATCATTTCCTGCTTCTCTAGCAGTCTAGTCTCGCAAAACATTTTTTTTAAAACAATAACCACAAATTATTTAAAAAATTGCATAATTCACCTGCTACAACAATCCGGAAACCAGGAGGTTAACCTGAGACTAGGCTTCAAAGGTACCCCAGAAAGATCTTTATCTGAACATACCAGTGGTAACCCTAAAATCCAAGTTGAGCCCCATAGGCTTCAACGTGTTGAGACTAAAGATCCACTTCAGTTCACATTTTTTGAGGCGAACCTCCCTATCACCTCCTCTTTTAGACATCTCTATATGTTCAAGGATCAGGAACCGCAGATCCTGTTCTTTGTGTTTTTTTTTTTTCCCATAAATGTTTAGAGACTGGGAGATCCTTTCTCCCGTCCCTAATACTCTATCTATGATTGTTCAGCCTTACTTTCATCTCTGTAGTTGTTTCCCCCACATATAGTAGTTTGCACGGGCACCATATCACATACACAACCCATGATGAACTACAGGTCAAATACTGATGGATTTTGTATTTTTCCTGTGTTCTGGGGTGTATGTAATATTGTTCTTTGTGCATATATTTACAGTTAACACAATTCAAACAAGGGTAACTGCCAATACTCATCGTTTTGAAGTACATTTGTCTTGTTTCTTTTTTCATAGGAATTACAGCTCTCACTAATTGATCTTTAATACTCTTCGTTCTTCTATATGACATGACTGGAGCATTCTTAAAAGACTCTATTTGAGGGACCCCCAATGCCTTCTAATAATTTGTTCAATTTTTGGGGAATATTCGTTGTATGTAGTCACAAAAGGGATCCTATCCATCGCTCGCTTAGTTCTCCCCTTTTTTTAATTCTTCCCTTGGGATGGTTTTTACCTTTGTCATATGCCTATTCAATAGGGACCTGGGGTACCCCCGTTGAGCAAAAGAATCACTCATTGTCTGTAGGGCCACCTCTGTTTTATCTTCTACATCAATGATCCGTTTAACTCTTATCATTTGACTATATGGAAGTGAATTTATCATTTTTCTAGGATGACAGCTTGTAAAATGTAATAATGTATTTGTCAGTTGGTTTCACATGTAAATCCGTGCGCATGGAATTATCCTGTATATATACCACTCTATCAAGAAATTGCAACTTATTTTCAGATGTCACTCGGGTAAATTTAATACCCTCATCTATAGAATTCAAGAACACATGGAACTCCTCCAAGTCCTCCATGGTTCCAGTCCAAATAAGGAACACGTCATCTATGTACCTCCACCACGTCAAGACGTGTCTGAAGTGGGGAGATACATAGACAAGGTGCTCCTCAAGTGACCTCACAAATATATTTGCATAAGTAGGCGCGACGTTGGAACCCATCGCCGTGCCTACCCGTTGCAAATAAAATCTATCTTGAAAAGAAAAATAATTACAGCGCAAAGTGAGTTCCAAAAGTTCCAACAGGAATTCCTGCACCCTATCTGGGTATAGAGAATCCCTCAATACCTCTTTCACTGCCTGCACCCCCCTTGTATGATCTATGGATGTATAGAGAGATAAGATGTCAAATGACACCAGGATACATTGCTTTGTAAGTTTAAAGTTATCCAATTTGTTCAAAAAATCACCTGTGTCTCTGATATATGATTTAGCACCCGTAGCAAATTGTCTCAAAACTCTATCCAAGAAGTTGCAATTTCTTGATAGAGTGGTATATATACAGGATAATTCCATGCACACGGATTTACATGTGAAACCAACTGACAAATACATTATTACATTTTACAAGCTGTCATCCTAGAAAAATGATAAATTCACTTCCATATAGTCAAATGATAAGAGTTAAACGGATCATTGATGTAGAAGATAAAACAGAGGTGGCCCTACAGACAATGAGTGATTCTTTTGCTCAACGGGGGTACCCCAGGTCCCTATTGAATAGGCATATGACAAAGGTAAAAACCATCCCAAGGGAAGAATTAAAAAAAGGGGAGAACTAAGCGAGCGATGGATAGGATGCCTTTTGTGACTACATACAACGAATATTCCCCAAAAATTGAACAAATTATTAGAAGGCATTGGGGGTCCCTCAAATAGAGTCTTTTAAGAATGCTCCAGTCATGTCATATAGAAGAACGAAGAGTATTAAAGATCAATTAGTGAGGGCTGTAATTCCTATGAAAAAAGAAACAAGACAAATGTACTTCAAAACGATGAGTATTGGCAGTTACCCTTGTTTGAATTGTGTTAACTGTAAATATATGCACAAAGGACAATATTACATACACCCCAGAACACAAGAAAAATACAAAATCCATCAGTATTTGACCTGTAGTTCATCATGGGTTGTGTATGTGATATGGTGCCCGTGCAAACTACTATATGTGGGGGAAACAACTACAGAGATGAAAGTAAGGCTGAACAATCATAGATAGAGTATTAGGGACGGGAGAAAGGATCTCCCAGTCTCTAAACATTTCTGGGAAAAACAAACACAAAGAACAGGATCTGCGGTTCATGATCCTTGAACATATAGAGATGTCTAAAAGAGGAGGTGATAGGGAGGTTCGCCTCAAAAAATGTGAACTGAAGTGGATCTTTAGTCTCAACACGTTGAAGCCTATGGGGCTCAACTTGGATTTTAGGGTTACCACTGGTATGTTCAGATAAAGATCTTTCTGGGGTACCTTTGAAGCCTAGTCTCAGGTTAACCTCTTGGTTTCCGGATTGTTGTAGCAGGTGAATTATGCAATTTTTTATATAATTTGTGGTTATTGTTTTAAAAAAAATGTTTTGCGAGACTAGACTGCTAGAGAAGCAGGAAATGATAGGAGGTATTTTTATGTCTAAGGATGGTGTATACTTTATGATAAAGACGGTGTATTGACATAGTCTGAGCTTGGTATGATGTGACTTCATTTAATATAGTGACAGATTCACAGTGGGTGGATATATGGACACGGTTTGATCCCGTGTACGTTGATGTAGATACACGTTTGCCCGATCTATTGCCCCTCAGTGACATGGACGAGTCCGTAGTGGAATGAGGATGCTTAGGCGCGATGGTTCAGTCGCTGCGAGCACAGCTCTTCCCGCGAGACAAGACATGGATACAAGGAGGCATGCGCAGTGAGAGGAGACTTACGCCGAGCATGGTGAAGTCTCCATCTTCAGTGAACATATGCAAAGTTACTCAGACTAAGGTAAAGCTAATTTTTACAACCACTGTTCTCCTATCTTATTTTCCAGCATGTCCTGGGTATGATGCAAGCCAGGTTGACTCTTTTTATATATATGCACAAGAGCACTTTCACTTTTTGTACTATGTACTTTATTATACACCACCAGGTGTTCCGGTGGAGCGGGACGTGGGGCTCCTTGGATGAACTTTGCACAGAATGAATTAATGACACATTGGACCTTTTTTTTTTAGAGTATTTCACGTGATTTTAATGATACACATGTGTAATCAATAATGAATTTTGTATAAATATACTATGTTGATATGCATTATTCACTTGGCTTGAAAATGGCTCTGTGAGAGAGCTGAAACGTTGCTGTGTTAACGTGTGAATAAACACTTTTTTGTTCACTTTACCTAAGGAGTGCTGCGCCAATTTGTTGGAGATATATATATATATATATATATATATATATATATATATATATATATATATTTTTTTATATTAGTGGCTATTGGTTTCCTGGACTATAGATATATTTAGTACACTCCAATGTGTAAGAAATGAACTTAGATTAGCCCCTCACCGGATCAGCACCCACTGAATGACATCCTGATGTCCTCTAATTTCTTAGAAACAGTAGAGTTACGCTCGATTAGCAAGGCGCTGCTTGATAAAAAGGCACTCAATTCAGAAATAACCTGGTTTGAAAGATTCTTCCTACACTCATCCCCCCCTCGTGGGCTAATATCCCTGCTTTACACAGCCCTGAACAAACCGCAGAATAGTGAACTACCGCAGCATCTGAGGACATGGGAGGCTGACCTTCATACCACCTTCTCAGACACAGAGATACGTCGTATATGCTCGGGCTCCCATGGCTTCTCACGTTGTGTCAGAGTTCAGGAGCATTCTTATAAAGTAATGAACCAGTGGTATCAAACACCGAAGCAGCTTTATATAAAAGGACTTAGCACCTCAGACAAATGCTGGAGGTGGGAAGCTGGGAAGTCAGGAAACATGCCCAATACATTAAGATCTGGAGTCCTTGGAAAACTTTCCAAACCTCAGAAGCCGTGCATTAAATATAGTCTGACACCTATGCGAGGCCTCACGCCGTTGCCTTCCTATATGGTACTTCAAATGGGATGTAACCAACACACACAGATCTTTGTTTTATTTTGTATTTATGATAATGGTGATGACGACCAGTTCCCTTTCCTAATGTTCCCCCATATTACATTCTTAGATTCTGTTCACTGCATTTTTGTGACATGTCGATGCTATATTATGTCTTCATCTCTGCCCGCGACTCCTCTGCTGTGGCTGTCGAGGCAGTGTTGTACTTTTATATACTCATGTCTCCAATAAAAAGAAAATTGACAAAGAAATGAACTTAGATGGCATGAATTAGTGCAGATCTAACACTTGAATAGGGGGCTGCTTATACTTAAGTGTGAGTGCACTGTTGACGTGAATATGTCCCTTATAAGACCTGTAGCAATGATTACCATTCAATAAGCTATCCCATCTACTCTGCACTGCAGCAGTTGTAGTAGGGATAAACATTCGATGATAGTGGATATAGTTTTGAGCAGTCAAATTTTATAAGGCCGTCGTGTATGATTTGGGACTAAGTCCGTAGGCATGTTCACTGATGACCTCCTGCCCCTATTGTTAGTACTTATGCAGCTACAAGATAGGCTTCTATATAATATCTGAGGCTAACGTCCAGGGATATGCACATTGTAGATCTTCTCTTTCTTATTTAAGAACACTATAGGAATAGCTATAAGAATTGTTGTAGCCTAAGTTGTTGTACATGCGCATTGAGAGTCTCATCGTTTTTATTCCAAGTACTAGCGCAGTTGCACTATGGGCATTGGAAGTCTTTTTATCCATCGCACTCCAAGTATCGCCGCAGTCAGCTCTCTATTTTTCCTGTTACAGATATTAAGTGTTAGCGCAAGCGCATTCAGCCACATAACACCGTTTTTTAAGGTAAGTGTGTGCGCAAGCTACTGATGCGCAGAGCGTCATTCAGGAAGCACCTATTGTCATAGCAGCCTCTTGACCAGAAACCATCCTATTGGGTAAATGAGCTGTCAGTAATATTCATGTATTACCATTGGACAATGGCAGGAAGGCTAGGCTATAAGGATATGTACTCAGCGTTTTCAATCCAAGTCTGTCCATACCCCTGAAGATGCCAGAGTAACTGGTGAAATATGTTGGGGGACGGATTCTATCGGTTTTTAGCTCTGCCTAATCCACCCTAGAGCGATCACCTGCAGTTTGTTGCAGCGATTTAGCTGTTAGTAAAGAGGGGTAGCTACTCTCAATGATTACAAATATAGTTATAGGTATTAGAATAAGTATTAGCTTGTGACTGGCAGAGGGCAATCCTAGTGGGTTGTGCACACCCACAGTAGCCCTTATCTACACAAATACACGCTCTAGGTTGCAATTTAGGTAGTATTTTTATATTTAAATTGCTCACCTGTTATTTTTTAAATCACTATTAAAAGTCAAGTTTTAAAGTCAGGGATAAAAGTGGTGAATTAATAGCTCTAATGAGAAATTGTGTTTTTGATGAAGTACAATATCTGACGAAAAATCAATCTCAGAATGGCCTGGATAAGTAAAAGCGTTTTAAAGTTATTCACACATAAAGTGACACTGGTCAGATTTGCAAAAAATGGCCTGGTCCTTAAGGTGAAAATGAGCCCAGTCCATAAGGGGTTAAAGTGAAAAGTGGCTCTGTACTGAAAGGGTTATTGTAGGATATATTTTGTTGTCAAGCAAGTGTATTTCACCAAAGTAATGTTACTGTTACTTGATTTATTATTTGAAAATAACAAAGCTACTTGTTTCCTAGGATAGTGACTCAGTATATTGTGGAAGACTCCATCTGGTTTCGGATTTACTTCAAGCCCTATTTAAAGAAGCTGTCTCCCTTGAAATGCAGTTGATGAAACTGCTAGATAAAACTACACTAAGTGAATTAGAATCAGCCAACGAAATTTCAGGCATGGTTTCTGGTAGGCTCTGAGAAATTACTTCTGAATATCACTCACTTGCCACTTACACATTTCCAGTGATCTGGCTCAGTTCCCCCTGGCGAGGTGCAGAAAATGCCAGAGGCAATCTAAAGCTAGAACTGATCCTATAGTTTTCTATGGGAATGTTTAAAAACATCTGGCACATCACTTATGCCGGATTTCAAATGGCACCAGACAGAAAAACTATGAATAATAGATTGTGTCCGGTGCTTTTTGTTGATCGAAAACGGGCCTGTGCGGTACACATTTATCAGTTATGTCCAGCTCCCCTTTCTTTAGAGTAAAAAAAAAAATATTTAATGCGGACAGGGAGCATGATAACTTAGTTTTGGTGTTGTTAAATTCTGTTCTATTTTTTTCTTTGCAGTTATACATACATTTGTAGATATTTGTTCAATTGTCTCAAAAATGGATCACACCCTGCATGCAAACACCTGGAAATGTATCATCAAGTGAGTAATTGAAATTTCATGATTTACAGAAGTTGCAAATTACTAAAATATGGTATCTTCAGTATGTTATAACCTGTCACCTTCAAATACTGTCTAATCTGAGGGGAGTATGTTATATAGCAGTGGTGGTGGTCTTAATCAATAAATAATTTACACTGAATATTTTCCCGCAAACTGTATGTCAATCTGCTCAGTTTTTCCTGCTCTTCAATCTTTAGCAAACAAGAATTAACTAAAATTATGGTTTAAAACCAAGAGACCCAGGCAGCATTCTTTGAGTTTATTTTGTGTAGAAAAGCATTTTGCTTGTGCAGATCATGCATATACTCGATGTGTGACAGTTATGCACAACTGCTCAAAAAAAATAAAGGGAACACTAAAATACCACATCCTACATCTCAATGAGTGAAATATTCCAGTTGCAAATCTTTATTCATTACTTAGTGGAATGCTTTGACAACAATATGGTATAAAAATGATCAATGTAAATCAAAATTAATATCCCATGGATGTCTGGAAAATCAAATTTCAGACTGCTCCAACTTCAGTGGAAATGCCTCAAGACAAGGAAATGAGGCTCAGTAGTGTGTGTGGTCTCTACGTGCCTGTATGACCTCCCTACAACAGCTGGGCATGTTCCTGATGAGGTGTTGGATGTTCTCCTGAGAGATCTCCTCCCAGACCTAAGTTTAAGCATCAGTCAACTCCTGGACAGTCTGTGGTGCAATGTGGCGTTAGTGGATGGAACGAGATATGATGTCCCAGATGTGCTCGATTTAGGTCCGGTGAAGGGGCAGGCCAGTCCATAGCATCATCATACTGGAACTGCTGACACACTTCAGCCATGTGAGGCCTAGCATTATCATGCATCAGAAGGAACCCAGGGTCCACTGCACCTGCATATGGTCTTACAATGGATCTGAGGATCTCATCCCGGTACCTAATAACAATTAGGGTACCTCTAGCTAGCACATGGAGAGAACTGCCTCCCCAGAATGTTGCAGACAGCAGAACGTTCTTAGCGGCGTCTCCAGACATTGTCACATCTGTCATATGTGCTGAGCACGAACCTGCTCTCATCTGTGATGAGCACAGGACACCAATGTCAAATTTGCCAGTCTTTGTGTTCTCTGGCAAATGCCAATCTCCCTGCACGGTGTTGGGCTGTAAGCACAAGACCGACTTGTGGACGTCGGACCCTCATACCACCCCCACGGAGTCTGTTTTGACAGTTTGAGCAGACACATGGATATTAGTGGCCTGCTGGAGGTCATTTTACCAGTGCTTCGGCACTGCTCCTCCTGTTCCTCCTTGCACAAAGGAGGAAGTAGCAGTCATGCTGCTGGGTTTTTGCCCTCCTACGGCCCCCTCCACGTCTCCTGCTATCTGCTCTATGCTCTGGACACTGTGCTGACAGACACAATTAACATTCTTGCCACAACTCGCATTGATGTACCATCCTGGATGAGCTGCACTACATGAGAAACTTCTGTGGTTTGTAGACACATGCTACCTCTAGGAGTGAGAGCAATGAGAAAATGCAAAAGTGACCAAAACAACAGCTAAAAAGGATGGGAACAGAGAACTGGTCTGTGGTCACCACCTGCAGAACCACTCATTCATATGAGTTGTCTTGCTATTTTCCTATGATTTCTAACTGTTGTCTGTTCAATTTGCACAACAGCAGGAGAAATTGATTCACAATCAGTGTTGCCTCATAACTGGACAGGTTGATTTCACAGAAGTGTGATTGACTTGGAGTTACATTGTGTTGTTTGTGTTCCCTTTATTTTGTTAAGCAGTTGTATATTCTTTCTTATGTTCATTTTAAAGTGTCACTGAACATAAATAATATGCAAAATAAATGTGGAGCCCCAGTATTGGGTCTACAACACAATGAAAGCCAGGTATCCCTCAAACCTTTGCATCGGTTTTCCTTCCTTTGAGGGATATCTGTCTTTCATTGTGTTGTAGACCCAATATTGGGGCTCCACGTTTATTTTGCATATTACTGTTTCGCAGGGAGCTTTGCACTTTGGATTGCTGTGTTGAGACGCTTAACTGAGGCTCCGCGGTGTTTTTATGGCTGGTCTCCCTGAGATCAGCTATTCTTTTGTTTGAGTAGTCTCCGAGGCATTGCTCCCGGTTAGCCAGAATCCTACTCCACACTGATGAGGGGCAACACCCCGAAATAGCTGTCTGTGGACGGATAACTGGCTTGGGTTTTCCCCGTCACATCCTTAAAGCTTGTAAAAAAGTGGGATCTTGACATAGGAGCCACTTAATATGGTGGATTTGGTGATCTCTGTAATGGAGACGCCCCTTTGCACCGGTTTTCCTTCCTTTGAGGGATATCTGGCTTTCATTGTGTTGTAGACCCAATACTGGGGCTCCACATTTATTTTGCATATTACTGTTTCCCAGGGAGCTTTGCACTTTGGATTGCTGTGTTGAGACTCTTAAGTGAGGCTCTGTGGTGTTTTTATGGCTGGACTCCCTGAGATCAGCTATTATTTTGTTTAAACATAAATAATGCTTTTGATATGTTATAGTGACATATTAGTTTTTGACCGGTGGAATCTGTATACTGAGGCCCTCACCAATGGCTATAATGAGAACAGAGAAGTGCTCACCTATCACAATCTCTCCTCCCCTCTGGTTTCTGAATCAAGACGGGTTTATAGACTTTTAATTGAGCCCGTGTCCTGCAGCGAGTAGAGAGTACTATGTGCGGTGGGAGCCCCTTAGACCTACACTAATCAAAACCTTTGATATGCAGCTATGATATATCAAATATTTTTTTTTATTTTTTATTCAGTAACTTTTTTTTTTTTTTTAATGTAAAATATCAGTCTGAGATTATCCCTTTGATATTCGCTCTGTGTAACTTAACGAGCTAATGCTACATTCCATGTGCCGTTAGTCTGTTAAAGGGTTTTCCACCTATCTGCTGGCTAGGTCAGATCGTTGGTGGTTTATCTGCACAGATTACAGCAATCTTAATAGAACAGGGTCCCTGAGTCCTCTCAATTATTGGTGCTGGAGAGATGTTAAAGGCACTAGGGACAGTAACTAGGAAAGACTTTATTCACAAAATATTACTATTGAGCAGTTTAGGGACAGCTTAGAGATAGTGTAGAGATATAATGGGGAGGCATTATCCATACTCTTGGGAGAGAGCAGGGGCCATTTTAACAGTGTAAAGCTTGGCTAATAAAGAAGCTATTCTATTACACCTTGCCGCACTAATTGGGGTTAAAGTGTACGAATACTGCAGATTTTAGGTTGTTTGAATTCTTTTATACATAAGTAATTCTATTAATCCTTGATTCTGTTATTGGGGTGAAAAATGCTGTCTGATACTACAGAGTTTGGGGTGTTCACATTCTTTTTGTTACATAAGTCCATTAATCCTTGATTATGGAATTGGGTTGAAACTGCGGCATGATACTACAGATTTTGGGGTGTTTAAGTTCTTTTATATAAGGACATCCATTCATCCTTGGTTCTGGGGTGAAATTGCAGTCTAGTCACACCATGCCGCCACTCCACTAGCAGTAGTGGTGAAGATGGAGACCCCAATATACAGGCATCCTCTACAGAGTGGCTCAGTACATTGCCCGGCAGCCCACCCAAATTGACAAATTAGCAGCCTCCTTTCCAATAACAAAGCTCAATATGTAGCTCTGTTACATATCGAGCATACACATGGTGCCCATTGCCTACACACAGCTGTGCCCATTGCCTACACACAGCTGTGCCCATTGCCTACACACAGCTGTGCCAAATGGTGCCCATTGCATACACACAGCTGTGCCACATGGTGCCCATTGCACACACAGCTGTGCCACGTGGTGCCCATTGCATACACAGCTCTGTCCTGTGGTGCCCATTGCACACACAGTTCTGTTCCATGGTGCCCATTGCACATAGAAAACTTCACAATATGCTTACATAACCCTGCTTTACATTTTCTCCGCTAAGGAACCTTCATACCCAGCACAGTCCTACATGGAGCCTCATGAGTTTTCTTAGCTCCTCCCATACACGTAGCTGATCACATGACTGTGACATCACCATAGGTCCTGTACACATGAGCTGTTTAGTCTGGAGTTGCTCCTGGTGAGATGTTCGTGAGGGGCGGGCTTCCTATGTGCCAGACCTGGCAGGCTGCTGACCTCCTTGTCACATATTTGCCAGCGATCACCAAGGTAATTTCAGAAAGACAATGGTATGCGTGCACTTATCCAACGGCACAGAAGCTGCTGGTAGTACAGTCCCTCCCTTTCCATGAGATGGACTCTGCACCTTTTAGAGAACTAATGTCTTGTGCTGAGCCAAGGTGGAGAGTCCCAAGTCTTCAAAAAGGCTGTAGCAGCCTGCACAATTATATTTACAGAAGGTGGGTCAGTCCTTGAGCCTTTTGGTGTCTGCTAAAATTTAACGCAGCGCCGACGTGTGGAGCTGTAACTACGGTCAAAGACAATATGTCCTTTAAAGCCCTCTGAGTAAATGTGGTTCCTGCATAGCCACACCAGCAACTTGGCCAGGAGTGACACCAGGGAGGAACTGCTCTATGTCCTTCAAGAGAAAGTTGAATCCTGGGTCTCTCCTCGCTAACTGAAAATCGGAACCATGGTCACCACAACGGGAAGAACATTGTGCGTCGCTGTGTCAAAAAGGGCTGGCCTGTAAGCTCTGCATGCCGCATGTCTTTAATCTGGTTGTAAAGCGGTTCCTGAAGTCTTCCACCCAACTGCAAGACATCCTGAAAATGGTTAAGAAACTGTGCATGCACTTCAGCCATTCGTACACACCCTTCTTGAACTATAAAGTCAGAATAACGTTCCATAACATCACCTCATATGTGACATTTCCACCCTCCACATGTTGGACCGACTATATGAGCAGAGGAAGGCCGTAAACTTGATGCAGGCGGAAGGAGCACTGCCCTGTGTAACTTCGATGTTAGCCAGTGGCAGCTCATGCATGACACCTGCCATTTGCTCAGGCCCTTTGAGGAGTCCACTTTGTCAGCCGTCAGGACTACAGGATGAACAATGTAATTTCACTCCTTCACATCCTTTAGCAGATGTTTTAAATCTGGCTGGCCAGGGGAAGGACAGGAGACGTGGCACCTATAGCTCACGGCCATCTAATCCCTGTGGGGGCTGAACTGGAGGAGGAGGAGAAAGACTTTAACGCACAATGTATACAGAAATGGGTGGTTTTTCTGCACAATTGACAGAGAGGAGCAGGAGCAGCATAAGGAGCTCTAGGGGGCGATGATGAAGACCAGGCAGATGACCCTGACACACCATGGTAGGAGGCAGGGAGTCCCTCCGGGTCCCTTGCACAAATGGCCAGATGCATTCTGAGTTGCTTGTATATTGACAACCTCCCCACTCATTTGGCAGAGGGATGACTACTGGCTCTCCACAATGTTAGACCCTCGCTACTAGTCCAGAACTGGGGCCTTTTTTCCATCTGCTGAGAGGGAGGATAAACGCAACGACTATCGAGACATCCTATGTTGGGCGCTGCATATGTGTGACACTGCCCATTCTCCCGAAGGACTGACCGGGTGAACCCCCTGCACTTACATTCCATTGCCGTGACTGCTGAAGGGAGGTGGGGGCAGGAGCAGCACTAGCTCCATCAGCAGCAATTTAAGTCTGGAGTCTCTAATGGGCACTTTTTTCACCCGCCTATTGAAGAAACCACCCACCAGCAGGATATGGGACAGAACCTGAACCAGCAGGTGGTGGCATACTTGGACTGCACCCTGCCACCCCTCATCCAAGATCCCCTGGACTACTGGGCAGCAAAACTTGATTTGTGGCTGTAACTGTCCGAGTTTGCCCTGGACAAGCTTTCCTTGCAGCGGTGGGCATAGTTGCCACAAGGAGAACTCGCCTTTCCACCCAAGATGTTGAGACTAACCATTGTAAAGATGAATCGGGAGTGGATCAGCCAGGATTTCCACACGCCAGTGCCTGATGCATCAGACTAGATCATTCTGGGTGCCACGCCAAATGTTGTGAAAAAATACCCGTTTCTTCAGGCTACCTGCTACCTCTCTTCATTCTAGAATCTTGGACCACTTCACAGTTCTTTAAACCTGACGCTAACATTGACCTGTAAGGCTGAGTTCACCCTTGAGTTATTGGGTCAGTTTTGGCCCCATAACTGACCAAATAAGTGAAGTGATTCTAAAAGAGATGCCTGTTAACTGCCTGTTATACTGACGCACAGTAACTGTTTCACTACCACAGCAGACTACGTATGCATGTTTCTGCAATGCACAGTGTTGTACACCAATATACAGACACTCTGCAGCCGGGAAATAGCTGATTTTTAACACGCTTCGTCACAAATATATTCGGATTGAATCAATTTTTTGGGAAAATTTGACAAAACGTCTGAATCGAATTTTTTAAAACTACGCTCATCTCTAACAATCACCATAAAAATAAAATAAAAATAGCTTTCAGAAAATGACTGATAAAATTTTTTCTTTTCAAAAATGCTTTTACTGTGTAAAACAAAAAAACATATTAGGTTTCACCAGGTCTGTCTCTATAAAAAAAGTAACATGATCTTTCCTGTCAGATGAATGCTGTTAAAAAAAATTATAATAAAAACTGTGCTAAAATTACCACCTTGCCCTAAAAAAGTGTAATATTGAATCATCAAAAAATCATATGAACCCAAAAATGGTACCTATAAAAACCTCAGCTCTTCCTGCCAAAAACGAGCCCCTACACAAGACAATCCGCAGAAAAATAAGAGATGTAGCTTTCAGAAAATGAAGACACAAATTCTTTATTATGTAAAACAGAAACAAAAAAAAAAATACACATTTCGTATTTTCACGTTCAGTGTCTGAACAGCCATTTTGTGGTTACCTTGCCTCAAAAAAAGTGTAATCTTGAGCAATCAAAAATCACATGTACCCCAAAATGGTACCAATAAAATTGTCACCTTATCCCGTAGTTTCCGAAATGGGGTCACTTTTTGGGTGTTTCCACTCTAGGGGTGCATGAGGGGGTCTTCAAATGCGACATGGCAACTTAAAATTATCCCAGTTACATCTGCGGTCCAAAATCCGTATGGCGCCCTGTCGTGTGCCCATACAGCAGTTTTATGACCACTTATGGGGTGTTTCTGTAAACTGCAAAATCAGGGTAATAAATATAGAGTTTTGTTTGGCTGTTAACCCTTTCAGTGTTACAGGATAAAATGGATGGGATATCTGCACAATTAAGTGAAATTTTACCTCCATTTTCCTTTAATTCTTCTGGAATACCTAACTAAGTAAAATCAGTTTTGAATAATTTAAGCATAGGTTCTAAAATGGAGTCATTTATCGATGATTTCTACTATGTAAGCCAAACAAGGTGACTTCATAATTGAATTGGTACTTAAAAAAGTGGGTTTGGAAATTTTCTCTAAAGTTCAAAGCCTTCTATCGTCCTGAAAAAAAAAATGACATTTACCAAATTATGCCAAAAGAAAGACATATGTTGAATGTTAAATAATTATTTTATGAGCTATCACTGACCGTTGTAACAGCAGCTGCTGTATGTTGCTGTTTCCCCCACTTATCGCCGTGGTCAGCGATGGTCCTTTTCGTCCACCTCCGCTCCACAGTTTCCACTCAGCCCTGGCCACAGCATGCTTGCTGCTGGTTTCTTGTTACACTGCCCTAGGGGTGACGCGCATCACTACCTGGGCTGGATCATGTGACCTCACTGACCAACCCTGGCTCTCCTGCATGTACTAAAGTGGCTCAGCCCCCTTCCCTGATGCCTCCAGTGTCCTTGTGCTTGCTAAGCTCCTGATACTCACATGTGCTCCTGACTTATACCTTGTTTCTGGATTCTGCTACCTGTCTGATCCCTGCCTGCTTGCCTTGACTCTCCTGTTGTTGACCCGGGTTACCTGACCTGTTCCTATGTCGCCTCTGCCTCATCCTTCGCTCCTGCACTGTTGCTCCTGGTAACCACTCCGCCTGCATGACTACGCTTGTACTTCTGGTACCTACTTGGGTACCTCCTGGTCCAGTTGCCTCATGTGCCTAACCTCCTCAAAAGGTAGCAACCTGGTGTTCCCCTCGGGAAAGTCTATCCCCACCATCAGGGGTACTGTGAAGAATCAATGGATTCACTTAGACCAGTGATGCCCAACCTACGGCCCGCGGGCCAAATGCGGCCTGCGAAGCCGTATCATGCGGCCCGCACAGTAACGGGACTTTATCAGCGCAGGGCGTGCTGCGAACGGCACAGGCAGCAAAGCGACGCTGCCTGTGCCTGAAATAACCAATAGCAAAGCTCCAGACAGCAAGGAGCTTTGCTATTGGTAAGTTTGGGCGGGTGCTGGAGCGATAGAGCGCCCTGCTGTAGGAGAAGCCGGGAGATGAGAGGAGGAGGGGCCAGCTCCTGGTGGTGTCGGGCACAGTGCGCAAGCATGGCGGTGGAGGATCTGACTGAAGCCTAAAGCCAGACATCAAGGTAGACCTGCAGAAGGTGACAGCGCAGTATGTGATGCATACATGTGTGTAATGTATGTAGGGCAGTGTGTGATCATCACATACTGCACTACATACATTACACACCTGTATACATCACATGCCCAATCACAGTAATAATGCCAAGATATTTGCCCTCTTCACAGCCCGTTCCCCCTCACAGTAATAATGTCCAGATATGTGCCCTCTTCACAGCTGTAATACTCACATGTGCCCCCTCACAGTAGTTGTGCCCTCTTCACAGTAGTTATGCCAGATATATGCCCTCTTCACAGCTGTAATGTTCACACGTGCCCCCTCACAGTAATAATGCCCAGATATATGCCCCCTTCACAGCAGTAATGCTCACACGTGCCCCCTTATAGTAGTTATGCCCTGATGTGCCCTCTTCACAGTAGTTATGCCAGATATATGCCCTCTTCACAGCTGTAATGTTCACACGTGCCCCCTCACAGTAGTTATGTCCAGATTTGTGCCCCCTCACAGTAGTTATGCCCTTATATGTGCCCTCTTCAAGTGGTAATGCTCACACGTGCCCCCTCACAGTAGTTATGCCAGATATGTGCCCTCTTCACAGTAGTGATGCTCCCACGTGTCCCCTCGCTGTAATAATGACCAGATATGTGCCCTTTTCACAGAAAAAATGCCCGGATATATGTTCCTTCACAGTAGTAATGCTCACATGTGCCCCCTCACAGCTATTGCATTTCTTTCTGGCAAAGGTACCTGGTTCCGGCCCGCGAAATTTATACCAAGTCTAGTGCGGCCCTCAGACGAAAAATGGTTGGGCACCACTGACTTAGACAATGCCCTTAGAGGAGGTTGAACATGTGGCACAGTGTGTTCACACCCGCTGGTTCGTGACATCCGTCTTAAAAGCAGAGAAATTAAAATGTAGAAAATCGTGAATTTTTCCAAATTTTCTGTAATTTGGGGATTTTTTTTCAATAAATAAAAGTAAAACATATTGACGTAAATTTACCACTAACAGGAAGTACAAAGAATCACTTAAACGTAAAAGCATTCCAGAATTATTACCTCATAAAATAAAACCTGTCTTGGTCCTTATGGTGAAAACTGGCTTCATCCTGAAGGGGTTAAAGATCCAGCATCCACTTTTCTGAAGCGGTTAAACAAGACAGCATCGTACCTCACAAAAAAAAATTTAATAAGAGGTTATGCAACAGTTAGCAATTAGATAATTGGACATTTTAATGTGTCCTATTTCTGCATTATATAACTCCTTAAGGATAGCCGCTGTACATGTACTGTGGATGTCTGGACTTTTTAATGGTGCTGAGTGGGAGCGCTGCAGCTGCCAGATGCCTGCTGTTTTACACTCAGAAGCAATGTCCGTTATCAGTGGACATTCAACTTCTCAGAAGCGGTGGAAAATTTCAAGGGATCTGTTTGGTTTGCTATGGCATTATGAAGTCTTTGAGGTCTGCCATAGTGAAGTTTCTATAGAGCCCTCCCTGTGGTGTATGGTTCCCATTGCAAAAAAACAGCTGAATTCAGTATGGCAGGTCTCGAAATAGCAGCTGAAAATGTTTTTCACCAAATAGTGCAGCGTCCTTCTCAATTCATACTTCAACCCAGTAAGCCACTCTTGAAGAGTGAGCATACCTTTGCTGCAGCATTTTAAGGACCACAAAGAATGACCTGTATGGAAATTACTACTCAATACTGAATTCTTGACCAATTACCACCTGCAAATTCAGCCTTGGAATACATCCTATATTGAGGACTGCACTTTCGGACCTGTACTGATTGCATCCTCCGCCTTCTTCTGTTGCGAAGCATCCGAGTCACGTGGGACGCCACTTAGGAGCACAGCATATAACGTGGGACGCCGCGTGAAGGGAGACTGCTGGTCAGTTTAGCCGCCAAAGAGCGGTAAAAACGCGAACTTTATATGATCTCACAAAGGGATACAAGTGTATGCAAGTTGGTCTGGATATACTGCTAAAGCAGAGTATTGTCGTGAATAGAGGGGAGGACGATACAGTCACAAAGACACATATAGACTTAATGCTTCAACTTGATGCAGTGCAATAGCAACCAACACATCAGTGTGGCTCCATATTTTGGGTACAGCGCTATATTTGTCTGAATCGCAACCACATAAGGACATTGTGGTGTGGCGCTATACTGGTCTGAATTGTAACCCCACAAGTCTATTTTTTCAGTACAGTTTATATATTAGTGTGGAACCGCAGCTTGCACACAGAATTGAATTATAGCCAATGTCAAGAAGAAACGTTTGGGGTTTTAGTTTTTGCCATTAATGAAAACATGGTGCTTGATTAATGGTTGTACCCCGAGAAATTCAACAGCCAGTTATTATTTGATGTACTGGTAAGGTAAATAAAAAAAACAAAAACATCATTACGTTTGAGGATTCCTCTCAGTTGAAAGACCCCATGGAAACAAAGGCAGATAGCCGCCTGCACAAATTATGGGAAACGGCAATCTTTGGTCTAAAAAATTAAATATAGCAGCAAGATTGGTAGCCAGATCAGTGTATTTTTGGCTAAATTAACTAGAAAATCACCTAAAAAATAAAGCACATAATAGATTCTATACTCTTGCAAAAGTCAGCAACAGCTTTTGTAGTTGACGCTTCAGCAGATCGGTCAGATTTTAAGCAAAAGATGCAGCACTCTAATGCAGCTAGAAGAGCGCTCTGGATGAAGTCTTGGACAGGAGTTAAAACTTCTAAGATGAAATTGTGTTCCATAGCTTTTTCAGGGGGTTCCTGGGGAAAAAAAAACGCTCAGGAGGAAAGAAATGATGGGGCACTGGAGTTACCACAAGGGTGGACGAGGAAGAGGATTTCTCCTCAATCCTTAAAATAGACCAAATGAAAAACAATTGGGATTGGGGGGAATTTAAAGAATTTTCTATCACAATGGAAGATGGAGATATCAAATCCTTGGGCCCTGAATATTGTGAAAAAAAAGATATAAAATAGAATTCTCTTCTCCCCAAAGAGATTCTTGAGCACAGCCCACAGATCAGAATTGTCCAAAAAGAAAATATTGAAAGGAGGATCTTCTAATGTTAGGAGTCCTAGTCCAGGTTCTAATATCTCACCAAACGCAAGGTTACTACTCCAATGTTTTTCTTGTGACAAAACCAGATGGTTGTTACTTCCCAAAAAAAAAAAAAAGATATTAGTGTTGATTGAGCACCAAGGTGCTCTGGTGCTCGAGTAGAACACTTTGGGATGCTCGGGTGCCCTACAGACCACAATGGAAGTTAATGGGAAAACCCAAGCATTGGGTGTTAGCGAAATTTCCTTACCCCGTGCTTACAAGCACGTGTATCAAGCTCCTTTTGTGTAAGGAAAGGCCACACTAATCCAGTAATCAGATAAGATGCTTCATGGTTGAGAGCCCTGGTGAGACTGCCCTCCTCAGACCCTTTCTTTATTTAACCACACAAAGCGATAACAAATAGGAAGTGGCCAGGCCCAACACCTGACCACTCCCTTCAGGTACAGTACAGTCATACAGGAAGTGATGACACACACACACACACACACACACAGAAAGAATACCACAACGTGTCTTAGTTACCACTAGGGGGGAATCTTGTTCAGCATCGATCAGATCAAATGCCAAGCAAGATTCACCAGGATTCTCATGTGGACCTACTTATAGGAATTGAATCATCACTTGCACGCATTGGAAATAACGATTGCACGTTCCTTTTGTATATCGTTCTCTTAACAAATGCATACACGCCAAGCCAATAAATCCGCTCTTTGGGGCGTGGGGCCCCAGCCGGCATTTATCCATTCGCCAAGAAAACACTGCTTGCTGTGTCTCTATATCCGCAGCAAGATATCCACCTCCAGTGGTTTGCACATTGAGAGACATGATGACAAAACATGACATTTTAGAAAACACATCCTAATAAAATTTCCACAACAGTCCCTCCTCTGTCATATGCTGCTCAGTGTCCCTCGATGATTAATCCTCAGCATCTGGTCCATGGTTTGGTCTTCAGGGCATCTCGTCTATTCGGGAACTTGGTCGGTTATACATCAGGCATATAGAATGAATGGAAACAAAAAAAACATAAATACATGCCCGGATCCAATGGAAAACCAGTGAGCCCTAAGACCTCCCAATCGGCTGCAACGTAAGATTCAGGGACAAGCTTTACCAGGACACATGACCCTCTGACATTAGGGGGAATTACCTTATAAATGGCTAACCCGCATAGGAAATGGTACAGACCTGTCTACTCCAAACAAGAACTTTTGACAGTCACGGGCCTCTAGTAATAACTGCCTCACAACTGGAGGACCCCACCAACCTATCTCCTTTACCTCCTCTGCTGGCCGCCTAGCTGCCGGACACCCATACAGGATTAACAAACAAGGAGCCGGAGCTACTATTAAACCTATATCTGATATTACCGTCTAGGATGTGCTATTAACAAATGTCTTCTTGTGGCCCTTGCCAATTTGAGGTGCCTTCCCTTCCTAAGAATGAAAGTAAACAAAAGTGATACTCCTCATGCTTTGACGTAGTTGAGCAGCTTCTTGCAGTGTCTGGTGTGGATCCAGTTGTCTCGTCGTCATCGGCAGCACCTGGAATGGCCCAAGATATCCTGGCTCTAGTCCTGTCTTCAGATGTTTCTTTAGCACGACCCAATTACCTGGTTGACTAGAAAGAACACTGGTTATTGAGTCCAGGTCTGGGAGAATCTCCCGAACCCAGTGGTGGACATTAGGTGATAACCCGTGGGGCTGCCTGGGGGCATCCCTGATGGAATAAAGGGCTAAATCGGTACATTCAGGCCATCGATCAGCCGTGATTTCTCCTAGCAAAAATCTGTCCCAAATACCGTCAAAGAAAAAGAAGCAGTCTTGATGGTTCTTGACCTGATTATTGACACTTGATGTTTGAAAATTGCTGTTTTCTACACCACTTTTCCCCCCTTCTCATCGTCCTCAAAACCAGGACAAAGAGAAGCTGGATTCAGCATGGTGAATCGTCTCAAGGTTAGATGGAGAGATGAGGGTGGGATGAGAGAGATAGAGAGAGAAAGATAGATAATTGCATTGGTGACAGCAGAGACATCTGAAAAAAAACTACAACAGTCTAGGTGGATGCTGCCTGTCTTAACAGAGTTAGCTCAGAAAGAGCCTCTTCCACTTCAGGAACTATATCACCAATTGCGGCTACCCCTTCTCATCCAGGCCAGATGTACATAATGCGGTTACTCCGGACTGAAACCGCCCTCTGTATCCCCTGCCGGTTTACTGCCATTATTGTCTTTTGAAGCCAAAGCTGAGCTACATCTTTCCAGGTACCCTTGGACCATCTACACCAGGCATGCTCAACCTGCGGCCCTCCAGCTGTTGCAAAACTACAACTCCCAGCATGCCTGAACAGCCTACAGCTATCAGCCTACAGCAGGGCATTGTGGGAGTTGTAGTTTTACAACAGCTGGAGGGCCGCAGGTTGAGCATGCCTGATCTACACCATTCTTTAAGGGTCTTTGTGGCCTTCACCCCATAACTAGATCTCAGGTAGTGAGCAGCCATCTGACCCCATCGAGGGGACTATTTTTTTCCCCCCGAACATGGATTTACCACTACCCATCCTTGATTAACCAAGCGATTACAAGTGTTGCCTGCGTCCAGGGACACTCTATTCGACCGTACACTGAGAGCACCGCCCGGATTCTCGCGGTGCGTCTCTCCGACTTCTTACAAAGCCTACGTCGGACAGCTAGAAATCTCTTGCAATGAGAGCGGCCTAGTGCTACTCTCAATGCTATTTCTACTCCCACAGGGCCTTTCGGCCTAAGGTCCTCTTGCTGGATTCCCAGTATGCCTTCTGAAGGCTATACACACAGCTGAGCTACGCCTGTGTTTGGCCACCTCAGGCTGCTAATAAACGAGACCCACTTTTTCTCCAGCCCAACATGGCTCCTCCAGTCAATCTCCTGCTGATAAAATAAAAAGAAATTCGGGGTTAACCTCTGGTGGTGGTGTTAAAGAGAGAAGAGTCCTGGAGTGTAGAACTGTCACTTAGAAAAGAAAAATTGGGACAGTCATTTAAAAACACACACAGACAACAACAAATAAAAATAAAAATCCCAGATTGAATGCTGCTTCCTATACCATTATTGTTTAACTTTGCTGGTATTAAAGGAGCATGCAATCTGTTAAAAAAAAAATCATATTGCCAGTGCGAACAATGTACAAAGAGAGGTGGGATTGTCCCCATATACAATCCTCTCATCACATTGTCTCACAATAGCAGCTACTTTCTTTCTATATAGTGCAGGCTTCTGGGGAGAAAAACAAAACAACAAAAATTACATTTAGAATTTGGCAAACCTGACTGCACATTACGTTATTAAATTTAGAGGCTTCTCCTTTAAAAAAATAAAAAATTTTAAACAAACAATATAGAAAGGTCCTCTAATATCTAGTTATTGCCTGCAGGGAAAAATACAGTTAAAACCGAACATCTAGGTCCTTCTGTAAATCTCTAGGTTTCCCTGAAAGACAAAACTAGTTAAACATGAATAACTCAGTCAGAACCTCCTCCAGAGGGGTTCACATTGGAGGTCCCTCTTATAAAAGTACATTTTAACTTTAAAACAAAACCTTTGCAGCACATTCAATGTAGGACTGAATTAACATATCAATGTCTTGGAGGGTTCACCTGAAACCGTAAACACTGGCAAGAGAACTTCTCCCCACCCAGCCATTGAAATGCCAATTTGCCCAGCCTCAAACCAGCATCAGATTCATCTTTACAATTGAGCAGGATTTAACATTACAAGCTTACAGTTCCTCCATTTTATTCCTAATACAATAGTAAACTGGTTCACAAAGACCTCAATAACATCTCTTCATTTTCCCTTACACAAAATGAGAAACTCTGCTAAATTCCAGGAGCCGATCTATTTCCTCTCTAAGCTTCACATTTTCACACTGGGATTTCAAATCCGCTTCCTGGATCCATGACCTTCGCTGTCCATAGCTTCTATGCCTTTGAGAAAAACCATGTCTGCGACCATCCCCTCACCTTGCTGAATAAACAACTTAGCTCCTAGGAGTGGTTCTGAGGTACTTAACATACCTCTGTCTGTTACCATTAGCAACATCACAATACCTTGCAATGTGCCCAAATTCTCTGCATGCAAAACAACGAATAGCTTGTCTCCCTGCACAAAACCTTCTCTGAACACATGGTGACCTGCCTTGCTGCACAATATTTACCATCCTAGCTTGAGTAGGTCCCACACTACTATCTGAATTAAGTCCTCTTACCACGGACTCATCTGAGGAATCGTCTGCCTCTGGATCAATACTTCCAACTGCAGGGTCAGATAAAGTGTCCATCCCTGAGTCGGCTTCAGAATCTGATTGAACTTCCTCAGACTTCTCCATACTTACCGCCAATATGTTCTCTGTAACCCCAGAATTATTACACTCTAACGGTTCCTTCAATACCTCTGGCTGCACTAAGCACTGAGACTGTTAAGCTTCTGTCCTCCTGCAGAGGGCAGATAATTCCCTCACAGCACACTGTGCATGCGCCAGGCTCTCAGACAATTGTTCATTTTCCCTTCGCAGCTCAGAATTACATCTCACAGTACATTCATACTCAGCGAAAGCTTCAGCTGCCTGTTGGACAAGAACTCTCAATTTAACAATTTCCGCTTTTAAATCTTTCACTTCTCCTTCCAAACTCAGCCTCAGCAGACAAAACTCTTGATATTTGTCCCCTATCCACTCTGCAGCAAAAATCAGACCATACTTGCCTTCACGTTTGCGCCATTTTCTGATACCCATCAGATGTCCTACACAATTCTGAGCCTCCAGCCATGGATCAGTAGATCCCTTCATAGCTTGGAGAATGGCCGCCGTGTTCCTCAACTTTCCAACTTCCCTATAAATACTGTCCATTGTACAGCGATACACATCACAATGCTTGCTATAAAAAGACTATCAATCACTAGCACAAAACTTGCCAAACCAAAATCACAGTGTTCACAGGTTACAGAAAGACAAAATAACTATACTGGACAAAACTGATATTTTGGGCAAAAACAAACAAATCACTTTCTATAGACACCAAATTAAAAACTAAAAGTAAACCGGCTCAAACCAAAAGTAATCCCTTATTAAAACCTGCAGCACCAAACTAATCAAGATGTCTGCCAAAAACACATGCTCTTCACACAAAGCAAATCAAGATGGCCGACAAAACCACATGGCATGGTCTTACACATCGGAAATCAAAGATGGTGTCTCCCAAAATCCAGCAACAGAAAAATCTAATTAAACCAGAGCAAACTTCCACTCTGAGGGTGATTTACAGGCTAACAGCATAGAAATCTAAATGTTATCTCTCCTGTACAAGCACTAAAAATGTTTCCTCTACAAACCAGAATCACTTATTACAAAATCCCACTAACATAAAAGTTACACAAAAACAAAGTTATAACGAAAAACCACAATCCTCTGTACTGGTCAGCACAACCATCACAATCTGACCATACAACCTCTGTACAATTACCTCAGATCCACCAACTATACAAAGAAAAGCACTTATCTCGTCCTTACACAAAGAAAGCGAAAACGTTCTTTTTCCAAGCAGAAAATTTCCTCTGACACAGCAGACAAAATTATACTTTTCTCCCTCCTTTTATCTGCTGTGCAGAGCAAAAATCAGTTGAATCCTTACCAGCTCGCCATCTGTTTTGGGCATCATCTGGAAACCCACAACACTGGTTCATAAGAAAAGGTCAGAAATTGATGGCAACACCACCAAAATGGTTCTAGAACAGCATGGGGAGGATATCTATATGCATCTTGGACTCACAGGTCACTGCTGGGAACGATGTTGTCCGAGTAGTACGAAACTTTTACAGACTGACAATAATATGCACAAAATCGATCTTAGAGAAAAATTGTTAGGAAACCTTCTTTTCTGTATATTTACTTGTATATAAAGTGCAAGTGCTGCCAAAAATTACAAGCAAGAGGCACTCCGATCCAACCTGTATATCACACAAAGGAAGGCCACATTGTGGGGCAATTGTTCAGGCAGTGGGACTCCTACACTCATAAAGCCTATGCACTAAGTGAAAGGGCTGCCAAAAAGTATGGGACTGGCACTCCAGTACACCATTTATTACACATAAAGGAGGGCATCATACACACCCTTGAAAAATTATGATTAATGGGCTGCTGGTGACCCTCAAAAACATTAGGAGCAAGGGCTTGCTGCTGATCTGACCATCTAAAACATTAGTGCCGAGGATCTGCTGCTGAGCTGACCATCTAAAACATTAGGGGTGAGGGCCTGCTGGTGACCCTCTAAAACATTAGGGGTGAGGGTCTGCAGCTTGGCAAAAAGGAAGATTGAACCTTATACCCTTTTTTGTGGTGGAAGGGGTGCATGGGAATACAGTGTATTCAATACACCATAAAAGCCACATTTATAGTGCATTTATGTTCAGCGCTTTCCTCTGGTGGAGAAGAGTAGTCAGGGGCAATCCAGGCCTTGTCAACCTGTCAGCATTTTCAGTTGAAAGGCGGATGCACTTATCAGTTGTTATGCCCCCAGTAGCACTAAATACCCGCTCTGACAAAAACGCTGGCAGCAGGGCAGGCCAGCACCTCTTAGGCGTAGGGCGCCAGTTCGTGCCACGTGTCAAGCTTGGACACCCAATAGTTGTAAGGCACAGTGGGATCCCTGAGGTTGCTGACACGATCTGCTACGTACTCCTTCACCATCTGTCAAAACTTTTCCTCCTTGTTACTCTAGGCCGCGCATCAAGGTGAGGGTGCTGGCGGAGTGTCATGAAACTGTCCTAGGCTTTGTAGAGTGTTTCCCTGCCTCTGTTGGAACTGCTGTGTGTTCCCCTCGTCTCCCCTACTTGGTTGCCCAGGAAACTACGTACTCTGCCGCCAGTGTTGTCGGCTTGAAATTTTTGGAGCAATTTTTCCACAAGGACCTTATGGTATTGCACCATTTTACTAGTCCTCTCCACCACAGAAATAAAAGGTCAGAAGTTGTCTTTGTAGCAGGGGTCGAGAAGGGTGAATAACCAGTAATCGCTGTTGGCCAAAATGCATATAACGCAAGGGTCACGGGAAAGGCAGCATAACATAAAGTCAGCCATGTGTGCCAGAGTCCCAACAAACAAGACTTCGCTGTCCTCTTGAGGAGGATGACTCTCAATCTCCTCATCCTCTTCCTCCTCTTCTGCCCATCCATGCTGAACAGATGGAATAAACCTGCTATGGGTACTGTCCTCTGTAGCAGAGGCACCCCTCTCCTGCTCCCCCTCCTTCTCCTCCTCATCATTCAATTTGCGCTGAGAAGACAAAATGAGGGTGGTCTATCACCCTGTGTACTGTCTTCCCCCATTTCCACCACTTCCACATGCAAAGCGTCCGCCTTCATTGTGAGCAGCGAGCCTTTCAGTAGACACAGAAGTGGGATGGTTACGCTGATAATAGCGGCATCGCCGCTCACCATCTGTGTTGATTCCTCAAAGTGGCGTAAAACCTCAGAGGTTAGACATCCATGCCCACTTGTCGCTTTTGAAGAGCGTAAGCTGACTGGAGAGGTGACGACCATGTTGCAGCTGGTATTCCACTACAGCCCTCTGCTGCTCACAAAGCCTAGCCAACATGTGGAATGTAGAGTTCCAGCGCGTGCTCAGGTCGTACATCAGTCGGTGAGCTGGCAATTGCAAGCACTGCTGCAGCGTTGACAGACCTGTGGTAGTTGTAGATGACTTTCGGAAATGGGCACACACGCGGTGCACCTTCACCAGGAGCTCAGGCAAATTGGGGTAGGTTTTGAGAAACCGCTGAACCACTAAGTTAAACACGTGGGCAAGGCATGGGATGTGTGTGAGCTTGCTGAGCTCCAAAGCCGACACCAAGTTACGGCCATTATCAGACACAACCATGTCTGTTTGTAGGTTGAGTGGTGAGAGCCACAGCTCAGTCTGGTCCCTTATATCCTGCCACAGCCCTGTGGCGGTGTGCTGTTTGTCACCCAAGCAAATTAGTTTTGGCATGGCCTGTTGCTGCTTCCCCACTGCAGTGCTACACTGCTTCCAGCTACTGACTGATGGCTGACTGGTGTTGCAAGATGAGAATTCGGAGGTGGAGGTGGAGGAGGAGAAGGGGCAGTTGCAGCCACTAATGTAGGTGGTGCTGGAAATCCTGATGGAAGTAGGGCCCACAATCCTTTGCGTCGGTAGCACCTGTGCCATCCCAGGGCATGACTCGCTCCCGGCCTCTACAATGTTCACCCAGTGTGCCGTCGGGGAAATGTAGCATTCCTGGCCAAAAGCACTTGTCTATGTGTCAGTCGTTAAGTGGACCTTCCCAATAACTGCGTTGGTCAGGGCGCGGGTGATGTTACGGGACACATGCTGGTGTAAGGCGGGGACGGCACAACGGGAAAAATAGTGGCGGCTAGGGACTGAGTAACGAGCAACGACCACCGCCATCAGGCTGCAGAAAGCTTCAGTGTCCACAAGCCTAAATGGCAACACTTCCAGGGTCAGCAATTTGGAAAGGTGTGCATTTAGTGCTATGGCCTGTGGGTGGGTGGCTGGGTATTTGCGCTTTCGTTCAAAGGCTTGGGGTATGGACATCTGTACGCTGCGCTGGGACACAGAAGTTGATGTGCTAGCTGATGGTACTTGCGAACGTCCAGGTGCAGGGCTGGAGGCATCTGGGCTTGCGTCTTGGACAGGGGATTGGCCAGCATGTAACACACGGGGTGAGGAGGCAGTGGTGTGACCCGCAGACACCGATTGTGGACCCAGGTGTTCGGCCCACCTATTAGGGTGCTTTGATGCCATGTTGCGGATTGTGCTGGTGGTGGTGAGGTTGCTAGTGTTCACACCCCTGCTCATTTTGGTACAGCACAGGTTGCAAATGACAATTCTTTTATCTTCCGCACTTTCCTCAAATTAGCGTCAGACTGCGGAACACCTACCCCTTGGCAAGGGAGATTGCCACAAGGGGGTGCTCCGGGGGACAGTTGCGGGCCTGTTTGGTGTGGCCCGCCTTCTCTCTTTTGCCACCCCACTGCCTCTTCCAGCCTGTTGCGGTGCTGCAGATCCCTCCCCCTCGCTCTGCTTGCCACCTTCCCAGGTTGGGTCAGTGATTTTATCTTCCACTTCCTCACTCTGGTCATCCTCCTGACTTGTTGACCTAACAAGAACCTCACTTATTGACAACTGTGTCTCATCCTTATCATCCACCTTGTGAAACACTAATTGCCTCTACTTCTGACTGTGGATGCTCAAGGGTTTGGGAATCCCTGCACAAGATCTCCTCATGTCCCTCTTCAAGTGGGTTTGGCGAGAGGCCCAAATCGAGGAATGGAGATGAAAAGAGCTCCTTGGAATATCCAACTGTGGGATCACTTGTTTGCCAAGACTCTCCATGGTGGGAGGAAGGAGGATCAGGGTGAGGATTCTGTTGACCAGACTCTTAGCTACTGAGACTGGACTTTGTGAAGATAGGGTGGTGATTAACCGACTGGAAGCATTATCTGCTGCAATCCAGCCGACCACCTGGTCACACTGGTGTGACTTCGAGAGTGGTATCCTGCGCCACCCTGCAAACTGGGACATGAAGCTAGGTATCGTGAATGAGTGTTTCTTGTGCTCTCAGGCACAGTTTCACTGCGCCCAGGGCCACGACCTCTGCGTGCACCATTAGCAGCATGGCCACTTCCCCGTTCCTTACTGCTCACCTTGAGCATGTTAAATAGTATATGTGCTTGCAAATATGGCTCACTTACAGTAGCGCAGGTTTTGTAAATGTTTGTGCAAATAAATTACATTGAATGTCACAGATATTTAGGATGCGCAAAAGTTATACAGGTGATGTAGCTCAGGTAATGTCGCTGTCAGCAGCGGCCAAATAATTGCGCTGAATGTCAGATATTTAGGATGCGCAAATGTAAGATGTCAGGGTCAGCAGCGGCCAAACAAATGCACGCAATTTTGCTCAGCTTGTGCTAATAATATATATAGCAGCCAGATAAAACAATAGTCCTCAAAAGGACTTTTGGGTCTCTAACACCTTTTAACACTAAACCCTGCCTAAAAAAATAATAATTCCTGTCTCTAGACTGTCTGTCCCTACTGCTGCAGCTTGCCCTAACTAAGACTGAGCCGAACCACGTGTTATCGGGTGCTGTATAGCACCCGTAGACGCGTTCCGGCCAGCCAATCACTGTAATGGCAGTAACCAACATGGCTACGGCATTACAGTGAGTGCCAGTACTTCCCCACATGTTTATTGGCTGCGTAGCCAACAAATGTTCGGGGAGGAGACTCGATCATCACACTCGAGCACATGCAGTATTCGGCCGAACACTGCGATGTGCCGAGCATCGCGATGCTCAAGTCAAAATAGTGTTCGGCCGAGCATGCTCGCCGAAAACTAGATATTATTATACAGGGTTCCATTACTCATTCCCATCCAGAACTCTTCAAGTTGACTGCATGGATCCTGAGTCCGACATTCTAAGGCTACTTTCACACTAGCGTTTTCAATTCCGCTATTGAGATCTGTCATAAGTTCTCAATATCGGAAGAAAACGCTTCAGTTTTGTCCCCATTTGTCAACAGGGACAAAACTGAACGAAACAGAATGCACCAAAATGCATTCCATTCCGTTTGGTTGCGTTCCCATCACATTTTCTCTGACACAATAGAAAACTGATCCGTTCCCCATTGCCTTTTAATGGTGTTAATGATGGATCAGTCATGGCTATATAAGACATAATACAACCGGATCCATTCATAACAGATGCATGCGGTTGTATTATTGTAACAGAAGCGTTTTTGCAGATCTATGACAGATCCTCAAAAAACGCTAGTGTAAAAGTAGGCTAAGACATCAGGGGTTTTCGGAAAGTGTAATATCCCCACTAAAATCTAGTAGGAAGACCGTTACATCAGCAACTTATTTGAAGATCTGGAGAAAATTATGTTCCTGGTCAGGTGAAGCAATTTTTGAATTTCTGCAAGGTCTAGACTTGGGTCTTAGACCCTCTTCCTTAGGCTACATGCACACGACCGTTGCCTGCCTCCGCGTCCGCTCCTCCTTGAAATTTTGCGTCCGTCAAAAAAAACGGATGACGGACCGTTTTTTTTGACGGATCCGATTTTTATGACAGATCTATTGTAAAAATGCCTATCCTTGTCCGCAAACGTGAAAAAAATAGGACATGCACTATTTTTTTGACGGAATGAAAACACTGATCACGGATGCGGAACCAAAACGGTTGACCATCCGCATTTTTTGACGGACCCATTGAAATGAATGGGGAAGCATCCTATCCGTGAAAAAAAACGGAACGGACGCGGAAACAAACAACGGTCGTGTGCATGGGGCCTTAAAAGTACAAATTTCCACACTCACAGATGGATAAAAACGTTTGTCAGGACAGCCTCTAGGTTATGACCTCTTATTAAACCTCTTGTCCCTTCTGGGGATCTAAACATTGTCCTCACATGACTTAAAAAAGGTCCCTTTGAACCATTAGACAACAGCTCAATTAAGTCCCTCTCTTGCAAAACTGCTTTCCTAATTGCCATCTCATCAACAAGACTAGGTGAGGTTCAGGCCTTCTCAATTCGTGAACCTGACCTCAAATTCCTACAGGATAGGATAGTTCTAAAACTTGACACAGGGTTTTTACCCAAGGTGGTAGCAGATTTCCATAGAAATCTAAAAATAATCCTACCCTCTATTTGCAATAATCCTAAAAATGCTAGTCAGCATCGGCCAAACAATTGCGCTGAATGTCACAGATATTTAGGATGCGCAATTGTAACACAACACAAATTGTGTGCAGTTTGGCCGCTGCTGACAGTGACACAACTTCTGCTACATCTGTAACATTTGCGCATCCTAAATATCCCGCAAATTGAACCAGAAGATTTTCTAGTTCAATTTACTGGAAAAAACAAAGGTAGAATGGTATCCAAAGCATCCATTGCTACATGGATTAGACAAACTATCTATAAATGTTATGATATCCAGGGTCTAGCTTCTCCAGTAAATATCAGAGCCCATTCCACTAGAGCTGTGTCTTCATCTTAGGCTGAAAAAGCGGGTCCATCTTTAGAACAGATCTGCAGGGCTGCTACCTGGTCCAAGCATTATAGACTCGATCTATCTTTGACATCAGATCTGTCTCCCTTAAAGATTGGTGACAGCTGTATGCGATCATGGTGGTGAATTGGAAAATCGTAATAAGTCTTAACGGTAATTCTGTTTCCATGAATCCACTATGATGGCACAATTCTCCCCCCCCCCCTCCCCCCAAAAAAAGTAATAAATAAATACATGAGACTTTTGAAGCTATATCTGTTCTTTATTGTTCCTGGGTATGATGCAATACTGGGAAAAAAAAAGGGGGATTTTATATATTTCGCTGGCACTAGAGTAATTAGTAAAACACTGGGGAATGGTGGTGGAATGGGGCAATTTAACCTTTCTCTGTTTCCTGCCCCAACAGAGGTAAGGGGTCAATCTCCAGTTGTATGCCGTAACGGTGGATTAATGGAAATAGAATTACCAGTAAGACTAATTCGAATTTTTATTTATTCATTTTTTAAAAAGTTTTTATTGTGTAAAATAAAAAAATATGTAAATTGTTTTTGACAAATTGAGTATCGCCGTGTCCGTAATAACCTGCTCTATGAAAATATCACATGATCTACTCCTGAAGATTAATGCGTAAAACAAAAATGGCATCACAAAAAGTGTAATACCAAGGGATTCAAAAGTCATATGTACCCCAAAATAGTAACAAACGGTCACCTCTTTCTACAAAATATTACCACCTAGATAAGACAATCGCCCAAAAAATAAAGAAAAGGCTTTCAGAAAATGAAGACGCAAAAACATTATTTTTTTTTCAAAAACGCTAGTTTTCTATCTTTTATATATAAAAAATAATTTCTGACTGTCTGTTGTCTGTTCCTAATGCACAGCCAATCAACTGTACCAATCTGCACCAAGTTTGGCACATAGGTGCATCAGGTGTCTGGGAAGATTTTAGACTGGGTCTCGGCTCTCTAGGATCAAAAAATATATTGGCCAATAGGTGTTTTAAGCTTCACTCACATTCTAACTGCCATAAACACAGTCACATGATCCTTTATATCCAGTACAAACTCGCAGGTCCTTTAATCTTGACGTACACAGCTACACCCGGTTTCTATAACAACTCAGCTATTTTCTTCACTGTTAGAGGTCACTGTCAGGGTTGCCAACGTCCTCAAATTTCTGGACAGTCTGTAAATATAGGCTACTTTTTTCCTGTGTTCGAAAAAAATTGTGGCTGTGACTTTTTTTTTTTTTTGAGGCTGGTGCTAGTTTTAGTGATTATTTTGGTGGTAATTATCTTTTCACAGCTCACAGTAAATACTATACTAGAGCTATAGACATGAATTACTTATATATTTTTTTTATTCATTATGGTTTTCCTGTTTGTGCATAAAAAATATTGGCTCTCTGTGATTTTAGGTACCCTGGCAACCCTGGTTACTGTTAGGCAGCAGGGTGCTGTGGCAGTCTTATATTAAGGGGACAGGGTGCTGTGGAGGTCTTTTATTAAGGGGGCGTGGGTCAGTGGAGGGCATTTTAAAGGGGAGGGGCCATGTGAAGGTCAAAGTTTAGGGGGTGGGCTGCTGTGGAGGTCAATGTTAATTGATAGTGTGCTGTGGAGGCTCAGTGTTAAGGGCGCGGGTCTCCGTGGAGAACACTGTTACGTGGGCGGGGGCCGGTGAAAGTCACAATTATTTGGGTGGGGTACTGTGGATGTCACTAATACGGAAGGAGTGCTGTAGAGGTCACTGTTAAAGGGACACTGTGGATATCTGTTAACTAAACACACAAGCATTAAATGAAATAGTGGAAATGTACCCATGTGAAGCCAGGTCATCCTGCTAGTCTCTATATATTGTCTGTCCATTATGCACGACTGTACCTATGTGCCAAATCTGGTACACATCGGTCCAATGTATGTCTGGGAAGGTTTAGACCGGGCCTCAGCTCTCTAGGATGTACCGTTCCTGAGATACGGTATTTCCAAAAAATGTATTGGCCAATAGGAGCTTGCATCCAATTGAAACTTATAGCTCCTTCAGTCATAGTAACTTAGTACATAAGGCCGAAAAAAGACATCTGTCCATCCAGTTCGGCCGCCCATCCTGTTAGTTGATCCAGAGGAAGGCAAAAAAAACCCTGTGAGGTAGAAGCCAATTTTCCCCACTTAAGGAGAATAAAAAATTCCTTCCCGACTCCAATCAGGCAATCAGAATAACTCCCTGGATCAACTATCCATCTCTAGCAGCTATAGCCTGTAGTATTATTACACTCCAGAAATACATCCAGGCCCCTCTTAAATTCCTTTATTGTACTCACCATCACCACCTCCTCAGGCAGAGAGTTCCATAGTCTCACTGCTCTTACCGTGAAGAATCCTTTTCTATTTTTGTGTACAAATCTCCTTTCCTCCAGACGCAGAGGATGTGCCCTTGTCACAGTCCTGGGGATAAATAGATGATGGGAGAAATCTCTGTACTGACCCCTGATATATTTATACATAGTTATTAGATCTCCCCTCAGTCGTCTTTTTTCTAAAGTAAATAACCCTAATTTTGATAATCTTTTAGGGCATTGTAGTTGCCCCATTCCAGTTATTACTTTAGTTGCCCTCCTCTCAACCCTCTCCAGCTCTGCTATGTCTGCCTTGTTCACAGGAGCCCAAAACTGTACACAGTACTCCATGTGTGGTCTGACTAGTGTTTTGTAAAGTGGTAGGAATATGTTCTCATCATGGGCATCTATGCCCCTTTATCTTATTGGCCTTGGCAGCAGCTACCTGACACTGGTTTTTGCAGCTTAGTTTGCTGTTTATTAAAATTCCTAGATCCTTTTTCATGTCAGTGTTACCGAGTCTTTTACCATTTAGTATGTATGGGTGACTTGCATTATTCCTTCCCATGTGCATAACTTTACATTTGTCAGTGTTAAACCTCATCTGCCACTTATCTGCCCAAGCCTCCAATCTATCCTGGTCCCTCTGTAGCAGTATATTGTCCTCTTCAGTGTTAATTACTTTACACAGTTTAGTGTCATCTGCAAAAATTAATATTTTACTATGCAAGCCTTCTACAAGATCATTAATAAATATATTGAAAAGAATTGGGCCCAGTACTGAACCCTGAGGTACTCCACTAGTGACAGTGACCCAATATGAGTGTGTACCATTAATAACCACCCTGTTTTCTGTCACTCAGCCAGTTACCCTCTTACAGACATTTTCTCCCAGTCCGAGCATCCTCATTTTATATACTAACCTTTTATGAGGTACAGTGTCAAATGCTTTGGAGAAGTCCAGATATACGACATCCATTGATTCGTCGCTGTCAAGTCTAGAACTTACCTCATAGAAACTGATTAAATTAGTTTGGCATGACCGATCCCTCATGAAGCCATGCTGATATGGTGTTATTTGCTTATTTCCGTTGAGATCCTCTAAGATAGCATCTCTCAGAAAACCACAACAGATGTTAAACTTACCAGCCTATAGTTTCCGGGCCCTGTTTTTGGACCTGTTTTGAATATTGGCACCACATTTGCTATGCGCCAATTCTGTGGAACATTTCCTGTCAGTATAGAGTCCACAAATATCAGAAATAAGGGTCTGGCTATGACATTACTTAATTCCCTTAGGATACGGGGGTGTATGCCATCCGGTCCTGGCGATTTTGCCGGTTTTAATTTTTTTAAGTCGCTGTTGTACTTCTTCTTGGGTCAGACAGGACACTTTTAGTGGGGGATTTATTTTTACATTCGGCATTTTATCTGATAGTTTATTTTTCTCAGTGAATACATTGGAGAAAAAAATATTTAACAGCTTTTGCTCTTTCTTCGTCCCTCTCTGCAACCCCCCCCCCCATTACTCTTTAACGGTCTGACACCTTCCGATTTATACTTTTTAACATTTATATAATTGAAGAACATTTTAGGGTTAGTTTTACTCTTTCTCTCAGACTCTCTCTAGCTTGGCCGCTTTTATTTGTTTTTTACATGTTCTATTTTTTTCCTTATAGTTTTTCAGTGCTTCCTCGCTACCCTCCTGTTTCAATGATTTATATGCTTTCTTTTTGTCATTTATTGCTTTCTTTACATTTCTATTTATCCACATTGGTTTCCTTTTGTTCCTTAACCTTTTATTCCCATATGGTATGTACCTCTCACAATCAGATTTTAGAATGCTTTTAACTCCTTAAGGACGCATGACGTACAGGTACGTCATGAGTAGTTCCGATCACTGCTGCTCAGCCGGCAGTGATCGGAACAAGGTACCGGCTGAAATCATTCAGCAGGTACCTTGTTACAATGCCCAGGGGGGTCCTGTGACCACCCCATATCGGCGATCGCTGCAAACCGCAGGTCAATTCAGACCTGCGGTTTGCAGCGCTTTGTGCGATCTCTGATCGGATCAGAGAGTTAATGCCCCCAAAGTGTTCATTTCTAACCCCCCCTGCAGCCCCCAATTATATTATGGCTGCGGGGGTGCAGGGGGGGGTGATTTCGGGAGGCCGGTGGTGCGGCGGGCGGGATCGCGATTTCAATCCTCCGCCCGCCTTCTCTGTAATGTTTCCCTGGTGTCTAGTGGATCTATCAGAGTGTCATCACATTGCTGACACTCTGATAGAAACGGCTGGCATCTGTGCTTGATTAGATGCCAGCCGTTTAACCCCTTCTATACCGCGGTCCGTACCGACCGCGGTATGGAAGGGTTAACAGGGATGGAGCTCCCTCCCTCTCCCATCGGGGGGCTGCTGTGCCTTTGCAGCCCCCTGACAGGATGGGATAGCAGAGGGAGGTGGCTCCACTCCCTCCCCATCCATCACCCGCTGCGCACTTATGGCAGTTGGTGACGGTTGCCATGGAGACAGGACGCTTTCAGAAGCGTCTTGCTCTCCATCGTGCTGAAAGTCTGAATAGACCTGCTAAAGGTCTATTCAGACTTTGTAAAGTAAAAAATACAGCACAGTGCACTATATAGTGTACTGTACTGTATTATACAGACACCAGATCCACTGGATCTACAAGAACCAAGTGGGTCTGGGTCAAAAAAATTGTAAAAAAGTGAAAAAAAAAAACATATCACCGAATAAAAATTAAAAACAAATAAAATACACTACACATTTTAGGTATCGCCGCATCCGTAAAATTCTGCTCTATAAAAATATCACTTGACTGAACTCGTCAGGTGAACGCCATAAAAAAAAAAAAAAAAAAAAAATGGTGTAAATAAGCCATTTTTGGCACCTTACATCACTAAAAGTGTATTACAAAGCGATCAAAAAAGCGTATGCCTCCCAAAATAACACCAATCAAACCGCCATCTCATCCCGCAAAAAATGAGCCCCTACCTAAAACAATTGGCCGAAAAATAAAAAAACTATGCTTAGACTAAAACATGATTTTTTTTGTTTCAAAAATGCTTTTTAGTGTTAAATGTAAAAAAACAACAACTAAAAAGTAGACATATTGGGTATCTCCACGTCCGTAAGAATCTGCTCTATAAAAATATCCCGTGACCTAACCCCTCAAGTAAAAACTGTAAAAAAGAAAAAATAAAAACTGTCAAAAAGCCATTTTTTTGTCACTTTACATCACAAAAAGTGTAATAGCAAGCGATCAAAAAGTCATATGACCCCTAAGATAGTGCCAATCAAACCGCCATCTCATCCCGCAAAAAATGAGCCCCTACATAAGACAGTCGCCCAAAAAATAAACTATGGCTTTCAGAATGTGGAGACACTAAAAAATATTTTTTTTCAGAAATTCTTTATTATGTAAAACTGAATCAGAAACCCCTAAAAAGTAGTCATATTTGGTATTGTCGCGTCCGTAACAACCTACTCTATAGAAATGGCACAAAATCTAACCTGTCAGTTCAACAATGTAATAAGCAAAAAATAAAAACGGTCCCAAAACAGCAATATTTTTTGCAAATTTTCCATTTTAATTCATTTTTCCAGTAACAAAGCAAGGGTTAACAGCCAAACAAAACTCAATATTTATTGCCCTGATTCTCTTGTTTGCACAAACACCCCATATGTGGTCGTAAACTGCTGTATGGCCAAATGGCAGGGCACAGAAGGAAGGGAACGCCATCTGGTTTTTGGAAGGCAGATTTTGCTGGACTGGTTTTTTTGACACTATGTCCCATTTGAAGCCCCCCTGATGTACCCTTATAGTAGAAACTCCAAAAAAGTGACCCCAATTTGGAAACTACGGGATAAGTTGTCTGTTTTGTTGGTACTATTTTAGGGTAAATAGGATTTTTAGTTGCTCTATATTACACTTTTTTTGAGACAAGGTAACAAAAAATAGAAATTCTGAAATTTCATCTCCATTTGCCAATAACTCTTGAGGAACACCTAAAGTGTTAACAGCGTTTGTAAAACTGGTTCTGAATACCGTGAGGGGTGTAGTTTCTTAGATGGAGTCACTTTTATGGAGTTTCTACTCTAGGGGTGCATCGGGGGGGCTTCAAATGGGACATGGTGTCAAAAAAACCAGTCCAGCAAAATCCACCTTCCAAAAACCATATGGCGTTCCTTTCCTTCTGCGCCCTGCAGTTTGGCCATACAGCAGTTTACGACCACATATTGGGTGTTCGTGCAAACTACAGAATCGGGGGAATAAATATTAAGTTTTGTTTGGCTGTTAACCCTTGCTTTGTTACTGGAAAAAATGGATTAAAATGGAAAATGTTCCTAAAAATCGAAATTCTGAAATGTTATCTCCATTTGCCATTAACTCTTGTGAAAAACCTAAAGGGTTAATTACGTTTGTAAAATCAGTTTTGAATACCTTGAGGGGTGTAGTTTCTAGAATGGGGTAATTTTTGGGTGGTTTCTATTATGTAAGCCTCACAAAGTGACTTCAGACCTAAACTGGTCCCTAAAAAGTGGGTTTTTGAAAATTTCTGAAAAATTTTAAGATTTGCTAAACTTCTAAGCCTTGTAACGTCCCCAAAAATGAAATAGCATTCCCAAAGTTATCGCTACATGAAGTAGACATATGGGGAATGTAAATCAATAACTTTTCTTGGCGGTATTACTATGTATTATAGAAGTAGAGAAACTGAAATTTAGAAAATTGCAAATTTTAATTTTTAAAAATTTTTGGTTAATTTTATATTTTTTTATAAATAAAAATGAAATTGTTCGACTTCATTTTACCACTG
Source organism: Bufotes viridis (assembly GCA_033119425.1). Lineage (NCBI taxonomy): Eukaryota > Metazoa > Chordata > Amphibia > Anura > Bufonidae > Bufotes > Bufotes viridis. Next base: position 87,711,871 of record CM065596.1, on the reverse strand, counting down.
TCATGAAGTACAATATGTGATGAAAAAACAATCTCAGAATGGCCTGGATAAGAAAAAGCGTTTTAAAGTTATCACCACATAAAGTGACACTGGTCAGAGTCCTTAGGGTGAAATAGGGCTGAGTCCTTAAGGGGTTAAAGATATCCCATTTTGTGGCTGTATTTTTATTTTTGAGGACTTCGTCCCAGTTAGTTAGGCCTATGACCTTGCTTAGTTAGCTAAATTTAGCTTTTTTTAAATTTGGTATTTTTGTTCCTCCCTGTAGAAATGCTCTTTTGAATGATAATTGGAAGGTTATTACTTTATGGTGACTATTTCCCAGGTGTCCCCCAACCTGCACATCTGTTCTGTCAGGTCTATTGGTTAATACTAAGTCCAGTATGGCCGTCCCTCTAGTCGGGTCCTGAACCAGTTGGGAAAGGTAATTGTCTTTGGTTATTGCCAAGAACCTGATTCCTTTATGCGATGTACAGCTTTCAGTTTCCCAGTCTATATCTGGGTAGTTGAAGTCCCCTATAATAACCACCTTATTATGATTTGCGACCTTTTATATCTCGTTTAGTAATAGATTTTCTGTGGACTCTGGTATATTAGGTTGTTTATAGTAAACTCCTATTAGTAATTTATTATTGTTTTTAGCTCCATGTATCTCTACCCACAGTGTTCATGACCCTCACTTATATCTTCTCGGACTGTGGGCTTTAGAAAGGACTATTACATAAAGGCAGTCCACTCCCCTCTCTGGTTTTGACGATCCTTTCTAAACAGACTGTAACCTTGTACATTAATGGCCCAGTCATAGCTATCATCCAGCCATGTCTCAGTTATTCCCACTATGTCATAGTCCTGCTCAAACATCACTAATTCAAGTTCCCCAGTTTTGTTAGTCAGGCTCGTCACATTAGTGTACATACAATTTAGAGGTTTTTGTATATTTTAAACCCTACACCTTTCCTTCTGAACTGTTTTAGTCCCTCCTTCCATTCCTCCCTAGTCCCACTACCTTCCTCCCGGTATCTATCTGCACTATCTTCCCCTCCTATAACGTAAGTACCCCCCCCCCCCTCCGAGTCTCTAGTTTTAACACTCCTCCAACCTTCTAGCCATCTTTCTCCCCAACATCTTCGCCATTGAGGTGCAGCCCGTCCCTATGATAGAGCCTGTAGCAGACAGAGAAGTCGGCTCAGTTCTATAGGAACCCAAACCCCTCCTTCCTACACCAGTTCTTGAGCCACTTGTTAATCTCCGTAATCTCCCGCTGTCTTTCTTGTGAAGCTCTTGGTACAGGCAGTATCTCTGAAAATACTACCTTTGAGGTCCTTGCCCTAAGCTTTTGACCTAAATCACTGAAATGACCTAAATCTTGACATACATGGTTACACCTGGTTTACATAACAACTCCGTTATTTTTCTTCTCTCTTGTGAAGGTCAATGTTAAGGGAGCGTGGTGCTTTGGATGTCACATTTTAGGAGGCAAGGGTGCTGTGGAAGTCTTATATTACATTGACAGGGTCCTGTTGAGGTCTTATATTAAGGGGGCGTGGCACAGTGGGGGTGGTCACTCTTAAAGGGGATGGGTCCTGTGCAGGTCAATGTTAAGGGGCTGACTGCTATATAGGTCACTGCTAAGGTGACGGTCTGCTGTGAAGGTCAATGTTAAGGTGGCAGGGCCCTGTAGAGGTCACTGATAGATCTCTGTGGAGGGTCACTGTAAAGGGTGTGGACCGCTGTGGAGGTCAGTGTTAAGGGGGCAGGGTACTGTGGAGCTCAATTTTAAGGGGGTGGTTTGCTCTAGAGGTCACTGTTAACCCCTTTGCGCACCTGGGCATAACTGTACGTCCAGTTGGGCAGTAACTTTGGCAAGGGTACTAATCTTAGGGGTCCCTTGTTGGTGATCGCTCTAATTGGTTAGTCTGTGTGCACTAACCAATTAGAGCATTAACATGTTTGCAGGATCTGATCTCCACAGATCCTGTCGATTAAGATAAGAGTATCTAGGCGCACCCCTTGGTGAGCCCCTTCTGTTCACCCAAGGGTGCACCTAGCTTTTCTGCTCCCTAAGGCGAAAACTAAAATTTCTTAACCTAATCTCTTCCCTCTAGCCCTCCTGTTAAAGACATACTTTGAAAACATTACATACAACTCTACAAAACCTAAAAGATAATACAGCGCCACATACTGTGCCCACTGTGCTTCCCAATTCTATACCACTGAAACAGATTGTCTCCCTTCTACTGCACCCCTCTTACTCCTACCTGTGCTACCAGAGGAAATCCTCTCACCTTGCCCCATTGGTGGTGCACCCCTGTGTGCCCCCATATGTCTCCCCCATCAGTCCCCCCCCCCCCCCCCGCCCTCTGTGCAGCAGTTTATTTATTTTTTTATGGCCGCAGCTCAGTTCCTGAGCCGTTGCTATAAGCAGAGTGTATCGGCTGTAACTTGCAGCCGACACTCTGCTGCAATCTGTGCTGGCACTGATCACATCCATTTAACCCCTTAGATCCCTAGGTCAGTAGTCACCCGCGGCATCTATGAGGTTAATAGAAGGAGGGAGCTCCTTCTCTCTTCTTTCGGGTTACCGCGCTGCTATGGCAGTGGCCAGATGGTTACCATGGCAACCAGACACCTTACAAAGGCTTCAGGCTTGCCATATATCTAAGCCTGACAGACCCTGCGGGTGTGTGGTCAGGCTTAGTGTCAGTGTAAAACTGATGGTTTTGGATATGGTCTTGGCTATGACTGCAAGAAAAAAATAAAAAATGGATTTCTAATAAGTGATTTAATGATATAAAAGTATATTAAAAAAAAAATAATCATTTGGTATCGCGATAACCGTATCAACATGTAGGACCCCATAAAAAATACTTGCAATTTTTGCACACTTTATCTCCCCAAAAATTAAATTTAAAATGATAAAAAACTCATATGTATCCCAAAATAATACTAATAATGCTAATAAAACCTACATCCCATCCTGCAACAAAACACGCCCCCTCACATAGCTACATTGGTGAAAATTTTTTATTTTTGACACAAAACTGAATTTTTGCTTAAAAAGTAGTAAAACAAAAAAAACATAAATTTGGTATCACCTGTATCAACTCACAGAATAAAATTATCATATCTCTATAGTAGGAACCCATGAAAAAAAAATTAAAATTAAAAAAAAATTTTGCACACTTTTTCTCACAAAAATGAAATAAAAAATTATAAAAAGTCTTATGTACCCCTAAATGGTACCAATAAAAACTTTCGCCGGTCCCGCAAAAAATAAGCCCTCACAGCGAAAAAGAAAAAAAGTTAGCCCTTAAAAACAATTTCCACAAATTAGAATATGCAGATGCTCTTTTACTTTTAAACCCTGCCATGCGCTCATACAGCAGTTTATGACAACTTATGAGGTATTGCTGTATCCAGGAGAAAGTGGGTAACATTGTAGGTTCCCTTTTCTCCTGTTACCCCTTGTGAAAATGAAAAATGTGAGACTAAAGAAACATTCTTTTGCAAAAATGTAATTTTTAATTTTCACAGCCTAGTATTTCTGAAATTTATTAAATGCTTGTTGGGCTAAAGCACTCACCTTGCCCCTCGATAAATTCTTTGAGGGGTGTAATTTCGAAAATATGGTTATTTTTGGTGGGTTTTCTTTATATGGTATCTTAGGGTCTCTTCAAATGGAACATGGCTCCCGAAAACTATTCCAGCAAAATCGGCGCTCCCTGCCTTCTGAGCACTTCCGTGTGCCCATGTAGAGGTTTACGATCACATATGGGGGCTTTATGCAAACTGCAGAATCAGGGTAATGGATATAGAGGTTCATTTTGCTGTTGACCTTTGCTGTGTTACAGGAAAAATGGATTAAAATATAAAATCTGCAAAAAAAAAAAGAAAATCTTAAATTTCATCTTCATTTTGCTTTAAAGGGCTTCTGTCACCCCCACTGACGAATTTTCACTAGCTGACATTAGCTACTTGCTAATGTCAGCTGAGTTCAAACATATGTTTAATATCTTTTTTTCTGTTTGCAATCTTCTTAAAAACTTACTTTTGTCATATGTAAATTAGCTTCGCTACCAGCAAGTTGGGTGGGTACTTGCTGGTAGCCGCCGCATCTTCATGGCCTTGGAACGCCCCCTCTTCTTTTGATAGACAGGGCCAGCGCGCTCTCCTCCTCTCGCTGGCCCTGTCTGCAGTTGCAATCCGCGCCTGCGCCGTCTCGGTCTTTAGTCGGCGCAGGCGCTCTGAATGAGGCGCTCGCTAGGCGCTCCGTCCTCAGTGCGCCTGCGCCGATGACGTCAGCGCTACACCCGGAAGAAAGACGCCGGCATCGCCTGCTCTTTACCAGGGATGCCGGCGTCTTCTCTTCCGGGTGTAGCGCTGACGTCATCGGCGCAGGCGCACTGAGGACGGAGCGCCTAAGCGAGCATCCTTCATTCAGAGCGCCTGCGCCGACTAAAGACCGAGACGGCGCGGGATTGCAGCTGCAGACAGGGCCAAGCGAGAGGAGGAGAGCGCGCTGGCCCTGTCTATCAAAAGAAGAGGGGGCGTTCCAAGGCCATGAACATGCGGCGGCTACCAGCAAGTACCCGCCCAACTTGCTGGTAGCGAAGATAATTTACATATGACAAAAGTAAGTTTTTAAGAAGATTGCAAACAGAAAAAAATATATTAAACATATGTTTGAACTCAGCTGACATTAGCAAGTAGCTAATGTCAGCTAGTGAAAATTCGTCAGTGGGGGTGACAGAAGCCCTTTAATTTTTATGGTACACATAAAGGGTTAACAAAGTTTGTAAAATCCGTTTTGAATAACTTAAGTGGTGTACTTTATAAAATGTATGGTTCATTTATGGGTGGTTTATATTATGTAAGTCCCTCAAAGTGACTTCAGAACTGAAACTTATAGAAAATTTGGTAAAAATATGCATTCCAAAGTTACTACCACATGGTCACGGAGGTGAAAAATTGCTTGGTCCTGAAGAGGTTAATGATTCGGGTGCTGCGGAGGACACAATTAAGGGGGTGGGGTACTGTGGAGGTCAATGTTGAGGTGCTCTAGAGCAGTGTTTCCCAACCAGTGTGCCTCCAGCTTTTGCAAAACTACAACTCCCAGCATGCCCGGACAGCCTTTGGCTGTGCAGGCATGCTGAGAGTTGTAGTTTCGCAACAGCTGGAGGCACACTGGTTGGGAAACACAGCTCTAGAGGTCACCGTTAAAGGGGAGGGCTGCTGTGAAGGTTAATATTAAGTAGGTGGTGTGCTGTGGAGGTCACCATTAAGGGAAGGGGTGCTGCAGAGGTCACTGGGAACATTTTGGATATCTTTTAACCACACACAAACCTTAAATGAAATGGTAGAAATATACCAGTGCAAAATCGGGTCATCCTGCTAGTATTATATATTGGGTATTGCTGCGTCCATAACTAAGATCTTACCCCCTCCCCAAAGTGAATGCCAGAAAGAAAAAAAAAACTAAAATTAAAACTGTGCCAACCATTCTTTGGTCACCTTGCCCCAAAAAGTGTAATATTAATCGATCAAAAATCATATGTACCCAAAAATGGTACCAATAAAAAAAGTCAACTCTTCCTGCAAAAAACCAAGCCACTACACTAGACAATCGGCAAAAAATGTTAATAAAATATGGCTTTCAGAAAATGGAGACTCAAAAACATAATTTTGTTTTAAAAAATGCTTTATTATGACTGAAATATCTTCTATGATCTAACCTGTCTGGTGAACATCTTAAAAACTGAAAATAAAAACCGTGCTGGTACAGCCATCTATTTTGGTACCTTGCCTCACAAAAAGCATAATATTGAGCGATCAAAAATGTATATGTATCCCAAAATAGTGCCAATAAAATGGTCACCTAATCCCGTAGTTTTTAAAATGGGGTAATTTTTTAGGAGTTTATACTGTAGGGGTGCATCAGGTGGTCTTCAGGTGCATCAGGGTGTCATGGTGCCTAAAAACTAGTCCGGCAAGAAACTTCCTTCCAAAAAGCATATGGCGCGCCTTTCCTTCTGCTGTGCGCTCATAATGCAATTTACAACTTATGGGTAGTTTATGTAAACAGCAGAATCAAGGAAATATATATTGCGTTTTGTTTGGCTGTTAACCCTTGCTGTTTTACAGGAAAAAATGGATTAAAATGGAAAATCTGCCAAAAAAGTGAAATTATAGAAATGTCATCTTAATTTTTCTTTCATTCTTGTGGAACATGTAAAGGATTAACAAGGTTTCTACTATGTAAGCCCCACAAAGTGACTTCGTAACTGAACTGGTTCTTAAAAAGTGGGTTTTGGGAATTTTCTTAAAAATTTTAAGTATTGCTTCTAAAATTCTTCTAATGTCCTAAAAAAATTAAATTACATTTACAAAATGATGCCAACATAAAGTAGACATATGGGAAATGTAAAGTAATAACTACTTTATAAGGTATCAATATCTGCCTAAGGGCTCATTCACATGACCATATGAATGGGTCCGCATCCGTTCAGCAATTTTGCAGAACGGGTGCGGACCTGTTCATATTAATGGAGCCGCAAAAGATGCGGACAGCACACTATGTGGTGTTCGAATACGTTGTTCCATTCCACTGCCCCACAAAAAATATATACACGTTTCTATAATGGCCACCCATTGTTTTCTGCAACTTTCAGAACGCTCATGGGCGGCATCTGTGTTTTGTGGATCCGAAAAAAAAAAAAGTAGAAATAAACTTGCATCTGTCAGCTGATTTGTACCTACCGTATGAAGCTGCCTGACCTGTTGCATATGTGCTTGGCAGTTGAAGGCATCTGTGTTCGTCCCATGTTCCTATGTGCCCGCATTGTTTAGAAAAGGGAAGTTTTAATATATGCAAATAAATCTCTAGGAGCAATGGGGGCCTTGCCATTAGACGTAGAGGCTCGGCTTTCTCTGGAACTGCGACACCCTCTTCACTTTGACAGTGCCAAGCAGAGGACGCAGAAGTTGCAGAGAAAGTTGATCCTCTAGGAGTAACGGCATGCTCTTTTTCTCTAGGGCAGTGTTTCCCAACAAGTGTGCCTCCAGCTGTTGCAAAACTACAACTCCCAGCATGCCGAGACAGCCAAAGGCTGTCCGGGCATGCTGGGAGTTGTAGTTTTGCAACAGCTGGAGGCACACTGGTTGGGAAACACTGCTCTAGAGGCTCAGTTGCATATATGTGGGGGCAAATATGAACATGGGACCAACACAGATACCTTCATCTGCCAAGCACAAATGCAACAGGTCAGCTAGTTTCATAGGTACACATCTGCTGACAAATGCCTTTTACGTATGATAACTTTTATTCTGTGGCAAAAATGTCTATTAGTCACTTTTTTTATTACATTTTTTTTTTATTATTGGCAAAGTCCCAGGCTGCCATAGCAATCAATTGCAACTCTATGCTTTTGCTTTGGGAGCTTAAATTGGAGATATTTTGTTATCCATCTTATCCAAGAAAGATGCTTCCTTTTCTTATCAAACTCCTCTCCTGATTCCCCTCCCCAGGAGCATGGCCATAGGGGGTGCAGAGTTAGTAGTCGCTACTGGGCCCAGGAGTCTGAGGGGGCCAAAACTCCCTTGTGCTACATAAGAAGACACTGGTGTTATAGAAAGAGCATGCGGGTCAAGTTACACCTCTGGCTGGAGGGAAAGGGTTAGGGTCAAGAATTTGGCAGGGGGGTTCCGTTTCAATTTTTGCCTCAGGCAGCAGGAAGGCTATTTGCTTCCCAGTCCCTGGCCACAAAGCACTGAGGGAAGCGGGGACCAAGTTGAACTCTTGCACCAGGGCCCATGAGCCTTTAGCTATGCCCCTGCCCCTTCCTCTTCTTTTTAATGAATACTCAGTTCACTGCTCAAATCTGTCTTTAGTGAGGAAGGGCTTTGAGCTCACTGAAGGCTTAGTATACATAAAAGTATATAAAGAGTGGAGAAGAGTGCTGGTTTGTAAGCGATTTACTGTCTGAATTAACTGCTGGATTTTCATCTGAACTGCTTAATTTTGCTGTGTAATGCTCTCCCTTTGCTGCTGCTTCTGAGGTTGTGTTACAGTGAGTTAGTGAGAAGATTCACCTGTTTATCCATGTCCTGTGTAGGTGCAGTCATGATACCAGTTAATCCCCACACACTAGCTCTGAAAAAAGTTGAATTACAGAGAAATTGCACAGGGAAAGACTCTTTTTAAATGCAGATATAAGTCCTAAAATGGCTATAAATAGTTTTATTCTTCATGTACACCCACATGGCAGCTTATTCTCATAATTACGAGGCATGATATTCAATCATTACACTTAAATTTATCATTATTATCATTATATACTCGTTATTTGATCTTATTTGTATTCATTGTAGCTTAGGCTTCTTTGTACATACCATATTTTTCACTCCCAGCAATAGGAAAGGCTATTTTCCACAACAAGAATAGAACATGTTCTGTAATTTCCGGAATGACCAAACAAATCCGCAAAAAACATATATGTGTGCGTATGATATCCAAAAAAAAAAATTTATGGCACACAGATGAAAAATATGGTCATGTGCATTAAGCTTTAGAGTGGATCTGTCAGTTGGTTTACACTAACCTATATAAAAGCTGAGCCCCAAGAGATATACAGTGGGGAAAATAAGTATTTGATTCACTGGCGGTTTTCACAAGTTTCCCCACCTAGAAAGAATAAAGAGGTCTGTAATCTTTATCGTAGGTACACTTCAACTGTGAGAGGCAGAATCTAAAAAAAAATTCAGAAAATCACATTGTATAATTTTTAAATAATTAATATGCACTTTATTGTATGAAAAAAGTATTTGATCACCTATCAACCAGCAAGAATTCTGGCTCTCACAGACCTGTTAATTTTTCTTTAAGAAGCCCTCTTACTCTGCACTCATTACCTGTATTAATCACACCTGTTACCTGTATAAAAGACAGCTGTCCACACAATCAATCACACTCCAACCTCTCCACAATGGCCAAGACCAAAGAGCTGTCTAAGGACACCAGGGACAAAATTGTATACCTGAACAAGACTGGAATGGGCTACAGGACAATGGGCAAGCAGCTTAGTGAGAAGGCACCAACTGTTGGCGCAATTATTAGAAAATGGAAGAAACAGAAGATGGCTGTCAATCTTTCTCGGTCTGGGGCTCTGTTAGCTCTTTCCAATTCGAGGTGGTTATGAGATGGTTATACAATGAGGCATCCGACCTCCAACCCATATATATTTCCCCTTGCAGTGAATATCCTAGTTGCACTGGCCAGGAGATACCAGCTTCCCAGACTAAACTTAGGTAGCCAATATCTGAAGTCTTTATTGCACAGCACATATTTATAGGACATTGGGGGTGGGGACACCAAAATTAGCTCAGCAGATGACATGTTAATTCTGGGAAGTCGGTAAACAATACTGGTATCTGCCATATACAATACATGAAAGGGTATTTTACATATTACAATGGTAGTCTAGATGCTAACAAGTTAAACTCGTTACAGCTTGCTGTCATGTACATGAGGATCCTGCTATCCATTGTATTTCCAAGTAATAACTGTCTGCCATCTATTGTAGTGGGGTGGGCTCGCATACTTTAAGAGCCCTCTGGAACATTTGTCTCAAAAGGAAATTAACTGTATTGTCTCTAAAATGTGTATAATCCATACAACTGACAGTGCCTGATAGAAATATAATATATATCTAATGTACATCTGATAGCAAGGTTAAAAATCCCTTTCAACCCAACCATTGATCCCAACTTTTTATACAAAAAAGAACGGGATCATTTTCTATTCTGAGAGCTGCACTGTGTGTCCTCCTCCGGCTAAAGACCTTGTGTGTATATGTACATAACATATGAAACAAAAGTAGAAATCATAAAGGAGATAAAAAAACCTTCTTGTGCAATTGGCGCACAGTAGGAAAAAAATCTCTTGCATGGTGGACAAGGGGAAAAAGAGAAACGAAAGTTGAAATAACTATGAAGGAGATTTGAAAAAACCTTCTGTGTAATTGGCGCACAGTAGGAAAAAAATCCCCTGCATAGTGGAAAAGAAAGAAAAGTAAGAAAGAACACAAAACATGTAATAAACAAACATAAAATAAGCGGATCAGTGTTGTTCTGAGAGTAGCACCATGTGTCCTTTGTGTCTACTAGGCTTGGCATCAATCGCAGAGTGGAGACGTGAATGTCTCTTGCTTCCTGGGGTGATGAGGGGCATATCGAGGGTAGCTTCTCAGAGTGGTGGGCACACATTGCCACTAGCCAAACAGTGGCTGCTAGCATTGTGTCTGCTACAAAGGATGCCATTGCTGCACAGATGTGAGGTCTTCCAGGGGTAGGGGTGTACATTGGCATTGTACAGAGCGCTGAAGCTTGCTTCTTCCTAATGATTGGATCCAACTGGGACTCGTCTGGTTCTGGTCACTCAGGTAGAGGTGAGTGTTCCTTCAATTGGGATGCATCATGAATCCAAGTAAGATAGTTGTCAGTTGACACTTTAGTTCTGGTCCTGGCCTGGACTGTCACAGGGGTTCCATAGGGTGGGTCCAGCGACTTCAACTTATGGAGAGACTTCATCAGGACTCTGCTGATGTTGGTGCACCTGTTGACAATGGAAACAAAAGCGAAGTATCACCATAATCACTGCTTAATTTTCCAATCAGTCCCAAACCATGTATTTGGGGGAGTGCTGCTATTTTGGGCATTCTGACTTCAACACACAATCTTTTTATTTCCTCCTCCATTGTTTGAATCCCTTGTGGCCTAAACCATGTATTTGGACTATAAGAACGGGGACTGCTATTTGGGGAATTCCTACCACTGCAAGTTGAAATCTACCAATCCTCCCTTTGACCAAAGACCGTTAGCGTCTTTGGTCAACTCTTGGAGCTCCCAGTAAGCGATGTCGGACTGGGAACAATTTCCTACTTACAAGTGAGAGTATTTACACAGTCAATCGATAATCTTCCTTGTTTGACAGGAGAGAGATGCTTAAATCTATATTTTCTCATATATATATATATATATATATATATATATATATATACACACAATTCACCACACTACCTAGAACGAAATTTAGTTCTTGTGGAGATGAATACCGTGGTTTCAACAGTACATATAGATCTCCCTGGATTGGATAAAGTTTCGGACAATGCTGCAGGTATGTCCCAATCCTACTCCAAAACAGATACTATACACAGAGAATGCTCAATTGAATATATATATATATATATATATATATATATATATATAGATTTATATTACATTTAATTTATAAATTAATTCCTTTTTTTTTTTTTTTTTTTTTTTTAATATACAGAGGGATATGTGGCAAAAAAGAATGATCTGTTAAAAATTAGTTTGATCATGGGTTTTTCTTCTGCAGTGCAGGTTAGATCATACATGGTGACGGAGTTTGGGCACCTTCATTGTGGGTTTGCTGTATTCATTCCCCGCTGAATGGGATATTTAATCTGTGTTTGTCGAGTCTGTGTGGGTATTGGCTGAGCCAGGTCTGGGGGAGGGTAAGAGCAATTTCTAACAAAATGCCCTGGTTGTTTACACCTAAAACATACACGTGGGGTTTGTCTAGGCCCTGTGTGCTGCTGGAAACCACGCTTGTCTGTAAATCTACCCCTATTGTCAAGGTGAGGGCGAGGCTGGGAGAAATGTTTGCCACAAGCTGGTGATTTGCTGGTCTGCTGTTAGACCTTAAAACATCCCACCGAGTCCTTTGCTATGGCTTGCCTCATGGTCTGCAAAGGGGTCAATGTTGGCCAGTTATCCACAATCATTTTATAAGTCTTAGCAACTTCTGGCAGCAAATTTGCAACAAATGTATGTGTATACATTAAACCCATATCCTCTGCAGTTGCCAAACCTGCCTCCTCTATCCAAGTTTGTCTAAATCTCTTTGAAAAATCTGACACACTTTCCCCAGGCTTCTGTTTACACACTGTGGCTATCCCAATGTCTTTCCTATCACCATGCATCTTTTTCAATTGTGCCAATACCTGAGTCCACATTGTCTCTATCTGGACAGAAGTCCTTAAGGGATAATTGGCAGGCGTGATGTCTGCACTGGGTATTGTAAGGGTGTCACATGCTTCAAAGTTAAAACCGCCTTCTGCTGGATCCTGATATCCTGTTACCCCCTCTAAAATCAATCTATAATCCTCTACAGTAAACTGTTGGCCTTTACAACCTAAACACCTCTAGACAAACATTTTTGGACTTTCCCCCAATTTATTCTTAGGAGACAGTGTTACCATACAGTGATTTGCAGCAGACTTAGGAAAATGATTTTCAGTTCTAAATTTAAAATTCAGTTTCTTTTTGGGATCCTTCTTACCATAAGAATTTCCCATTTTACTAAGCTAAAAATATACAGTGAGATCAGCTGAATTTGAAGGTTTATCTAAGGATGATTATGTTTTTGTTTAGTGCAAATATTTACTGACAAACCTTATGCTTATCAGTTTATATGTTTTCATACTATTTCTTCTAATCCAGGCTCATAACTACTCCTGAATTTATGTTAGATTTTTAACTATTCTGGGGGGTATTTGCATCCTATTTCTTCTAATCCAGGCTCATGACTACTCCTGAATTTATAGTTGATTTTTAACTATTCTGGGGGGGTATTTGCATCCTATTTCTTCTAATCCAGGCTCATAACTACTCCTGAATTTACGTTTGATTTTTAACTATTCTGGGGGGGTATTTGCATCCTATTTCTTCTAATCCAGGCTCATAACTACTCCTGAATTTACGTTTGATTTTTAACTATTCTGGGGGGGTATTTGCATCCTATTTCTTCTAATCCAGGCTCATGACTACTCCTGAATTTATGGTTGATTTTTGTACTATTCTGGATGGCCAAGGTTATACCTTCAATTTCAGCATGAACTTGCATACAATCTCTACACAGTTTATACATACACAATCTATACAGTAAAATTGAATTATATATATATATATATATATATATATATATATATATATATACGACTAAACAATGCTCAAGCAACTATACAGCAATATATATTTTTAGCAAAGGATATTCACTGCACACAGTACTGTTTTTCTTTAGGAATATCAGATTCCTGGGAATCGCTACAGAAGCACTTATCGGGTTCAAATAATCCACTCTTACAGTATAGGGTAGCAATACTATATATAAAAAAATATAGAATTACTTACCCGATACTGTTTTTGGCGGATCCCACTTCTGACACCAAACTGTTAGCTCTTTCCAATTCGAGGTGGTTATGAGATGGTTATACAATGAGGCATCCGACCTCCAACCCATATATATTTCCCCTTGCAGTGAATATCCTAGTTGCACTGGCCAGGAGATACCAGCTTCCCAGGCTAAACTTAGGTAGCCAATATCTGAAGTCTTTATTGCACAGCACATATTTATAGGACATTGGGGCTGGGGACACCAAAATTAGCTCAGCAGATGACATGTTAATTCTGGGAAGTCGGTAAACAATACTGGTATCTGCCATATACAATACATGAAAGGGTATTTTACATATTACAATGGTAGTCTAGATGCTAACAAGTTAAACTCGTTACAGCTTGCTGTCATGTACATGAGGATCCTGCTATCCATTGTATTTCCAAGTGATAACTGTCTGCCATCTATTGTAGTGGGGTGGGCTCGCATACTTTAATTAAGAGCCCTCTGGAACATTTGTCTCAAAAGGAAATGAACTGTATTGTCTCTAAAATGTGTATAATCCATACAACGGACAGTGCCTGATAGAAATATAATATGTATCTAATGTACATCTGATAGCAAGGTTAAAAATCCCTTTCTTGTGGGATAAGGATTGTGGCGAAACCAACCTCGCCACTGGGTTTTTGAGGGGCCTGTTTGTCAGCCTCTTGCCCCAGGATTATGGGCCTTCTCATCAGCCCATGCTAAACATTTAAACCCCTGGTCTAATTCGTGCCATTTTGGGATATGTTTAAGGTCTATGTGTACTGTAAAGGGTGGCACATTGTATATTTGAATAGTGATTTCTGTCCTATTGTCTCCACGTGTGTATTGGTGATTTCCCTTTGTCCTGAGAGATAATTGAATTACTCGTCGGCTGTCTCCAGGACAGAAGACATTGTGTATGGTAATTGTATCACAGGCAGAGGGTAGGATTTTGTGAGGGAGTGTTTTACTGTATTGTACGTGTTTATTGGTTGTTTTTACAAAACCCTGTGGGTGGTAACCTTGTTGGAAAATGTGTATAAATCAATGCTTGTGTGTTCAATAAAGGATTCCTGTTTAACCATTAATACGGAGCCTCGTCTCGTACTTGGGGGAATTGCTACTTTGGAACGTTCTCTAGCCTGTTCCAGGAAAGGAGGATTTTGTATGGTTCCAGTTCGGTGGATTCGAGTGTGTGGGTTGTTGCTCTCTTCGGCAGGTGAATCGCTCGAACGGTATTAACCCTCACTATACCGGGTTATACCGTAACAAGGATGATTCTGAAAAAGATCAGAAATCATCCCAGAACTACACGGGAGGACCTGGTCAATGATCTGAAGAGAGCTGGGACCACAGTCTCAAAGATTACTGTTTGTAACACACTACTCCGTCATGGATTAAAATCCTGCAGGGCACGCAAGGTCCCCCTGCTCATGCCAGCACATGTGCAGACCCGTTTGAAGTTTGCAAATGACCATCTGGATGATCCAGATGAGACCAAAATATAACTTTTTTTTGTATCCACTCCACTTGGTGTGAGGAGGAAGGAGGATGAGTACAACCCCAAGAACACCATCCCAACCGTGAAGCATGGGGGTGGAAACATCATACTTTCGGGTGCTTTTCTGCAAAGAGGACAGGACGACTGCACCATATTGAAGGGAGGATGAATGGGGCCATGTATCGCGAGATTTTGGCCAACAACCTTCTTCCCTAAGTAAGAGCATTGAAGATTGGGCATGGCTGAGTCTTCCAGCATGACAGTGACCTGAAACACACAGCCATGGTAACTAAGGAGTAGCTCCATAAGAAGTATTTCAAGGTCCTGAATTGCCTTGCCAGTCGCCAGACCTGAACCCTATCGAAAATCTTTGGAGGAAGCTGAAACTCAATGTAGCCAAGTGACGGCCCCGAAACCTGAAAGATCTGAAGAAGATCTACAGTATATGGAAGAGTGGGCCAAAATGCCTGCTGCAGTGTGTGCAAACTTGGTCAAGAACTACAGGAAATGTCTGACCTCTGTAATCGCAACCAAAGGTTTCTGTACCAAATATTAAGTTCATTTTGTTTATTGTATCATATACTTATTTCATGCAATAAAATGCAACTTTATTACAGACCTCTCCATTCATTCTTTGAGAAAACTTGGGAAAACCTCTACTGTAACTGTTCAGAGTAACAATTTTGAACAGCTTTTGCATGCCACTATAGGTTTATATGATTTGGAACAGTATTTTTGAGTAAAAAGTAAAGTAAATCCCGACGAGACTACTAGGAGAGATAGTGGGACTCCTGATAATCCTGCCTTCTTAGGATGACTGACAGTCCTGTGTACACAGGCTGATACAGGGAATGCTGTCAATCACTGTGTTGGCTGAGTAATCGGGGCCCTTGTGGTCTCTTCTAGCAGTCTTGTCAAAATTTACTGTACACTGTTTTTAAGTCAGAAATCTTGCTTAAAATCATATAAATCTTATATAGATTTATATGATTTTAAGCAAGATTTCTGACTTAAAAAGCTCAGCTTCTCTTCCTCAGTTGTATTCTCTTTTATAAGAAATGACCTGATTAGTTTTTTCCTAAGAACATTACTGGTCCTGTCTTAAAATATGTCGCTATATTTGTTAAAGGGGTACTTCAGTTAGCTGAAGTTATTAGATTGATGGAGATTCCACCAATCATTAGAACGGGTCCTGTACTCCCGAAATAAATTCACCGTCAAGTTGAACATGTGCCATGCCGCACCATTCATTGCCAAGTGTGTATTCTGCTGTCTCTGACATTTCCATAGAGAATGAATGGAGTGGTAGTGAAACATAGAATGTGTCGGCAGATAAGAACCATTTGGCCCATCTAGTCTGCCCAATATACTGAATGCTATGAATAGCCCCTGGCCCTATCTTATATGAAGGATGGCCTTATGCCTATCCCATGCATGCTTAAACTCCTTCACTGTATTTGTAGCTACCACTTCTGCAGGAAGGCTATTCCATGCGTCCACTACTCTCTAAGTAAAGTAAAACTTCCTAATATTACTTTTAAACCTTTGACCTCTAATTTAAAA
Organism: Bufotes viridis; assembly: GCA_033119425.1. NCBI lineage: Eukaryota > Metazoa > Chordata > Amphibia > Anura > Bufonidae > Bufotes > Bufotes viridis. Next base: position 87,695,588 of record CM065596.1, on the reverse strand, counting down.
CTATGTCCTCTTATAGCAGTTTTTGTTCTTTTAAATATTCTCTCCTCTTTTACCGTGTTGATTCCCTTTATGTATTTAAAAGTTTCTATCATTACCCCTCGTTTTAGTGTTTTCATTTTTCTTCGCTATCTTCCTTGAACCATAACTTTTAGATTTTTCCGTTCACATATCTATATGAGGGCTTATTGTTTGTGGGACAAGTTGTACTTACTAATGCAACCATTTAATATGGCATACAGTATAGTGGGAAGCAGGAAAACAATTCCAAATGGGGTGGAATTGGTAAAAAAGAGTCCTCCACTGTTTTACGGGTTTTGTCCCTAGGGCGTTCCCTTTATGGAAAAACTGACCCATGCCCTTTATTCTCTGGATTACTACGATTAAACCAATGCCACTTATGTATAGGTTTTTATGTCTAAATGGTGTAAAAATTAATTTAAACTTAAAAAAACAATTTTTTTTTTTACATCCCCATATTCTGACCCCCAGAACTTTTTTTTTATAGCTTAATCTACTTAGCTGTGTGCGGGTAAAAAAAAATGGCTGTGAAAGTGGGTATGATTAGTTATGTTAATGAGACATTAAAAAAAAGTCTGTCATTCCAGTGGTGGAGGGAGGGGGGTGCTTGGAATAAAAAAATAAATAAACTAGTATTTCTAGACAAAACTGTTATGCTGGGTTTACATGGCCTCATTATCGGGCAAATTATCAGGGACAAACTATCCTACGAATGTTCATTCCTGACAATTTGCCTGTCTAAAGGTGCAGCTAATCACCTATGAACGAGTGAAACTGTCATTTGTGCAGGCAAGTAAATTATCGTTTCTTGGCAGCAGATCGTGCTGTCTAAACAGCACTTAGTTTCCCAGAAACAATGCAGCTGTATAAACTACTGCAATCTCTTATTCTCATACAGTGGAGGTGATCACTGCATGTAAATGCAGCTCTTCAACTATCTTGACCCAGCAGCCTGTTTTTTGGAAGGAATGCTTCCTTCTAGATAATTGGCTGCTCCTTTGGCTGTGTAAACCTGCCATTAGGTTTAATGATGTGGCAATTTAACATACAGTATGCAACAGCTGATGCATTTGGTTCCAAGTACTAACGCTAAAACTGACTTTAAATATTCTCCTCATGAGAAATTCCCCCCAGCCCAGTGTATTGTTGAAAAACATGCATAACAGCAATGTTTATTCTAATTTATTAGACAGACCGTCAAACATCACACATTGGTTAAAGGTCAGCTGCATCATGATGACATTATAAGATCCTTGTGTGATGACATTCTACTGTCGTTCAAGTCGTGCTTACATCTCGCAGAGCAAATGAAGCTTACAGGAACACAGGTAAAAATTAGTTTGGCTTTTTTTCAGTCAGGATAATTGTGTAATCAGAATACACAATGTACTTTCAGGTCCTTGTTTGTCAGCCATTATGTTGCTTACTCCCACTCATATAATAGAACCTTGCGTCCTGGACTGTTTTGCATATGTCTTCCGAGATACGACATGATGAAGGTCTACAGTGGACCGAAATGTCATCAGAAAAATGTGGATGAACTGCACTGATATGACAGTCAGATGTATATGTATTTTCTTTTGCTTCTTTGTGTTATGATTATTAAAGGGGTTCTCCTACATTAGAGTGAAATAACAACATTATAAAGATTACTTAACTGTCTAATTGATAGCTGTTCATTACCACTATTCCAGTCATCTTTGACATCTTGATAAGTCAGTAGCTCTGACATACTGTATTGGCCTCAAAGGTATACTGTTGAGTGCTGTACCCAGCTGACCCATAGAAGTGAATGGAGCGGTAGACATACATATGCATACATACATATCTTTGGGAGTCATTTACTAAGTGATATAAGCCAGTTTTCTGGCATATATCTTGCGCAGAGGTTATTTGCGGTGCAAGCTGTGTCTTTTCCCCGCTCACGCCAGGCCTAAAAAAAAAGGTGGCGTGATGTGGCCGGGGAAGGGAAAGGGCTGGCAGGCCCATCTCAATTATCATTTTCTCTCCCTGTTTTAGGCATAGAAAATGGTATAAATTTAGATTTAGACATGGGCTGGATGCAAAACTTATGTAGAGGATGGCACCTCTGCATAACTTCGGCAGATCCAGCACATAACGTTATTAAGACTGGCGTCTGAAATGCTGATCTTAATAAATGACAGTTGTGATCTGGTGTGATAATCTCTAATTTAATCTTGTGATTTGTGTTTACTAATGAACTGCAATACATACATTGCATAGAAACTCGTTATGTGGATTCAATAAATTGGTGCTGTATGTCTTATCTCATTATATATTTGATATTGACTACTAGGAGGCATCTGATTCTCTGACAGTCGACTATTCAGACCTCTGAATCCAACAAAAATAACTGAAACATGGCTGAACTGATGCAAACTGAATGCAACTGATGCTCAAAATAAAACTTTTTATTTTTTGTTATTTTTCTGTTACTGAAATGGAACAAAAATAAGGAAAGTATGCAGGGGTGGACTGGGAACTTAAAGTGGCCCTGGAAAAAAGTAAAAACTGTCCCCATGTTGTAGAGATGTCCAAATTAACAGAAGGTGGGACAACGCAAGTAGACTGGGTCGGCAATACCATAGCGCAAAATACTAGTAACATAGTATATAGGGCCGAAAAAAAACATCTGTTCATCCAGTTCGGCCTGTCGTCCTGCTAGTTGATCCAGAGGAAGGCTATACTGTCCCCTCAGAACCATATACCACAGTACAGCACAATATATTGCCCCAAAAGCTGTCCTGCTGTGATGGCCATCAATAGATGCCATTTCCTGTTTGCCTCCTGCACTTTTTCTGTCTCTAATAAAAATATAGAGCAGGTTGTTTAGGGGGTGAGATGTGGACCTCAGCAATTGAATTCAGGAGGGCATGTGCGGTCTCTGGCTCGGTACATACGTTCCTGATTCTCACACCGTTAATAGCCCTGAGAGACCATTATGTACCCAGCCAGTGGCAGAGAGGAGGGCTTGGGCAGCCCCCTGGGCATCAGCCCACCACGAAATTTCAGAGCTCTCCGTCTCCTCCCCACATGCAGCCATGGGCAGCTGAACAGCAGTACTATAGCAGGGCTCCCCTGTGGGTGCAAGGAGATTTTTTTAATGGTTTTGTGACTTCTGAATTTTAGTTATATAATTTCACTGAACGTTACTGACTTAAGGACATTTTTATAAATGTACACCTATTTAATATCCACTATTGGAGGCAATATGGTATTCTAGCAGGGTTTGGACTCAGTCATCCATTTTACAGATCTGTGTGGTACAATGTCTTAAAGGGAACCTTTGTTTGAACTGCAGGCAGCATATTATAGGAGGAGCTGAGCAGAGTAGTATTTAGTTTTGGAGAACAAATTTCAGGATTACCTATATTTCATGCATTTAAATTCCTGCTCGTTCTAGGCGTTGAAGTCAAGAAGGTGGTGTCATCTGGACTGACTGTGTATTCACAGTCATAGAAAGAAGGCTGAGAGTCGCTGATAGGACCATTTCCTTGACTACAAAGCCTAGAATGAGCAGGAATTTAAGTGTATACTGCAAATTACATACAGAATTTTTTTTATATCAAACTATATACTAATCTGCTCAGCTCCTTCTACTCTATAATATGCTACTTGTAGCTTAAATTGTATATTCATGGTGACAGGTCCTCTTTAACATGAGCCCATGTTGGCTTAGACTGTATCTACATGTGCCTCTGAATTTACACTAAATATTTTTTTGACTCGTGCTATAATCCATGAGAAAGCATGGTTTCCCCTTTCTATTGAATGTAATTTTACTTGCTTCTATTAAAGACTATGGTACGTTACAGAGGCACCATACAACGTCAAGTGTTGTCGTAAAGGCTGCATGCAAATGTTAATATGTGTATAGACACTAACAGCTATGAATAAATAATCTTACATAAACCTTTTTTTGCTTTGCTTAGGAAAGTACTGACCAAAGATTATTCCAGAAAACTGTTAAGCTGTGTCGATTCTTTGCCAATTCCCTTGTGCATTACATCAAGGTAAGTTACTTATCTGCCTAGAGAAGAAAAAATCAAAAGAAACAAACAGAGTGGCATTTTATAGGGAATCAACCTCACAAAAAAGCAAAGGGAAAAGGAACCAGAGTTGGTTCCCTTAACCCGGGCTGGCTGTACTAATAACACAATTTGTAGACCTATTGAGTCCCTTAATGCCCATCTTCAACAGTGCAGTATAGGAAAAAGTGTCTGACTTAAAGGGGTTGTGTCATTTCAGCAAATGGCATTTATTATGTAGAGGAAATTAATACAAGTCACTTACTAATGTATTTTGATTGTCCATATTGTCTCCTTTGCTGGCTGGCTTCATTTTTCCATCAAATTATACACTGCTCATGTCCATGGTTACAACCACCCTGCAATCCATCAGTGGTGGCTATGCTTGCTCACTATAGAAAAAAGCACCAGCCTGTGTGCGCTACCATGATCCTGGCCACCAGAGAGGCCAGTGCTTTTTCCTATAGTGTGCAAGCTAGCCATCGCTAATGGATTGCATGGTGGTTGTAACCATGGAAACAAGCAGTGTATAATGTGATGGAAAAACGAATTCAGCCAGCAAAGGAAACAATATTGATAATAACAATACATTAGTAAGTGTTTAACTTTCTCTACATGATAAATGCCACTTGCTGAAGTAACATAACCTCTTTAGGCTGGTTTCGCACAAGCAAGTTCAACGCATTGAACTCAGTGTGTGTCTGCGGAAGTTCCTGTACTGACCTCCCTAGCACTAATGGGTTTGCATAGCATTGCATAGATTTATGAGGCTATGTAACTAGTGTTGAGTGAACCTGAAATGCAAAGTTCGGGTCTGTACCAAACTTTGTGAGTTCGGGTACCCAGAACCGAACCCGAACTTTGCCATAAAAGTTCGGTGTTCGGGCATTTAATAAAGCTTGTTGAAAGGCTGCAGAGCAACCAATCAACAAGCTTTTAAGCTGTGGGCACTTAGAAGCCATCACAGCCATGCCTAGTAATATCATGGCTGTGATTGTCCGATGCATCATGTGACCCAGCCTATATAAAGGCTGGGTCACATGTAGCACCGCCCATCAGCTCTGAGTAGTGCAGAGACAGGAAGCAGGCAGCTGAATTGAGGGAGTGTGTTAGGCCTCTTGCAGACGAGCGTTCCTCCCGCAGCGAGTCTGTATCGCAGCTCCCGGCCTAAACTCCCAGCGCTACCGGGGGTCACACAGCATTATATTGATTTATGATGCTATGTAACCCTTACAGTTCTGGAATGTATTGGATAACACTGGCATAATGCTGCCAGTGTTATCCAATACATTCCAGAACTGTAAGGGTTACATAGCATCATAAATAAATATAATGCTATGTGAATCCCGTCAGTACTGGAAGGTCAGGCCGGGAGCTGCGATGCGGACTCGCTGCGGGAGGAACACTCGTCTGCAAGGGGCCTAAGGAATTTAATCTGGCTATTAATTCTGTGGGTGACCTATAGCGATTTTTTTTTGTGGGTGCAATGCACCATCTTTGCACCCCTGACACAGAAATATAATACTTAATCTGGTAAATCTGTGGGTGACACAAACCTACTTTTGGTGTCAGATACACCTGCATTGCATCTGTGACAAAGAAATACACCAAACCCCTGCATTACGTTCACTAACATCAAAGTTGCACCAACAGTCAAGAAAACAATTAAAACTATATGTACAGTTCAAAGTTGGGCTAATGTCATTGGTTTTTTCAGATGTGGCCAATGTGGGAATTGCAAAATTACCAATTTCCCACGTAAAACCAGTGAGATTACATCAACTACAAACACAGACATACAATAAAAGGATTTTTTTTTTTTTTTCATTTAAAATTTTTATTTAGCAAAAAGGAATCAGGTACAGATACAGCAAAGATATTCCGGCAACACACCGAATATATCCACATAAGACTGAGTTTACATATCCGTACAATATGAGGAATGATTATTGTAATAAATCACAGGTATAGTGATAACTTCAGAACAGAAACAAAACAATGCCTCGATCATAGCACTAGATTAAATTGAGTGAAGGAGTATCACATGACAACGTATCTACACTTTTAGGTACCTGAAGCGTTCCCATGCACGCCATCTATTCTTAAATTTCTTATGTGTGTAAGTCTCCCAAGCTGCCAATTCTTCAAACCTATATAGTGAATCAATTTTGTTAAGCCAATGTTCCAATGTTGGGGTGTCTGGGGTAAGCCAGTGTCTAGGCAAAAGTAAACGGGCAGCGCTCAGCAGTTGGCGGTATAGGTATGAGTGAGTGGTTCTGGGCTCTACTTGATCTAAGTTAAGTAAAGCAAGTAAGGGGTTGGGAGTTACCTTTGAATTGCAGATTTCGTTGCATTTATCAAATATAGATCCCCACCACTTAGCTACAATCGGGCAGGACCACCAAATATGGTAGAAAGAGCCTTTGTCAGTTTTGCACCGCCAACATCTGTCTGAACTTTGTGGGGAAAATCTACATGTTAGCTCAGGTGTTTTATACCACCTAGACAATAGCTTGTAGCCATTTTCTTGGATCCTAACACATCTTGATGAGGTGTGAGGAGTCAAAAACAATTTAGATTGTTGAGTATCCGATAGAAGGATATCTAGGTCCTTCTCCCAAAGTCTCAAAAATGCTGGTGCAGGCATAAGGATTGGACTACTCAAGTGCTTATAGAGTTTAGATATAAGTCTCTTTGGGGGGATAGGGTTAGCTATGAGGCTCTCAAACCATGTGAGGGGTCTGAGCAAGGACGAGAGCGGGATGTATTTGGATATGTATGATGTAAGGAAGCGGGCACCTTGGCGATATTTCATCAAGTCAGGGTGAGAGGTGGTTACTGAGGATTCAGTGATTTTCCCCGCAGCATCATATAACTCGACTATCGGGGTATCAAGTGTTATGAGAGTGACAGGGAGACTGTCGGTAAGTTCTTTAGGAGCCAGCGCAACAATGTCTTTTACTGTCAGTAATGGTGAAGGCAGGGGAAAACCCCAAGGAGAGGCAAGAAACCAGTCCCAGGCTGTTAACGTAGCCTTTACCGTGGGAGATGAGCATGGTGAGAACTTGTCACGTTCATGGGGCCCAGTCAAAAGGCCCCTGAAAGGGCGTAATGATTGGGCCGACTCCATAAGAATCCACGATTTGTGGGCAGTATTTCTAAACCAATCAATGACCCTTGCTAGTAGGATAGCGTTATAGTAAAGATGTGCATTCGGGAGCCCTATACCCCCAAATTGCCTAGGCCTCATCAAGGTGGAAAGAGCAATGCGAGGGTGTTTATCATGCCAAATAAAGGATCTAATAGATTTAGCTAGAGCAGTATAGAAAGATTTAGGAATGGGGATAGGGAGAACTTGTTGAAGGTAGTTCAATCTAGGGATTACCAATGAGGTAACCATATTTTTGCGTCCAAACCATGAGAGGGTCGGTGAGTTCAACGTGGAAAGCTGATCTTTTATAGATTGTAAAAGGGGAGTGTAGTTCAAGAGGAAGAATTTTTGTGGGTCTGAGCATAATTTAACCCCAAGATATGTGATGGAGGGGGCTGTCCAATTATAGGGGGAGTTCTGAACTAAGGCCAGTTCACGGTTAGGTGGGAGGCCTATACCAAGGGCAAATGATTTGTTCATATTTACTTTAAAATTAGATAGCCGACCAAATTGTTCAAAAAGATCTGTGAGCAGGGGTAGAGATTTTAGTGGTCAGGACCAGGAGATCGTCGGCAAAGGCCGCAACCTTGTGCTCATGACCACCTAGGGACAATCCATGAACATGGGCATTTTGTCTGATAATTTGGAGGAGCGGCTCCATGGATAACACGAAAATCAAGGGCGAGAGTGGGCACCCTTGCCTTGTCCCGTTGTTAATAGGAAAGATAGGGGAGCAGGTGTCATTCACCAGCACCGACGCCGAGGCATTGTGATACATAGAAAAGATTGCTCTAATAAATGCTTCAGGTATGCCAAAGCTCTCGAGCGCTTTCCTCCTATAGATCCAATCAACGCGATCAAACGCTTTCTCGGCGTCGGTGCTGAGGAGGACTAGAGGATGGCGGTGTTTGGTGGCAAAGGAGATAGCGTTGAGGATTCTAGCAGAGTTGTCTTTGCCTTCCCTGCCGGTAATAAATCCCGTTTGATCCCTATGAATTAGGTGAGGTCAAACAAAGCAATAGCTGATCTTAGGGAGACCAGCTACAAAAATACCGTGGAGCCTCACTTAAGAGTCTCAAACACAGCAATCCAAAGTGCAAAGCTCCCTGGGAAACATAAAATGCAAAAAGATTGTGGAGCCCCAGTTATGGGTCTACAACACAGTGAAAGCCAGATATCCCTCAAAGGAAGGAAAAACAAGCAAAGGGGTGTCTCCATTACAGAGATCACCAAAACCACCATATTAAGTGGCCCCTATGTCAAGATCCCGCTCTTTTACAAGCTTTAAGGATGTGACGGGGAAGACCTAAGCAAGTTATCCATCCACAGACAGCTGTTTCGAGGTGTTGCCCCTCATCAGTGTGGAGTAGGATTCTGGCTAACCGGGAGCGATGCTTTGGTGACTACTCAAACAAAGCAATAGCTGATCTTAGGGAGACCAGCTACAAAAATACCGTGGAGCCTCACTTAAGAGTCTCAAACACAGCAATCCAAAGTGCAAAGCTCCCTGGGAAGCATAAAATGCAAAAGATTGTGGGGCTCCACAGTCTTTTTGCATTTATGTTTCCCAGAGGCTGCACTGGATTGCTGTGTTGAGACTCTTAAGTGAGCTCACGTATTTTGCTGGTCTCCTAAGATCAGCTATTGCTGTTTGAGTAGTCTGCATCGCTCTCGGTTAGCCAATTCTACTCCCACACTGATGAGCAACACCTAGCAGCTGTCTGTGGATGGATAACTGTAGGTCTTCCCGTCACAGCTCGCAAAGGCGGGATCTTGACATAGAGGCCACTATATGGTGGTTTTGGTCTCTGTAATGGAGACGCCTGCTTTTCACTTCCTTGAGGATATCTGGCTTTCACTGTGTTGTAGACCCATAACTGAGGCTCCACATCTTTTGCATTTGCTCCCAGGAAGCTTTGCACTGGATTGCTGTGTTTGAGACTCTTAAGTGAGCTCCACGGTATTTGTAGCTGGTCTCCCTAAGATCAGCTATTGCTTTGTTTGAGTAGTCACCAAAGCATCGCTCCGGTTAGCCAGAATCCTACTCCACACTGATGAGGGGCAACACCCCGAAACAGCTGTCTGTGGATGGATAACTTGCTTAGGTCTTCCCCGTCACATCCTTAAAGCTTGTAAAAGAGCGGGATCTTGACATAGGGGCCACTTAATATGGTGGTTTTGGTGATCTCTGTAATGGAGACACCCCTTTGCTTGTTTTTCCTTCCTTTGAGGGATATCTGGCTTTCACTGTGTTGTAGACCCATAACTGGGGCTCCACAATCTTTTTGCAAATTAGGTGAGGTAACAGGGGGGAGAGGCGGGTAGCCAACATTTTAGCAAGGATTTTGATGTCAATATTCAATAACGAGATTGGGCGGTAATTGGCACAAGACGAGGGATCTTTCCCTTCTTTAGGAATTATAGTGATATTTGCTTTTGTCATTTCTGGAGACAATGGGGAACCTGACAGGGCAGCATTACAGACCTCCAAGAGGGGAACACATAAGGAGCTTCTAAAAGTGGAGTAGTATATAGCGGAGAGACTGTCTGGTCCAGGGGCTTTCCCTTTTGGTAAAAGTTTTATTGCGGCTAGTAATTCTTCAGTCGAGAAGGGAGCACATAAGTCATCAGTTTGAGGGGGATTCAATGTGGGGAGATTGGCTTGTTGAAGGAAGGAGCGGATGGGGTCTAAATCAGGAGAGAGATTTTCCCGTTCTGCAGCAGCCTTGATATTATAGAGGGATGAGTAGAATGCTTGAAATTGACGTGCAATATCAGCAGTAGAGGTTGCCAGACCTCCATCAGGCTTAACTATCTTAGTTACAAAACTTCTGGCTTTCCTACTCTTCACTCTGGACATCATAAACTTAGACACCTTATCACCATGTGCAAAGTATCTAAATTTAGAATAGAGATGATATTTAGCTGACTGCGAGTCTAAAAGATTCTTCAGTTCAGCACGTAGAGAGTCAAGCCCAAGGAGGTGAGCTCTTTGAAGAGATTGTTTGTGAATCGCTTCAATCTTGTGAATCTCAGATAAGAGAGGAAATTTGCATATTTCTTTTTTTCTTACGTTGGGCACCTAAGCTGATGAAGTGACCCCTGATTACCGCTTTATGGGAATCCCATAGGGTTTGTGGAGAAATGTCAGTGTGTCTATTTAGTTTGAAAAATTCTTCGACATGTTTCTTTATATAGGCTATATCTTCTGTAGAAGAGAGCAGTTGTTCGTTAAGTCGCCATCTATAGGAAGCGGGAGGGATCTGAGGAGTCTGTATGGTGGTGATAACAGGGGAATGGTCTGAGAGGTGAATGGAATCTATATAAGATTTGGAGCAAAGACCAATATGCTGTTTAGAAATGAATATGTAATCCAATCTATGGTAGGATTGGTGAGGGTTTGAAAAAAATGTGTAGTCTTTTGTCAGAGGGTTCAGGGTACGCCATGTGTCTATAAGACCCAAGGTGAGGAATTTCTCTTTGAGGGAGGTCAGGGCTCTGAAAGAAAGTGTGGATTTGTGGGAGGTAATGTCTAGTCTTGGTTCGAAGGTGAGGTTAAAGTCTCCTCCCATAATGGTGACTCCCTCCATGAAGGATTCAACAATATGGAGCAGCTCAGTAAGCCATTCAGACTGGCCAGTGTTAGGTGCGTATACATTAATAAAAGTGTATGTTTGGGTTGCAATGGTACCTTTCAACAATAGGTAGCGGCCCTCTGGATCCTGAATTTGTGACAACAGTTGGAAGGGAACTCCTTTCTTGAATCCTATGCTGACCCCCCTAGAGGACGAGGAACCGGAACCGCAGTGGAACCAATCTGGAAAGCTAGAGAATGATAAATTTGGATAGTGGTCAAAACGAAAATGAGTCTCCTGTAACAGGAGAACAGCGCAGTTTGCCCTCTTGAGATGGGCAAAGATTTGACACCGTTTCGAGGGAGCATTAAAGCCTTTTACATTATATGAAGCTATTCGTAGGTCTGCCATGTCTGGCTAGAAGGTTGGTGGACCAGATCGAGGGCCCAAGAGGGGTTAGCCATAGGAACCATGATACACATGTTATAATGATACGTTAACCAATTGTGTGAAGTCATGAGGCATAGTTGAACACTAACTAAACAGTAAATAAACAATACAAAACTAGAACAATAGCACCACATATAAGGCCGGTGTTCGGACAATATCAGATGGTACTGATCAGCTCCAACCAGGTGGAGCGTAGAGAAATGTACGTCCCTCACTCACTGAGAGATCAGTGGGGTGAAGGAGGGTGGGGGGAGAAAAAGGAAAGAATATGAAATAAGGAAGAAAAGGGGGGTTCAGTGACATAAGGTAGCATCGCCCTGGGCTGGGAGAGCGACCCAGAGGTAGAAGGGAAGGTGGGCTACAGCAGGATCGAGGGAGGGAGCAGGAAGGGGAGCTACAAGCACTGTACACGCCGTCAGCGTCATTAGAAATGAGTCAGTATCTAGAGGGTCAGTGGCTAGGGGAGGAAAAGGGAGATAGCAGTAGTATACCTGAGGACACAGACAAGCAATTGTGGAGTCTCTCAATTGTGTATATGCAAGCGAGAGAGTGCTTGATGTGGCATTGTAGCAGGTGAGCTAGGTTCGTCCGACATAGACACAATGAGTTGCTTATCAGATGGTATGAGGGCAGGCCAGGGAGGAAAAAGGTAATAAAAAATAGAGGGAGATGAAGGAGCAGGTAGGGTGTAGGAAAGCAGTGATTCGTAGCAGGGGAGAAAGACAGCTTATAAAGGCACAGATAGCATCATAAAATGCTAAACACAACATGGTCATCTAATCAGAGCCAATAGTCCCATTTTAAGACGCTTTGGAGAAAAATTCAGCTCTGAACAATATCAAAGTTAGTCACTAAGATAATGGTATGTAGGCATAACAGTACTACACCGGGAAACTGTGTGATGATCAAGAGACACTTTTTTCAGGTGTCCATTGAGAGCCGTCTAGGTTGCGATCCTGGAGCGTGTCTCTTGGTCCTCTGTGCTTTCGGGGTGCGCTGCTTCTCCCAGGCCTCTGTTGGAGGCAGTGCCGGGAGATCAATCAGGGCCTGGACAGGATCCCAGTTTGGAATATCTAGCGGATCAATCCTGAGATGGTCGTAGACTGATGATAAGTCCGCATGAGATGAGATGGAGATCCTCTTCCCCTCATAAAGGAAAGAAAGTCCAAAGGGATACGACCATCGGTAGGGCGTGTTGTGGGAGCGTAACCAGTCCGTGAGGGGCTTCAGGGCTCTCCGTTTTAACAGTGTGGACTGGGCTAGGTCTTGAAAAATAAGGACTTCATGGTCGTCCCAAACCACTGACTTGACCTCTCTGGCCTTAGACAGAACAGCTTCTTTCACTTGAAAACTGGCAAATTTACAGATAACGTCTCTGGACGGAGCTGTTGGGAGAGGCTTTGGTCTCAAAGCCCTGTGTGCACACTCCAGTATCACTTCATGAGCAGTGTCCGGGCCTAATAAGGATAGGCATATCTGGACTATCGTGTTAGAGAGATCACCCGGTGGGACGGTTTCAGGTAGTCCCCTAAATCGTAGGTTATTGCGCCGTCCCCTATTTTCTTGATCCTCAATTGCGCAGTAGAGGGAGTTCAAATTGGCTTGAATAGAGGCTAGATGTCGTTCTGTTGCCCGCTGGTGTTGGAGCATGGGGACCTGGGCGTCTTCTAGTGCTTCCACCCTCCTGCCGACGTGACGGACATCTTGTTTAATGTCTGCTATGTCCGCGCTAATGGGCTCCAGGGCAATTGCTAAGGAGGATGCTAGAGTCTCCTTCAGGAAGGAGCGGGATATAGGCAGGGTGTCTGAGTCGGGCTCACCTTGCGGCCTATCTTCCGGGTCGGCAGGCTTGCGGCCAGGCACATGAGGGGAGGTCGGCGCCATCTTGCCATCACGGGCTACATACGTGGCCGCCGCTTTTCTAATAAACTTCTCCATGTCTCCGCTTGCCACCGAAGGTTTTTGCTGGCCCTGGGGTTCTCCAGGCTTCGAGCCACCAATCTTCACCATCGTGGCTCAAACAGGCAGTAATTTCAAGCTTTTAGGGCGATGCTGCTGACGGAGCTACACACTCACACTGCCATCCACTCTCGGCGCTCCAATAAAAGGATTTTTAACTTGTAGTTCAGTGGATGTAATCTACATTATAGAATGTCCTTGTATAGTATGTGGGGAGGACGAAGAGGACACTGAAAAAAACGGATCTCTGAACATGTGGCCAACATTAGAAAAGGTTTAGAGACACACTCTTTGTCCAACCACTTTAAAACAGTACATAATAAAAATCCATCAGGCCTTAAATTTGTAGCAAATGATAGAAATTGGAGAGGAGGGAACCATATAAATTAAATGTCCAGGTTTTAAACTTAACGCATTTTTGAACTGAATACACTACTTTCAGCGGGATTGAATGCAGAGTTCGAACTGTTCAGTTTCCTATAGATATGGTGGTCGCTCCCTGCCAATGGCGAACCCAACCCAGTTTTCTATATCTGGGGGTTCTCCCTTGGCAATGGGCCTCCACCTTTACCCAATCATCCCTCCAAAAGTTTAACCCATTTAAGAATTTATGGGGGAAGAGACTTATATGCATTTTTGAACAAGTGGGTAGACACAGTTCAAATGGAGGAGATAGATAGATAGATATATATATATATATATATATATATATATATATATATATATATACACACATATATCTATTTTTTTTTTTTTTTAAGAATAGTAAGGGTACATATATTCTAACAATGGCGATATGATTATGTACAATACGGAAATATTAGATAGAACAATAATAAAAACCGGATCCACTTTTTCGAAAAATCGCATCAAAACCCCACTGGGACCACATTGGTTTGATGCGTTTTCTGTTCCAATGGAAACTCTAGCTAATACTATGTAAAGACATATGAGGATTATTTTATACGCGATTGCTTTTAATTGCTTTTAGAGATTTTAGTTGAGACATTTGTAATAATTTTGTTTTAATTTATTATTTGGTCAATAACTTAAATAATAAGAACAGATATCTCACAGCAACTCAAAGTGCAAAATCTAAAATTAAGAAAGAAAAACACTCGCAAAAAGATAATTAATATTGTGAAATGGACGAATTTTCTGAAAAGATCCATTCCACAAAATGATCCATACTGAGACTTATGGCAGACACAATCCCTATATAAGAGGGGAATTAATGGGGGACCCATTACCACTGAGGAAGGGGCCATTCGTTACCCCGAAACGCGTCTGGTGAGAGGACCCCATACTTGCGACCATTCACGAAGCGACACAAAATCCTGTGCCGAAACCAGACTGTAGGACCACCCGCCGCGCAAGTGGAGAGGGGAAAATTACGACGCTTGACCCGACTCCATAACGAAGGGCCACACGTGTCAAACAACTCTACCAGGGTGAGGATCGGATGGACATCACTTGTAGACATCGGTCCACACCAATACCGGACCTTTGACCAGAGTGACACCGGGGAAAAATCTTGGCATACGGTAGTATCATCTTAAGTTTATGCCGGCATATACCTACCAAATCTAAAACTCATAACAGAGTATCGCAGCGGGACGCCGCTGCCCACTCTAATATAGCAGGACTTCGCTTTCAGGTTAACAGCGCTTTCAATACTACACTGTTGGGGAATATAAACTCAAGATAATCGTAGGAATATATTGCATTAAGCTAACAAACAAATGAGTGCAATTACATTCCAAACTTGCAAGTTGTACCACGTGGGATCGCAGCACTCCATTGCGACTATTGCATCAACAGTTTTACAGCTGTAGGGATCCGATTCCTTTGGAGTTTTTTTAGGAATTCACTGACTATCTACATAACCCATTCTTAACCTTTTATCCTATAATGCCATTTGAATTACTGCTGTTGAATTGCTCTGGACTTTTTAGCTACATGTTGCTATTATATTGATTGGTGTAATATTGTTCTGGTCCTTTTAGTTATTTCATCCATTTTGGGTTAATGATTTATTGCACTATTTTCTACGAGTATTAAACTGTTTATTTTAATTAATAAATACAATATGGTTCCAGCATCCTGAGAGTGCCCAGTTCTTCTTAGATTTAATAAAGAAATACAACAGTTAATCTTTTCTGTGTGTGTGACAGAAACCCATTTTTGGTGTGAGTTACACCTGCATTGCATCCGTGACAGGGAAATACAATAGTTATTCTGTCTGTTAGTTCTGTGAGTGAGAAAAACCCAATTTTTCTGTGTCAGTTACAGTGCCTTGCAAAAGTATTCACCCCCCTTGACTTTTTTCGTATTTTGGTGCCTCACAACCTGGAATTAACATGGATTGTT
Organism: Bufotes viridis; assembly: GCA_033119425.1. Lineage (NCBI taxonomy): Eukaryota > Metazoa > Chordata > Amphibia > Anura > Bufonidae > Bufotes > Bufotes viridis. The sequence goes on along the minus strand of CM065596.1, from coordinate 87,680,016 downwards.
TGAGGATTTGCATCATTTAATTTACAGAACATGCCCACAACTTTGAAGATTTTTTTTTTTTTTTATTGTAAAGCAAACAACAAATAGGACAAAATAATAGAAAAAGTCAATGTGCATAACTATTCACCCCCCTAAAGTCGTTACTTTGTAGAGCCACCTTTTGCAGCAATCACAGCTCCAAGCCGCTTTGGATAAGTCTCTATGAGCTTTCCATATCTTACCACTGTGATTTTTGCCCATTCCATCTTGCAAAACTGCCCCAGCTCCTTCAAGTTGGATGGTTTGCGCTTGTGAACAGCAATCTTTAAAGGAAACCTGTCATCAACTTTATGCTGACCTCACTGAGGGCAGCATAAAATAGTGACAGAAATGCTGATTTCAGAGGTCATGAGCTAAAAGTAAGTGGTTGCTGAGAACCAGCCTCATAATCATTGCAGCCCAGGCCTGAGAAGAGTCATAGTTATTCATAATCTCCTGCACACTCACCCATCTGCTGATGATTGGCAGTTCTCTCCTAGAGAAAAAAGGGAGAAAACTAGGTAGAAGACCATGATTCTTCTCAGGTGGCCGTGACTTTTTTCCAGGCCCATTCTGCAATGATTGTGATATTGGTTCTCGGTAACCACTTACTTTTAACTTTTAAATGACAGACCACTGAAATCAACTCGCTTGTCTCTACTTTATTCTTCCTTTAGTATGGGCAGCACATAGTTGATGACAGGTTACCTTTAAGTCTGACCACAGATTTTCTATTGGATTGAGATCTGGGCTTTGACTAGGCCATTCCAACACATTTACATGTTTCCCCTTAAACCACTCAAGTGTTGCTTTAGCAGTGTGTTTGGGGTCATTGTCCTGCTGGAAGGCGAACCTCCGTCCTAGGCTAAAATCACGCACAGAATGGTACAGGTTTTTCTCAAGAATATCCCTGTATTTAGCACCATCCATCTTTCCCTCAACTCTGACCAGTTTCCGAGTTCTGACTACTGAAAAACATGGGGGGGGGGGAGGGGGGGAGATGGTGTTCTTTGGTTGTTTTGATATGTTGGGTTTGCACCAGACATAGCGTTTTCTTTTTTGGCCGAAAAGTTCAATTTAGTCTCATCGGACCAGAGCACCTTCCTCCATACATTTTGGGAGTCTCCCACATGCCTTTTTGCAAACTCACAACGTTCCTTTTTGTTTTTAGCTTAAAGTAATGGCTTTCTCTTGGCCACTCTGTTATAATGCCCAACTCTATGGAGTATACGGCTTATTGTCGTCCTATTTAAAGATACTCCAGTCTCTGCTGTGGAACTCTGCAGCTCCTCCAAGGTTACCTTAGGTCTCTGTGCTGCTTCTCTGATGCCCTCCTTGCCCGGTCCGTGAGTTTTGGTGGGCAGCCGTCTCTTACTCTCTTGGCAGGTTTGCTGTTGTGCCATGTTCTTTCCATTTGGTTTTGATAGATTTGATGGTGCTCCTGGGGATCATCAAAGATTTGGATATGTTTTTTATAACCTAACTCTGACTTATACTTCTCAACAACATTGTCCCTTACTTGTTTGGAGAGTTCCTTGGTCTTCATGGCAGTGTTTGGTTAGTGATGCCTCTTGCTTAGGTGTTGCAGCCTCTGGGGCCTTTCAAAAAAGGTGTGAGTATGTGTGACGGAACGCCTGCCACCCCGACTAGGTGCCTCCGTCGACCGATGCGCCTAGTGCTTGCTAAGGACCTTCAGCACTGCACTCGACACCAGAACCACCTCAAACCCCATGAACCGCCTCAGCTTAGTTTGGGTTTTCGCCGTACCTCTCCTTAGTCCAGAGAGCGAAACAGGAACAAGAAAAGCCCTCACAAGAGCTAGGGAATATACTCTGGGGATTGCTATAATCATTATACTCTCCAGAGTGTAGTTCTCCAATCCCCCAAACATGAGCCCAGACTTCATGAAGGGTAGAACAGGACACTTTAATGACAGCCAGCACTCACAATTTATACAGATCCACAGGCCAGAGGCACACCCCCTCTGCCTGGGATACAGTTAACTCAGACAATGGACTAACCTAATATACATACACAGTTCTGGTGGTCTAACATTATAACGCAATCAAACAGACCCCCCTCCCCAGTGTCTCAATGATGAATAGGAAGAGAGGAGACACATGTGATGGGATTATCTCCTGAGTGTATCGTGAGGTGATCCACTCCTCTACCCCAGAGTCAGCTACTTAATCCCATCACTAGCACAACAGAACAAAGGGACAAATAAACCAACACCTTCCTTGGGAGCCTCAGAGCAGAGTTAACCCTTCATGTATTGCTGGGTTCACCCCTGCACCCTCAATGGACAACAGGAACGATATGGCCTATCAAGGCCACACATAAATCAGGGCTCACTGTTCCTTGTAACCCCAAGAGGTCTGAGGGGGTCTCCATGGTTCTGGGTCCATAGTCCGTAGGAAGAAGGCTAGCTCTCAGGCTTCTCCAGCAGCCCCAGTGATGGTTCAGTCCATCACAGTATGTAATGACGGTTTATGTGTCACTTAGATTGCACACAGGTGGACATCATTTCACGATTTATGTGACTTCTGAAGGTAATTGGTTGTGCCAGAGCTTTTTATGGGCTTCCTTACAAAGCGGGTGAATACATATGCACATGCCAATTTTCTGTTGTCTACTTCTGAATAATAGTTTTCTTTATATATTTTTCTCATTTCACTTCACCAACTTACACTATTGTTTTCTGATCCATCACACAAAATTCAGATTAACAAAACATTGAACTTAAAGCTGTAATGTAACAAAATGCAAAAAAAAAGTCAAGGGGGGCGAATACTTTAGCAAAGCAGTGTACACCTACCTTGTATCCATGACAGGGGAAATAAAATAGTTAATATGTCTTTTAGTCCTGTAAGTGACAGAAACCCAGTAAAGGTGTGAGATATAAGGGACGTGGCTTTCATCACTTGTATTTTAACACTTACTGTAATATACCTTTTAACGGACAGAAATGCAATGGGAGATGCACGGTAGCATGGGAAGTTATTGAGGATGACCCTCTCACCACTTGTATATACACCTGGAGTGTGATATACCCTTTTACGGACAGATTAACACTTGGTCTGCAACAGCTGGAACACCAGATTCAGAGTATTGCTATATTGGCAAGTGAATTTCACCCCAGAACAAAATATATCCTTTGCCGGACACTATTAAACTTGGCCAGCCACAGCTGAAACCACTGATTTATGGTATTGCTATTTTGGCAATTGAATTTCACCCCAGAAAAAAATATACCTGGTTACGAACAGATCTCAACTAGGCCTGCAACAGCTGGAACACCAGATTCAGGGTATTGCTATTTTGGCAATTGAATTTCACCCCAGAACAAAATCTATCCTTTGCCGTACACTATTAAACTTGGCCAGCCACTGCTGGGACAGCAGATTTACTGTATTTCTATTTTTGCTACTAACTTGCACCCCAGAAAATAATATACCCTTTTACGGACAGATTTAAACGAAGACTGCAACAGCTGGAACAACATTTTTACTGTATTTCTATTTTTGCAACTGAATTTCACAGCAGAAAATAATATATCCTTTACCGGACACTATTAAACTTGGCCAGCCACTGCTGGGACACCAGCTTTACGGTATTGCTCTTTTGGCAATTGAATTTAACCCCAGAAAAAAATATATCCTTTGCCGTAGACTATTAAACCGAAATTTAATTACCAAAATGGCAATACCGTAAATCAGTGGTTTCAGCTGTGGCTGGCCAAGTTTAATAGTTTCGGCAAAGGATAATTTTCTGGGGTGAAATTCAATTGCCAAAATAGCAATCCACTAAATCTGGTGTCCCAGCAGTGGCTGGCCAAGTTTAATAGTGTTCGGCAAAGGATATATTTTGTTCTGGGGTGAAATTCAATTGCCAAAATAGCAATACCGTAAATCGGTGGTTTCAGCTATGGCTGGCCAAGTTTAATAGTGTCTGGCAAATGATCGATTTTGTTCTGGGGTGAAATTCAATTGCCAAAATAGCAATCCCCTAAATCTGGTGTTTCAGCTGTGACTGGACAAGTTTCATAGTGTCCGTCAAAGGATCTATTATTTTATGAGGTGAAATTCAGTTGCAAAAATAGAAATACCTTAAATCTAGTGTTCCAGCTGTGACTAGACAAGTTTCATAGTGTTCGTCAAAGCATATATTATTTTCTGGGGTGAAATTCAATTGCCAAAATAGCAATACCCAAAATCTGGTGTTCCAGCCGTTGCAGGCCAAGTGTAAATTTGTCCGTAAAAGGGTATATTACACTCGGCGTGCATCTCCAAGTGTATTTCTTTCCATTAAAGGGTATATTACAGTAAGTGTTAAAATACAAGTGATGAAAGCATAATTCTATATATTTTTTCACACGCTACTTTGCATCTCCAAGTGTAAATCTGTCCGTAAAAGCATACCTTTCATCCAGGGCCTAAATACTAGGCCTACAATTGATATTCCCCTAAATCTGTGGTTACTGCTGTGCCTGGATTAATGTAATACGGTACATAAATCAATTGGGTGGCCGACAGTGGATCCAGCACGTTCACAACATTATCTCCCACCCAGTCTTCTGCAGAAAGCGCACAGGTGGCGCCTGAAAACCAAGCCCATCAGTCTGTCACATCACCCCCAATCATATCAGGGAAACTGTCTGAGCCTCAAGTTATGCAGCAGTCTCTTATGCTGTTTGAAGACTCTGCTAGCAGGGTTTCCCAAAGGAATCCACCTAGCCCTTCCCCAGTGCTGGAAGACATAGAATGCACTGACGCACAACCACTGATGTTTCCTGATGATGAGGACATGGGAACCTTATCAGAGTCCGCACGTCTCTGATGATGACGAAACACAGGTGCCAACTGCTGCGTCTTTTTGCAGTGTGCAGACCGAACAGGAGGTCAGGGAGGAAGACTGTGTGGAAGATGTCGCAGGGGACGATGAGGTCCTAGACCCCACGTGGAATGAAGGTCGTGCCACTGACTTTCATAGTTCAGAGGAAGAGGCAGTGGTGAGACCAAGCCAACAGCGTAGCAAAATAAGGAGCAGGGGGCAAAAGCAGAACAGCCGTCGCCAAGAGAGTTCGCCTGCTACTGGCCACCGCCACCAGGGACCGAGCACCCCAAAGGCAGCTTCAAGGAGTTCCCTGGCATGGCAATTCTTCAACCAATGTGCTGACGACAAGACCCGAGTGGTTTGCATGCTGTGCCATCAGAGCCTGAAGCGAGGCATTAACGTTCTGAACCTTAGCACAACCTGCATGACCAGGCATCTACATGCAAAGCATGAACTGCAGTGGAGTAAACACCTTAAAAACAAGGAACTCACTCAGGCTCCCCCTGCTCCCTCGTCTGCTGCTGCCTCGGCCTCTTCCTCCGCCTCGGGAGGAATGTTGGCACCTGCCGCTCACCAAACAGAGGATGTGCCACCAACACCACCACCTCCGTCACCAAGCATCTCCACCATGTCACACGGCAGCGTTCAGCTCTCTACAAACATTGGAAAGAAAGCGTAAAGTCCCACCTACCCACCCTCGAGCCCTGGGCCTGAATGCCAGCATTTCTAAACTACTGGCCTTTGAAATGCTGTCATTCAGGCTGGTGGACACAGACAGCTTCAAACAGCTGATGCCGATAGCTGTCCCACAGTATGTTGTTCCCAGCCGCCACTACTTCTCCAAGAGAGCCGTGCCTTCCCTGCACAACCAAGTATCCGATAAAATCAAGTGTGCACTGCGCAACGCCATCTGTGGCAAGGTCCACCTAACCACAGATACGTGGACCAGTAAGCACGGCCAGGGATGTTATATCTCCCTAACTGCACACTGGGTAAATGTAGTGGCGGCTGGGCCCCAGGCAGAGAGTTCTTTGGCACACATCCTTCCGCCGCCAAGGATCGCAGGGCATCATTCTTTGCCTCCTGTAGCCTCCTCCTCCTACTTGGCTTCCTACTCCTCTTCTTCCACCTGCTTAACCAGTCAGCCACACACCTTCACCACCAACTTCAGCACAGCCCGGGGTAAACGTCAGCAGGCCGTTCTGAAACTCATATGTTTGGGGGACAGGCCCCACACCTCGCAGGAGTTGTGGCGGGTTATTGAACAACAGACCGACGAGTGGTTGCTGCCGGTGGGCCTCAAGCTCGGCCTGGTGGTGTGCGATAATGGGCGAAATCTCGTCACAGCTCTTGGACTAGCCGGTTTGACGCACATCCCTTGCCTGGCGCATGTGCTGAATTTGGTGGTGCAGAAGTTCATTCACAACTACCCCGACATGTCAGAGCTGCTTCATAAAGTGCGGGCTGTCTGCCACTTTTCGCCTGTCTGCGCTACAGCGTAACTTCGGCCTTCCCGCTCACCACCTCATATGCGACGTGTCCACCAGGTGGAACTCCACCTTGCACATGCTATAGAGACTGTGCGAGCAGCATCAGGCCATAGTGGAGTTTCAGCTGCAGCACGCATGGGTCAGTCGCACTGCAGAACAGCACCACTTCACCACCAATGACTGGCCCTCCATGCGAGACCTGTGTGCCCTGTTGCGCTGTTTCGAGTACTCCACCAACATGGCCAATGGCGATGATGCCGTTATCAGCGTTACAATACCACTTCTATGTCTCCTTGAGAAAACACTCAAGGAGACATATATGGAATGGAAGAGGAGGTGGCCCAGGAGGAGAAAGAGGGGTCATTTTTAGCACTTTCAGGCCAGTCTCTTAGAAGTGGCTCAGAGGGAGGTTTTTTCAAAAGCAGAGGCCATGTACAAATGTGGCCAGCCAGGGTCCACTACTGGAGGAGGAGGATGAGGATGAAGCATGTTCACAGCGGGATGGCACCCAACGCAGGTCCGGCCAGTCACTGGTGCATGGCTGGGGGAAAATAGAGGGCGATAATGATACTCCTCCCACAGAGAACAGCTTGTCCTTACCTCTGGGGAGCCTGGCACACATGAGCGACTACATGCTGCTGTGCCCGCGCAACGACAGTTGCCCACATTTTAACTTGTGCGGACTACTGGGTTGCCACCCTGCTGGATCCCCGGTACAAAGACAATGTGCCCACCTCACTTCCTGCACTGGGAAGTAATAGGAAGATGCGCAAGTACAAGCGCACATTGGTAGACGCGCTACTGAGAGCATTCCCAAATGTCACAGGGGAACAGGTGGAAGCCCAAGGCTAGGTGGAAGCCAAAGGCAGAGGAGGAGTAAGAGGTCGCCAATGCAGCTGTGTCACGGCCAGCTTCTCTGAGGGCAGGGTTAGCATGGCAGAGATGTGGAAAAGTTTTGTCACCATGCCACAGCTAACTGCACCACCACCTGATACGGAACGTGTTAGCAGGAGGCAACATTTCACTAACATGGTGGAGCAGTTCGTGTGCACACCCCTCCACGTACTGACTGATGGTTCGGCACCATTCAACTTCTGGGTCTCCAAATTGTCCACGTGGCCAGAGCTAGCCTTTTATGCCTTGGAGGTGCTGGCCTGCCCAGCGGCCAGCATTTTGTCTGAACGTGTATTCAGCACGGCAGGTGGCGTCATGACTGACAAACGCAGCCGCCTGTCCACAGCCAACGTGGACAAGCTGACGTTCATAAAAATGAACCAGGCATGGATCCCACAGGACCTGTCCATCCCTTTTGCAGAATAGACATTTATAACTACCTCCCCTTAACCATATATTCTTGTACTCCAGGGGACTTCTTTATTGAATCCTCTTTTTTTAATTTTACCATTATTTTGCGGGGCAACCCAATGTTGAATGAACCTCTCCTCCGTCTGGGCGCCAGGGGCCTAAATATCTGAAAGTGGCCTTCTCCGTTGGTGGGTGACATGATGCCTCTTTTGCTGCTATGGGACCTCTCTCCTCTGTCTGGGTGTCAGGGGCCTAACTTTCACGTACTTGCTTGCTGTCTTAGTGGCAGACATTTATCACTTTTTACTTTCTAATGACCGCCCCATTGTCTGGGTGTCAGGGGCCTATATGTCGTTTAATTGCTTGCTGTCTGGGTGAGAGACATTAAACTCTTTTTACTGTCAAATGACCTCTCCTCTGTCTGGGTGTCAGGGGCCTACATAAATGATAATGGCCTGTTCCATTGCAGGTTGACCTGAGGCCTGTGTTGCTGTTACCGCTCTCCTCTTTGCGGGTGCCATGGCCCTGAGTCTGTGAATGAGGCCTGTGGCACTGCAGGCAGACATGAATCCTTTTTGGCTGTGATGAGAACATCAACTCCCATAGCATTCCCATCTGATGCCACCCCAACCTCCTATTCCACCTCCTCCTCCTCCAAGTTGCCAATTGATATTGGTTAATGTTTATTTATTTTATTTTAAGTCATTTCCCTATCCACATTTGTTTACAGGGGATTTACCTACATTTTGCTGCCTTTTACAGCCCTCTAACCCTTTCTTAGGCTATTTTACAGCCTTTTTAGTGCTCAAAAGTTCTGGACCCCATTGACTTAAATATATTAAATATTTTCGGGAAGTTCGGCCGAACTTCTCGAACCCGAACATCCAGGTGTTCGCTCAACTCTAGTCAACAGGCCGAGTTGTAACCAGGAGCAACATTGCAGGACAGAAGCAAGATCAAAAAAGAAATAGGTTAGGGCAGGCCGCACAGGTACCCGTCAGGCAATCCGAGTCTGCAACAGGAGAGTCAAGGCAAGCAAGCAGGGATCAGACAAGCAGCGCAGTCCTGAAACACAAGCATGGGTCAGGTAAACAGGAACATGCTGTCAGTTCAGCATGTCTGCAAAAATGGATTTGCTTTCCGCATTTTTGCAGACCTGTAGTCTTTAATCGGGCCATGTTCCCTTTTCACTGACATATATAGGACATGTTTTATTTGTTTTGCGGTGTGTGCTGTCTACGTTTTTTGGGCCCCCATAGACGTAAATGAGTCCGCATCTAATCCACAAAATTGCAGATCAGATGCGGAAAGCTACATACAGCCGTCTGAATGAGCCCTTTTTTGTAAATCTGCCATTTATCACTTTGTGATAATAATAACTTTTGAATGCTTTTACTTATCCCAGCCATTCTGAGAATGTTTTCGCCTAACACATTATACTTCATGTTAGTGGTAAACTTGAGTCAATATGTTTACCTATATTTATAAAAAAAATTGAATTTCGATGCTTTTATGACGCATAGGGATGCCGCATAAAATTGTTATTACTTAACATTCACCATATGTCTACTTTGTTTGCATCATTCTTTAAAAGGCTTTTTTTTTCTGGATCCGAACCCGAGTTTGGGAAATGTTTTTTCTTACAGTAAAAAATCAATTTATGAAGTAATTACGCAAAGTATGGCGCGACTTCACGAAATAATAACTTCGGCTCATAGGAGCCAATAAATTCTAATATTGTAAGGAGCGCTCGCTCCGTACAGTATTGAAACAAATTTTAAGCGAATCGACTTCGAATGTTGTATCCGAAGTCGATTCGCTCATCCCTAATCACGACCTCTTGAAACTGTAGGAATGTTCATGCCTGGCCTGCAGAACAAAATAACACATAAGCATTTAACAGAGCTATCTGTACAATGTGCACAGCCAGCTTTTTGTATCACACCTGCATTTTCTATATGGCACTGTACAGCTTCAGCACTTTGATCTAAAAGATCAACCCCTCTCATGTTACATATTGTAGTCCAGGATGCAGTCTGGCTTGAGGGTAATGATCACTGAACCTCATACAAGAAGCAGGATAGCTCCTGTTTCCGTGAATTGTGTCCAGTAAATGGACATCTCTCTTGTCCTTGTACTTAACCACCAGAGCCCTACAGTCGCCCTTTCTGAGTGGTTGCCCTACTGTGCTGCAAGCTACATTAATTTGGGAATTTAGGGACCCAAAAGAATTACCACCCATAACACCTCCCAACCCCAGGAATTTTGTGTTTTTTGGCATTAAAAAGTCTCAAATAATGTACAAAATGGAATATACAGTATACTAAGAGGCACATAACAAGATATAAAAAATGTAGCCTTGTATGAAAATTTTTAAAACCATCAGGAATACACAGTAGGGCATTCTGGATAAAAGTACAACATATCTCCCCTTGCACTATTTTTTGCTACACACTGCACGTCATCAAGTTTTTTCTTCCTACTTCCTGTTCCGGGAATAAGGGCTAAAAAATGTCTTTCCATCAGCCTTGGACACAAGGGCCATTACTTTTTCTCGGTAATCAAATAATGTCATGGTGTCACCTAACTGAATAGCAAAAATGAATTATAAGATACCTTTTTCCTTCACTGCAATTGCGGTATCAGTATGAATAGTACCTTTTTTATCCTTCTACCTAACTGCCAGCAGTTCAGCACACCGGAGACTGCCTGATTCCCTTTTTTTAATTTGTCTGACCCATGCTTGTGGAAATCTCTTGCGGTCTTTCCTACCACATAGTAACCACATGCCCCAATATTTTGTAATTCTTGGTATTTGAAAAGGGGAATACTGCTGTAGTAATTCTCTAAATATAGGTTATACCCCTTCTTCAAGAATGAGTAGATTCATTCCCATACAATTGATTTTCATTGGTTCCTAAATATTTGGGGCTCCCTGTTATATTCAGCGTGCCAACCTTCCCCTTCATACATATGAAAGGCACACGTATAACCTGATCCACATTCATGCATTTTATACAATCCATTGCCATAGTGTGCCCATTTTGATGGCAGATATTGTTTAAAATATATGAAGATGATGGGTTGACACTGCGGTTTGCACGTGGTGCACTCGTCCAGGGAAGTCACCCCACTAGTATATAGCGAAGGACCGGCACCCACTTTCTTGATATGAAGAGATGTTTATTCAAGGCATAATAGCATCATTGCAGTTTGAAAAAGGCTCAGGCTTGAGCCGAAACTGGTCACTGATGATGCTATTATAAACGTCTCTTTATATCATCAAGAAAGTGAGTGCCTGTCTTTCTTCGCTATATATTGTTTAAATTATATTCCTCCCTTAAATTTTGAGAGACTTATGTGTTGATATATTCTATTTTGGCGTATAAACATTTAGAAGTTTATAGAAAAATGAATCATACAGTAATTGGCCTAATTTTGTACAAGCGGTCATATTCAGGGACAGTGCTTCGTAGGCATTGACTGTTGTTTGTGGCAGAATCCTAGAACAGTTTCAAAGAGTTTCAGTCGGCAGGACTACCGGATGAATGATGGTGTTCGACTCCTTAACGTTCTGGGGGGATGCTGATAAATGGGAATGGTGAAGGTACAGAAGAAATGGCATACATCTTATAGCCACTTAAGCCCTGTGGAGGCTGAAATGACAAAGGAGGAGGATGAGGACATAAACGAACAGAAATTCTATACAGAACTAGGTGGTTTATCTGTCCAAGTGACAGGAAAGGAGCATGAGGCGCTAGAGAGCAAAGAGGAAGGCGATGCAGCTGACCCAGACAGACCATGGCAGTATGCAGTGGAGAGGAAGGCAGGGGGTCCCTCTGAGTCTCTTGCACAAATGGCCAGATGCATGTTTGTTGCTTGCGTAGTGACAGCCGCAGTATTGCCATTCTGCAGAGGGATGACTACTACTGCAGGAGGACTACTACTTCAGGAGTAGGACCAGCTCCATCACCAGCAACTTAAGTCTTGAGTCTTTGATGAGCACCTTTCTTCACCCGCCTACTGAAGAAATCACCCAGCAGCAGGACATGGAGCAAAACCTGAACCAGCAGGTGGTGGCATACTTGGATTGTGACTTGTCAACCCAGATCCAAGATCCCTTGGACTACTGGGCAGCCAAACATGTATTTTGGCCGCAACTGCCCAAGTTTGCCCTGGGCAAGCGTTCCTGCAAGGCTAGTAGTGTGGCACCAGAGTGGTTGTTTAGTGCAGCGGATGGCATAGTTACCCCAAAAAGAACTCTCCTTTCAACCCAAAATGTTGAGAGACTAACTTTTATAAAGATGCATCAGGCCTGGATGACTCAGAATTTCTAGACACTGGTGTATAGTAGAACAGACTAGATCGTTCTGGCAGTAATAATGTAACTGTAGTGTGCTGCAACACCAGAACATTGTAACAAATGGCCTGTTACTTCCGCCTATGTCCTGCTGCCACTATTCTGATGCTGTCACACGCCTGCTGCCATCTGCCCCTATTGAGATCTGCCAACATTTTGTGATGTTACTGCCACTGCGGTCTCCCTCCCTCCCTTCTCACTTTGTTCCAGGGCCACTTTTGTTACTCTTCATGCTGTTGCCAGCCTAACTAGTCTGTTACGTAGTACTTAAGGCCCGAAAAAAGACATCTGTCCATCCAGTTCGGCCTGTCATCCTGCTAGTTGATCCAGAGGAAGGCAAAAATACCCTGTGAGGTAGAAGCCAATTTTCCCCACTTAAGGGGAATAAAAAATTCCTTCCCGACTCCAATCAGGCAATCAGAAGAACTCCCTGGATCAACGACCCATCTGTAGTAGCTATAGCCTGTAATCAGGGGCAGACTGAGAACCCTCAGGGCCCCCGGGCAAAATAAATCCAGTGCCCTTCCAGGCCCCACCCATGCCCTACCTCCAGCTATGCCCATGTTATACCTCCAGCCACACCTATATCTCGCCTCCACTACCTGGTCACACAGCCATCGTTATGCCTCTGATCCCATCACTACAGAAATACAGGACACTTACCTTTTACGTCCGGTGACGTCTTCTTTGATGTAGATGTTTTCTGTCCTCGTCTTCTCCTTTCAGACCTTCAAACCAGACCGCCATGTTGTCGCCATTTTCCATCTCTGCAGTTTAACAAAAAAAAAAAATCTTAATTTACTACTTTTCCATCATCCTCCCATCTTCTGGACAAATCATCCTACTACCCCCAATACTGTGCCGCTGTGCTCCCCAATACTACTTTGCAGGAACAGATAATACCCCTGGTAATACTAGTACCACACAGAGCCCCCCATATAAAATACCCATTCTTTGTGGCCTCAGTAGAAGCCCCCATAGTGCCCCATAATAATGTGCCAGTAACACGTGCCTCTCCATGCCACCACATGTGCCAGTAATAAGTGCCTCTCGTGTGCTTCCCCCATGTGCCAGTAGCCCCCCCATGTGCCAGTAGCCCCCCCATGTGCCAGTAGCCCCCCCATGTGCCAGTAGCCCCCCCCATATGTGCCAGTAGTACCCCTTATGTGCCAGTAGCCGTCCCTCCTTATGTGCCAGTAGCCATCCCTCCTTATGTGCCAGTAGCCGTCCCTCCTTATGTGCCAGTAGCCGTCCCTCCTTATGTGCCAGTAGCCGTCCCTCCTTATGTGCCAGTAGCCGTCCCTCCTTATGTGCCAGTAGCCGTCCCTCCTTATGTGCCAGTAGCCGTCCCTCCTTATGTGCCAGTAGCCGTCCCTCCTTATGTGCCAGTAGCCCCAAAAAAAAAAAAAAAAAAAAACACCTATACTTACCTCCAGCGATGCGATGCAGGCCTCTTCCGGCCTGTGTCTCAAGCTGTACTGCTCCAGCGGCCTCTGATAGGCTGCCGACCTAGTGCTGGCAGCCTATCAGAGGAACAGGGAGAGGACACGCCTCTCCCTCCTCTGACGCTGCACGGAGATGAGCGCAATGGAAGCGCTCATCTCCTGATGTGCCCTGCCGCCACGTCTGCTCTGGGGACGGGCCCCCTACTGGCCACGGGCCCTCGGTCCATGCCGAGAGCCCTAATGGTCAGTCCGCCCCTGCCTGTAATATTATTACACTCCAGAAATACATCCAGGCCCCTCTTGAATTCCTTTATTGTACTCACCATCACCACCTTCTCGGGCAGAGAGTTCCATAGTCTCACTGCTCTTACCATAAAGAATCCTCTTCTATATTTGTGTACAAACCTTCTTTCCTCCAGACGCAGAGGATGTCCCCTTGTCACAGTCACAGTCACAGATCCCTCTGTAGCAGTATATTGTCTTCTTCAGTGTTAATTACTTTACACAGTTTAGTGTCATCTGCAAAAATTTATATTTTACTATGCAAGCCTTCTACAAGATCATTAATAAATATATTGAAAAGAATAAGGCCCAGTATTGACCCCTGAGGTACCCCACTAGTGACAGTGACCCAATTTGAGTGTGTACCGTTAATAACCACCCTGTTTTCTGTCACTCAGCTAGTTACTTACCCACTTACAGACATTTTCTCTCAGTCCGAGCATCCTCATTTTATATACTAACCTGCTTTGGAGAAGTCCAGATATACGACATCCATTGATTCGCCGCTGTCAAGTCTAGACCTTACCCCCTCATAGAAACTGATTAAATTAGTTTGGCATGACCGATTCCTCATGAAGCCATGCTGATATGGCGTTATTTGCTTATTTCCATTGAGATCCTCTAAGATAGCATCTCTCAGAAAACCTTCAAACAGTTTCTCCACAACAGATGTTAAACTTACGGCCCATTGTTTCTGGGCTCTGTTTTTGGAACCTTTTTGAATATTGGCACCACATTTGCTATGCGCTAATCCTGTGGAACATTTCTTGTCAGTATAGAGTCCACAAATATCAGAAACAAGGGTCTGGCTATGACATTACTTAGTTCCCTTAGGATACACGGGTGTATGCCATCTGGTCCTGGCGATTTGTCTATTTTAATCTTTTTAAGTTGGTGTTGTACATTTTCTTGGGTCAGACAGGACACTTTTAATGAGGATTTATTTGGCACTTTCAACATTTCATCTGACAGTTTATTTTCCTCAGTGAATACATTGGAAAAATTTTAACAGCTTTGCTTTCTTCTCGCTCTCTGCAACTCCCCCCTCATTACTCTTTAAAGGGCCGACACCTTCAGATTTATACTTTTTAACATTTATATAATTGAAGAACATTCTAGGGTTAGTTTTACTCTCTTTGGCGATTAATCTCTCGGTCTCTAGTTTGGTCGCTTTTATTTGTTTTTTACATGTTCTATTTTTTTCCTCCCTGAAAATTAATTGGAAGGTTATTACTTTATGGTCACTATTTCCCAGGTGTCCCCCCAACCTGTACATCTGTTATTCTGTCAGGTCTATTGGTTAATACTAAGTCCAGTATGGCCATCCCTCTAGTTGGGTCTTCAACCAGTTGACCAGTTGGGAAAGGTAATTGTCTTTGGTTATTGCCAAGAATCTGTTTCCTTTATGCGATGTACAGCTTTCAGTTTCCCAGTCTGTATCTGGGTAGTTGAAGTCCCCCCATAATAACCACCCTTTTGCGGCCTCGTCTATCTCGTTTAGTAATAGATTTTCTGTGATTATTAGGTGGTGTATAGTAAACGCCTATTAGTAATTTATTGTTTTTACCTCCATGTCTTTCTACCTACAGTGACTCCACATGTTCATGTCCCTCACTTATATCTTCTCGGACTGTGGGCTTTAGATAGGACTTTACGTAAAGGCAGACCCGTCCCCCTCCGGTTTTGATGATCCTTTCTAAACAGACTGTAACCTTGTACATTAACGGCCCAGTCCGTTAATTCCAGTTCCCCAGTTTTGTTAGTCAGGCTTCTGGCATTAGTGTACATACATTTAAGAGGTTTTTGCTTATTTTGAACCCTGCACCTTTCCTTCTGAACTGTTTTAGTCCCTCCTTCCATTCCCTCCTTAAATTTTGGGCCACTGCTCGGTTACGTCCACGCTGATAAATTAGAACTGTCACTAATATTGACCTGTAAGTTGGAGTTCCCACTTCTGTTATTTGGTCACTTCACTTATTTCTAGAGATGAGCGGATTTCTCAAAAATTCAATTCGGCCACTTCGCCGAATTTTCCAAAAAAAATTCAATTCGATCAGAATTTATTAGTGATGAATCACATTAAAAACAGCTATTTCTTGGCTGCAGAGAGCCTGTATAGTGGTGTAGAACACTGTGCCTTTCAGCAGGGCCGTCGCCACACATAAGCAAAGTACGCCAACGCGTAGAGCGCACTCTCGCTGGGGGCGCCGCTCTGACCCCGATTCCCGCTCACCACTTGTCCGCACAGTGCCGCCCACAGACAACAGTTGTTCAGTGTTCGGCTCAGCAGGGCACAAACTTCCACAAGCCTTTTTTCCCCCCACTAATACACCACAAAAAAGGCTTTAAAACATATAACTGCACCGCTGAACGGCAAATAAGACATTTTTTTTCCACCAATACACCCCAAAAAAGGCTGTAATTTTGTTACTTCACCGCGCAACGGCAAATAAACCCTTTTTTGTCCCCCACTAATTTACCACAGAAAAGGCTTTAGAACATATAACTGCACCGCTAAACAGCTAATAAGCCCTTTTTTTCCCACGAATACACTCCAAAAAAGGCTTTAGACCATATAACTGCACCACACAACGGCTAATAAGACATACAAATCTTTCCTAGTAATAAACTGCTCATGGCTGTATCATACAGCACTTGCACCGCAATAACAAGCAAGGTTTGCTGGAATTACAGAGTTATCATCTATTGCAAACCTAAAAGCAGCAGTATAATGGCATTTTATATCCCCAGTCAGTGCAGCAAGGTGTAATATGATTGCTCCTATTACCCAGGCTGTATACTCCCCTATTGGACCCTGTTCTCCTTTCATAGTGTGGAATAATAATTTCTCCCTATCCTTTCCCTTCTAATGATCTTTCCCTGAACTTCTATTCAGCCAAAAAAGATAGTTTTAACCCCTTTAGGACACATGACGTACCGGTACGGCATGTTTCCCGAGTCCTTAAGGACACATGACGTACCGGTACGTCATGAGTTGTTCCGATCACTGCTGCTCAGCTGGCAGTGATCGAACAAGGTACCTGCTGAAATCATTCAGCAGGTACCTTGCTACAATGCCCAGGGGGTCCTGTGACCTCCATATGGTGATCGCTGCAAACCGCAGGTCAATTCAGACCTGCGGTTTGCAGCGCTTCTGTGCGATCTCTGATCAGAGAGTTAATGCCCCCAAACTATTTATTTTAACTCCCTGCAGCCCCCAATCATATTGTGGCTGCGGGGGTGCAGGGGGTGGTTGTGGAGGCGGAGTGGTGCGGCGGGCGGGATCGCGATTGCGATCCCCCGCCCGCCTCCTCTGATAAGTTTCCCTGCTGTCTAGTGGTTCTGATCAGAGTGTCAGCACATTGCTGACACTCTGATAGAAACGGCTGGCATCTGTGCTTAATCAGATGCCAGCCGCTTAACCTTCTCGTACCGCGGTCCGTACGGACCGCGGTATGGAAGGGGTTAACAGGAGGGAGCTCCTCCCTCTCCCATCGGGGGCTGCTGTGCCTTTGCAGCCCCCCAACAGTATGGGATCACAGAGGAGGGAGCTCCACTCTCTCCCCATCCATCACCCCTGCCCATTTATGGCAGCGGGTGATGGTTGCCATGGAGACAGGACGCTTTCAGAAGCGTCCTGCTCTCCATGGTGCTGAAAGTCTGAATAGACCTGCTAAAGGTCTATTCAGACTTTCTAAAGTACAAAATACAGTACAGTGCACTATATAGTGTACTGTACTGTATTATACAGACACCAGATCCACTGGATCTTTCAGAACCAAGTGGGTCTGGGTCAAAAAAATGTAAAAAGTGAAAAAAAGTAAAAATGAAAAAAACACATATC
This sequence comes from Bufotes viridis, assembly GCA_033119425.1. Lineage (NCBI taxonomy): Eukaryota > Metazoa > Chordata > Amphibia > Anura > Bufonidae > Bufotes > Bufotes viridis. Next base: position 87,662,436 of record CM065596.1, on the reverse strand, counting down.
GCTGAATAAAAAAAAAAAATACACTACACATATTAGGTATCGCCGCGTCCGTAAAAACCTGCTCTATAAAAATATCAGATGACTGAACTCCTCAGGTGAACGCCATAAAAAAAAAAACCAAAAAATGGTGTAAAGCCATTTTTTGGCACCTTACATCACTAAAAGTGTAATACAAAGCGATCAAAAAGGTGTTTGCCTCCCAAAATAGTACCAATCAAACCGCCATCTCATCCCCAAAAAACGAGCCCCTACCTAAAACAATTGGCCAAAAAATAAAAAAACTATGCCTCTCAGACTAAAACATGATTTTTTTGGTTTCAAAAATGCTTTTTAGTGTTAAATGTAAAAAAAAAATTAAAAAGTAGACATCTTAGTTATCTCCACGTCCGTAAGAATCTGCTCTATAAAAATATCACATGACCTAATCCCTCAAGTAAACACTGTAAAAAAAAAATTAATAAAAACTTTGTCAAAAAGCCATTTTTTTGCCACCTTACATCACAAAAAGTGTAATGGCAAGCGATCAAAAAGTCATATGACCCCCCAAATAGTGCCAATCTAACCGTCACCTCATCCCACAAAAATGATACCCAACCTGAGACAATTGCCTAAAAACTGAAAAATATATGGCTCTCAGACTATGGAGATACTAAAACATGTTTTTTTTTCATTCAAAAAGGATATTATTGTGTAAAACCAAAATAAGTAAAAAAAGGTATACATATTATGTATCACCGCGTCCGTAAGGACCTGCTCTATAAAAATATATCATGACCTAACCCTTCAGATGAACGCCGTAAACATAAAAAATAAAAACGTTGTCAAACAAGCCATTTTTTTGTCACCTTACATCACAAAAAGTGTAATAGTAAGCGATCAAAAAGTCATATGCACCCCAAGATAGTACCATTCGAACCGCCATCTCATCCCGCAAAAAATGAGCCCCTACATAGGACAATCGCCCAAAAAAAAAAAAATATGGCTCTCAAACTATGGAGACACTAAAACATGATTTTTTTTTTTGTTTTAAAAAATATTATTGTGTAAAACTTATATAAACAAATAAAAAGTATACATATTATGTATTGCCGCGTCCGTCACATCCTGATCTATAAAAATAACACATGACCTAACCCATCAGCTGAACACAGCAAAAAAAATAAAAATAAAAAATACGGTGTCAAAAGCCATTTTTGTCACCTTACATCACAAAAAGTGTAATAGTAAGCGACCAAAATGTCATATGCACCCCAAGATAGTGCCAATCAAACCGCCATCTCATCCCGCAAAAAATGAGCCCCTACATAAGACAGTCGCCCAAAAAAATAAAATAAAACTATGGCTTTCAGAATGTGGAGACACTAAAAAAAAATTTTTTTCAAAAATGCTTTATTATGTAAAACTGAAACAAAAAACCCCAAAAAGTAGTCATATTTGGTATTGTCGCGTCCGTAACAGCCTGCTCTATAGAAATAGCACACAATCTAACCTGTCAGTTCAACTATATAAATAACAAAAAATAAAAACAGTCCCAAAACAGCTATTTTTTTGCAAATTATCCATTTTTCCAGTAACAAAGCAAGGGTTAACAGCCAAACAAAACTCTATATTTATTGCCCTGATTCTCTTGTTTGCACAAACACCCCATATGTGGTCGTAAACTACTGTATGGCCAAACGGCAGGGCACAGAAGGAAGGGAACGCCATGTGGTTTTTGGAAGGCAGATTTTGCTGTACTGGTTTTTTGACACCATGTCCCATTTGAAGCCCCCCTGATGCACCCCTACAGTAGAAACTCCAAAAAAGTGACCCCATTTTGGAAACTACGGGATAAGGTGTCAGTTTTGTTGGTACTATTCTAGGGTAAACATGATTTTTGGTTGCTCTATATTACACTTTTTTTGAGACAAGGTAACAAAAAATAGAAATTCGTAAATTTCATCTCCATTTTCCAATAACTCTTGTGGAACACCTAAAGGGTTAACAAAGTTTGTAAAACTGGTTTTGAATACCTTGAGGGGTGTAGTTTCTTAGATGGAGTCACTTTTTTGGAGATTCTACTCTAGGGGTGCATCGGGGGCTTCAAATGGGACATGGTGTAAAAACCAGTCCAGCAAAATCCGCGTTCCAAAAACCATATGGCGCTCCTTTCCTTCTGCGCCCTGCAGTTTGGCCATACAGCAGTTCACGACCACATATAGGGTGTTCGTGCAAACTGCAGAATCGGGGGAATAAATATTAAGTTTTGTTTGGCTATTAACCCTTGCTTTGTTACTGGGAAAAATGGATTAAAATGGAAAATTTTACAAAAAATTGAAATTCTGAAATTTTATCTCCATTTGCCATTAACTCTTGTGGAAAACCTAAAGGGTTAATGACATTTGTAAAATCAGTTTTGAATACCTTGAGGGGTGTAGTTTCTATAATGGGGTAATTTTTGGGTGGTTTCTATTATGTAAGCCTCACAAAGTGACTTCAGACCTGAACTGGTCCCTAAAAAGTGGGTTTTTGAAAAATTTCAAGATTTGCTTCTAAACTTCTAAGCCTTGTAACGTCCCCAAAAAATAAAATGGCATTCCCAAAATGATCGATACATGAAGTAGACATATGGGGAATGTAAATCAATAACTTTTTTGGCAGTATTACTATGTATTATAGAAGTAGAGTAATTGAAACTTGGAAAATTGCAAATTTTTCAAAATTTTTGGTAAATTTGTTATTTTTTTTATAAATAAAAATGAAATTTTTCGACTTCATTTTACCACTGTCATGAAGTACAATATGTGACGAAAAAACAATCTCAGAATGGCCTGGATAAGAAAAAGCGTTTTAAAGTTATCACCACATAAAGTGACACTGGTCAGATTTTGAAAAAATGGCCTGTTCCTTAAGGTGAAATAGGGCCGTGTCCTTAAGGGGTTAAAGTCTTTTCTACCACTTCTACAACTGCCTCTCCAAAATGTCTGAGGCTATTTATAAGGCTGTGACATCCCGGGGGCTCCCTGGCTGCTGATTGGCTGCATGCATGGCATTATGGGTGATCCCTCGTTCCCAGAGTTCTTTTCTCCATGTCCTAACATGGGCAGCAGCCATTTTAGGAAAAAAAATGCACTTCGTTACCACAAAGCGTGAGGAAATTCGGATTTGATACTAATCAAATTTTTCATGAAATTCGGATCGAATTCCACTTCGTCAACTTCGATTCGCTCATCTCTCCTTATTTCCATCACTTAGGGCTCATCCACACGGCTGCATTTGCTTTCTGTTTCCGTTCCGTATGCGGAACCATTTAGTTCAATGGGGCTGTAGAAAATACGGAAGTTACTCTGTGCATTCCATTTCCACGCATGGCCGTTCCGCCAAAAAGTAGTGCATGTCCTATTATTGTCCGCATATCACGGTCCGAGGCCCCGTTCAAGTCATTGGGTCCTCAAAAAATACAGAACGCACACGGAACCCATCCGTATTTCATCTGTATTTTGCAGATCCATACTGTAGAAATGCTATGCCCAGCCCATATTGCTCATGTGTTTGGTGATTAATAAGTTACTGTTTCCTATCCTCAAAAAACGGATTGCATACGGAAATCGTACGAATATGTTTTGTGGAGTAACGGAAAAGGACTTAAATCAGAGAAAAAAAACTTCAGATGCGGGACAACGAATCCGTGAAAAACGGACCGCAAAACAACAACGGTCATGTGCATGAGCCCTTATTGCGAGGTGAATTCAGGAGCCACGGCTACTTTCCGATTCATTCATCACAGTCATTCTACATCTATCAAAAGGGATTCAAATGCATGTGTTTGTACTGCCATAACATGGATTAACCTCTTTAGGACACAGGGTGCCTTTGTGTCCTGGTACTTAAGGACCAGGGGCGTACATGTACACCCTGTGAAGTTCCGATCACCGATGCGCAAGTGGCGGTGTTCGGAGCAAGGTGCCTGCTAAAATCATTTCAGACCTCAATTCAGATCTGCGGTTTGCTGCGCTTTCTGTGCAGGGATCAGAGACTTAAAAAATGCCCCAAACCTATAAATTTTAATCCCCCCTTCTCCAAGCCACGTTAGTGTCCTCTTTTGGGGATTGCGGGCGGGAGGCTGGCGGTGCGGCAGGCCCAAAATGATCAATACATGAAGTAGACATATGGGGAATGTAAATCAATAACATTTTTTGGCGGTATTACTATGTGTTATAGAAGTAGAGAAATTGAAACTTGGAAAATTGCAAATTTTTCAAAATGTTTGGTAAATTTGGTATTTTTTAATAAATAAAAATGAAATTTTTTGACTCCAATTTACCACTGTCATGAAGTACAATATGTAACGAAAAAAACAATCTCAGAATGGCCTGGATAAGTAAAAGCATTTTAAAGTTATCACCACATAAAGTGACACTGGTCAGATTTGCTAAAAATTGCTTGGTCCTTAAGGTGAAAAAGGGCCGTGTCCTTAAGGCCCCTTTCACACGGCATGATTTCCGCGCGGGTGCAAGGCGTGAGGTGAACGCATTGCACCCGCACTAAATCCGGACCCATTCATTTCTATGGGGCTATGCGTGAAAATCGCAGCATGCGCTATATTGTGCGTTCTTTCACACAACGCAGGCCCCATAGAAGTGAATAGGGCTGCGAGAAAATCGCAAGCATCTGCAAGCAAGTGCCGATGCGGTGCGATTTTCCCGCAAGGTTGCTAAGAGACTGGTCCCGATCTCTATTATTTTCCCTTAAAACATGGTTATAAGGGAAAATAATGGCATTCTCAATACAGAATGCTTAGTAAAATGTGGATTAAGGGGTTAAAAAAAAATTAACTCACCTTATCCACTTGATCGCGTAGTTGCCGATCTCTTCTGTCTTCTTCAAGCATTAGCTGCCATCTAAAGGACCTGTGGTGACGTCATCACAGGTCCTTTAGCCGGCAGCTAATGCTTGAAGACAGAAGAGATCGCAACTACAAGTGGATGTAGTTAATTTTTTTATTTTTTTACTCCTCCATTCACATTTTACTAAGCATTCTGTATTGAGAATACTATTATTTGCCCTTATAACCATGTTATAAGGGAAAATAATAAAATCTACAGAATACTCAACCCGAACTTCAGTGACGCCCGTGTGAAAACGCGCTGAAAAACGCCCGACGCATAAACAAGTACTTGAGCTTCTTTTTGGGCGTTTGTCGCACGTATTGTGATTGACGCCACAGTAGTCCCAGTTTCCTATTTGCAAAAACGCGATCAAATACGCGCAAGTCTGAACCCAGCCTAAGAGTCATTGGGACACCTGCAGGGGCGCACAGTTTTTTATTTGTTTTGCTGAAGGATGCTGTGTGGTTTTTTTTTTTGTTTACTTATGGTTTAACGATGAATGTTCAGCATGGGTGCAAAAAGCCACTGATTGAACGGACTAGTTCACAGCATCCCTTCATCCCTTCTCATCTCCGTACATTTGCTTGTGGTACTGGAGCTCACAGCAGACCAGTTAAATGAATGGGACTTAGCTGCTATGTGCTGCAGTACCAACCTCTGCTAAATGTATGGCGCTGTTCCTGGTAAATGATGTCCTATCCTTAAAATAGTGCATTGATGTTACAGACTGTTTAAATATTTTACTGTAATCCAGTTAAACAGAATTTTTATTTTTTTTTCTGTTTCAGGAATTCATGCAATTTATAGCAGGATCCTGCGTATTTCTTCATCAGTTATACCTTCAAATACATTGGTGAGTGCAAGATTTGTTAGACTGCTTATATTAACCCCTTTAGCCACGGCTACGTCATTAAAGTATGGAGCAGGCTGCTGCAGTGAGCTCGCTCCATATCCGGCAGGTACCAGCTGTATTATACAGCAGGCTCCTGGCCACAATGACAGGGAACACAGCTTGTCCTGCATACAGCTCTATGGACAGAAACATATAAAGTGATAGCTGTCACAAAATGACCATACAAAGAAAATAGATTTTTTTTCATAGGATTTTTAAAAAAAGCAGAATAAGGATGTTATGTCATTTTTAGCGCACAGTGAAAGTATGATGTCAAAACCCCCAAAATTTTTGCAGAATTTTTTTCCAGTTTTACCCCACAAAGATTTTTTTTTACCATTTTCCAGTAACAGACATGGTAAATTATATGGTGTCTTCAAAAAAATAAACCCTGCTATGGTTATATGAATGGAAAATTAAAAAGGTTATTGCTTTTGGAATATGAGAAGGAAAAAATGAAAATGCAAACCAAAAAGGGGCCTGGTACTTACAAGGTTAAAGAGGTTGTGTGAGAAATTTAAAAACTTTCAGTGGAGCAGTGGGACGTTTACAACAAAGAATAAAGCTTTTCTTACCTGCTACAGGTTCCTCTATTCCCACACTGCTTGTCTGTTCTCCAATCTTCTGGTGATGACGTCATGTTCGGTCTTTCATGTGACGAGTCAGCTAATCACTGACCTCGGCAGCCATGTGTGCACGAACAGCATGTAAATGCTGAGACCATTGATCAGCTGCATAGTCATGTGAAGTCCTTGGGATCAAAGCTGAAGTGCTGAAACTGAGGGATCTGTACAAGGTGAGTAAAGCGTTTTTTCTTTGTTTTGAAAGCCCCTCTGCTCTCCTAAAAGTTCTGAACAATCTCGGACAACCCTTTCAGGGAAAATCAAAATATAATATAATATTACAGGTGATAGTAAGAGTCATTTCACAGATGGCATTTTTTCTTACTATACAACCATTTTTACCACTTGTAAATGTGCTACTGTGTGTAATAGTAATACATGTATTGTATCCCTCTCTGCAATGACTTTGGCCTGTTGAAGGGGTTATGTAAGTTCTATAATGCCTCCCCTGTGCCCCTCGCAGAGGTTGCGACGTGGGTGCCAGGGAGCGAGGTAAGATCAATCTTTGTTATGGGCCTGTGCATATGGCGGGGTATTATAGAACTTGGATAGGCCCTTTAAAACACAGCATCTTGAATTAGTAACAGGTTCTTGTAGTAATACATCTGTGTTTTTATGTTATGCCTCAATAATCATGTTGGACATCATAACTTTGAAAGAACGTAGCATGTAAAGCTAGGTGCAGCTTTTTTTAAATTGGCTACAGAGTTGAAGGATGGAATTTTATAAAAATTTTATATCAGTTTTCTGGGATGCTAATTTTTCATGTGTTATTTGCTACTGCTTGATATATATATATATATATATATATATATATATATATATATATATATATATAAAAATATATATATATATGCAAAAATGAGGCAGCACCATCTGCAAATGACTGGGTGCAAGGCTCTAAAGAGGACAAACCGCTCCACAGATTATGTAGTGATAAAAATAGAGCAGCACTCCAAAAGTAGATAAAAAGCAAAGGTGTTTCTTTATTCACCCAAAAGGCATGGCTTTTTTAAATAAAAAGCAAAGGTGTTTCTTTATTCACCCAAAAGGCATGGCAATGTTTCAGCTCCTTAAACCGGAGCCTTTCTCAAGCAAACTGTGCAGTGCATACAAACATTATATAGTCAGTGTATAGTGACATCATCATCAAGCGTCATCAAAGTTCATTAACCCTTCACAAATGTGTCATTTAAGTCAATCATGTAACAAACTCTACAAAGTGACGTCCAATAGTTGATATAGAAGTTCATAGGTGCAATATACAATTACTAAAATTCATGTGTTGCAATCATGATTCAAATTAATTCATAAGTGATTCCGTAAAAAGTCCGTCCATTGGAAAAAGTACTGGTGCATAATCAGTTAATAATTCCAGTCGTCACAGGGAGATGACGATGTTCCAGACACATACCCCTATCCGGAAGTTTCACGGCGACCTCAGGATGATCAATTAATGCCGTATATGTCGGCGTCTGGAAGTGTTACACTGCGCATGTCAGACAGAGCGTGCGACATGACATCACCCGCTGCTGAAAGGTACGCACAAACGACATTCCAGTCCTGACGTCCTGATGTTTCCCGTGTCTGCGCAGTGCCATACACACAACTAGGGCCGCCATCTTAGGTGTGGGAAACCGTACCCGGTGCCCAAACACACAATGACGGCAGTCCAATTCATACATGACTCACCCATAAAATACTCTGCCTACTAGAATCCCGTGTCAGTGGTCGGCGTGATATTTCACACGCCAACCCCCAACAACAGGGCACCGAGGATCAAGTGCCCGTACAAACAGGCTCCTGACCCCGAATGCAATATTGGCAGAAGGAGGGTTCTCCTCCATGGGACAAAACACACATCATCACCAGGCACCATAAAAAATATCGCAGAGACAAATCGGGATTTTAATGGATATTAATACGATGTCCTAAAGAGTCGCTTGTCACCTCACTTCTAGGGGCAATAAGTAACTGGAAATCCCCGTCTTCCTTTGTCCCATATCACCTCCGTGTCCAGAAACTGAAGACTTTCCCTAGAAGACACTAGCGTAAATTTCAGGGACTCATGTGCATCATTTAGATAATCATGGAATGCATGCAACTGCGATTCAGATCCAGTCCATATGAGGAAGACGTCGTCTATGTATCGCCACCACACCAAAACATGTTGGAAGTGGTGCGACCCATAGACGACGTCCTCCTCAAATACGCGCATATATATATTAGAGTACGTTGGGGCCATATTAGACCCCATCGCAAAGCCCCTTTTTTGTCTATAAAAAGTATCCTCAAAGAGGAAGTAGTTGCAGTCCAGAATAATCTTTAAGAGCCGTACAATAAATTGTATACCCTCATCAGATATAGTGGATAGAGTCAACATACGCTCAACCGCCCTCAATCCTCTCGCGTGTTCAATAGAGGTATACAGTGAGGTAACATCAAAAGAAGCAATAATTACCTCACTGTAACCCGTCATGTTCAAAGTTTGCAACTTATTGAGAAAATCAACTGTATCCTTTACATATGATTTAGCGCCAATTGAAAAACCCCTTAATACCTTATCCCAAAAAATAGCTGGATGGCTAAAGATAGAATCAGATCCAGACACTATAGGTCTGCCGGGGGGATCGATGAGTGACTTGTGTATCTTAGGAAGAATATATAAAACCGGAGTCACCGGATGTGAGACTGTAAGATAATGCAACAAGTCCCCATCGATCACCCCGGCCCCACAGGCATCATTAAGACAATCCCGTATGAGTGCAGCAATTTTAAACTTGGGGTCACCATTTAATTCCTCATAGACATTCCTGTCTGCCAATTGTCGTGCAACCTCACTAACATATTTTTGTTTGTCCATGACAACAACGGCGCCCCCCTTGTCCGCCGGCTTGAGGACAAGGGAGGCGTCCCGTCTCAAGGACATCAAGGCATCTGCTTCCTCCTTTCTCAAATTAGGATGTAAAAATTGACCTCCATTATTCACAGCTTTTAATTCCTCTATATCCCGAATAACATTATGTATAAATGTGTCAATTGCTGGTTCGTTTACCTTGGGGTTAAAGTTGCTCCCCTGACTGAGAGCCAACCCTGAGAGCCATGCCTTTTGGGTGAATAAAGAAACACCTTTGCTTTTTATCTACTTTTGGAGTGCTGCTCTATTTTTATCACTATATATATATATATATATATATATATATATATATATATATATATAGTTTTTTTTTTTTTTTTTAATGTGGGCGTGGATTAGCTGAATAGTGAGAGGCAGACCTGAGACTATTGTAATCTTTCCCAACCATTTCCATTTGTGGTGGGCAGTCAGCCCAAGATGTTTAAAATTTACACTTCTTAATAAATTCTTACTTTGACATTCTTTTATCGAAGACTAACTTAGGCCTCTTGCACACGAACGTATTGGTTCTGTTCTGTGCATTGGGGATTGCAATTTGTGGTCCCCAATGCACGGGCAACGTCCGTGCGGCAGCCGGAACGGATCCAGACCCATTCAACTTGAATGGGTCCGTAATCCGTCTGTTGCGCAAAAAATAGTACATGTTCTATTTTTTTGTGGAACAAAAGAACGGATCGGAACCCCAGAACATGTAATTTAAGTGAATGGGTCCGCATCAATGATGCAGAATGCACAAGGCCGGTGTCCCATGTATTGCGGAACCGCCATGTGCTGCAGCACACATCAAACAGTAACAAAGTAAATTGATTTGCATTTTCAAGGTTGAATGTTAAAACGTGATTGGAAGGATACTTGAGTGGTAGGTTTGGACATACTGCAATCTGCAATTCTGTCATTGCTTGGAATTCATCTTAAATGGTTTATGAGCGCTCAGGGGTGCAGAGGTGAGGGCTACAGAATGACCCATCAGAGCGGCTACTCAATCGGAAATAAATGTGAAGGAAAAAGGGCAGTCTACACTATACATGTATGTGAAAAAGTGCTGATTGTAGAATACAAGCTTATTTTTTATTTTGTAATGACCTAATGGAATTTTTTTTTACCCCACAATAATTACAATGCACTAATAAATATCCCCACAGGTGTCCCTAGTTTTTTATTTGACTTCTGCATCTGGCAAGATAAAATAAAATGAAATATGGATTGGTCATATCATACCATAGGGAAAGACATTTGCATACAAAATGTGTTAAATAGTTTTGTTTACTCCTGTTTCTGTCTCTTTAGCTCATTTCCTCCAAGTCTGTTTGCAGTGTCCATGTCTGATGTTCATAAAAAAGAAATAAGCAATGTATTTCTAGTGGTTCTTGAAGCACTTATTTCCCAGCTATTGTCCTCCAGGTCATTTATAGAATTGGCCTTGAATGAATTTCAAGGTAAGATGTTTTTGTTTCCAGATTCTAAAGATTTCACCATAAAACCTAAAAATTACAGAACGTTTTGCGACAATCTGGATAGTCTGACTAGGTATATGGTTCAGTAGTACATCACTGTAATATATTATGCAGCCTACATATCTTTAGTTTTAGTAAATGGTAGTTGGCACTCCTACTCATCAGCACTTATCCGGCAACAATGTATAAAATGATGTCCTTTATTCAACCATATAAGCATAAAATACCTAAACATATATGACATAAGTGTAGGACAGTCCACCTGTATATATTGCTTAGCTTGCACACTTGTTAAAATCATCAAGAACCGCAGGGCCTTTGTGATTGGAGAATTAAAAGCAGTATTGGGACAATGCCACCTTTTTTCTATGGATGTTAACCTTATAATGCTAGATTCACAGGTTCTCTGTACAGACTAGCCAATCAGAGCGATCCCTGGCCGGGGACCGCTCTGATTGGTCCCCGGCCGGTTAGCTGAGACCCCTGGCTGTGTGTAACAGCCGGAGTCTCAGCGCTGTCGCCATGTCTGCAGACTTGGTGATAGTTTAACTGTAGGATGAGAATGCTAGTCCTAATGCGCTAAGTACCGCTCAAAAAGCATAATTTTTCTCAGCATTGCGGTCACGTGAACATGGGACCAACTCGGATGCTTTCCGCTGCCAAGTGCACATACAACAGGTCAGTCAGTTTCATAGGTAGAAATCTGCTGACAGATGCCCTTTCAGTTGTATGGTTTCCGAAATAGGGTCACTTCTTGGGGGTTTCCACTGTCGGGGTATCTCAGGGTGTCTTCAATGCAACATGGCGCTTAAAAACCATTCCTTGAAAATTTGTGCAACAAGGGGACATGACTTAAAGGGAATCTGTCAGCATCATATTACTATTTTTCTTTTTTCATGCATCCTAATAAAATCAAATACCTGAAATCCATATGTGTCCTTCGTTTTTATTTTCGTCCAGTAGTTTCTTTTAAAAAGAGCTTTTTCTGATATGCTAATTAAGGGTTAGGGAGCCCAGAGGGGCGTTCCTCCTGTAGCAAGGAGCCCAGGACGCCCCCCTGATGTAATGTGCCCGGCAAAAATTTCAAATCCATAACTCCTCCATTGCCCTAAATCGCCTCCCACGGCGAGTCTTAAAGCTCCGCCCCCCCCCCACCCCTGGCCAGGTCCTGTCTCCTCTTCTCCTAAGGATGCGTCTCCCCGGCCGGCCGAAATCTCGCGCAGGCGCAGTACCGCCTCTCGCCTGCGCGATCGCGAGTAAACTGAGGGCAAGAGCCTCATCGGCGTCACTGGGCATGCGCCGAGCCCAGTGACGTCGTCCCTGCGCGAGATTTCGGCCGGCCGGGAGACGCATCCTTAGGAGGAGAAGAGGAGACAGGACCTGGTGGGGGGCGGAGCTTTAAGACTCGCCGTGGGAGGCGATTTAGGGCAATGGAGGAGTTATGGATTTAAAATTTTCGCCGGGCACATTACATCAGGGGGGCGTTCCTGGGCTCCTTGCTACAGGAGGAACGCCCCTCTGGGCTCCCTAACCCTTAATTAGCATATCAGAAAAAGCTCTTTTTAAAAGAAACTACTGGACGAAAATAAAAACGAAGGACACATATGGATTTCAGGTATTTGATTTTATTAGGATGCATGAAAAAAGAAAAATAGTAATATGATGCTGACAGATTCCCTTTAATAAAATATATCAAATGGCACAGAAAATCAACACAGGTTATATTAGTAAATGTCATATTACCTACATTTTGATCACAAGTAGCCAGAAAGTGCCCCACCCCTTTAGCTATATGGCTTAAAAGCAGAAAAATTAAAATGTAGAAAATAACAAATTTTTCCAATTTTGGAATTTTTTTAATAAATAAAGGTAAACCATATCAACTCATCTATACCACTAACATGAAGTACAATGTGTGTCAACACAATTTCAGAATGGCTTGGAGAGGTAAAGGCTTTCCAAAGTTATTACCGCATAAAGTTACACATTTCAGATTTGCAAAAATAGGCCTGGTCAGGAAGATAAAAATGTTGCGGTCTTGAAGTGGTCAATTGTACACTAACGTTTATATCTTTCTATTTAGATCTTCCATCTGAGCATCACTTCCCTCATTGCTTGCTTCTAATAAACATCGTAAATAAACTTTCTACTCTTCCTGCTGAGCTACAAAGTTTATGCTCAGGGAGCAAATCTTCAGAAAGGTATGCACATGAATGCCTAGGAAATGTATTATATTGAACTCAGTTATTATACATTAGCAAGCTAAAAACAGTACTTAGAAGATCTATCAATCATCAGCAGGTGGACAGGGAGGTCAGGAGCTCATGAATATCCTTGGCTATTTTGCAGGTCATGGCTGCAATTATTATGATACTAGTTCTTAGCAACCACTTACTTTTAGCTCATAAGTGACAAACGACTAAAATCAGCATGTCTGTCACAAATTTATACTGCTTTGAGTGAGGGCAGCATAAAGTTGATCACAGGTTACCTTTAAGGCACCTACCACTGTGGGAAGGCGTCTGAGCAATAGGTTCCAGTTTGCTGGTTACAGCAAAGATGTGCTGTTTGTTAGTTTGCCCGTGTACAAACTCCTGCTCGTATCCTTGATTTTTGACTCTCTCGCTACCTATCCTAACTTCTGCCTTGTCTCCATTCTGACCCTGAGCTACCTGCCCTGACCTCCTACAGTCACAAACTCTGCTTACCCTGACCTCAGCTTGTCCCTGTCTACAACTTTGTCTGATTATGTATAATCCTGCAATTTTACGCTGGCCACTAGGTCTAAACTGTGTTATGATTTCCTGTGATAGAAAAATGAACCCACCCAGCAAAGGGGGCAATATTGATAATAACAATACATTAGTAAGTGGCTTGTACTAACTTTCTCTACATGATAAATGCCACTTGCTGAATTGAGACAGCCCTCTCAGACCGCCCCTGGTCAACTGTCAGTGACTGAGAGCTATGTACATATGTATACACACTTAGGCCTTATGTACACAAACATATTTTCGGTTTGCAATTTTTACTGATCAAATGCGGACACATTCATTTCTATGTGTCTGCAAAAAATGTGGACAGCACACGAATGCTATTTGTGTGCTGTCCACATTTATTTATCATGTAAAGAAAGGTAATACAAGGCAATTACTAATGTATTGTTGTTATCCATATTGTCTCCTTTGCTGGCTTGGTTTATTTTTCCATATCATTAAACACTGCTCGTTTCCATGCTTACAACCACCCTGAAATCCATCAGTGGGTGCACGTGCTTGCACACTATAAGAAAAAATACCAGTCTTTCTGGGGGCCAGAACCGTGGGAGCTCGCGTAAGCTGGTAATTTTTATTATAGTGTGCGAGCACAGCCATGCTGCTGGACTGCAGGTTGATCTAACCATGGATACTTTCTCTGCATAATAAATGCTCTTTGCTGAAGTGGCAAAACCCCTTTAACCGTCTGCCGACCGCCTAACGCAGGGATGCGTCCAGGCGGCGGCAGGTCTTTTCCTCCTTGACGCGGGGCCGCGTCATCTCGCGAGAGGCGAGATTTACTGTGAACGCGCGCACGCGCGTTCACAGCAGATCACGTCTCAGCAGTTATACTACAGCCTGCCAGCGATGATCAATCGCTGGCAGGCTGTAGATGCAAAATAAATCGCATCAAACAAGTATATCAGACGCTGTTTTGTTAACAGCGTCTAATATACCTGCTACCTGGTCCTCTGGTGGTCCCATGCTGGGATCGACCACCAGAGGACCAGGTAGCTATGTAAAGTAACCCCCACCCCCTGTCACTTATTATCCCCTTGTTAAGCCCTGATCACCCCATATAGACTCCCTGATCATCCCCCTGTCACTGATCACCCCCCTGTAAGACTGATCCGCAAAACACGGACACCGGCAATGTGCTTTCCGCAGTTTGCAGATCCGCACATTGCCAGAACTATATAGAAAATGCCTTTTCTTGTCCGTAATTGTGGACAAGAATAGGACATGTTCTATATTTTTGCGGAACGGAAGTCTGTCCCCATAGAAATGAATGGGTCCGCAATTCCGTTCCGCAAACAGACTTGCAGACGTGTGAATGGGGCATAAGGGTCCCTTATCACCGCCAGTTGGTTAGCTCCTTGTTAGGTAGTTAGCACCCAGCCCACCGCACCGCAGTCACTGATTTTCGCAGAGATTTTTTCATCCACATTGATCGATGCGAATGAAAAAATCTGTGCCGTTCATTTTTTTTTTTTTTTTTTCAGCCCAGAGGCTGAACGGAAAAAAAAAATCTCATTACCCGTATGCTCAATATAAGGAGAATAGCACAAACTCCTAATGCTGGCCATACGTGTAATGATTGCGGAGACCCTCAAATGCCAGGGCAGTACAAACACCCCACAAGTGACCCCATTTTAGAAAGAAGACACCCCAAGGTATTCCGTGAGGGGTATGGTGAGTTCATGTAAAAAAAAATTTTTTTGTCACAAGTTAGTGGAATATTTGGAATAGCTCTGTAAATTGACAACTTTGTATAAAAATTTTTAAAAAGTTGTCATTTACAGCGATATTTCTCACACCCAGCATGGGTATATGTAAAAATACACCCAAGAACACATTGCCCTACTTCTCCTGAGTAAGGCGATACCACATGAGTGACACTTTTTTGCAGCCTGGGTGCGCAAAGGGGCCCAAATTCCAACAAGTACCTTTAGGCCTCTTTCACACGGGCGTCATGTTTGACGCCCGGATAAGAGGCGGGTGCGTTGCGGGAATATGCGCGTTTTTCCCGCACGGGTGCAAACGTTTGTAATGCGTTTTGCACGCGCGTGAGAAAAAACGCCATGTTTGGTACCCAACCCGAAGCCGGACTTCATCACTGAAGTCCGGTTTCGGGTCTTCTGGAGAATTGATTATTTTCCCTTATAACATGGTTATAAGGGGAAATAATAGCATTCTTAATAAAGAATGGATTGTTAAATGAAGAGGAGGGGGTTAAAAATAATAAAAGTTAACTTACCTTAGCCATTTGATCGCGTAGTCGCGATCTCTCCTCTCTTTCCCTGCAGCATCTAAGATCTACAGGACCTGCGATGACATCACATCACATGGTCCAATCACATGGTCCATCTTGCCATGGTGATGGACCATGTGATGTGACGTCATCACAGGTCCTTTAGATCTTAGATGCTGCATGGAAAGAGAGGAGAGATCGCGACTACGCGATCAAGTGGCTAAGGTAAGTTAACTTTTATTATTTTTAACCCCCTCCACTTCATTTAACAATGCATTCTTTATTAAGAATGCTATTATTTCCCCTTATAACCATGTTATAAAGGAAAATAATAGAGATTGGGTCCCGTTGCTAAGCAACAATGCTGGAAAATCGCAACGCATCCGCACTTGCTTGCGGATGCTTGTGATTTTCCCGCAGCCCCATTCACTTCTATGGGGCCTGCGTTGCGTGAAAAACGCAGAATATAGAACATGCTGCGATTTTCACGCAACGCAGAAGTGATGCGTGAAAATCACCGCTCATGTGCACAGCCCCATAAAAAAGAATGGGTCCGGATTCAGTGCGGGTGCAATGTGTCCTCCTCACGCATTGCACCCGCGCGGAACACTCGCCCGTGTGAAAGTGGCCTTAAGTTTTACAGGTATGCTCTCAATTTAGCCCCGCCCAAAATGCCAGAACAGTAAACACAGCCCACAAATTGCCCCATTTCATAAAGTAGACACCCCAAGGTATTCACTGAGGGGCATAGTGAGTCCGTGGAAGATTTTAATTTTTTTTGCCGGAAGTTAGCAGAAATGGAAACTATTTTATTTATTTTTTCCTCAAAGTGTCATTTTCCGCTAACTTGTGAAAAGAAACGAAATGATACATGAACTCACCATGCCCCTCCACGAATACTTTGGGGTGTCTTCTTTCTAAAATGGTGTCATTTGGGGGCTATTTATACTATCCTTGCATTCTAGCACCTGAAGAAACATGACAGGTGCTCAGAAAGTCAGAGCTGCTTCAAAATGCGGAAATTCACTTTTTTGCACCATAGTTTGTAAACGCTATAACTTTTACCCAAACCAATAAATATACACTTATTGGATTTTTTTAAATCAAAGACATGTAGAACAATAAATTTATAGAAAAATTTATATAGAAATGTAGTTAAAAAAAAAAAAAATTACAACAGAAAGTGAAAAATGTCATTTTTTTCCATAAATTTCGGTCATTTTTGATTAATGGCAAAAAAAGTAAAAATGTCAGCAGCAATGAAATACCACCAAATGAAAGCTCTATTAGTGAGAAGAAAAGGAGGTAAAATTCATTTGGGTGGTAAGTTGCATGACGGAGCAATAAACGGTGAAAGTAGCATAGTGCAGAATTGTAAAAAGTTGCCTGGTCATTAAGGCCTCTTGCACACGAACGTTTTTTTTTTATCAGTGTTTTGCTGTCCGTTTTTAACGGATCCGTTTTTCCGTTTTTTGCTTCCGTTTTGTTTCCGTTTCGGTTCCGTTGTTCCGTTCCGTTTTTCCGTTTGGCATATACAGTATACAGTAATAACATTGAAAAAATTGGGCTGGTCTTCACATTTTCAATAGGTGGTTCCGCAAAAAACGGAACGGATACGGAAGACATACGGATGCACTTCAGTATGCTTTCCGTTTTTTTTGCAGACCCATTGACTTGAATGGAGCCACTGAACGTGATTTGCGGACAAGAATAGGACATGGTCTATATTTAAACGGAACAGAAAAAACTGAAAAACTGAAACGGAAGGCATACGGAGACACTTGAGTATTTTTTGCAGACCCATTGAAATGAATGGTTCAGTATACTGTCAGTATACTGAACTGAAAAAACTGCCAGTATACGGTCCGCAAAAAACGTTCGTGTGCAAGGGGCCTAAGGGTGTTTAAGCTAGGGCGGCTGAAGTGGTTAAGTGACCCAGCAGATCCACATCCTCTTTGTAAAAATCACCAGTTTTCCCCTTTTCCGGCTCCATATCCACTTGTCCGTTTTCCTGTGCTGTAGAGTGTGTGGAGACTAGCTGTTGTGATATCTTCCATACACTACATGCAGAGAAGGACTTCTCCACTATCTCTTTCTTACATACACTCAGAAGAAATTAAAATACCGGAGCTCCGGAGCATAAACCATCCCTTAGAATAGGCGTATGGCCAAGGGCAATCGGTTAGACTCACCAGATCTTTATTTAACAAAATAAATATTTTTAAACTTCAGATTGGCAGCTCCCCATAGACTGATTATAAATGAATCTTCCACTTTACATACACTCAGAAGCAGCAGTAACATCGAGGGCATTATAACCTCAAGGACATTATAGAGATGTACTGAGCACTGTAGCCATGAACTCAGCACTGTGTGAGACAGTGAACAACATTTACTGAAACTAGCAGTGTCTCTCATTGCGGCTCCTTTCTCTTTTAACCCTCTGCTTTCCATAGACTTCTATGGAAGCTGCTGTATCTTGACCTCTGTGAGTTGATAAAAAGAAGCATTTTCACTAATTAGATGTATTATAAAGTTTGTTAAAATGACCTTCCCAAATAACAAATCTTTAAATGAAAAAGTACGGTAGATTGTAATCATTTTATTATTCATACCTTTTATAGGTAATTCATTTTTATTTCAATTTTTTTTAACAAAAGGTTTTTATCATTATTTTATGATTTAATTGAATATCTTTTGTGTTAGAATGTCCATATTTAAAGCTGTACTCCAGAGCTTTGCAAGATGTTCTCCTGAGATCGCCCTTCCAGTTGTTCTACAGGAAGAATTGGAGAAAAGCCAAAGCCCATTAAATATTACTTTTTATCAATATGTCTGCACCCACCTTTGTGCATGTATTGTACAACTTCCTCCAGGATGGTTTCCTGAACTGGTAAGTCCATGTATTTTGAAAAACATTTTTATAATAGACAAGGATATTGTCCTTCTCAGAACTGCTTTTTTTTCTGTTGAACTAAATGAAAGTAAAACAAATTAAGTTTTCCTAAAAATATTAAGTTTCAAGTAAAAAAATAAATAAAAAGCGTCCTTTTTCCCAAAATAAAGTAAAAAAAAAAAAATTGTCAAAAAATAAAAGTAGACATACCAGGTATCGCTGCATCTGTAATGACTGGCTCTATAAAAATATCACATGACCTAACCCCTCAGGTGAACACTGTCAAAAAAATAAAATACAAACTGTGCTAAAAAAAAAAATGTTTTCCTTACGTCTCCACAACGGCACCACCTGGAGGATATCCCGCCTTCTAAGGGACAGGAAACAACTGTGAGATCAGCCAATAAAGGGCCCCTCCCTCTTACCTCTCCAGTCGTTTCCTGTCCCTCTGAAGACAGGATCGTGAATCACAGTGTATCGCACGGCCTTTCTGTTTGTAGTCCCGGTGTTGCCGGAGGGCCAATGCAGGAGGAGGGGACGTGGGACAAGTGGTTTTGTTCCTCCCTCCTCTGGGTGTAAATCTGGCGCACGTTGGTAACCTCAGGCTTCCCGTTCCGTGTTCCGGTGGGACTGGCGGATCTGTGGTAATGGGGAGCGTGCCTGGGGACGCTCCCATGGGCCTCCTGGCATGCCGCGGTGACATCTGAGCGTAGAGTGTCGGCGCAGCACGCTGGGAGCGGGGGGCTGACATCATCAGAGTGCCAACCAGGAAATAAAGGAGGAACACCAGCTGTCAGTGTTCCTCGTGCAGCAGTACTAGGTGCTTCTCCTGCCAGCATGTCTCTGCAGGGGGAGAGCGATCACTTAGGGATGGGCAAACTGCAAAGAGCAGGGATTTGCAAACTGCGGCTCTCCAGCTGTTGTAAAACTACAATTCCCACCATACCCTGCTGTAGGTTGATAGCTGTAAGCAGTCTTTGCATGCTGTGAGTTGTAGTTTTGCAACAGCTGGAGAGCCACAGTTTGCCCATCCCTGCTCTATGAAGACCACAGATGTATCCAGGCCCTCTAGCCCGGTAAGCCTCCTCCCTATGTTCATGTATGGGTTGTATGAAGCACTTTTTTCTGGCTACTATACATCTGGCTCTTTTTTAGGTGGCGGTTTCCCTTAAAAAAAATAATAATAATAATTTTGCAACACTGTCTGGCTTGTGTCCCCTAGGGGAGAGAAAGCGTTAAAGGGGAACCGTCCCTCCAAAAGGAAATGTGCCATTTGCAAAAAGGCGCTCTCTGGCTCTTCCAAAAAACCTCTGTCAGAAATGTTGCTGCAGGGTTGTCACAGAGAAAACCCCTTCCCTCGTTGAGAGCCTGAGGACCTTGATAAAAGAGGAAGTCGGTGCGGCTGTAGAGGCAAAGCTGTCTGCCATCCCGTCCAAACCCTCCACTTCAAATATCTCTATGGTGGAGCAGGCCTCTGACATAGACGAGGGAGAAATTTCATTTGATACAGATTCTAATGTGTCTGTGGATGCCTCAGGAAGACCGTTGTAGTTCTTAACAACAAAGAATCTGTCTCCTCAATAGAACATAAGAGCCACAATCAACTTAGAAGAACCTAGAGAGCCTTTATCAGTACAGGACCAGATGTTCGCAGGCCTAGCGGACAAGAAAAAGCGAGTATTCCCGGTCCATAACCGTTTCAAGGCCCTGATCCAAAATGAATAGAAAGAGCCTGAAAAAAGACAAGCCACTTTCAAAATATTTCAAAGGATATACCCATTTGGGGAAGAAGACTCGGCTACCTGGAACAAAACTGCTAGGGTTGACGCCCCGGTTGCTAGGATCTCCAAAAAGTCAGCGTTACCCTTTGATGATCTAGGGTTGCTTAAAGATCCAATGGATAAAAAGTGTAAGAGTCTTCTTAAGAAGACTTGGGAATCCTCTACCGCAATATTAAGACCAGTGATCTCAGCAACCTACACAGACAGGACCTTGTCCTTATGGTTAGGACAGTTACACATCGAGAAGAACACATTGAGTCCTGTACTCTCAGGGAAGACATCCTGGCTTCCATCTCTATGTTAAAACAGGCCGCAAATTTCCTTGCTGATTCTTCCGCTGATATGGTAAAATTATCAGCCAAAACAGCCGCCCTATCCAATGCTTTGCGCAGAGCAATTTGGTTAAGAACCTGGTCGGGTGATGCAGCATCCAAAAACAAATTATGTTCCCTGCCATGCGAGGGGGATCGGGTATTTGGTACTGCACTCGATGACATCCTAGAGAAAGCGTCAGACAGGAAAAAGGCTTCCCGACGGAATCCAAATTCTATCATCAAAGACGCTCCTTTCATCCCCAGAGACGTAACAGACCTGACCAGAAGAAAAAAGAATCGGGCTCTTCATGGCAGACCTCAAGAGGTAAAGGGAAAGGGTTCCTGTTTAACCCCAACAAGTCCGCTCGCCACTCTTCCAAATGACACCAGGGAAACGGTGGGGGGGGAAGACTGAAACTCTTTTACACAGCCTGGGTAAATATTCAAGCCTCTCCCTGGGTACTCACTGTCATAAAATAAGGGTATTGTTTGGAGTTCACGCGTCTTCCTCCAGACAGATACATGGAAAACTCCAGACTAGCAGGAGAAGGTCAAAAAGCAATGGGCCAACAGATCTCTCTTCTCTTGGAGAATGAAGCCATTGTTCCAGTACCAATAGAAGAGCAGAAGACGGGATTCTATTCTCCAATTTTCCTGGTAAGGAAACCGAACGGCACCTTCAGAGCGATAATAAATCAGAAGATGTTAAACAAATACATTACATACAAAAAATTCTAAATGGAAACTGTAAAATCCGTCATCAATCTGCTATCAAAAAACTGTTTTATGATAGTTAGACCTGGCAGATGCTTATTATCACATCCCATTTCACAAAAACGACCAGAAGTTTCTGAGGACGGCAGTATAGATCTAGGGGACTCTACACCACTACCAGTTTCAGATTCTCGATTTGGCCTCCGCTCAGCCCCAAGAGTCTTTACGAAAATCATGGCAGAAGGGGCAAAAAATTTTCATCTGGCAGAAATCCTGTTCATACCTTACCTGGACGACTTTCTTATTGCAGCCCCATCAGAGAATCTCCTTGTCGACCTGGGCTGGATAATAAACCGGCAAAAGTCATGTCTTTTCCCCTCACAAAAAAAAAAATTCTGGGAGTGCTAATAGATTCCCAGGTGATGTCCTCTTTCCTTCCAAAGCAGAAACAACAAAGTTTAGTCTCCAACATCAGGGAATTCCAGCGACGGAAAGTATCCTTTTTCAGGAATATAATGACAATTCTGGGGCTCTTGACGTTGACAATTCCATCAGTAAAATGGGCCCAGTTCCATTCAAGAATTCGTCAAGTCTTTCTACTAAAGAAAATGGGACAAAAAGCAAACTTCCCCAAACAAGAGGACAAAAATCCCATTACAGGTAAAAATATCACTATCCTGGTGGACAAACCGGGAAAATCTCTCCAGGGGGTAGAATGGCGACAGACAGACCAAGTTGTCATTACAACAGATGCCAGCAAATGCGTTTGGGGAGCACATATGGAGACGACCGTAAAACAGGGCCTATTGAAGACAGAGCTTCAACAAGCCTCCTCAAATCTGAGTGTCACGACCATGGGCATGGTCGTGACTCGTTGCGCCGCATGTGGTTGCCAGCAGTGAGGTTTCTGATTGCCGCACGTGTGAGCTATTACGTGGTAGCCTCACGTGCGGTTGCCGCTGGCAACATGGTTGATTCATGCATGCGTGTCTGGTTTCCCCTTTGTGTTGTTGGCGGTGTAGCGGCCTTGGCTTGGTGCTGGGCGGCTCATTGTCGGCACATGTGGTTGCCTTTGGCAACATGTGTTTAGGTGCACCTCCCCCATTTGGTGTGCACGGGGTTAAGGTGTAGGTGTGACATCAGGCCTCCTTATATGTTGGTGTGGTGGATCCTGAGGTCAGTTTGCTTTTGTTGGTCAGTCTGTGTAGGAGCTCTGCTCCCTGGCTGAATGTTGTAGTCTGTGTGAGCCACCCATATTTGTTATATTGATTGTTTCCCTTTCTCAGTTTGTGTGTCCCCTCTAGCGTGCTTCTGTTGGCCCTTCCCCACCTGGTGTATGTTGTGATGGTGTGGGCTTTATTTGGAGGTTTGTGTTCTGGTGTGTCTCCTCCGGAAGGGGGTTGCTTCCCCGGAGGGGTTTAAGCAAAGTCCAGACTGTGTGCTGCCCTGCTTGGAGGCCCCATGCATCTGGTGTCCGCATGGGGGTCCAGGAGGTATTGGTTCCATCTCTGCTGCGGCAGGTAAGCCTGAGTATGTTGGGTTAGTTGTATTTCCCTGTTCACTTACCTGTCGTGCAGGTTCGCACACTGTCTGGCCACTGTCCTCTTCTGGGCCTCTGGAGACACCGCTCATCCGTGATTTAGGATGAGCGTGTGGTCTCTGCCCTTTCTCTGTCTTCTAGGGCTATGCAGGAATTCCTAGGGCTCCAGGTTCGTGGGCATGAGCCTCCCTACCATCTGAAATGACTCATGCATTAGGAGTCTAGGGGCAGTCATAGGGACTCGTCAGGAGGTGACCTGCTCCCTTGTTCCCTGCACCCCTGCCCAGTAGTTGCAGAGAATGCACGGTGGGGAATTTATCCCACTCCCCACTGTGACACTGAGGGAACTACAGTGGCCTACCTGAACAAGCAGGGAGGAACGAGAAGTCGCTCTCTATCCTTAGTTACGGAAAAACTCCTGAGTTGTGCCGAGAAAAACCTGTTGTCGCTTTCGGCAGCTCACGTAAAAGGAAATGAAAATCTCATAGCAGACTTCCTGAGCAGGGATCAATTTAAAGAAGGAGAGTGGAGTCTAAATCGACAAGTCTTTAGCCGGATCTGTGCCAGATGGGGCACTCCAAAAATCGACTTATTTGCCACGACGAAAAACAGGCAAGTGTCAGACTTTTACTCCCTGTCCTTTCTAGACCGACCCCTAAAAGTGGACGCTTAGTCAATATCCTGGCCTCAGGAGCTTCTTTATGCCTTCCCACCATTCCCTCTAATTCCAAAGGTCATTACCAAAATCATAGAGTAGAAAGCTACTTAGCCCAGGAGGGCATGGTTTTCCGTGCTAAAAAGTCTAGCAGTGGAGGACTTTTGGATCCTCCCACTCCTTCCGGATCTTCTACTCCAAGGTCCAGTAGTTCACCCCAGGGTTTCCCAACTCCGCTTAACGGCTTGGAAGCTGAAAGGAGCATTCTGAGAGACGAGGGATTTTCAAATGCTGTAATCACTACTCTGTTGCAGAGCGGAAAACCAGTTACATCCAAAATCTACCTAAGATCTTGGGAGTCTTTTCTACGGTTTGGGGACGGTACCTGGGATCCTTCCAAGGCTCCCGATATTACCCTAATCCTGGACTTCCTTCAAGCTGGACTCGATAAAGGTGTATCTGTAAGTATGTTAAAAGTCCAGGTAGCGGCTCTGAGTGCTTTTTTAGGAACCAAACTGACAAATTTAAATATTGTCAAAAGATTTCTTAAGGGAGCGGGTAGGATTTGCCCCAAACTTAGATCGTCAGTCCCTCCTTGGGACATAAATCTAGTCCTATCTAAACTTATGCTTTCTCCCTTTGAGCTCGTTGCGGAGATTCAATTAAGAACGCTGACACTTAAAACAGATTTTTGTTGGCGATTACTACTGCAAGAAGAGTGGGGGAGATCCAGGCCTTTATCTTACCTCCCATCTTACAGTGTTAGAGGATAGAATTATATTAAAACATGCTCCAGAGTTCCTCCCTAAAGTAGTAACCAAATTCCACTGTCAGCAGGAAATTACTCTTCCCTCCTTTTGTTCTCAGGCGGTATCGGGGAAAAAAAAAGCCATTCCATAACCTAGACGTCAGGAGGTACTTACTTCAATATCTGGAAGCAACAAAAGATCTAAGGAAATCTAATCAACTGTTAGTGCAGTATCTGGGTCTTCATTGAGGCAAGGCAGCTAGCAAAACTTCCATCTCCAGATTGAGTAAGGCCTGCATCGTTCTGGCTTATGAGACTGAAGGAGTTGCTCCTACTCCTATGCTGAAGGCTCACTCCACTAGAGCAATGGCAGTATCATGAGCTGAAGGTGCCTCAGCCTCTCTGGAAGAAATCTGTCGGGCGGCTATATGGTCCAGCCCTTGTACCTTTTTTTAGACATTATAAACTTTACGTTTCTGCCAACAGGGACTTATTCTTCGGCCGCAAGGTCTAATCTGCAGTTGTCCTACCCTAAAAATGTTTCCTCCGCTATTCCTCCAGGTGATGCTGTTGTGGAGGCGTGGGGAAAAGATGAAAATTACTCTTTACCAGTAATTGGATTTTCCTTTAGTCTCCGCAACGGCACGAGGAATTCCCACCCCAAAAATAAATAAAAAAGAAGGCGGGATATCCTCCAGGTGGTGCCGTTGTGGAGGCTAAAGGAAAATCCAATTACCGGTAAAAGTAATTTTCATCTTTGTCACCTTACATCACTAAAAGCGCAACACCAAGAGATCCATTAAGGACGCTGACACTTTATACAAGTAATGCCCCTGTCTAAGACAATCACCCCAAAAATAAAAAAATAAAAAACTGGCTCTCAGACACTAAAACCTGATTTTTTTTTAAATGCTTTTATTGTGTTAAATGTAAAAAATAAATTAGACATATTAGGTACTGCCACGTCAGTAACGACCTTCTCTATAAAAATATCACATGACTTAACCCCTTAGGTGAACGGCGTAAAAAATAAAATAAAAAATTGTGCCAAAAAAGCCATTTTTGTCACCTTACCTCACAAAAAGTGTAATGCCAAGCAATCAAAATGTCATATGCACCCCAAAATAGTGCCAATCAAACCCACATCTCATCCCGGAAAATTAATACCCTACCTAAGAAAATCGCCCAAAAAATAAAAATAAACTATGGCTCTCAGAATATGGAGACACTAAAACATGATTTTTTTTTTCAAAAATGCTGTTATTGTGTAAAACTTAAATAAATGAAAAAAAGTATACATATTGGGTATCGCCGCATCTGTAAGAATCTGCTGTATAAAAATAACACATGAACTAACCCCTCAGGTAAATACAGTAAAAAAAAAATGTGTGCCAAAAAAGCATTTTTTTTGTCACCTTACATCACAAAAGAAGTGTAATAACAAGCAATCAAAAAGTCATATGCACCCCAAAATAGTACCAATCAAACTGTCATCTCATACATATAAAAAGAGCCCCTACATAAGACAGTCCCCCCCACACACACAAAAAAAGAAAAACTGGCTTTTAGAATATGGAGACAATAAAAAATATTTTTTTTAAAAAATGCTTCATGTAAAACTGAAACGTACAACCCGTGCTCTATATAAATCCCACATGATCTAACCTGTCAGATAAACATTGTAAAGAACAAAAAATAAAACACTGTGCCAAAACAGCTATTTTTTGTTAACTTGCCTCACAAAAAGTGTAATATAGAGCAACCAAAATCATATGTACCCTAAAATAGTACCAACAAAACTGCCACCTTATCCTGTAGTTTGCAAAATGGGGTCATTTTTTGGAGTTTCTACTCCAGGGCTCCAGGGGGTCTTCAAATGTAACATGGCAACTTAAAATTATCCCAATGAAATCTGCCGTCCAAAA
Organism: Bufotes viridis; assembly: GCA_033119425.1. Taxonomy (NCBI): domain Eukaryota; kingdom Metazoa; phylum Chordata; class Amphibia; order Anura; family Bufonidae; genus Bufotes; species Bufotes viridis. The sequence continues at coordinate 87,636,102 of CM065596.1, read as the reverse complement.
ACCATATGGCGTTCTTTTCCTTCTGCGTCCTGCCGTGTACCCGTACAGCAGTTTACCACCACATATGGGGTGTTTCTGTAAACTACAGAATCAGGGCAATAAATATTGAGTTTTGTTTGGCTGTTATGCCCCATTCACACGTCCACAAGTGTTTTGCAGATCCACGGGTCCGCGGATCTGCAAAACACGGACATTGGCGATGTGTGTTCCACAATTTGCGGACCGCAGATCACGAGCCTATATAGAAAATGCCTTTTCTTGTCCGCAATTGCGGACAAGAATAGGACATGTTCTATTTTTTTTCGGGAACACGATTGCGGACCTGGAAGTGCGAATCCGCAATTGCGGAGCCGAGCGAGACATAGTGTTCCCATAGGAATGAATGGGTCCGCGATTCTGTTCCGCAAAATGCACAGAATTGCGGACGTGTGAATGGGGCCTTAACCCTTGCTTTGTTACTGGAAAAAATGGATTAAAATGGAAAATCTGGCAAAAAGGTGAAATTCTAAAATTTCATCTACATTTTCCTTTAATTCTTGTGGAACACATAAAGGGTTAAGACAGTTTTGAATATCTTGAGGGGTGTAGTTTCTAAAATGGGGTTATTTATGGGTGGTTTCTATTGTGTAAGCCTCACAAAGTGACTTCAGACCTAAACTGGTCCATAAAAAGTGGCTTCTAAACTTCTAAGCCTCTTAATGTCCCAAAGAAAGAAAATGTAATTTACAACATGATCCAAGCATGAAGTAGACATATGGGAAATGTACAGTAATAACTATTATAGGAGGTATCACTATCTGTTTTAAAAGCAGAGAAATAGAAGTTTTGAATATTGCGAATTTTTCCAAATTTTTTATAAATTTTATATATTTTTATAAATAAAAATGAAATGTTTTGACTCAAATTTAACACTGTCATGAAGTACTATATGTGACAAGAAAACAATCTCAGAATGGTTTGGATAATTAAAAGCGTGTTTTAAAGTTATCACCACATAAAGTGACACATGTCAGACTTGCAAAAAATGGCCTGGTTCTTAAGGGGTTAAGTTGTAAATAATAATAATACATCTGTTTTTCTGTACTTAGGAGCGCACACTGCTAAATGCTGTTCTAAGTGATAGAATGTTAGAGTCTCTCTTGGCAATTGACGTATGGTGTTTTTTAGTACGGTAAGATAAATTACATAATGGAGAATGTATTTATAGTTGTTTCTAGAACTTGTTTTTTTTATTATTTTTTATTCTCTTGTAATTCATTTAGATATGGAACTGCTGAACTCTGTGTTCACCATGTTAGGATTATAGCTCTTTTGGTAAGTAATTATTAGTGAGTTGTCATAATAATTCTGCATTAACCCGTTGTACTGCTGCCAGTACATTGTCTAAATACATCTGTGTAGTATAAATTACAAGGATTTTGCAATGAACAATACTTGTCTCATATCCACAGGATGTGTTTAACTGGTATGCGCCTGACCACCATGTTTCCAGCCCCTATAATGTGACTGGGAGTCTTGTTTTATCTTGCATGAATAGAACACTGTTATATTTGTCTGTTTCTTCTCCTTACAAATCTTTGGGACCGAAGAAGAGTACAGATACTGTATATGTCACGGCCATGTGTAGTGGATACTGTACAGTAGAACTGAGTGCAGAAAATCTGTATTTACAATAGCAGTGACATGGATGAGATTGCAGAGGTTTCATCCACATGTTGCGGAGAAATCCCCCAGCGTAAACTGACCTGTGCTGTAGGTTTGAAATCCATAGCATGTCAATGTATGTTCTGGGTTTTGCCTGCAGCTGTCAACCTTTGGGCTACAGCCACAGTTCACTGTGAATGTTCCAGACATTCTACAGCACATTTGGTCAAAAGATGCTTACAGAAAAATTAACACTGTGGCTGTTCTTAGATAAATGCGGGATTGGGTATAATTAACAATTCACCGTAGAAGGAACCCTCCCCTTAAAAAAAAAAAAAAAAACTTTAATAACGTTATTAAAAACCACAATAACCTTACAATATACAAACAGAAAAATCAGATACGGCTGTTTGCTCTAAAAATATAATAATATAAAATTCAATACAGTGATGCCGCAGGGATGGGATCCCCTGGTCTGTAACCGTACTGATGCGTCGTATTCACTGTTTGAAGATCAATTCAGTTTAGAAGTAGCCCTATTCAGGTTGGGTGAGGTCACCAGATGATTATATACAGTGATTGATGTATAACCTATGGCAGTTGTTAGGGTTGTTATCAGGAACCTACCTGTCCCTGTTTTGCCCCTAAACTACCCCTGCCTACACCACGCCTCTCGTAGCTAAACCCTTACTCACCCCTGCAGTATCTCTCCACTTTTTTCTTCTGGGTGTCCCGACGCGTTTCCCCGACCACTAAACAGAGCTGGTTCTTCAGGGGACCAGAGTAACCAAATGGCACCATAGAAGAAAATAACGTGTCCGAAATCCCTTAGGTAAAAACAGGGAGCAAATTAAATACGACCCGATGGGTTGGTGAAAAAGAGAAAAAATCTCAGTGTCTATGCTAGATACATAATGCTGGCATCTGATCTAGGTACATGCACCTTAGACGTGTGTCATGCTCCTTTATGTACATACTGCCCCCCACCCCCCCATTTCCTGTCCCTGCGTTCCAACATTGAACGCATGCCACATTAATCTGCTGTACCTTCTACCAGTCATAAGGGATCCTGAATGTTGGAGAATTATGATGTGCTCCAACTGAATCGCATCATGCAGTCAAGCCCACATTAAATCCTGAATCCAGTGATGTGTTCCAGTTTGGAACTCATTGCAAAGCACACCCCTGAAAGGTGGATGAGAGCTCATCAGGTGTTATAATGGGCTCCCCTCTGGTGCGTACCACATGGCCACGCCCCCACGACAGTCTGATACAGTGATACGTCCCTGTCTGGAGCGAACAGCAAGGCAAGTTCCCTGATTATAGCATACCTCTCAACTTTTGAAAATCGCAAAGCAGGACAATGTGTGGCACGCATCACAGCAATTTCTTTCATACAGTACTAGGCCACGCCTCTGACTCCACCTAAAGTATAATTACTGACTCCTTCACAATTGCAGCAGCTGGGGATTGGTTAGGTGAGTATAAGTTCCTTTATGCTTTTTACAGTATGTGGAGCACCTGGGACAATTGTTTTTCTTGTGCTTCAGCATCCTTTAAATATTAGCATATAAATCATTGGATTATTGATATTTTAAGGTCCAAATTGCACCAAATAATGAAGTTATGCTCTAATATACAGGTAGAAACCATACAGATAATTTAGTAAGGAGCAATTTAGTAAATTTATGAATGCACATTTATGCATTAATTCCTCAGGTCAAAGGATCAAAGAGGGACTGTTACTCCAAAAGAGGGACACTTGGGAGACATGTTATAAGGGTAGCAGAGTCCTCGTCAGTCAGCCTGTATAATTTTATGATCTGTTCCACTGTTGAATGTATCATGCGGGTTACTCTAGTCTTCGTCTGGATCCAGTATTATTGAACTGCAATGCGTTCCATGGTGGGACACATCGCTGATGCAATTATTTTTACCCATTTTTTTTAACCTCTTTGACTAAAGGGGAATAGGGCTAAGGGTGTCTTTTATTCAGGTTTTGAATTATCAAACATGCCAGTAATCCTGATATCACTGCCTTTTTCAAAGGTTAACAAAGTTTGTAAAATCAGTTTTGAATGACTTGGTCGTTTCTAAAATGGCATAATTTATGGGTGGTTTCTACTATGTAAGCCCCACAAAATGACTTTATAACTGAACTGGTCCTTAAAAAGTGGGTTTTGGAAATTTTCTTAAACATTTTAAGAATTGCTTCGAAAATTCTAAGCCTTCTAATGTCCTAACAAATTACATCTACAAAATGATGCCAAAATAAAGTAGACATATGGGGAATGTTAAGTAATACATATTTTATGAGGTATCACTTTCTATTTTAAAAGCAGAGAAATTTTGAACATTACGATTCCAAAGTTTTCCAAATTTTTGGTAAATTTTGGATTCTTTCATAAAGTTGAAATATATTGACTCAAATTCATGAAGTACAAAATATGTCACGAGAAAACCATTTCACAATGGGTTGGATAAGTAAAATTGTTCTAAAGTTATGGCCTTTCTGGAGGTTGAAAACTGGCCCGAGGTAGAAGGGATTAAAACAAGGGGGTAGAAAACTGTTATTACGTATGCCTGAGGCAGCATATGTAGATGGTATGGTAGATGAGTCACCGGTATACCTTATTAATAGAGCATAGTGACGACTGCTACATGGAAGGTAAGTGGCATCTTCGGCACCAGTAGAAGACACTAGCACTCCGGGACACACTGTTTCTGGCAGCACATGGACTTAGTCACATTCCTTTATGAGGCAGTTTGTTGGATACTTCTCCGTTTAATCCCACAAATAATACGGTGAATGTACATTGATTATCTACATATATTCACCCGGTGAAGTCAATATAGGGTTTTGCGTTGGTTCTTTATGCACCGCCTACATATACTGTCTCATGCATTTGTACTGATGAACAGTTTCCTACCCCTTCCTTTAACTACTGATACCAATTAAGATTTTTTGTTTTGTTTTAGCATTTTAGTTTACGCTGCAGTGTTTTCTTCACGGCAAGTGGACTAGATTTCAATCGGGACATTGCCATTGCAGAGAGAACTGAGCCCATTGCTCGTTTGCATATATTATCCCCTTCATTACCAGCACTGTACATGTATGGTGCTGGAGCGAAGTGCAAACATGGCACGCGCTTGTGCGTGCAGCGGGCATCATAGCCAGCGGGTTTCTGCTAATGACCGCGACTGGCAATAATGATGACCACAGTCATTAAAGCCTTTTAGATGGAGTGATCAACTGAGATCACTGCATCTAAAGGGGGAAAAATCCGGAAGGTCACGCTACTATGCTTCTTACCGCCATCTTTTACGGCCAATGAGGATGCCGGTAATTGAATTCAATGCGCTGGGTCCAGGGTATTATAGTAATTCTTCTTTTGGCCAGCAGGTGGCAGTCCAACATAAGAAATGAACAATTCTGTACAAATAATGGATCTAAAAGATCCATGATTGTTCAGAATAAAAAAAAAGTATTTTGTAGTCAAATACAAGCATCAAAATCGTAAAAAAACAAAAAAATACATAAATACATAAAATATACAAAAAAGATCTAAAAAAATATAATCATGGGCATCACCTCATTCGAAATGCCCATACTATTAAAATACAAATCGCCTCTTACCCAAAACTTTAATAAAATATGATCAAAAAGTCACACTTAACACACACACAAAATGGTATCAATAAAAACTACAGATTGGCCCGCAAAAAAATTGGCTCTTGCACAGCTCGGTAGATATACCTATAAAAAAGATACAGGGGTTAGAATATGGATGTCACATTTTAAGAGGATGGTGCTGTGCAGATCTTATATTAAGGGCGCACGGCGCAGTGGGGTAAGGTCACTCTTAAAGGCGAGGGGCCCTGTGAAGGTCAATGTTAACCACTTCACGACCTCCCATAAACAATGATTGTCCTATGGGCAGTCGTTTATCTCTGAATGGACGTTTTGGAACTTCCATTCAGAGATCGCAGCTGCACAATAATCGTGCAGCTGCCGTGCGGGGGGCCCGCTGTCAGTTACAGCAAGGCACCCCAGAGAGAAGGCAGGGACAGTGACTTCTAGATCGCTGTATACACAACGCTCAACGAGTGCTGTGTATACAGATCAGGAAGCGCTATGCGCAAAAAAAAAAAAGTGAAGTTAAATGACCCTCAGAGGTGTTTTATGACCTTATGGGGGACGCAGAGTGTAAAAAAAATAAAAAATGTTTTCTAAAAAAAAAAAATTAAGTCATAAAAAAGAAAAAGGTTAAAAATAGAAAAAAATAGACATATCGCCCATACTATTGGTAAATACAGGATAATCACTAATGACAAGTTAATGAAAATTCCAAAGGTGTCCTGTCGGGTGAGCAATGCAATTGCAGTTTTCTCTACCTTACTATCACTTCTGACAACTAAAACTTCACCAATGTAGAGGATTTTCTCCATCTGATTATCTAACTAACATCACATCTCGAGCATCACTGGCTACTATCATCTAAGAAATTATCCCATCAAAAGGAAAACTATATTGTTACTTTTTCACTCACATCATTGAGTAATACTAAAGCTACCAGGAGGGGAACCCTCTTTGAGATGGTCAGCCCGCACTATAATAAAAGAAGATCCTGCATATTACTATACCCATTCACAAAATAGTGGGTAAGGATTCACACTGCTTCCCCTACAGGAGAGTCCTGGTATCTACAATGATTTATGAATAGTGAAGACTCTATTCGTTACTATACCTATTCATAAGCCTACAAAGAAATATGTGTATAACCCAAACAAATTTAACACTATACTACGATCGTAGTAAAATAAATTTTTATTAAATTACATTAAAAAACATTTATAAAATACATGTATATGTTTATGTATTCAAAACAATACATCCATTGTGGTACACAAACACGGGGTGCACTGGGGAAACAAAGAACAGGAGGGCACAAATCGCTACACAAAAGTTAAATGGAGCAGTAGAGTGGTGCGCATGCCTAAAACAGGCAGCACCGCCAGTGACGGCAGGTGGTGTCCTATCAGACAGGCGCACACACACAATCACTACCGTGAGTAAACCGTATCTGCTGTTGGAGCATGTGCACATATGGAGACGTTGGACCGGCCGTAATAAAGTCAAATGTCAGAGTAATAAAGAATAATGGTCGGTACATGTCTCAAAACCTATGTGAATCAAAAAAGTATGTGGCCAGCAATTGCTGGACCCAACAAAACAATAGCTCTCCCAAGCATATAGGCCCTCCTACCCTAGCGTCACCTTACCTACCCAACGCGTTTCGCCGCGATTGCCTTCGTCAGGGGATTATACCTATAAATAAAAAAGTGGGCAAGGACCTTGGACTATTATAAACTTGACACCTTTGGAATTCTCAAGAACTTACCATTAGTGATTATCCTATATTTATCAATACAGAAAGTATTCTGTGACACCAATTCTATTGCACAGCATCTGCACTTTTTATATTGACAAATTTTTATTAAACTTTTAGTATTTTTCTGATTTTATATAATAGTATTTTTTCACCTACCTTTTTAGGTTGACATTGATGTTTTCATATATTACATATTTTAGTTGATCAACTACAACCACAGTCTTATATACATACTAACATAGTATATAAGACCGAAAAAAGACATTTGTCCATCCAGTTCGGCCCATCTCTAGTAGCTATAGCCTGTAATATTATTACACTCCAGAAATACATCCAGGCCCCTCTTGAATTCCTTTATTGTACTCACCATCACCACCTCCTCAGGCAGAGAGTTCCACAGTTTCACTGCTCTTACCGTGAAGAATCATTTTCTAGGTTTGTGTACAAACCTTCTTTCCTCCAGACGGAGAGGACTTCCCCTCGTCACAGTCAGTCCTGGGGATAAATAGATGATGGGAGAGATCTCTGTACTGACCCCTGATATATTTATACAGTTATTAGATCTCCCCTCAGTCGTCTTTTTTTTAAAGTGAATAACCCTAATTTTGATAACCTTTAAGGGTACTGTAGTTGCCCCATTCCAGTTATTACTTTAGTTGCCTCTGAACCCTCTCCAGCTCTATTTCTGCCTTGTTCACAGGAGCCCAGAACTGTACACTGTACTCCATGTGTGGTCTGACTAGTGATTTGTAAAGTGGTAGGACTATGTTCTCATAACGGGCATCTATGCCCCTTTTGATGCAACCCATTATCTTATTGGCCTTGGCAGTAGTTGCCTGACACTGGTTTTTACAGCTTAGTTTGCTGTTTATTAAAATTCCTAGATCATTTTCCATGTCAGTGTTACCGAGTGTTTTACCATTTAGTATGTATGGATGACTTGCATTATTCCTTCCCATGTGCATAACTTTACATTTTTCAGTGTTAAACCTCATCTGCCATTTCTCTGCCCAAGCCTCCAATCTATCCAGATTCCTATGTAGCAGAAAACTGTCCTCTTCAGTGTTAATTACTTTACACAGTTTAGTGTCATCTGCAAAAATTGATATTTTACTGTGCAAGCCTTCTACAAGATCATTAATAAATATATTGAAGAGAATAGGGCCCAATACTGACCCCTGAGGTTCCCCACTAGTGACAGTGACCCTGAGTGTGTACCGTTAATAACCACCCTCTGTTTTCTGTCACTCAGTTACTTACCCACTTACAGACATTTTCTCCCAGTCCGAGCATCCTCATTTTGTATACTAACCTTTTATGAGGTACAGTGTGAAATGCTTTGGAGAAGTCCAGATATATGACATCTATTGATACGCCGCTGTCAAGTCTAGATCTTACCTCCTCAAAGAAACTGATTAAATTCGTTTGGCATGACCGATCCCTCATGAAGCCATGCTGATATGGCATTATTTGCCTATTTTCATTGAGATACTCCAAGATAGCATCTCTTAGAAACCCTTCAAACAGTTTACCAACAACAGATGTTAAACTTACCGGCCTATAATTTCCAGGCTTTGTTTTTGGACCCTTTTTGAATATTGGCACCACATTTGCTATGCGCCAATCCTGTGGAACATTCCCTGTCAGTATAGAGTCCGTAACTATCAGAAATAATGGTCTGGCTATGACATCACTTAATTCCCTTACGATACGGGGGTGTATGCCATCCAGTCCTGGCGATTTGTCTATTTTAATCTTTTTAAGTCGCTGTTGTACTTCTTCCTGGGTCAGACAGGGCACTTCTAATGGGGAATTTACTTTTACATTCTGCATTTCATCTGACAGTTTATTTTCCTCAGTGAATATAGTGGAGAAAAATATATTTAATAGTTTTGCTTTATCCTCGTCGCTCTCTTGCTATGTAGAGGGCCTACTCCTTCAGATTTATATTTTTTACTATTTATATAATTGAAGAACATTTTAGGGTTAGTTTTACTCTCTTTGGAAATTAATCTCTCGGTCTCTAGTTTGGCAAATTTTATTAGTTTTTTACATATTCTATTTTTTTTCTTATAGTTTATCAGTGCTTTCTGGCTCTCCTCCTGTTTTAGTTATTTATATGCTTTCTTTTTGTCATTTATTGCTTTCTTTATGGTTCTATTTATCCACATTGGTTTCTTATTGTTTCTTAGCCTTTTATTCTTATAAGATATGTACCTCTCACAATTAGATGTTACAATGCTTTTAAAAATCTCCCATTTTGTGGTTGTATTTTTATTTTTGAGGACTTTATCCCAGTTAGTTAAGGCTTTGGCCTCGCTTGGTTGGCTAAATTTCGCTTTTTTGAAGTTTGTTATTTTTGTTCATCCCTTTAGAAACTCTCATTTGAACGATAATTGGGAGGTTATTACTTTATGGTCGCTATTTCCTAGGTGTCCCCCAACCTGCACATCTGTTGTTCTGTCAGATCTATTGCTTAATACCAAGTCCAGTATGGCCGTCCCTCTAGTGGGGTCCTGAACCAGTTGGGAAAGGTATTTGTCTTTGTCTATTGCTTAGAACCTGTTTCCTTTATGGGATGTACAGGTTTCAGTTTCTCAGTCTATATCTGGGTAGTTGAAGTCCCCCATAATAATGACTTCATTATGATTTGCCGCCTCATCTATCTAGTTTTTTTTAAACTCGTTTTATTGAATAGTAACAAGTAGAGCATTGTACAAGGCAAGTACATCAGTACATAGCAATGTATACAAGAAAATCATATAGGAATGATAAAATAGCACATACACAGTAGAGGCAATAATGTCAAGGCAGGGAAGCCTCCAGATTTCAATATCACTGAGTGTGAACCATACGATAAGTATCTCCAGAGGACAGCAAGTCCCCTAGTCAGCAGAGCGCATGTGAGAAGCTGTCACAGTTAGAGGAGAGGCGCACCATGAACCCCAAATTTTGTCAAATTTCTGGGGGCAACCTCTACGGGTATACATTATCCTCTCAAAAGGTACAACCGAGTTAACAAGTGTTTTCCACTGACTAACCGTGGGCGGTCTGTCCGCCATCCAGCGTATAGCAATTGCCTTTCTGGCCAGGAAGAGAGTTTCCCTCAAAAAGGTTAGTACATGGGTCGAGCGCGTGTCATCCTCCACTATTCCCAAAAGGCAAATTTTAGGGCATGTGGAGAGTGTCCCCGGAACTAGAGTGGACAAGGCATCTATCACAGACATCCAGAACGGTTTTATATAGCTACAATCCCAGATGAGATGCCAAAAATCTGCATACTGATGTGAACATCTATGACAACCGGTGTGTGGCAATCTTCCCATCTTAAACATTCGGGACGGTGTGAGGTAACACCTGTGTATGATAAAGAGCTGAATTAATCTGTTAGTGAGAGATGGAGATACCAATGTGGGTGCTAGCAATGCTTCGTTCCAATCGTCTGCTGACAAATCAGGTATATTCCCTCTCCATTTGATTTCAGAACCCAGGGGAGAGTTCGACATGCCTAGGTGCAACATATGAGTGTATAGGGCAGAAATTAGCCCCCTCGGCCCCTGTGTTCTGAAAATGCCAATGAGTGGGTACGTGGAGACAGCACGTTTAAGTTCCCTGAGTTGGGTCTGAATAGCATGGCGTAACTGCAGATACCTAAAGAAATGTGGGCGTAATACTCCAACCCTAGTCTGTAATTGAGAGAAAGAGAACAAAATACCATGTTCATATAGATCCCTCAAACAGTGTATCCCATGACTCTTTCACACAAACTCCCCTTCACAGTGCAGTAAATGAGGGAACGTCGGATTGCCCCACAGCGGGATGTTGTCTGGCAAGTCATTATACTGTTTCATCTTCGCTGCCCTCCATACTTGATGTGCCAACCTGTGTACAGTATCTGTAGGAGATTTCCTGACACTGAGGAAGTTCCTTCCAGCACTGGCCAGAGACTGAGGAGTTGTAGATGTGTCTGCAAATAATACTCCGAGTTAGGAAGGGGATTCTCAGTTACCCACGGTACCAAATAGCGCAACTGACCGGCAATAAAGTACAAAAATAGGTCTGGCAGAGCCGCACCCCCCCGTCCCAGCTTCTCTGTAAAGACTGTTCTTTCCCCAAATAAAGGTCGCCATGGCTGAGTGGAGTCTGTCAAAAAATGCCCTGGGGAGAGGGGTACAGGCATGTCCTAGTAAATAGAGCGCCTTGGGCTGAAGAATCATTTTAATGAGATTCAGTCTCCCCATAACAGAGAGAGGTAGGGTACTCCAGGATTTGAACTTATCCGCAAAATAGCTCTCTAGGGGAATTGTATTTAACTTATGGGACATGGCTGGGTCTTTGGTGATAAAGACTCCCAAGTATTTAAATCTATCAACCACCATTAAGTTATGAAACACAGTGGGCCATTCTGGGCGCCATAGAGCCATAAGGGCGGATTTCGCCCAATTAATATGGAGGCCCCAGAAGGAACCAAAACGTTCTATAATATCTATCGCTCTGGGCAGGGTAGTTTCTACAGAGTTCATATATAGAATAAGGTCATCAGCGTATAACCCCAGACGATCCTCCCTATCACCAGGGACACACCTTTAAATATATCATCTTGTCTGATCCTCAATGCCAGATGTTCAATGGCAACCGCAAATAGCAGGGGAGACAGGGGGCACCCCTGCCTGGTCCCCCAGGATAGTCTAAACGAGGCCGAGAGGGAGCCATTAATCAAAATATTCGCAGTAGGGGAGTGATATAATGTAGTTACCCATCTGATGAATGTGGGGCCAAAACCAAAGCATCTAAGGGCCTGTGCCAAGTAAGGCCATTCCACGGAGTCAAAAGCCTTGGCCGTGTCCAGCGCAGCCAAGGCCCATTTCTCTCCGGCTGCGCATCCCATCTGTGTAATTACCTGTGCCCTTCTTATATTGCTGGAAGTCGAACGACCCGGTATGAAACCCGTCTGGTTCTCATGTATTATAGATGGTATCACCCCATTCAATCTATTGGCCAATAGCTTAGCCAGGATTTTATAATCCAGGTTTAGGAGGGATTCACTCCAACGGATTCTTATCGGGCTTCAGCAATACCACAATAGAGGCCTCATATAGGGACTCCGGGAGCACTCCACTGTCAAATGACGCCTGGTACATATTTAGTAGCTGTGGTCCCAGAACATCTACATATTTCGAATAAACTTCTAGAGGGATCCCATCCGGTCCTGGGGCCTTACCTAGGTTTAGATCTTTGATCGCCTCTAGTATCTCGTCCAGCGAGATCGCAGCATCAAGTATATCTCTGTCTGAGTCAAATAGTGTCGGGTGTGTGATCTCATTCATTTACTCTCAGTGTGGAATTGGAGTACTGGACAGTGGACCTATATAACTCTCCATAGAATTCTCCAAAATGCTCCAGAATCCCTTCTGGGTCGTCAATCACCGCTCCTACATTATTCGATATGCGCAAAATCGGGGGAGCCATGTTATGCCTGCGGACCACCTGTGCAAGTACCCTACCCACTCTGCTACCCTGCTCAAAGGTCTGTTGTTGCAAGAACATCAGGCTGCGGTCACTCTTCTCCTGTAAATGGGACATATACTGTCTGCCAACCATCATCCAGGCTATTCTACAGTCCTCCGTACGATTATTTTTCTATTCAAGTTCTGCTGCTCGGCATTGTGTGGTTAGTTCCTCTTCCCTACGTCTGGTGGATTTCTTTACATAGGAAATAGAGGATTTAAGGCAGCCCCGCAGGAAGGCTTCAATGTCTCCCACAGCACGGCCGCGTCCGCATCAACTACATTGACAGACAGAAAAGTCCGGAGTTGATCAGGGACGCGGTCGCTCATGGTGAAGAGTTGAAGCCAGAACGGGTTAACCCGCTGCTTGGGAGATCTCCCGGTAGAATCAGGATTAGCCATGGTTGCGAGTACCGGAGCATGGTCAGAGGGACCTTGTGCACCATAATGCACGTCCCGTGTCGCCATGAAGGTGTTGCTAGTGCCCAACAAATAGTCTATTCTGGAAAGAGCCCCCCTTGGAAGGGGTGAAACATGAATATTCTATACGATCAGGGTGTCTCTCCCTCCAGATATCAAGCCATCCCAGTTCACCCAGGATACGTGCCAGAGCAGAGGTGGAGGAACGAGTACTGGGGTTTAGTGACGGGTTGCGAAACCTAACCCTCATCCAGCGGCATATTAAGGTCTCCCATGCCTAATATTCTGGCAGATGGGTATTGTGCAGCAAAACCAGCCGCTGCCTGAAGCAGGGAAAGGCCAGCCGGCAGGGAATTGTACATGTTCAGTATAACAAAGGGCACCCCATTGACATGAGCATAAACAAACACAAATTTCCCCTCCAGGTCCACACTGGACTGATGGGGTTCCCAGCGTATGTTCCGGTGTACCATTAGAGACACCCCTCTAGAGTAAGAATTACCGTAAGCGCTCTCAACCCATTGCACCCAAGGTTTCTTGACCCTCCCACCGGTTTCCACAGTGAGGTGAGTTTATTGCAGACCCAAAATATGAGGAGAAAAACTACGGATATGAGCAAATACGGCCATACGTTTCCGTGGGCCCCCCATACCCCTCATGTTCCACGACATTATTCTAATCTCCGCCATGACGATTGTGTGTAAGGGCAATAAGGATGGCTACGTAACCGTTGGGGTCCATGATGCTGAGTACAAAACATTGTGCACACATTGCAATTCCTATATGTGATTGATGCTCTAACAATCTTAAGCATTACAAACCAAAACAGTAATATTACAAACATGTAATAAACCAGTGAACTGGTAAAATATTCAGAACAATATGTGGCCATATATCAGTGGGGGACCTGCACAGTGTAGTGAGATGGAATACCAGTGCAGGTAGAGAGACAGGCTCCCGCCACAATAGCACCACCTGTGAAAGTAATAAACATGAACCAAAAGGATCAGCCAAACAGGGTGTCCTGCGATATTAAACCTTCCCCCTGAAATTGAAGGTAGTCTTAGTGGTATACATTACCAAACCAGCGTCCAGAGGGAGTAGGGGGGAAAGGCGTGCCTCAAAGAAGGGCAAAGGGTCCCATAATAACGGCAAATGACCATCTTCCGGATGCTTCACCGTGGGGGTGAGCGGCGAGGCCTCCTGGACAGCCAGTCCTCCGTTTCCGCAGGGTTAGAGAAAATGACCACTTTATCACCATCGATGAGTCTCAAGCGGGCCGGGTAGGCCATCGAATACTTAAAGTTCATGTCCCGTAGACGTCTCTTGACAGAGGCAAAGGTGGCCCTCCTCTTCTGTAGCTCGGCAGAGAATTCCGGATACAGGGACACATTCGCCGATCCATGCATGATATTCTGCGCAGTGCGGGCCTGCGCCAGGATAAGATCCCTATCGTGCCAGTTTAGCATGCGGGCCAACAGCGGCCTCGGTGGGTCACCAGGAGGAGGTTGTCTGGCAGGTACCCGGTGGGCTCTTTCAACCGCGTACGCGGTGGAGAAGGCTGCATTGGGAAACACAGATTTAAACCACGTCTCCAGGAAAGCTGCAGGATTTGGGCCTTCCGCCCTCTCCGGCATGCTGACAATGCGCACGTTGTTACGTCTGGCGCGATTTTCTAAGTCGTCACATTTTTGCCTCCATAACTCCACCGACACTTCTACAGCAGCCAGCCTAGCTGGAATGGGGCTGGTGAGATCCTCCAGATCGGACACGCGGGTCTCCGTAAGCTTGACCCGCTCCCGAAGTTGTTGCACATCATGCCGCAGCAGGCCCAGGTCCACCCGGACCTCATCGATCTTTCCTGTAAGTGAGGCCTGACACCCTGTGATGGCCGCAAGTAGTTGGTGGTGCGACGTCTGCAGGGTCAACTCGGATTCTGTTTCGGCATCAGGAGCGGGCTGCTGATTCACTTGGCCTCTGGTAGAGTGAGCGCCTGTTGGTGAGGAGGCCGCGGCGCCATGTTGGGTCTCCTGCCGGGCATATTCTTTAAGGCGCTCCGCCGCCATCTGCGCTTTACTGGGGCTCATGATCAATTCCCAACCCTAAGGCAAGGGCAGGACAGCTGTGGAGAATGAAGTGGAGCAGGTGTAAACGTCAGGATGGCTCAGGATGCTGAACGGGAGCCGGAGCTGCTCTCAGATGCGTCCGGCCATAACGGCAGTTGGCTACGCCCCCCCCCCCCCCTCATCTATCTAGTTTAGTAATAGAATTTCTGTGGACTCTGGTATATTAGGTGGTTTATAATAAACTTATATTAGTAATTTATTGTTTTTTGCTCTATGTATTTCTACCCACAGTGACTCCACATCTTCATGTCCCTCACAGATGTATTCTCGAATTGTGGGCCTTAGACAGGACTTCACATAGAGGCAGACCCCTCCACCTCTCCGGTTTTGACTATCCTTTCTAAACAGATTGTAACCATTTATATTAACGGCCCAGTCACAGATATCATCCAACCATGTCTGTTATTCCCATTATGTCATAGTCCTCCTCACACATCACTAATTCCAGTTCACCAGTCTTATTAGTCAGTCTTCTGGCATTAGTATACATACATTTGAGAGGTTTATTTGTATGTTTTACCCTACACCTTTCCCTCTGAACTATTCTAGTTCCTCCTTCCATTCCTCCCCCAGTCCCACTACATTGCCCCTGTTTTTTATCTGCACTATCTTCCCCTCCTATAATGTAATTACCCTCCCCCCCAGTGCCTAGTTTAAACACTCCTCCAACCTTCAAGCCATCTTTCTCCCCAACACAGCTGCCCCTTCCCCATTGAGGTGTAGCCCGTCCCTACGATAGAGCCCGTAGCCGACAAAGAATTCAGCACAGTTTTCCAGGAACCCAAACCCCTCCTTCCTACACCAGTTCTTGAGCCACTTGTTAACCTCCCTAATCTTCCGCTGCCTTTCTTGTGTGGCTCCTGGTACAGGCAGTATTTCAGAAAATACTACTTTTGAGGGCCTTGCCCTAAGCTTTTGACCTAAATCCCTGAAATCATTTTTAAGTACTCTTCACCTCTCCGATATGGACCATGACCGCTGGATCTTCTCCAGCTCCTCCCATTAATCTGTCAACCCGATCCTTGATGTGTTGAACTCTAGCACCGGGAAGACAGCACACTGTTCAGCGATCACGATCTTTGTGACAGATCGCCCTATCTGTTCCCCTAATAATAGAGTCTCCCACTACCAGCACATGTCTGGCCTGCCCTGCTTTCCTGGTTCCCTAGTTACTGGAGCTGACATTCCCCTGACTGACAGAGGAAGTGTCCGGCTGCAGCAGTGCCATCCCTGAACTGACATCCCCATCATCTGCCAACCGTGCAAACATGTTGGGGTGTGTCAGATCAGGGCTAGCCTCCCTGGCACTCTTCCCTCTACCCCGCTTTCTTACTGTTACCCAGCTAACTAACTCACTCTCCTCAGTCCCCTCACTGTCACTCTCCCCCTTATCTGCTCCATAGAGTTCTTGCTCAGTGAGCTGCAAACTCTTTTCCAAATTGTCAGTGGCTTTCAGTTTTGTCATATACTTTATTTTATTTTCATTTATCGTAATTGTATATTTTGTTGGTACGTTTAATAGAATAAACTAATATTTAGAATATACTCATCGTTGTCGATATACACAACCCTTGATGTAGTGAGGGTTTTAGAGGGTGAAAATAGGAAAAAAATAATTTTGAACAAAAAAGTGTGTTTAAAACTTTTAATAAAATAACAGACCATTGGATGACAATGTTATGGGGGGGGGGATCTGCCACTAACACAATGTTATAGGAGTACTGTAATCTGCCGCTGACAGAAGTTTGTTGGGGTACGGGGTCACTTTATTAGGAGCGACGTCACTTTACTGGGGGGTGGGGACACTTTACTGGGGGGTTACATTATCAGCAGTCATGGTACATTCTCCTTAACATCTGAGGTACCAGTATGCCTCAGATGTGAAGGAGAATGTACCATGATATCACCTCAACAGAAAATGGCATGTATTGGTACCCTACCTAAACCACTGTAGGCGCAGGCAGACTGCAGTGTGAGGGAGAGGCAGAGCAGGCATATGTGACACAGAGTGCCTGCTCCGACCCTCTTCCTGCATGTTTCAGCCAACTTCTTCCCTCCCCCCTCATAGCACTCGCAGCCCAGGCACAAGCAGCAGGCATACCATATGTGACAGTCTGCTCTGCTGTGTGCCAACTCTCCTCCCTCCTCGCACTCGCAGTCTGGTGTTCTGAAGAATCCAGGCACAAGCAGGCAGCAGGCATACCATATATCAGAGTCTGCTCTGCAGCACGCCTGCACGCCGACTCTCCTCCCTCCAAGCACCTCGGACCGCGAAACATGCAGGGAGCAGGCATATGAGACGCTCTGCTCTGCTCCCTGGCTGTGCGCCGACTTTCCTCCTTCCTCAGTAACAGGGCTTCCCACCATAAGCGCTGACATGCCACCCGTGCCAGTTCCTTACACCCGCAGCGCCTCCAGTAGCAAAGCGCAACAGGTACAAGCCTTTTTCCCCTCTATATTCACCCCATAAGACGCACTGACTTCTCCCCCCTGTTTTGGGGGGGGGGGAAGCGTCTTATAGGGCGAAAAATACGGTAAGTAATTTTATGTCCTATTTTTCCACGACATTAGCGTGAGTCGCTGGGTAGAGCACCTAGCCATCATTTTTTCAGTTTGGTGCAGCCACTGGCCAAGTTTATTATATATATATATATATATATATATATATATATATATATATATATACACACACAAGTGTATGTATGTGTGTGTGTGTATGTATATTTGTGGTCGTGGCTACAGATGATCAGGAACCTAGGACTTAGAGTGGCAAGGATCTGACCTGAACTGGATGGCTGGTGGGGATCCATTAGCCATGAACTAGGGTAGACCTATAAGGGGGCACACCCTGGTAAGATATAAGAAGAAGTACATCTCCGTGAAACTAATATACCCTCTTGAATAGACAAAGGGATCACTTCTGTGAGGCACTTTTTTCAAGAAGATACTCTGAAGTCCTTTTCCCAACTGCAAACTGAATTCCACATCCCTAAAGAGGACTTGTTCAAATACCTAAAGGTTCACCACTTATTGTCCTCAAAGACTCCACACCAGGTGAAGGTCAATAAAGACTTCCCCGACGAGTACCTCTGCTGGTAGTGGAATCAAACCCATATATTTAGCTTTGGTCTCCAAATTTACATTTTCTAAAACCGCCCCTCTTCTAGCCTGGGATAGGGAACTCCAGTGTTGTATCTTAAACTCTGACTGGTTGACTACTTTTAAATTTATTTCATGTACCTTCCGTAACACCGCTCTGGTGGAAGCGGCTGTTAAGACTTGCCTCAGATGGTACTTCACACCTGATAAATTGAGCAAGATCCATCCTGGAGCTTCTCATCTCTGCTAGAGAGGATGCGGGTGGAGGGGTATTCTCCTACATATTCTTTGGGCCTGCCCACTTTTGACCCAATTATGGGAAGGGATCTTCGCTATTGCCTCTGGTTTCAGTGGTATGAGTATTGAAGTCTCTTCCCTACGGGCGCTCTTTTTTAAGGATATCTTGACTATCCCTTTACGCTATAGAATCCCTGTAGCCTTCTTGTTTCTATCTACTAAATTGGCTATTACTAGCTATTGGAAGTCTACAAATATCCCCACGGTGGCTGAGATTCTGGCAAGGGTCCGACCTATGAGCTCCTATAAAAAATCATGACATATAAAGATAATGCGGTGGGCAAATATTTCCTCCACTGGGATACATGGCTGTCTTTTGTTCCCGTGGGAACAGCGGTGTAATTGTGAATACTGTGACCAAAATGTACCTGAGACATATTGTTTTGGTTAAATTTTAAGTTGTGTTTGATCTGTTATGTAAATTATACTGTACAATTTTATCAGGCTTTGAGTTGCCTTTATCAATAATGTCTGGATATCCGTGCTAATGTTGCCCATGATTGTCTTTCTGCTGAATTGGGATATGCTAGTACTTGTCATACATTCTCCATGTGATAGGACTAATTCGGCTTTTTTCACTTGTGTACCCTTACACTGACGTTTGTACGAATCCATGCGGTGTCAATGCATACTCTTTTTTGTATACCTGTTTTCTATAATTGGAAAATCAATAAAAAACTATTGAAACTAAAAAAATATAAGAAGAACGGAGGGTGGGAGGGGCACTGAGAAAAGCACGTGCGGCTGGGGAGAGTATGCCGCCGTATTTAAAGGTGCATCCGCCCCCTCCCACAAATACAGGCTGATATGTCAGCATTAACTATTTGTGGTCGTGGCTACGGATGATGAGGAACCTAGGACTTTAACGAGTGGCGAGATCTGACCTATCCTAACTATCGATTTACTGACCTGAACTGTATGGCTGGTGGGGTGCCCTTAGCCATGAACGAGGGTAGGCCTATAAGGGGCAAAAAGCAAGCTATGTAGTGTAGGAAAATAAATTTATTAAACAAGTACAAGCAAGTCATAAAACCAAACTATAGAAAGCCTTGGATATTTCCACGTGAGGATTCAGAATGTACCGAGTGTAAAACGAAGAGTGCTGCGACCCATTTTTTAAATAATGTGGCTTGGAACATTGTGCTTTGAAGTCACAGATGCGGCCCCAATCCAGGAAGAATGCCCTGAAATGGTTTTAGGGTCATAACCTAAAGTGGCTGCTAGTAGGCGGATGTGCGAGATGAACTGGGATGTGATAGACCTGATCTTGAACGGAAACAATGGTATGCTCGGAGCAGAGTCGTTCAAAACCCTAAATAACTTCTGGAAAACCCGGACGGGGCACCACTCGTTGGAAGTCTGGAAGTACTTAATTTCTACCGGTTGCCCAACTTGGGATGTTTTGGAGGAAAAAAGATACAGTATGAAATGGTCGTTGCACCAGACTAGCTGACCCCTGGTTAAACCTTTGACTTTGGCTGAAGTGCTGGGGAATACCCCTGGCCTCAAAAAACCATAAAAACTAAGATACATGGCCGCTTTAATGACTGTAGGATTTTAATCCATGATCAGGGCCTGGAAAGCTGGAGGGGATAATCCTACTCGTTCCTCCTCCGGTATTGCCTGGAAAACATTATGAAAATTTAAAACGACAAAGCATCTGCAGCGACATTTCGTATGCCCTGAATGTGCCTGCATGATATATGAAAATTGTGGCACAGGGAAAGCGAGACTAGCCTGCAGACAAAAGACATAATAAAGGGTGACTTTGATCTGCCCTTGGTAATGTCTACTACTGCTTGGTTGTAAGTGACAAAAACTACCAAAGAATTGGCCCATTTCCTGCCCCATACTTGAGCAGCCGCTATGATTGGGTAGACCTCTAATAATTGAGAAGACTTCAAAGAATCCTTAGCTGAAGAGACTTCTGAGGGCCAGGAACCTGCAAACCACTGATTCCTGCAAATTGCCGCAAAACCCCCAGAAGAGGTGGCGTCTATAAAAACTGTGGCCGATGCGGGACCCCATTGAGGAACAAACAGAGAGACTCCGTTCCAATTGGCAAGGAACGTATTCCACATGGCAAAATCGGCAATCGCTTGGCCATCTATTCATATGGGGCTGTCTTGCTCGGGGGCTGAGGGAAGCAGCTGCAATAACCTGGACATGAAAGCCCTTCCTTGGGGCATGACTCTGGTAGCAAAATTTAACATACCTAGCAAAGATTGTAATTCTACTTTAGTGAATACTCTGGAACCTACTGATTTGAAGATGGCTTCCTTTATTTTTGAGAGCTTCTCCTCTGGTAGCCTAGCTTCCATTTTAATGGAATCTAAAACTATACCCAAGAAAGTAATTACCATCAAGGGGCATTCTATTTTTGAATGTGCAATCAGGACATTGAGTTTTGAGAAGACTTGGAGAAGGGATTCTATTTTACTAGGTCTGCAGTCAGGTTTTTCTATCAACAGGAAATCATG
Source organism: Bufotes viridis (assembly GCA_033119425.1). Lineage (NCBI taxonomy): Eukaryota > Metazoa > Chordata > Amphibia > Anura > Bufonidae > Bufotes > Bufotes viridis. The sequence goes on along the minus strand of CM065596.1, from coordinate 87,615,136 downwards.
TAGATGATGGATGACCAGTGGACAATCATAATGGTTGACTAAGACCCAATGCAGAGCCTGCGTGAATTGATCAAAAAGCCAGGGACTGCTCTTGGACCCAAAGGACAAACAGTTCGCAAAATAGTAAAGATCTTGCCACTTGCCATAAAACCTCCAAAGCTGCGGCTGGACAGGCAGCAGCTTGAAAGCATCCGCGATGTCTGCTTTGTCTGACCAAGACCCTCTGCCTACCTGGAGGATGAGTTGGATTGCCTCATCGACTGAAGAGTATTGCATGGAGAATTCTTCAGAGGGAACTAGGGAATTGGGACTAGGAATGCTCGAACCATGAGGCATGCAGAGTTCATAAATCAAACGTTTTTTTATTGGAGAAATTTTTTGTTACAATGCCGATTCGGTTGTTCCTCCAATAATCAAAGGGAACAGTGGAAAATGGCCCGATGAGAAACCTTTTTTCCAGTTCTGACTGAATTAAAGCCCCTACTGAGTCAGGATCCCTGGAAGCTGACAGGAGATTGGGACCCTCCCAAGTGTACTGGGAAAAATTACTAAACCCATGTGGAACCCTTCAGTGCACCCGGATATCAGGAATTGGACAAACTGAGGATTGTGGTGGTCTTGGAGTAGTGCTGCTAAAAGGTCCACGTTAACCCTGACTAGTCATGTGGTTCTGGAAGATCTTTGGGGGCAAGCAGTTAGGGGGTGGGCTCTAATACAAATTAAACATACATGAAGTTCTGTACACTTGTTGTAGTTGCAGACTGAATAGTTATAATTGTTGCACGCTTGGCTACTACCCAGAAAGACTATAGCACGGCCCAATTTCTCTGTGAATGGGGCAGGTCTTTACTGAAAACCAGAGGCGCTAGGAAAACCTCTACCCTGAGAGACAGGAGGAACTACGTTAGGGCACCAATCTGAGTAGTGGAGGATGGACTGGCAAGAGGCACATGCTGGGGCCTTGTGGCCAGCGAAATGCCGACAAAAAAAGCTCCATGTCCATGGAGGCCCAGTTGGTGACATGCTGGAATTAAGCAAGGGTGGCAGCAGCCTTAGCAGAAAACAAGCGGTGGTAGTCTTAAAAGGCGTGCCCACCGTACTTGTGTCCTAGATCTGTGACCCTGTACAGATAGGTGTCATACTCCTCTCGTCTCCCAGGTTGGGCTGAATAGATGATGTCCCTGTATAAACTAAAGTCCAGAACTCTGGGATGGACAGTTTTTTGTTAAGACGAGAATCCCTTGCTTTAGGGACGATAGAAACGTCGCCACAAGCGAAGGTCTTGTTGTCTACTGTGTCATGTGTGGCTATGAGAATGGAAGCTAGGTTAACCTCCTTTCCCTAAAGAATGTCTTTCTTGATGATGTCAGGAATGAAATGAGACTGAGCTACTTCAGGCGTGTTTGGGACCCTAACTGGGGAAAAAGAACGTGACGTAGAGGCAACTGGAACTGGAGGGGTAGAGGAACTGGATACCAGTCCCCTAGATTCTACCGCAGTCAGCCTAGCCTGCATGTCCGAAACTAGGTGGAAATGTTGTTGATCATAGAATGCAGCTGTGCCAATGACAGTTGAATAGTACACATGGAGACTTCCTCCATCGGTGGAGCTGTAGGCTCAGACATCAAAAGTCTATATAACTCTGCCTTCCGAGCAGAAGCTGGATAATGAATCCCTCTTTTATTAAGTTCCGCGATCAGTTTGGGTACTGTCCAACTTCTTAGAGACATGGTGCTGGCATGCCCAGAAGCGGGAGTTTCTGGGACCGACCGGGCTTCCTCGATGTCTGATATGTGTGACATACTGCGACTGTGAGTTAATAATTACAGCAATTAGTGGCCGGACTGGAAGGCCCTGGAGTATAAGAGAGAGACTCGAGACCGTGAAGTGAAGAAAAAGGAAATTGACTCGTGAGGGGTGCCGGTGGCTAGTGACAACTCTAACGTAGGCTCTTACCTGTAAGGATACTGGGGAAAGAAAGGTACGGAAATGGAGTGGAAAGTGAACTGAACGGAGGAACAGGGAGTGAAACTGTGGAAAAAGGTGTGCATCCATGTGATATAAATATGACTAGATGGTACCTGAAGGAACGAACCAAGGAAAAACAAAAGATGAGAAAAACTGGCAGTGGACCTGAATCGTACAGGAGGATGAAGGTTAATTTGCATGAGCCTGAAAAGTGACAGGCCAACAGACAATGTAAAACGTGTGTGTGTGTGTGTGATATATATATATATATATATATATATATATATATATATATATAAGCACAAATTAACATAGGCCTGAATAACGTAACAGACAACAGAAATGAACTGAAGCGTAAGTATGAATAACGTAACAGGCATAGACATTAAAAAATTATAAACGTAAACCTGAAAAAAAAACATAAGTCAGCAAACATTAAATTATAGATAAACGTAAGCCTGGATAACTTAACAGGCAACAGACATTAATGAAAAACGTGAGCCTGAATAACATAACAGGCACAGACATTAATGAATTAAAAACGCAAGTCTGAATAACGTAACGGGCAACAGAAATTTTATGAATTATAGACGTGAGCCTGAATAACGTAACAGGCACAGACATTAATGAATTATAAATGTTGGCCTGAATGACGTAACAGGCAACAGACATTAATGAATTAAAAGCGTAAGCGTGAATAACGTAACAGGCACAGACATTAACAATCTAGTAAACGTCAATATCCTGTGACAGAGCCAGGATGTACCCAGCAAACCTCAAATCTAACGGACATGACACTGCATGGACTGGAACAGACCATCGTCCCCGAATCAACCAAGCAACCGAAAGCCCACTGGGAATGACAGGAGCCCAAAGCCCCCCTATATTGAAACACCTATCTCCCCTTTTTTTTTTTTTTTTTAACAGAAGTTGCCTGTCTGGCAGAAACGACTGCAAACCACAAAAAAATACTATTCAACGATAGCCAGCACCACTAGACTCAGACATACACCGGATGCAAGTAACAACAATCTGTCTGAAACCATACCCGCACAGGGGACACGCCGGTCAACCCCAGCTGGACCGAGAGACAGAACCCACACATGCACCTGGGCTGGACAGACGGACCAAGGAAGCATGGCCAGCAGGGTAGAAAACACTGGAGGCAGACACTCCACGACTGCTACATCAGAACGGCGAACAAGACCAGGGCGGCGAAACCAGCAGCGAGACGAACCAGCCACACCTTGCGAGACCGTGCAAGGAAGCAGACTGCGCGAGCGCAGGCAAGGGAAGTCCAAGGCGGGGAGCGAGACCAAAGATGATCCGTGCGCCCCAAGCTGCGGGACCCCCATCCGACCCGCAAGCCCAGCCCGAAACAAAACTAGAACGGCGGCCGGCACTGAAAGAGTCCTCCTTACCATGATAAACTTTGGTCGGCCTAGAGCGCCGCGGCCCATGCCTACTTACATGAGTCGAGCGCACTTCAGCGTAGCTGCTGCTGGAGTGAGCTGCTTGGACCAGGGATGAAAACACGCTCCCCAGCACTGAGAAACTGACGTGTGGCTGGGGAGAGCGTGCCGCCGTATTTAAAGGTGCCTCTGCCACCTCCCACAAATACAGGCTGACATTTAAGCCTTAACTATATATAATTATCTGCATCTTGCAAGCACTGGGCACTGATGATCAGTACCGTGCTTTTTTACAGATGGCCTCTTTTTCCGCTCAGGGTTTTTTCAATGTCTTAGTTTTCTTTCTTTCTTTTTTTAAACAATTTTTTTTCTTTTCTTTTTTTTCTCTTAAATTCTATTTGAGATTTATTACAAGTCTTTTCACATGTGAAATTACTACATTCACATCCCTCTGAATAAATAAAATTTTACACTTTACATGTGTTCAATTACACCCTTGACAACCCAAATTAAAATGGCCTGTTCATTCCAAAGAGGAGGCACACGCTATTCTCTGCTCTAACACTGATACAGCCAGTGAGGGAAAAGAGGATGCCACGTTTCTCTACTCCTCTTTCCCCTCCTCATCATTCAGTGATGAGGTACTCTGAAGAAGGCACCCCAGGACAAGAGCTGAAGCAGCCCCCTGGAGAGATTCCATATGAACCCACCTCCTGAGGATTATGAGCTCCAAATTCCAGCTCCAGAATTCAGGCTGTGCTGGCATCACAGAGAGATTATTTTCAAAATCTTTTTCTCTGAGGATTTTATAAAGGCTATGATGGCCCAAACAAATTTATATCCTGAACAGTTTATTAACCAGAACCCCATATCAACATTTGCTCACCCCATAAGCCTATCAAGTTTAATCAAGGGATAGGCAGAAAAGCACATTTTAGAAAAAGGAGAGTGAGACTCAGATTTCTACACATTTTCAAAAGCTTTAATGACAATTACTTTTAAGAATTAATCTAAGCTTTTTAAAACTGCCCACTGTTCCTACTGTGACCTAGTCCTGCCATAGAATATTCCTCAAATTCACAGTTCTTACAGTAAAGAAGCCTTGATTCTTATGGAAACTGAACTTTTTCTCCTCCTGACGGAGGCAGTGCCCCTTGTCATTTGAGGAGGTTTAAATAAGGTTAAGGAGGTTTTTAATCTTAATTCTTAACTAAGGCCATGCATGCCCTTTATCATTTCATTTGCTCTCCTTTTTAGTTTTCCAGTTCCAGGGCATCATTTTTATGGTCTGGTGCCCAGAACTGAACTACATATCAACATCCAGATGAGGATGCTTTGTAAAGTGGTAATATTACATCTGTCACGCGAGTCCGTACCTCTTTTAATACATAACTATATGCTGCCTTAGAACCAGGTGATTGACATTGTATGCTGTCATTTAATCTATGATCTGCCAGTACACCCAACAAGTGTGGCCTTCTCTACAAGTGACTCTTCCAGGGTTACTTCCCCTACAAAATATCATGCATGTAGGATATTACTACCCAGATGCATAACTTTACACTTATCCACATTGAACCTCATACAGCTCTTATAACGCAGGGCAATTCAGAATAGGAATCATTGACCTCAACTCTCTGAACACAGTTCTTCATCCAGTTTTCAATCCAATTACAAACTATACTTTCTAAGCCTACATACTTTATTTTACCTATTAAATGTCTGAGGGACAGTATCAAATGCCTTTGAAAAATCTAAGAACACTACTTCCACAGCCACCCCTGTGTCTAGGTGTCTACTCATCTCATCATAAAAACAAATCAGGTTAGTCTGACAACTTCTGTCCTGCCGATAAGCTAGCGCTTTTCCCTATAGTGTTCAAACACGACCACCACTGATCCTTATTGTGGGAGTATTTTTAATATCATCCAACCCATCTTGCCATCCTTGCTCTTTGTCGGCCTACCATCACGGCCTGCATCATGCCACTACTAATGCCTGTCGTCCGTTTATGTTTAACCGTTTAATCAGTTAAACACGTTTGAAATGTAAAAACATTTTTTTTCGGGAAGGGGGGGGAGTTAGTTTCATGAGGCAGCATATGTATGTAAATACTGCATCAGTACCAACATTTTCTCACTCCTCAAGCTAATTCCCATGAATATACCTCACTTCCTGGCAGTGCGCCAACTTGCCGCTCTTGCTTGTCTGTCTGCCTACCATCACGCTCTGTATGACTCCATGCTGGGCCTACATCATTCCATTAATGCCACTTTCCAACCATCACGTTTTGTATGGCAGCTGCTGCCGCCATCATGACACTGCTGTGACCTGCCGACTATCATCTTCCATAAGGCTTCTGGTGCCTCCATCATGCTGCTTCTCTCTGCCTGCCAACATGTTCCATATGGCTGCTGCTGGAGCCACTGCTGCCTCAGCTGCTGCTGCTCCTCTGTATTAATCCCCTACTGCCACCACCATTAACTCAAAGTATCTGTCGCCACTATCACTACTGCTACCACTACTGCTACTACTATTGCCACTACTGCCCATAGACAGCCTTGTATGTTCTTTGCTATACTTCTCATGCTGCTGCAACTATTGTAGCCGCATGGCACTATATCCGTACCGTACCCTTTCCACAACCACACTGCAGTGCTGCTGCTCCCAATTAGAAAGGAGGATTTTTTTAGGCTGGTTCACAACAAGAGATTTTTTTTCTTCTGTCAATCAACACTTGTGCATGTGGTACAGGCAGGCATTCTGACCCTGTCAAGGCATGATTCTTCGACGCTTGGTTTTCCAGGCCGATTTATTTTTTTATCTTGTGTGTGTGTGTTTACACAACATCTTCCCCCGATAAAGGACAATTTTTGGAATATGAAAAAGCACCAGCTGGCGAAGCGGGTTTTTAAACACACTGTATGTTAACACTCTTAAGTGTGCGGTTATGCATAGCTATGTACGTCAGTGTCGCTCAGACATCATTTACTATTGTGGTCATTGCTTTCGAGAACTGGGGGAGGAAATTAATAAAAAAATAAACTAAAAGAGATAACAAGTTTTCCTAGAAATTATGTTTCCTAGGAGGCTAGAGGGGGTTATATGCAACCTGTAAGGGCAATTCAGGTCTGAACAAAACGTTTTCAAAAATTTAGCAAACCGTACCAGAAACTAATCTTGACGGGTTTGCTCATCTCTAGAGATGAACGAACCCGTGGATTTTCGGGTTTGGACAAACTTTGTTTGGGGCTGTAAAGGTCATAGAAAGGGCTAGAGGGCTTTAAAAGAAGCCAAAATGGGGGTAAGAGCAGGACAATTGCCTTGCAAAACAATGTGGATTGAGAAATGACTTAAAATTACATAAAAATAAAAAATAATATTCTTGAACCAGGAGACCAAGTTGTGGAGGCTGTAGACGTGACGGTGTAGGTGGAAGAGGTGGAGAAGGAAGCCAACACAGTATTTTGGAGGGGGTTCTTTTATTTTTTGTCTCTTAATTCTATGTGTGACCTTAAGCCCTTTTTTGGGATGCAGCCGATATATTTCTCTACTCTGCCAATATAACAAATAAGGCCCCAAAACATTGGGAAATGGCAAACGGAACACACAAATTGCGTTGGAGTATAACAATGGCTGGGTGTGACTAGTATAACTCTTTACTCCATGCCTGGTTCATTTTAATGTAGGTGAGTTTGTCCACGTTGGCTGCGGACAGGGGGATGCGCCTGTCCGTGATTACACCCCCTGCCGTGCTAAACACACATTTGTATAATACACTTGCCGCAGAACAGGCTGGAACCTCCATGGCGTAAAGATCAAGCTCAGGCCATATATGCAGTTTGGAGACCCAGAAGTTAAATGGGACAGACCCATCAGTCAGTACATGCAGACATGTGCACACGTACTCTTCCACCTTGTTGCTGAAACGCTGTCTCCTGCTAAGACGGTCCATATCAGATGGTGGTGCTGGTTGTTGTGGCCTGCTGCTGAAGGTTTTCCACATTTCGGCCATGCTAACTGTGCCTTCTGAGGTGGTGGCGGTGCCCCAGCTGCGTTGGCTACTTCCTCCTCCGCCTCGTGCTTCCACTGATCCCCCGCAGTCAGGTTGGAACGCCATTAGTAGCACGTCTACCAGTGTTCACTTGTACTCACGCATTTTCCGATCACGCTCCATTGATTGAAGTAAGGACAACACATTGTCCTTGTAGCGGGGATCCAGCAGGCTGGCCACTCGGTAATTAGCACTGGTAACAATCGAGGCAACTCTGCTGTCGTTGCACAGGCACTACAGCATGTACTCACTTATGTTTGCCAGGCTGCCCAGAGGCAATGACAACCTGTCCTTGGTGGGAATTGTATTGTCTGTGTCCTCTGTATCCTCCCAGCCACACTCCAATGATGCCCGTGAGTTGCTTTGGGTGCCACCCTGCTGTGAACACTGTTTCTCATCATCATCATCCTCATCCTTCAAAACTGTGCCCTGGCTGGACAATTGTGTACCTGGCCGCTGTTGGTTCAGGAAACCACCCTCCGAGCTCTGTGTGGACCACTGGCCTGATAACCATGGGAATGATATCTGTTCCTCCTGCTTTTAATCTTGTGCCACATCCTCATCCATAATCGAATGAAGCGTTTTTTCAAGGAGGCCTAGAAGTGGGATAGTAACTCTGGTGACAGCATCATCAGCACTAGCCATGTTGGTGAAGTACTCGAAATAGTGTAATAGGCACACATGTCCCGCATGGAGGCCCACTCGTTGGTGGTGAAGTAGTGCTGTTCTGCAGAGCGACTCACCCGTGCATGCTCTATTATCTCCAGCTGCTGCTCGCCCAGTCTCTCCAGCATGTGCAAGGTGGAGTTCCACTTTGTGGGTATGTCGCATATGAGAGGGTGAGTGCGAAGGCATAAGTTACGCTGCACAGAAAGGCGAGCAGCAGCAGGGTGAGAACACCGAAAGCATGCACAGACAGCCCAGATTTTCTGCAGCTGCTCTAACATCTCAGAGTAATTCTTCAGAAACCTCTGCACCACCAAATTTAGCTCATGCTCCAGGCAAGGGATGTGTGTTAAACTAGCTAGACCTAGAGCTCCTACGAGATTTCGCCTATTATGTGCTTACTGGTTCATATATCAGTGGTTATGTGGGCCTTGCCACTGATGGCATTGTCCAGCACACACCTGATTTATTTATATTTTTATGCCACGTGTTCGGGCAGGGCAGCCTGCCTGGAAAAGTAGTGGCGCCTAGGACCCACATACTGTGGGACCTCCACTGTCATCAAGTTTTTAAAACTGTCCATCTCCACCAGATGGAATGGCGGCATTTCAAAGGCCCAGGAATTTTGAAATGCTAGCATTCAGTGCCAGGGCTCACTGGTGGGTAGGGGGGTACTTTCTCTTTCTCTCCAGTGTTTGGGGGATGGACAGCTGAACGCTTCCATGGGACAGTGTGGAGACACTTGGTGCACAGCATGCAAACCACCCGTGTCTTGCCGACAGGGATCTCCTTTGAGCTGGCTTTGGTGTGCTCTGTCCCTTGGTGCCGTGGCTAGTAGCAGGCGTACTGGTTAGGGGCCGGCCGCTGTTGTTTTTTGCACCCCTAGGGAGGTTCATCCTCGTCCCCACCTTCCATTGGTTGCTCCCCCCCGACACCGGATGTTTTCATCCATTTACAGCGAGAAGCGGCGTTGCGGGGACCAGGAGCGGCGTCGGCAGTGCGGTACGTATATTACCTGTGAGGGGCCCGGCACATGCGGGTGCTGTTTGAGAAATTGGATAACCCCTTTAACTCTCCTATTACAGTAAGACGGATGCAAAGGCAGACTTTGGAACCCCAGAAAATGGCTTTATGTCGCCAACACAATTAACAGACTAACTCTTCTTTTACAGTAAGATGGATGCAATGACGGACTTTGGAACCCTAAAAAAATGGCTTTTTCACCGACACAATTAACACTCCTATTACAGTAAGACATATCCAATATCAGACTTTGGAATCCCAAAAAATGGCTATAGGACACCCACAGACTTAACAGCCCAATGAATTGTTGTATTTCTGTGTCACTGGTTCAATAGAGGTGTATTGCACCGATCAAAAATGCCTACAGGTCACCCACAGTCTTCACATTCACATTAAAACACTAACACTGTCCCTCACTGCAGCAGCATCCTTTTCCTACACTAATTAGAGCATAATGGCAGCGCAACATGTGATCCGCATTTATGCATGCAGGGTCACGTGTTGCGCTGGCCAATCACAGCCATGCCATGACTCTGATGGCTTCCAAGTGCCCAAAGCTTAAAAGCATGTTGATTGGCTGGGCTGCAGCCTTTACACAAGCTTTATTTAAAATGTTTGGGTGCCCGGACACTGTAATCCAAAGGGTACTACACATTCATGCAGTATTAATTATAGCCTTCTTGCACTCTGTAATTTTTCCCCCTTATTACATTGTTCTATTTCACACACAGCTTAAATATTCATTGTTCACCATCCACTGCACACTCATTTATGGAAAAATACCTGTGGGGTCTTTGTGCTTACTCTACCCCTTGCAAAATGATTTGAGGGATGTATTGTCCAAAATGGTGTCACTTCTTGGGGGTTTCTACTGTATAGGTACGTCAGGATATTTTGGACGTGAAAACCATTTCTTTAAAATCCAAGCGGTCTCCTGCAGTGTGTCTAAACAGCAGTTTTGGCAAATATGAGGTGTTGCCTTCCTTAGGATAAGATCGGAAAAAAGTAAGTGGTGCATGTTCTGCTTTTATCCCTTGTGAAAATATAAAATATGGCCCAAAACTACATTTTCTTCTATAAAATATAATTTATTTTCACAGTCAAGTGTTATTAAATTCTATGACAAGTGTTGCTAAATTTTTCAGCAAATGCTCACTACACCCATTGAAAAAGTCCTTGGGGGTGTAGTTTCCAAAATTGGGTGACGACTTGGTGTTTTTTACTTAGGGGCACCATGGGATCTTTGCAAGTGTGACATGGCACCTAAAAACCATGTCAGCAAAATCTGGCCTTCTAAATCCATAGGTTGCTTCTTCCTTCTGCGGTGGGCCCATACAGCAGTTTATGAGCGATATAGGGTGTTGCCGTATTCTGGTGAAAATGGATTTTAAAAAAAATTGATGGTTTTTTCGCTCCTGTTTCCCCTTGTGAAAATGAGAAATTTGGGCCTAGAGTGACATTTTCTTGTAAAACATGTAATTTTTCATTGTCACAGCCAAGTGTTTCCAAATTCTAGGAAATGTCTGGGGGGGGGGGGGGGTCTGTGTGCTCACTACACCCCTTGAACAATTCTTTTAAAGGTGTAGTTTCCAAATCGGAGTCGCTTCTTGCAGTGCTCTTTTTTTTATTTCACATCAGAGCCTCAGCAATTTTTAGCCAATACAACTGTATGTAACTTCATACTTCCTGAACTTCATCAGATCATCGCTAATAAGCGTTCATATGAATCTTCATTACCGATCTGCAGTGTAAAGGTGCCACCGATTTACGTTCGTTCATCGGGTAGTTTGATGCTTACCTGCAGACACCTAAATAATCATTTCCTGGCAGCAGATTATGCCGTCTAAGCAGCACTCTGCTGCAGGAAAACAATGATTCTGTATGGGGACGAGCGATGGCATTAGCGATTGCTCCTCCTGATACTGTGGATGAGATCGCTGCATGTAAGTGCAGGCATCTCCTTCACTGATGGGCAAGGGATTTTCGGAAAAGAACGCTTCCTTCCCGACAACCATCTGCTCAATTGAGCAGTGTGAAGGAGACTTTACACTGTAAATCGTGCCTCTTTTACTCCTGAACCCTGTCGTATATCCCAGACAGTTTAGGGCCACCTGTAGTGTGTTTCTATAGTCAGGAAGCCCAGTAAAATACTTTTCACACTGGTACAACTTGGTCACAACATATTGGGCAATAAATCGGCATATCTGTGTAAACATTTCTACATTTTTACCATCCAGTACACATTCATTTAGTACTCATTCACACCTAGTACAGTAGGACTGTGGAGTGCCCCCTGGGCAGGTTCTGTATCCTTCATTTTCTAGTCTTCGTCTGCTGTAATTGCACGCTGTGCCTGCGCACAGTGTGACCTCACGCTGCGTGATGTCAGGGCACATCACAGCGCGGCAGGAAGAGCACTAAATCTCAGGAGAAATGGCATTCTGAACAGGAGAGCTGATTTGATTTATTTATTTTTTAGTTTTGTCGATCTGAGGTCTGATTAACATGTGGGTCTGATTTGAGGCGTTATTGAGGGTCTTAGAAACATTGGGGGTTGGTTCTGAGGTCTGGATGAAGGTGTTATTAAGATTAGGGGTCCGAGCTGAGGTCTGATTGGGGGTCTTATTAGCATTGGGGTTCTTATTAACATTGGGGTCTGTCTGGGAGTCTGTTTATGGCCTCATGCACACGAACATATTTAGTTTCAGAGTCCGTTCAGTTTTTTTTGCGGATAGGATGCGGACCCATTTATTTTAACGGGTCCGCAAAAAATGCTGAAAGCACACTGTGTACTATCCGCATCTGTATGTCCGTTCCGTAGCCCTGCAAAAAAAATAGAGCATGTCCTATTCTTGTCTGTTTTGCGGACAAGTATAGGCATTGTTACAATGGATCCGCAAAAACAACGTATCCGCAAAAAAAAGGATGCCATACAGAACGTCGTCCGTTTTTTTTTGCGGACTGCAAAACACATACGGTCGTGTGCATGTAGCCTAACACTGAGCTTTGATCTGAGGCCTGATTGGGGATTTGATTAACATTGGAGGTCTGATGAAAAATATTTATTACCTTTTGATCCCTGCAGTGTGCAGTTTACGACCACATATATTTAGGTTTGTTTTGTTTGTAACGCTTGGTTTCATACAGCAAAAAAACTGATTAAAATGGAAAATATGCAAAAAAAGGGAAATTTTAAAATATCACCTCCATTTTGTTTCATTTTTGTAGAATAATTTGAGGGGTGTAGGTAAGGTAGGGATTTCTATTGCATAAACCCCTCAAAGTAACTTGACATCTGAATTCATCCTCCTTCCGGACATATGACATAATAGTAGAGGTGACTTCCCACAATTGGACGTACTATGACGTGCGGGGGCCTGACAGTCACTGATAGCCGGGCCCCTCTTGTATCTGCCGGCATCACTGTAAAAGCCGATGCTGGCGGATTAACCCCTTCTATGCGCGGTCAGCACTGACCGCGGCATAGAATGTGTTTGTGGCGGGTAAGGGGTGAGAAAGCACATGTTACCTTTCAGAGGCATTGGGATCTGCCTTCTACAGAAGCCTAGAAGGTCCAGATCCAGGCTGTGTAATACACTAACAGACAGTGCATTACAATAGAGATGTGTTGTAAGTGTTGTAATGCATTGCAGAGGGGATCAGGCCCCCCCAGAGTTGAAGTCCCAGAGTGGGACAGAAATAATGTAAAAAAGGTATTGCCGCGTCTGTAATGACCTGCTCTATAAATATATCATGTAACCTACCCGTCAGATAAACACCATAAAAAAAAATACACTGTGACAAAAAAAGCTATTTTTTGTCACCTTACATCTAGGGTTGCATCGGGTATCGCATTATAATCAATAATTTTGTACCTGGATCGATTTTGATACCGGAATTTGCTATTTACTCATACTAGACTGCACTCCTGCGCAGCCTGATATCACTAAGAGAACATGGCACGCACCATGTTATCCTAAACCAACACAGTGGAGAAGGAGGGAGTCCCTCCCTTCCCACTGTGTGAGGCTGCCGCTGGCCACCAATGAGAACAGAGAGGACTGGGAGGGGAAAGACTGTGGCCACTGCACCACCAATGAATATAATTTATGCCTGAATACAAACTTAGGCTGCAGGTGCCGGCCATATCACATACCCAGCACCCTGCATCTATGACTGCGTGCAGCGAACCGCAGAAATTAACCCCTTAGATGCGGCACAATAAAAAATATATATATATTGCATATCGACATGTCAGAAAGTCATTTTTTAATATTTAAATAATTCTATCTCCTATGCGGTGAAGGCCGTAACAGAAAAATTAATTAAAAAAACATGCAATTTACCATTTTTTGGTTACCTTGTCCCTCCAAAAAAAATTAGGGTACCGGACATTCCATAAAATGTGTAATGCACAAGGCTTTTTTTGTGTGTTCATTTTTTTCTCGTGGTATCGAGTGTCGCAATACTTTTTTATGGTATCCAAATCAAATCAAAATTTTGGCATATCAGGGCTCCAGATGGCGACCAAAATGGTCGCCAATGCGACTAGGAATTTGCAAATGGCGATAAGAAATTTAAGTCTTATCGCCATTTGCGACTTGTCCCACCGCCGCGCTGCAGCTTTAAGAAAAAAAAAAAACTTCAGCAGACACACCACGCAGCGAGCGGCACAGCACAGGCAGCCCAGCCTGAAATAACCAATAGCAAAGCTCCATACAGTAAGGAGCTTTGCTATTGGTTAGTTTGGGCAGGCGCCGGAGCCATACAGCGCCCTGCACCAGAGAAAGCCGGCGGGAGATGAAAGGAGGAGGGGCCGGCTCTGGGGGTGTCTGAAGGAAGGAGTGCCGGGCGCGCTGAGGAGCCGAAGCATCAAGATGGGGCCGCAGACGAAGGAGACATTGCAAGGTGTTGTGTATCCATGTGTGTAATGTATGTAGTGGAGTGTGTGATCATCACATACATCATACAGTACATATGTATACATCACACACTGCACCACATACATCACACACTGCACTACACACATCACACACTGCACTACACACATCACATACTGCACTACATACATCTCACACTGATGTATGTAGTGCAGTGATGTATGTGTTGCAGTGTGTAGTAAATACACAGCAGGCTATTATAGCCAAGTGATAACGTACAGGGAAGTTCCGCCATATTGGACTGGACTTTATCACTTCGCTATAATTGCTTCATATTAGACCAGTATCGGTTCCCTGCACACCCACCTCTTAGGCCCCATTCACACCACCACTATTTATTTCTGTTGTTCTGCTCCGTTTGATGAGCAGAACAATGAAAATAATGGAAGTGTTGGATTTTTGTCATACAATTAACATATACAAAAAAAAAACGTATGTTGACGGACGCCTCAGACAGATGCCATACTGTTGCATCCATCCAATAGAGTTCCATTGTACAAAAAACCATATATGCTAATTTATAAGTTTTTTTTGCAGAATGGGAGATCGTAGTGTACCACGTCTTCCCATCCTGTAAAGTCCACAAAAAATTACACTTTTTGTACAATGGAACTCTATGGTGAGGGATGCCGCAGTATGGCATCTGTCTGAGGCGTCTGTTATGTTTCCGTCATAGTATAATATAACATATGACCGAAACATAATGTGAACCCGTGTGTGACTGTGGCATCAGTGTTCGGTCAGTGATTTCCATCAGTGATTTGTGAGCCAAAACCAGTTGCGGCTGTAAACACAGAACTGGTGCAGATCTTTCCCTTATACCTTATGTCTATGGAGGCTTCAATCCTGGTTTTGGCTCACAATCACTGATGGAAATCACTGACCAAACACTGACGTGTTAATGAGGCAATTTTTTCTATCATGAATATATATCTATTTAAATTTGGCGACTAAAAATTTTATTTGGCTCCTAAATTTTTCAGTTTAGGAGCCAATGGCTCCTAGGTAATTTTTTTAGTCTGGAGCCCTGCATAGTGACAACCCTTCTTACATTACAAAAAGTGCAACACCAAGAGATCAAAATGGTGTATGCACACCAAAATAAAAAAACTATGGCTCTCAGACTATGGAGCCATTAAAATATGATAACAAAAAAATTTTTTGTTCCAGAAATGTTTTTATTGTATTCAAGTGAAATAAATTTAAAACGGTAGACATATTGGGTATCGCTACGTCTGTAACAACCAGCTCTATAAAAATATCACCTGGCCTAACCCCTCAGGTGAACACTGTAAAGAAAATAAAAACTGTTCCAAAAAAAACATTTTTGTCACCTTACATCACAAAAAGTCTAACGCCAAGTGATCAAAAAGGCGTATGCACCCCAAAATGGTACCAATCAAACCGTCACATCATCCCGCCAAAAATTAGACCCTATCTAATGTACTGTGCCCCTGAAATAATACAATGCACTGCGCCCCTGAAATGATACATTGCATTGCGCCCCCGAAGTAAATGATGGACTGCACTGCCCCCCCCATATAAATAACAAATTGCGCAGGACCCGTAAAATTAATAATATATTGCACTGCACCCCTGAAATAAATAATACATTGCAATGTATCCCTGAAATACATAATACAATGCACTGCGTCCCTGAAATAAATAATACAATGCAGTGTGCCCCCGAGATAAATAATACATTGCTCAGGAGTGGACCCCTAAAATACATAATACATTGCACTGCGCCCCTGAAAAAAAATACAATGCACTGTACCCCTGAAAATATATAATTTACATGTAACACTGTGTTTAAAATAATGTATTCATATTGCACCCAGCCTGACAAACTCATTTACATACATACACACATACTGTACACAGATATAATTATATATATATATATATAGATAGATAGAGAGAGAGAGAGAGAGAGAGAGAGATGCATACACACATTCATACATGCACAAATATACACATATACATGCACACACACAAGCATGCAGATGTTTCCACTTACCTTCTGGAGGCAGATGAAGTTCAGCTCAGTGTCCCTTGTTCGTCCCATCTGATGAACAGCAAGCTATAGGGTCTGGACAGCCTTCAGAAGCAGGGGATGGCAGGATCTCCATTTCCTCAGCACACTCTGCAGACTGGCTGGTGGGAGAGGACTCTGCTCCGGCTTCCTGCTGTTCTAGAGCAGACAGCAGCTTCATTTCATTAGAGGGCGGAGGGTTGCAGGATCGTGCAGTGGATCTGCCTAACCCTGGTAACAGTTGCAATATATGGCCAGAGCCCTATTGTACTATCTACCTTTGGGCCTAATACCGTAGTTGTAGCTGTACTGTCCTGATGACAGCCCTGACTGCTCGCGTGCCCCGTCTAAGCTTGGGCCCTGCAGCAGTTGCTTCCCCTATAGCTACACCACTGGATAATATCTCTTAGTGTGTGACATTATCTGCTAAACCGCTGGATCAAACCCTATTATTAGTGAAACTGTTGTCCTGAACTGGTGTATCCAAACCTATCATGTGTGAAGAAGTATAAATTCCCTGCATAAATGCACTGCTTTGATCTAATCGTTGTTCCCTAATGCAGGAACAAACTGTGTACGGCATTATACTTCAACTTCACAGACAGTACTAGAATGGCTCTTCAACATGCCTTATTCTGTAGATTGTCTAAGTATAGGAAGAGCCGTAGGTTGAAGAATAGTGCTGTAAACAAATATCAAATATATTAGACTCTATTCGTATCAAGATTCCAGTATCAAAAGTACATATCACTCCCAGAAAGCATTACTCTGTCTAATCACCTAGCTTTGGAGTACTCACCTAATAGATGCATGGCGCGCTTTACATCCAGACACTCTAGATTATACTTTCTTTGCTCCGGTTCATGGCTCTTACCAGCGCCTTGATTACCTCTTTATCTCTAAAGAACACCTTCAACTGTGTTCGGCAGCGGATATCGGTTCTATACTCCTGTCTGACCACTCTCCCATATATATCTCTATATCCCCCCCAGAAAAGCAATATTCCTTCTCTTCCTGGCGATTAAATGAACATCTAATACCTATATTGCGCCTCAATAATCAAATAGAATCATAAGTCGCCACTGGATAACAACAACACCGAAAATGTATAAATACCAATGTTCAATACAAAAATCAGAGCCTCATGTAAAATACATCTCTCAATAGTTTATTGTAGTAAATATAAATAGACATGGGACATAACAACCACTGAAAAGCCCGGTATAACACTGGGCAGCTACCCGAAGACTGATGCCGGGAGAAAAAGCGACACCCACAAGGGCAAAATAATAAAGTCAAAATACCCACAAATAACAGTGTGCATGTATATAGATAATGACCCTGTATGCCATTAAAAACCTAATATGACAAACAACATGAAGCATGGGAATCAAACCATGGTAATATAAGCCGCAAAAGTACTCCTAAATAAACAAAAAATGTAACATGATATGGACATACAATTGCAGTTGTATTAGTGTACTACTAACTGCAAAAAAAAGTGTTGTGTGCCCAACACATTAATAGGAGTATAAAAAGCAGCAAATAACTGCACTGATAGCAATGCTACATGTATAGAACCCAAATAGGATCAGACAATATGAGCACATGTATAGCAAAACTGGTAAATGGTAATATTACCCATAGTTGGAGGGTCTAACTCCCGGCACCACTGACCACCTCGACGCGCGTTTCGTCTGAATGGCTTCGTCAGAAGGCTAATCTATGTGGTAGTTTACCGAATATAAATAGTGTGAGTCTCACCTGTGTTGAATCTTTGAGCGCATCAGCAGCATGTTTGGGAGAAGACGACACAGCCGCGCGCCGCTGATCCCCACGTGATCGCCGTGGCCCATCGCACACACCAGGCTTCATGCGCCTAGTCTGTGCGTAACCACCAGAAAGGCGTCCATCTCCATGGAGATCGGCAATGGAGCACGCCGCGACGTTACCCCCAAGCGCATGCCTGCGATGCATCTCCAACATGGAGGCGGCTCAGGTGAGCAGCAGAAAAACACCTAAAAACTTATGAAAGCAGCTGACTGGCGCGAAGCATAAAAGAGAGATACAAAGCAAGAAGAACATACCTAAACAATAATATTACCATATACCACTGCTATACCATAAGAAGTGCCGTACAACCCATAATATATATAATAAAAATGACCAAACTTGTATAAAGTGCATATAGTATCAATACTGGTCTGAATGTGTAACATCCAGAACACAAAACATAAAACAAATCATACTATGTGACTAAAACAGATATTACACAATCATGAAAATATGTGTTAATGACAATATCAAATAGTGCAAATATCGCATGTGCAATACACATATTGTGTGACCAATTATACAAAAATGTGTGACGAATGAAAAATATGCAGAGTAAAAGAATGAACAAAAAAGTGAAAAAATGCCAAAAAAAGAGAAAAAATTGTCATAAGCGAAAAAGCATATATATAAAAAAAAAAAAAAATTATCCTTGCTATGAAGCAAAAGCTTGTAATGTCCACTGCTTGCTGTTGATCGATGCACTATCCACCATCAGCATCCATGTTCATAACCGCTGCAACACCTGGGCCGCACTTATACCAAACTTGACAACTCACACTAAAGTAAACAAAAATGCAGAAATTAAAATCACAAAAACACACCACATAAAATTAAAAAACGCATTCAAAGAAAAGATCTGAAACTTACTGCCTCATTAGGTCCCAAAGGGATCTCACTCTTAAGTAGCACAATCCATTTGGTCTCTCTTTGCAAGAGCATCTTCTTAATGTCACCACCTCTGGAGCCTAACAGGACCTTATCAATGCCCCTCACTCTCAAACCTTTAGGATCACATGAATGTTGCACCCTAAAATGTAGGGCAATCAGTTGTAATTTGGAAAGTTCATTCTCTTTCATTGTCTTTGCCAAGCGGATCTTACTGGCATGTTCCAAAATTCTCACCCGAAGTTCACGGGTAGTCATGCCCACGTAAATATAATCACATGGGCATGTTGTCAAATATATCACACCTGTAGATCTACATGTAATGTGGTGCACAATTTTGAAACTTCGACTTCCACTCAAATCAGTAAAATCCGAGGATCTAATCATATATCTGCACGCTTGGCAAAAACCACAAGAGAAGGAACCCCATCTTGGACCATGGGACCCAAAGACACCAACTGTTGGTGGAGGAACATAGTGACTTTTGGTAAGAATATCACCTAAGTTCTTTGTACGTTTCCAAGTGACTTGAGGGTAATCTGACAAAGAACTTTTCAGATCATTGTCCGATAGTAAAATCGGCCAATATTTGGCCAAGATTGACTGTATCTGTCTCCATTGTGCATTAAATGGTGTAATAAACCGACAATTGGTATCTTGTTTTTTGACCACCTTGTTAACCAAGAGAGAGTCTCTAGAGGACAATTTCGCCCTCTTTTTTGACATCCTCAAACCTGTAGTTTCTAGCTAGAAATCTACGGGTCAATTGTCCTGATTGGGTCTCAAAATTCTGGTCACTGGAGCAGATACGACGTAAATGTAAAAACTGCCCAATTGTAATTGCTTTGATGGTTTTAGGATAATGTGACGATTAAGCATGGAGTAAGGAATTGGAGGCTGTGGACTTTCTGAAGAGGTCCGTGGAAACCATGCCCCCCACATCTTTGTACAGCACGCTATCAAGGAACTCAATACGTTCCTGGCTATATTGCCATGTGAGTTTGATGTTAAAGTCATTAGTGTTGAGTTGTTGGAGGAATGTGCAAAGTTGAGTTTTAGAGCCCTGCCAAATGAATAGTATGTCGTTGATATACCTAGACCATGAGACCACCGAGCAATACAGAGGAAAATGTTGGACTGTATCCCTCTCCCACAGCCCTAGGAACAAATTAGCATATGAGGGCGCACAAGTCGCCCCCATCGCTTTTCCCTGGAGCTGCAAGTAGAAGCGGTCCTTAAAAAGAAAAAAAATATGTGTAAGAATAAATTCCAAAAGCAGAATCAAAAAATCAACCAAATCCCAGTCCAAATTGGACATCTGTAAAAAATATTTAGCAGCGGTGATCCCGTGGTCATGGAATATCGGCGTATACAGCGCCTCTACATCACAAGTAACGAACCACATGTCATCCTCCAACACAACACCATTCAATTTCCTAAGAATATCTGTGCTGTCTCTCGTGTAGGAGGGCAGGGTCTCCACGGAGCCCCTCAGAAAAAAGTCCACAAACCTACTGATCTGTTCACACAGACTCCCCACCCCGGACACAATAGGGCGTCCCGGTGCGGTGTTAATGTTTTTGTGCACCTTTTGGTAATAGGTACAATGTCTGTGTCACTGGATGATCTACCAAAAGGCATTTGGGGATAACATACCCACTGACTTGGAGACACGCAATATTAAGGATCTGAAACTGAAAATTAGCTGCCCTACACGAGAGACAGCACAGATATCCTTAGGAAATTCAATGGTGTTGTGTTGGAGGATGACATGTGGTTCGTTACTTGTGATGTAGAGGCGCTGTATACGTCGATATGCCATGACCACGGAATTTTGACTTTATTATTTTGCCCTTGTGGGTGTCACTTTTTCTCCCGGCATCAGTCTTCGGGTAGCTGCCCGGTGTTATACCGGGCTTTTCAGTGGTTATGTCCCATGTCTATTTATATTTACAACAATAAACTATTGAGAGATGTATTTTACATGAGACTCCGTGATTTTTGTATTGAACATTGGTATTTATACATTTTCTGTGTTGATTAAATGAACATCTACTAGGAACCCCAGATTCTAAATCTCACCTTCTTCAATTGTTAAAAGATTACTTTTCTATTAATAAAACCCCTGAGGTTTCTCCCCAAATAGTTTGGGACACCCACAAGGCTTTCATTCGAGGGCATTGAATTATTATTGGAGCGCACATTAAAAAACAAAGGAACAAACAAATGGACTCTCCTCAACAAACACTTAACAGATAGCTAGATAGCGCCCCCACTAAATCCTTTCTGGAGAAACGTAATCTCCCTACGTTATCTGATACTGATAGACAACAACCGTTGGCCCCTTTCACTTCGAAAGAATTGTTAGAAGCTATCCAGCAATCTCCCAAAGGGAAAAGCCCAGGACCGGACGTCCTCCCAATCCCTTATTACTCCACCTTCCAGGACATTTTAATACCACATTTGCTCCCCGTCTTTAACTCCACTTTGGAAGACAAACCCTTGCCCAGAGAGATGACAAAAGCTCATATTACACTCATTCTAAAAGAGGTTAAAGATCAAACCTTTTGCCCAAATTATAGACCCATCTTACTGTGGACCTTAAACTGTTAGCTAAAATGCTAGCTAATAGACTAGCAAAAATCCTGCGAAACACAGAGACCAGACTGGCTTTGTCAAAGGAAGGGAGAAAAGAGATAACACAGCTAGAGTGCTTAATATTTTACACTATGTTAAGCGCATATCCCTCCCTTTAGTCCTTCCTAGCACAAATGCTGAGAAGGCCTTCAATAGTCAGATGGTCTTTCATGAAACAAGTCCTCTCAGCACATAATTTCCCAGACCCATTTCAGCATGCAATCGATGCAATGTACTCCAATACCTCGGCCTCTATTTTAGCCAATGGTATTATCTCAGATCCCTTCCAGATCAGAAATGGAACTCGGCAGGGATGTCCACTCTCCCCTCTCCTATTTGTCCTGTCCATGGAAATGCTCCTACAAACAATCAGATCTGATACTGAGATTAAAGGGATTACAATGGGTGATCAAGAACATAAAATTGCTGCCTTCGCACATGACCTACTGATTATCGTTAGCAACCCAGACACAGCACTTCCTAAGATTTACCAACACTTAGGCCTCTTTCACACGGGCGTCATGTTTGACGCCCGGATAAGAGGCGGGTGCGCTGCGGGAATATATGCGTTTCTCCCGCGCGGTTGCAAACGTAACGCGTTTTGCACGCGCGTGAGAAAATTCGTCATGTTTGGTACCCAACCCGAAGCCGGACTTCATCACTGAAGTCCGGTTTCGGGTCTTCTGGAGAATTATTTTCCCTTATAACATGGTTATAAGGGGAAATAATAGCATTCTTAATAAAGAATGCTGTGTAAAATGAAGTGGAAGGGGTTAAAAATATTAAAAGTTAACTTACCTTAGACACTTGATCGCGTACTCGCGATCTCTCCTCTCTTTCCCTGCATCAGCTAAGATCTAAAGGACCTGTGATGACGTCACATCACATGGTCCAATCACATGGTCCATCACCATGGTAAGATGGACCATGTGATGTGACGTCATCACAGGTCCTGTAGATCTTAGCTGATGCAGGGACAGAGAGGAGAGATCGCGACTCATGCGATCAAGTGGCTAAGATAGTTAACTTTAATATTTTCAACCCTTCCACTTCATTTTACACAGCATTCTTTATTAGAATGCTATTATTCCCCTTATAACCATGTTATAAGGGAAAATAATAAAGATCGGGTCCCGTTGCTAAGCAACCATGCGGGAAAATCGCAACGCATCCGCACTTGCTTGCGGATGCTTGCGATTTTCCCGCAGCCCCATTCACTTCTATGGGGCCTGCGTTGCGTGAAAAACGCACAATATAGAGCATGCTGCGATTTTCACGCAACTTTGAAGTGATGCGTGAAAATTTACCGCTCATGTGCACAGCCCCATAGAAATGAATGGGTCCGGATTCAGTGCGGGTGCAATGCGTCCTCCTCACACATTGCACCCGTGCGGAAAACTCGCCTGTGTGAAAGGGGCCTTAGAGAACTTTAGCCTACGTTCCAATTTTAAAGTGAACCACAACAAGTCCTTAATTATCATTTTGGGCCTCTCTGCATCCCATAGGACTCTACTTGAACAAAATTCCCCTTTCAATTGGCCTTCCCCCTATTTAACATACTTAGGGGCAAACCTCAGCGCTGACCTCAACCAACTCTTTGGTCTAAACTACACCCCCTAATGAAAAATATCCTCCTCAGGTCTCTAGTTCTCCCAAAACTGACCTACCTTCAGCAGGTACTTCCTATCCCAGCCTAGTTTTTTAGATCCCTGAGGTCCTTGTTTAAAACATTCTATCTTATTATCTTACAAATTTCTAAACCGCCCCAGAAAGATGGGCAGGATCTCTCTCCCACATCCCAGACTCTACGGTAGAGCAATCCTACTCTCTAGAGTAGTCGACTAGCTACGAAGGCCACAACAAAAATCCTGGGTATCTATGGACCAGGCGATGCTAGGCACCACCTTCAGAGCCTTATTGCTAGGCTCCAAAACCACACAACCCCTCCCCTCCAACGCTACCCCTCTGATAAAAGCTACTTATTCCACTTGGAGATGGTTCCAAGAAACGCAATACTCCATACCCTTCCCCTCCCCGATTTTACAAGTTAGAGACATATATTCCAACTAGCCCCAAAAGCACTATCTGAAAGTCTACCAATTAAAACCAGGAACTCTATTATACAGACTTTTTTTTTTTAGAGACTCTTCTATACTTACTATAAAAGAGATGAAACACAAACTAGAAGTCAGACCAACACACATCAACTCTGTTCACTTTCTATGAGCATATCTCTCCCAACACATTAATTGGGGGGAATTATGTCGTTCTCAAGTCTGGTTAGAAAGTATAATTAGCAATACTCTGTGTCCTCAGACTTATCTCGCAGCGATATCATAGACTGAGAATTACTGCTATTAATACAACCCCAGCCTTTATCAGACTTTGGGAAAAGGATTTAAAACATACATTCACTACTTCTGAAGTAGATGGTATTCTCATCTCCCAACATAGCTCATCCAAATGTGTCAAAATACAGGAGAATGGATATAAAATCATCACGGGATGGTATACAACTCCTGACAAATTATGCCTGTACTCATTGTCCGCATCTGACACATGCTGGAGGTGCTTGAAGGAGAGGAGAACTTACTTTCATATCTGGTGGGAGTGCCCGATACTTTTTAAATGGTTGACACAAGTTTTTCAATTATGCAACAAAATATGCGGAGCTACACTTCAAATATCCCCAGAAACAGCTCTCTTAAACCTTTACCCCACTACCCAGAAAAGCTTTTACCTTGGCCTCTTTAAGCAACTGATAAATGCCACTTGGCTGTTAATCCTGAAATACTGGCTTTCCATTGATGTCCCATCACTTGAACAATGGGAACTTAAAGTAGACCGATCTGAAGAAATTTCTTCATGGGAGATGTGGGCGACTCCTAGGTTTACCAAAATATGGAAGGCATATAGGAAGCAATAGTATATAGAATAGGATGCCACAACCCTAGACACATAGTGTAACTTCCTCAAACATCACATTGCTGAATGGGTTTCCTATACGACCCACCATAAAACCGTCCTTTGTGGACCCTGCATCCGACCCACTCCAGAACCAACCAAACTATAATCAGAGATTGCTTAGCCTTCCTAATACGAATATTCCGACATTTCTGTGACTGTGTTCTCATGTTATGTTTTACCTATTCCTTTGAGGAGGAGTTACGATCCTCCACTAAATGTAAACTAACTTTAGCAAATAAAGTATTTGAAAAAATATAGACATGCAGGTACAGATTTATGTGCAGAAAATCCACACCAAAAACACAAATCTGCATCATTTATTGCTTCTTTTGTGAATTTTTGTACGTTTTTTGGGGTTTTTTGGTGTAGATTTAATACAGATTTTCCACAGATTTGTCCATTGAAAAGAGTGAAATATGCACTAAAAAAAAATAAACAGCAACTGACACTCTGCAGATTTCAAAATCCGCACATCAGGTCAATTTCTGCCCCTAGGGCCTCATGCCCGCGACTGTTGTGTGTTTTGCGGTCCGCAAATTGCGGATCCGCAAAACACGGATGGCGTTGTGTGCGTTCCACTATTTGCGGAACGGACTAGGCGGCGCATTATAGAGATGTCTATTCTTGTCCGCAAAATGGACAAGAATAGGCCATGTTACATTTTTTTTGCGGGGCTACGGAACGGAGCATTGAAGTGAATGGGTCCTCACCGGAGCCAGAACAACGGTCGTGTGCATGAGGCTTAAGAAAAATAAATACATACGAAATTTGTCTAATTTCATACCCTTTGCTAGTACTCTATTACTGTGCAGGTTTTCCACATGAACATCCACATGGAAAAACACACATAATTCGCATCGCAACCACATGGGTGAAGTATTTTTCTTTCCACTCATTTTTTTATTGTGTGTGTGTGTGGTGACTCTGTATGCACAAAGGTTATAAGGCCACTATTTTTGCCTCTAATGGGTAAAAGAGCCTGTAAGTACATTTGGTGTATGAGCCAGGAACACATGCTGAGCAGGCTGACATACAGGTAACAAGAAGTCAACAATTAATTCAATGTATAATAGTAGCAGTTACCCCGTATGTTACCCTATAACATCACAGTGATCATTTCTATGTACCTGTATATTTTCTCAGCAGTGTATAGATTAGATTTCAGAAAATCTCCTGAACTTCAATGGTACTGTAAATTCTGGAGATTTTCTGCACACAATTCTGCTGTGGAGAATCTAAAGAATTTACAACACTAAATTAAAAATGAATGTATACAGTGTACATGTGCTGATATTATAGAGACATATGCAGAGTAACTGATTACATCTAGGGATTGCTCTCTGAAGCATTACACTCCCTATAAATGATTGCCAAATATCCAAGAATTAGTTAGCAAAAATTGTTATTAATAAGTCACATAAAAGCATCATAAAAACAATAATCTCATACATGTTTTAAGATCCAGTCTTTAGGGTCCATTTATATACAGTAGTCAGATTAACTGAAGATCTTTATGAACGTTTGTTCCCTTTAATTGTCCTAGGTAAATGAATGTCTAATCTAAGCTGTTGATGCAGTAATTTATGTAGAACCAAAATGTATTGTTTGTTGGCATCAGATCATCTTGTGTGAATGGGGATGAGCTGCCAGCAAATACTGAATCTGTGTGGGGCACAAACAATCACAGAAACACATGATCTTTTATTGAGCACATTAATTCATTGTTTCAAGGCAGCGATCTGCTGCACAGAAACAATGAATCTGTATGAGGACGAGATATAGCAATAACTATTGCAGGTCCGCATACAGTGGAGATAATTGCTACATGTACATGGAGCTCTATACCTCCACTGATTAGCAGGGAATTTTTAGAAAGGAACAGTCCCTTCCAAATAGTTCTCTGCCAGGTCAGGAAGTGTAAATCCAGCATTAGACTTCAAACACACAACTTTGTCTGTATTGCAGTCCGCACACTGATCCACAAAATATGGATAGCTTCTGTTTGCCATCCACATTTTTCTCACTCGCGTCATTGAAAATGCCTATACTTGTCCGCAATATGGACCAGTTCTATAATTTGCGGGACAGACACACTGATGCAGATAGCACATGAATGGCTTTTTTTTTTTTTTTTTTCTTTTTTGTGGACCGGTAGAATTGAAAGGGTCCATGTGCAATCTGCAAAAAATGCAGATCAGACACGAATTACAAATGCGGTTGTGTACATAAAGAACCAAAGTGACATGACATACAGTATCAGTGGTATTAAAGGGGTTGTCCAGGTTCAGTGCTGAACCCGGACATAAGCTCCCCTTTACTCATTTACTATGTCTGAGTTGAGCATTGGAACATTTCTAGCTCCTATGCTCCCTCTTGTCCCATGCTGCATAGCGCAGAACAAGAGCTGTTTAACTGCTGGTGACGTACCCGGCCTTTTCTCAGTATGCTAGGCGGAGGTTTTCACCTAGCAGTGGTCCTGGTGACTTCGCCTATGAAACAGCCTAGAGCAGTGCTAAAGACTGCCGATTTGTGTCAGTGACGTCACCGGGCTCACTGCTAGGTAGAAGTCTCTGCCTAGCAAAACCAAGTGAAGCCAGATACTTCACCGGTAATAAAGAAAAAGCCCTTGCCCTGTGCGATGCAGTGCAGGGCAAGAGGGAGCCTCTGAGCAAGAAATGCTCTGAGGCTCCACTCAGACATGGTAAATGAGTGAAGGGGTGCTTATGTCTGGTTCAGCTCTGAACCTTAACAACCCCTTTAAATTGATTGATCAATAGATCAGTAAAGCTTTAAAGTTCAAGAACTCGTCACTGACCTCTGTTCTGATGACATGCCCACAAAGACTTTTGGTCAAAGTCTCTAATTATGATCACTAATTTACGTTTGAATCCTGTTATATTTACCTTATTTACATGTACACCGTTTATGAAATCATGCTTTGATGTCAATTGTTTATTTATATGATATCACTATGAAATCACATTTTTGGTCATTTTGCCTCAAAAAAGCATAATGGCAACCAATCAAAAAGTACTATGTACCCTAGAATGATGCCAATGAAAACATCATCTCATCCCACAAAAAATGAGCCCTCACACAAAACCATTTCCAGAAAAATAAAAAATAAAATACTCAAAAAAAAAACTTAGGCGAGACAAAAATATATTTTTTGTTCAAAAATGCTTTCATTGTGAAATACAAAAAAAAAAACATATTGACTGTATTTCCGCGTTCGTAATGACCTGCTCTATAAAAAAAATATCACGTGACCTAACCCATCAGGTATACACTGTGAAAAAAAAACTGCCTGAACAGCTATTTTTTTGGTCACCTCCCCTCTCAAAAAAACCCATCAAGATCAAAAATTCTTATGTACTCCAAAATGGTATCAATAAAAGCTACCAACCAAAACAATAAGCCCTCACACAACAGCAAATTATCACTTTCAAAAGCCATTTCTGAAAATCCCATGATAAAAAAAATCCAGACGATACTCCCTTCTTTCTGTGCACTACCATATCCCCAAACATCAGTTAACGACCAGATATGGGATGTTTCTATATTCAGGAAAAAAGTCTGGTACATTTTCTCCTGTTACCTTTTATGGAAATTAAGTCTTTTTCTCAGCAAAGTTTTTCTTGATTCTTTGAAACACTAGTGGGGTTAGAGCACTCACTATAACCCTTTGGGCATTGTAGTTTCCAAAATGGGGTCCCTTTTTGTGGGGGCTTTATCTTTTGAGCTCTTTAGTGTGCCCATACAGCAGGTTAAGACCACATGTGTAGTGTTTCTGTAAAATGCAGAATCAGGGTAATCAATATTTTTGCTTGTAACCTTTACTGTGTTACTGGAAAAAATGTATTAAAATGGAAAATCTGCAAAAAATTACATTTTTGAATTTCACCTCTATTTTGCGTGAATACATGTGGGACACTTAGAGTTTACAAAGTTTCTAAAATCAGTTTTTAATAATTTAAGCGTGTAGTTTCTAAAATTAGATCATTTATGGGTAGTTTCTATTATGCAAGTCCTTCAAAGTCACTTCAGAACTGAATTGGCTCTTAAACTGTTTATAAAATTCCAAGCCTTCATTTGTTCTAAAAAATTAAAATGGCATTCATAAAAGTATGCCAATATAAATAAGATATACAGTTAATGTTAATAAATAACCAATTTGGGCGGTATCATTATCCGTTTTCAAAGCATAAAAATTCCAGTTTTGAAAATTGCACATTTTTCAACTTTTTTTCAAATTTATTTTCATAAAAAAAGGTAAAATCTATTTTGCCACTAACATAAATTATGATGCGTCATAAGAAAACTGTCTTAGAATGGCTTGGATAATTTATTACCACATAAAGTGACACGTCAGATTTGAAAAAATTAGGCTTGGTCAGGTGGGACAGTAATGGCTCAGTCTGGAAGTGGTGAAAAGATGTTTGGGTGGGTACTTTGATTTACATTTTCCTCTTAGCTCACGTGCAGTGTTTATGTGCAGGTAAAGTCAAGCCCTGGCAGTGCTTACCATCTTGTTCACCTAACTGTCCTGCTTAAACGTCTACTCTTCTTATTGGATGCTGATAACCAGGTATGTGATGCCTTCCTATGTTAATAATCAATTTCTTGTTTTACAGTTTTGAATAGTAGTTGCTCTAAAAAGAAAGGCATACATATATTGGAAACGTCACACATGCATGAATTAGTTTTAAGGGATAGACAGTCATACCAAACTACATATTCATAATCTAATCACACGGTACAGTATTTCTACAGTTGCTGCAATCCTACAGAAGTACTCGCTTTAAGCAAAAATGAATAAATACGTATTTAACCGCCTCTGGTTTATTCTGGCAGGTTTATTCCTCCTGGACGCATCCGCGCGTCATCTCTCCAGACGGGAGATTTCCTGTAAGTCGGGGAGAAGTTAAACTACAGCCTGCCAGCGCTGATCATGCGGTGGCAGGCTGTAGAAGTTAAAAAAAAATCGCATATCAGACGCTGTTTTGTTAACAGCGTCTGATATGCCTGCTGCTTGCTCCTCTGGTGGTCCCTTTTGCTTGGGACCAACAAAGGAAACATATGTAAGTGCACCAATCACCACACAGGTCACTGATTAACCCCCGATTAACCCCTGATCAACCCCTGATCACCCCATGTCACCCCCCTGATCACCCCCCCCTGTCACTAATCACCCCCCTGTAAGGCTCATTCAGACGTCCGTATGTGTTTTGCGGATCCGCAGATCCGCAAAACACGGACACCGGCAATGTGCTTTCCGCATTTTGCGGATCTGCACATTGCCAGAACTATATAGAAAATGCCTTTTCTTGTCCACAATTGCGGACAAGAATAGGACATGCTCTATCTTTTGCGGAGCTGCGGCCGGATGTTTGGGGGCCGAAACCCGGAAGTTCGCGGCCGCAGCTCCGCAAATGCTGATGCGGCGAGCACATAGTGTGCTCTCCGTATCACCGCCGGCCCCATTCACACTGAATGATTCCGCACCCATTCCGCAGAATTGCGGAATAGATGCAGACATTTTTGCGGACGTGTAAATGGGGCCTTACTTACTTTTTTTGCACATTTTTGGGCATAGATTTTTTCATCCACATTGATTGATGCGAATGAAGAAAAATCTCATTACCCGTATGCTCAATATAAGGAGAATAGCAGAAACTCCTAATGCTGGCCATACATGTAACGATTGCGGAGACCCTCAAATGCCAGGGCAGTACAAACACCTCAAATGTGACCCCATTTTAGAAAGAAGACACCCCAAGGTAATCTGTGAGGGGTATGGTGAGTTCATGTAAAATTTTATTTTTTTGTCACAAGTTAGTGGAATATGAGACTTTGTAAGAAAAAAAAAAAAAGTTCATTTCCGCTAACTTGTGCAAAAAAAAAATCATCTATGAACTCGCCATGCCCCTCACGGAATACCTTGGGTTGTCTTCTTTCCAAAATGGGGTCACATGTGGGGTATTTATACTGCCCTTGCATTTTAGGGGTCCTAAAGCGTGAGGAGAAGTCTGGAATCCAAATGCGTAAAAATGCCGTCCTAAAAGGTACTTATTGGAATTTGGGCCCCTTTGCGCACCTAGGCTGGAAAAAAGTGTCACACATGTGGTATCGCTGTACTCAGGAGAAGTAGGGCAATGTGTTTTGGGATGTATTTTTACATATACCCATGCTCGGTGAGAGAAATATCTCTGTAAATGACAACTTTTTAATTTTTTTTTATACAAAGTTGACAATTTACAGAGATATTTCTCTCACCCAGCATGGGTATATGTAAAAATACACCCCAAAACACATTGCCCTACTTCTTCTGAGTATGGCGATACCACATGAGTGAGACTTTTTTGCAGCCTGGGTGCGCAAAGGGGCCCAAATTCCAACGAGTACCTTTAGGTTTTACATGGCTGCTCACAATTTAGCCCCACCCAAAATGCCACAACAGTAAACACACCCCACAAATGACCCCATTTCGGAAAGTAGACACCCCAAGGTATTTACTGAGGGGCATAATGAGTCAGTGGGAGATTTTTTTTTTTTTTGCCAGAAGTTAGCAGAAATGAAAACTTTATTTTTTTTTCTCAAAGTGTCATTTTCCGCTAACTTGTAAAAAAAAAAAAATTAAATCATACATGAACTCACCATGCCCCTCCTCGAATACTTTGGGGTGTCTTCTTTCTAAAATGGTGTCATTTGGGGGGTATTTATACTATCCTGACATTCTAGCACCTGAAGAAACATGACAGGTGCTCAGAAAGTCAGAGCTGCTTCAAAATGCGGAAATTCACTTTTTTGTACCATAGTTTGTAAACGCTATTACTTTTGCTCAAACCAATAAATATACACTTATTGGATTTTTTTTATCAAAGACATGTAGCAAAATAAATTTTGACACACAGTTGTATAGAAATGTAATTATATTTGAACAATTTTACCAGAAAAATTAAAAAATACACTTTTTTTGAGAAAATTGCGGTCTTTTTTGATTAATATCAGTAAAACGAAAAATGTCAGCAGCAATCAAATACTACCAAAAGAAATCTCAGAAAGTCAGAGCTGCTTCAAAATGTGGAAATTCACTTTTTTGCACCATAGTTTGTAAACGCTATAACTTTTACCCAAACCAATAAATATACACTTATTGGATTTTTTTATCAAAGACATGTAGAACAATAAATTTAGAGAAAAATTTATATAGAAATGTATTTTTTTTTGAAAAAATTTGCAACAGAAAGTGAAAAATGTCATTTTTTGGCAAAAATTTCGGTCATTTTTGATTAATAGCAAAAAAAGTTAAAATGTCAGCAGCAATGAAATACCACCAAATGAAAGCTCTATTAGTGAGAAGAAAAGGAGGTAAAATTAATTTGGGTGGTAAGTTGTATGACCGAGCAATAAACGGTGAAAGTAGTGTAGTGTAGAATTGTAAAAAGTGGCTTGGTCATTAAGGGTGTTTAAGCTAGGGAGGCTGATGTGGTTAAATAAAAAAGCTTAACTGCAATGTGTAAACACAGCCGTAGTCTTTATTCACATTATATATTCTTGCTGTATGTTTCAAGTATACTGATAAAAATGTATGTGCCTGTGTTTTGTATTTATTTTTTATTTATTTTTTCATTTTCTGTAGTCTTGTTAGAGATTCAGCAAGATTCTAAATGGGGCTATTCTAAATAGCATGGGCTTACAGGCTGGTACATATAGAGCCCAGGCGGTAGATCCACTTTTCATTAATTATTACTACAGAGTGTGTACATGAGAAATAACAATTTTTCTGGCCTCTGTATTATTTGTGTAAAAGACAATTTGTGATCCAGGGTTGCTAGAGGTAAAGCATGTTTCCTAGTTTACCATGCCCATCCCTGGTATAAACGTAAATTCGTTTTCCTAACGCTCTATGGTGTTCACAGTGATTTACAACACAGTCTTTAATAATAATAATAATAAAAGTTTATTATAACAATATAATTATAATATAGGAAAATATACAAGTGTATGTGTGTGTATATGTATATATATATATAACAAACAAACTGTGCACAATTTAATTTGTAAGTTTAATTTTTGTGGATTTAGTGAGGTTTTGGCTTTCTTGGGAGAATATCTGTGTGCAAAATTATTAGGCATCTATTATTGTTCAGAATTATTATGTAACTAAGTAAAAAAAAAACATTTTCCCATCTGACTTGCTTATTTTAATCTGTTAACCCCTTAAGGACCCTCACCGTACATGTACGGCGCTGGTGGATGTGACTTAAGGACCAGCGCCGTACATTTACGGAGGGCTGATCGAGCGGGTGCAGGAGCTCTGCCCTCCCTATCAGCGGCACGGACCCAGCAGTCACTGACAGCTGGGCCCCTGCTGCATACACCGTCATCGGTGAAAACACAGATGCCGGTGTGTTAACCCCTTGTATGCTGCAGTCAAAGCTGACTGTTGCATGCAGAGGGTACGGATGCTGCAGTGGCAGTGACCCGATGGAAGAGAAGGCAAGCCCGATACCCTCTATAGGCATCGGAGCTTGCCTTGTTCAGAAGCCTGTGAGATCCAGCCCTTAGGCTGGGTTTAGACCCCAGAAGTTGAAGTCCATAAATTAAGGGACATAAATTAAAAATGAAAGTGTTTTTCATAATGAAAAAAATTAATAAAATTCCAGTAAAAAAAAAAATTCCCAAAATAAAACGCATAAAATTATAAAGAAAAATGGAAAAAATAAAATAAAACCAGACATATTGGGTATTGCCGCATCCGTAACGACCAGCTTTACAAAAATATCACATGATCCACCCTCTTAACTGAACGCCGTAAAAAAAAACTGTGCTAAAACAATCATTTTTTTGTCTCCTTATATCACAAACACCAAGCGATCAAAAAGGCGTTTGCCACCCAAAATAGAACCAATCCGTCACCTCATTCCGCAAAAAATGAGCTATATAAAACAATCGGGCAAAAAATTAAAAAACTATGACTTTTAGACTATGGAGACACTAAAACATTATTTTTTTAACCTAAACCAACCCCTTAGGTGAACACCGTAAAAAGAAAAAAAAAATTGTCAAAAAAGCCATTTTTTTGTCACCTTACATCGCAAAAAGTGTAATACCAAGCGATCAAAAAGTTGTTCCAATCAAACAGTCATCTCATCCTGCAAAAAATGAGTTCCTACCTAAGACTATCGCCAAAAAAAATGGCTCTAAGAATATGGAAACATTATTTTTTTTGTTTCAAAAATGCATTTATTGTGTAAAACTTAAATCGGTAACAACCTGCTGTATTAAAATATCACATGACCTAACCCCTCAGATGAACAACGTAAAAAAAAAACTGTCAAAAAAGCCATTTTTGTCACCTTACATCACAAAAAGTGTAATACCAAGCTATCCAAAAGTCATATGCACTCTAAAATAGTACCAATCAAACAGTCATCTCATACCGAAAGAAAATGAGCCTCTACGTAAGATAGTCACCCAAAAAAAACTAAAAAACTATGGCTTTCAGAATATGGAGACACTAAAAAATATTTTTTTTCAAAAATGCTTTATTATTTAAAACTGAAACAAACAAACCAAAAAAAGTAGTCATATTTGGTATTGTTGCGTCCATAACAACCTGCTCTATAAAATAGCACATGATCTAACCCAGGGGCAGGCAAACTATAACTCCCACCATGCCCTGCTGTAGGCTGATAGCTGTAGCCAGACTGGGCATGCTGGAAGTTGTAGTTTTGCAACAGCTGGAGAGCCGCAGTTTGCCCATCCCTGATCTAACCTATCAGATGAACACTGTAAAAATCAAAAAATAAAAACCGTGCCAAAACAGCTATTTTTTTTGTTACCTTGCCTCACAAAAAGTGTAATATAGAGCAAACAAAAATCATATGTAACCTAAAATAGTACCAGCAAAACTGCCACCTTATCACGTAGTTTCTAAAATGAGGTCACTTTTTGGAGTTTGTACTCTAGGGGTGCATCAGGGGGTCTTTTAAATGTGAAATGGCAAAATAAAATCATATTTCACTCTGGGATTGGCACTCATATATGGAAAAATCTCTAATATAGTAAAATTCAATATATTTATTAAAAATGGATGTAGATTCAATTAAATACACATTAAATAACAATACAATCGTGTTAGTGCACGATTGTGGTGTCCATGTGCCAAACGATAGCTTAGTCCGGCACCATACACACCACTACCCGCACTGTTTCTATCACTACACTAGACACATTACCACTATTCTATTTCAACCTTACATGGAATCATAAAATAGACAATAATACTCAATTACAACCGTATCGGTTCACTCGTGCGTTAGTATTTGGATGGTACCGTATTACTACGTAATTTCTTTAAGGGGGTATCCGCAGTAAGTAGTCACAAAACAAGATGTTCCGTTTGGATATCCGGAGCGCTCCTTAAATCATATATCGCATAGCTAGCATATAAGTATTATGTCCAGTGTTGCTGATTTCAAGCTGCACATAGAGCATTTAGTACTTTCCCTTTGTTCCAACAGGTTATTTAAAAGTCCCGTATCTGTTGGCACCTTGGCATATTAGATTCCACAATACTGTGGGCTTACCTTCCCTCTCGGTATGGACGGGGAAGTTGTCTTCAGACGTCGTGCTGGCCGGCGTCTTTCTTTAGACTCCCACTGCTGCTCTTTCGTCCGTGCCTCAACTCTATGTAACTTGAATCAAGTATACACCTGGGAGAGGTCACGTGTTCTTGGTTCCAGCTTTTGTTTGGCAGTATACTTAGCTTAATTTTTACCGTGCACGGCTTCTAGTATTGGGGTACCAGTTTGCTTTTAACGCCAAACGCGTTTCGGGGACCCTCTCCCCTTCATCAGTGGCATACCCCAATATTGATCGTATCTGCCTTTTATGCTGGATAGAAGTTCTTTCAACAGCTGATACCAATCATGTTCCCTTCTCTTTTTTCAAATTTAAAGGGGACATCCTTATATGTTGCCCTCTCTGTTGGTTCTTTAATATGCATGCGTTTCTTTTGCGGTTTTAGTGCATTTTTCGGAACATTTGATGCGTTTTTTCTTCCATTGTTTGCATTTTTATTTCAGCATTCATCCCAATGAAGGGTTTTCGTTAGGGAGTTTTTTTAGTCAGTTTTTTATGCAATTTCATTTTTCTTTTTTCTTTTCTCTTTTAAGAGGCATCCTCCATTTTCTATATTTGTCTACTTAAATATTGTTTGTATCTTTTTATTAATCATATACTCCCTAAAATGTTCTGATAATTACCTTTTCTCAAATATTATATGTCTCCTCTCTGACAGTCAATTGTTACAGTGGTAGTGATAAAATAAAATAAAATGATAATGAATAATAAAAAATAATAAATAATAAAAAATGAGTAAAAAAAGTGAATAATAAGAAATGAATAACAAAAAATGAATAACAAAAAATGGATAATAGAAGCCGAGTCTGTGTTAAACATTTATATATATAGATTTCTCAGTTTTCAAGTTTTTTGTTCTTTCGTTTTTCATCACGTAGTGAAGTCATAGATGTATATTAGAAATGTCGGTGTAGGAGCCGAGGGGGGGTCGTAGTGCTGATACACAGCCTGACATACGACCCACCGTCGATCTCCACACAGACACTTCGTAGCCTGCAGCATCTTCCAAAAGACCCCTGATTTTCTTATAAGAAGCCAAAAACTTCCAACTCCGCGTTCAGGCCCCTAGGTACGAGACTTCCGAATTCATATATTTTTCTTGACTCCATCCTAGACATTCTTTCCAGGTAATTTCCTCCTCGCCAGTGTCTATCCACCCGATCCAGTGCCGTGAATATCAATCCCTTTGGGTTTTTGTCATGGATTTCTTTAAAGTGTTTCGATAGTGTATGTTTCTCATATCCCTTAATAATATTATTGATGTGTTCTGATATTCTTACTTTAAGTGGTCTTTTTGTACGACCTATATATTGTTTTGTACATGGGCACTGGATCAGGTAGATGACACCGGCAGAGTGGCATGTCAGACATTGTTTTATCCTCATTGAGAAGGTGTTCTGTGTAGAATGGACTATTTCAGTTTTTTTGGGAAAATTAGTATTCCGACATCCTATGCACTTGCCACATCTAAAGAATCCATGTGGTTGAAGCCATTTCGGACTGGATGTTTTTTTATTATAGGTCCGTTTTATTGATGGAGCGACTTGGATCCCTAGATTTGGGGCTTTGGAGTAAATGATCTTTGGGATTGGTGGTAGCAGAGTGCCCACCACCTTATCTCTTAATAAATGATGCCAGTGGTTTCTGATTATATATTCCACCTGCTTCGATTGTGTGTTATATGGTAGAATAATTCTTAGTTCTGAGTTTATCTGGCCATCCCTTTTCTTTTTGGGTCCAAAAAAAGCCTTTCTGTCCAAGGTTCTCACTTTCATCACTGCCTCATTTATAATTTTCTCCGGATAGTTTTTCTCTCTAAACTGTTGGCTTATACTTTCGGCTTCTTCTTCAAAATTACGGTCATCTGTACAGTTTCGCCTGAGTCGGCGAAACTGGCCATATGGAATGTTCAACAGCCACCTAGGCAGGTGGCAACTAGAAAAAGGGATATATCCATTTTTTGCTGTGGGCTTTTGGAAGGTGCTGCAGATATACCTGTCGTTCTTAGTTACAATTTGTATATCCAAGAATTCAGTTTTACACTCTCCAACATTTGCAGTAAATTTTAAATTGAGTGAATTTTCATTAATGTATGAAATAAATTGATTTAATTTGTCCATCCCACTATTCCAAATGAAAATGACGTCGTCTATATACCGCCGCCATAGGACCAGGTCCGCCCCCAGCTTGGGATCAATGATGTCATCCTCCCATTGTGCCAGAAATAAATTGGCATAGCTGGGGGCGAACCTGGTACCCATGGCGGTTCCCTTCTTTTGTATATAGAACTGGTCCAAAAAATAAAAATAGTTGTGTTGGAGAATGTAATTGACTCCTTCTAATACATAATCGATCTGTTCCTTACTCCAAATGGCAAAATAAAATCATCCCAGTGAAATCTGCCTTCCAAAAACCATATGGCGTTCCTTTCCTTCTGCGCCCTTCCATGTGGCCATACAGCGGTTTACGACCACATATGGGGTGTTTCTGTAAACTACAAAATCAGGGTAATAAATGTTTGGCCGTTAATCCTTGGCTGTTAATCCTTGTTGCTGGAAAAAATGGATTAAAAAGAAAAATCTGCCAAAAAAGTGAAATTCTGAAATTTCATCTACATATTCCTTTAATGGGGTCACTTTTTTGTTTGAAATTTCTTTTTATTAAAAGAGGGGTACAGTATAAAACACCATTGCACAAATAATCAGGTTCTTCGTCTGAAACAGCATCGAAGGCAAAGCCCAACAATACAGGCTAAGAAGAGTGATCACACAGCCAGGACACAAGGGTCCTATTGGTGAATGACCTTACATAACAAGGCAATAGAAACCCTATTAGTGGGTAAAAATGCAGGAAAGGGTGTAGCAATTATAGCAAAGGAATGGGAAGAACAGATGGACAGACAAACAAACAAAAAGCCCTGGTAGATTAAGACGTCGCCCCTTAACGTTACTATCAAGGTACATGACCAGAGTGATAGAGAATGCAACTGAGAATCTCGTCAAAGATAATCAAGTGAACAGTGCCCATCAGAACTTCGGACGTTCAACTCTCTTACTAATCAGACCCAGTGGGTTGGGAAATGGAAAGGCTGTTTCTATAGGTCAACCAAGGCTGCCAAACACGAAGGTAGCGATCCCTGCTATGGTAAGTCCAACCTATAAGTTCCTCCATTTGGCACACCTGATGGACCCTGTCACGCCACATGTCCAAGGTCTGGGGTTCTGTAGATCTCCAGCGTACCGGAATCAGAAGTTTGCCATTAATAACTGGGTAGCCAAGCAATGTTTCCCTGGCCTGAAGTTCGGTGTTGGCAACCAAAGCAACACTAGTGGTGCCGCGAGCTTCAGGGAGATAGAGCAAATAGTATTAATCTCTCGCTTCACATCCACCCAGAGAGGTCGAATAGCTGGACAGTCCCACCAGATGTGCGAAATTGAGCCAGTGGCCATATTACACCTCCAACAAAGATCTGAGGGGCTGAGGTTTATTTTAAAGATTTATTCGGGGGTCCTATGCCACCTAAATGCCACCTTCACCGAATTCTCCTGGATCTTAATACATTTAGAAAACCCATGGGAGCATTTTTGGACCCAGTCTTTACTACTATCATCTAGGGAGGTGTGCAGCTCCTTTTCCCATTCAGGAAGAGATGATGGAGGCAGCATGTCTAGTTGAAAAATCCCTTTATTTGGGAACTGCTCACATGAGATACGCGAATATAAAAAGTTGCTACGTTTCGGCTATCACATAGCCTTTGTCAAGCACAATGTGAATTATACATACAAGTGTTTATAAAGTGAAGACTCCACCTCCACATGGAGATGTGTCCAATCATTGTTTCTCATTGTTAATCATTCACATACAGGGTTAACATTACACATCCAATCCGTTTCCCGCTCAGCAGCTGCTTTATATAAAACTTAAGGTCAATCATACATAGTGTTCTCACCTGATCAAATATAAATGCAGAGGGAAAATACGGTGTCATGATGCACACTCATCCGCGCATCTGGTAATCACCAGTGCGCATGTCAGAGAAGGGAGAGGGAGGGTCATCCCCACAGGGCTCAGTGATCTCACTTTTCACCAGTTTGTCACGTAAATTGGCCCCCCTCTTGTAAGCCATCATTGGGAAACTCTCAAACTCAGGTATCGAGGGCAACCCTTTTTGTAAAATGTGCCACTCTTTGCGTATCATCTGTGAGATTTTCCCACTGAGGGCACCATAGGTGGAAACAAAGGGAATTCTCTTATTTTCTGTCCTCCTTAATTTACCGTGAAGCGTGGATTCCCGGTCAACCAGTGCCACCCTTTGTTTTGTCTTCTCAACTAGTCTATGTGGGTAACCCCTATTGAGGAATTTATGACCCATCTCCTCTACTCTTTTCTCAAACTGTTCCTCACCCGATACCACCCTTCTTACCCTTAACAACTGACTCCAGGGGAGGGACTCCACCATCCGGCGTGGGTGGTTGCTGTCATATGTCAACAGATTGTTTCTGTCTGTGGGCTTATGATAAATGTCTGTAGAGATAGTTCCATTACTAATGTGTACCATTACATCTAGAAATTGCAATTCAGTGGGAGATACTGTTACTGTAAATTCAAGACCAGCGACCATCTTATTCAAATGTTGATGGAACAGGTGCAGTTCCTCTAAGGAACCACCCCAGACAACAAAAATGTCGTCAATGTAGCGCCACCAGCACCAAGCCCCCCTAAACAAGGACGACTTATAAATGAATCTCTCCTCCACCTCCGCCATGAAGATATTAGCATACGTAGGTGCCACGTTCGAGCCCATGGCCACACCACGTTGCTGTTGGTAGAAGGTGTCCCCAAAGCGGAAATAATTCCGCTTCTGGACCACCTCCAGGAACTGAAGGACAAACCCACGGCCTCCCAGGGAGAGCGCGGTGTCGGCCAGAGCCACATCGACGACATTCAATCCAAAAGCATGTTCAATAGATGTGTACAGTGAGACCACGTCGAAGCTGACCAGAAGAGGATGGTCCGGCAAACTCAGATCCCTGAGTTTAAGCAAAAAATGACTGGCATCCCTACCCTTGAGGATCTGTCTATAAATGAGGGTGATGCATTTAGGGGGTAGTTTTGGCAACAGTGTAAAATTTTCCAGCCATGTTGGATCTGGCAACGGGACAAGCTTAGAGCTCCTGAATTGTCTACAAACAAGGGGTCACTTTTTTGGATATTGTACTCTAGGGGTGCATTCAGGGGGTCTTCAAATGTGACATAGCAATTTAAAATTATCCCAGTGAAATCTGTCTTCCAGAAACCATATGGCGTTCCTTTCCTTCTGCGCCCTGCTGTGTGCCCGTACAGCAGTTTACAACCACATTTTCTCTTTCGCCTATGACAGCACCCCTGAAGAGACCACCTCCACCTCGTCAGAACAGGAAACAGCAACCAGAACCGCCTTTTAAAAGAGTTATCCTCCTTTCTACCTCCAGTTCTGTATCCTGTCCTAAGGGGCACGAGGGAATCGTATCCACTGGAAATAAGATGAAGATGGAGCTGCAGGGGCCCTGGCTATGATTATAGCATGAGGAGGGTTACCTCGTGCAGCATAAGACACCTTTCGGAGCCGCTGCAGAAGTCTGGGCTCCCTTCTCTCTCCCTACCCCTTCAGTTCTCCTTCCCAGGTCCTGGGGGTAGGGTGGAGGGGGGCTCAGCCATCCTGAGCTCCTGCGAACCTCTGCGGCCATGTTTGCATGTTGGGCCTCCGGCCCGTGTGTGTATTCCTTTACTTCAGGGATGCGGCGGTGGAAGGAAGCTAAAGCTGTGGACCGGAAGAGGAGGGAACCAGCTTGCGCGCACAGAGGAGAAAAGCCCAGCTGGCTCTTGCCGAGTGGAAGAAAAGTGGCAGTTCCTCCATTCTAGCTGGTGTTTGGTGTGTGAACATAGAGCAGGCTTGGCGCCCTGAAACCACCAATGATACATCAGTACCAGGGTGGGGTAAGAGGGGTTATACCTCAGCATACATTTTTGTAATAATGCTCATATGGTCATATTTTGTTGCTTGGGTATCTAAGGAGTCTTCTAGGAAGACCTCCAGAGTAAAGGAGAGGGGATGTGCTGTGTGTAAGAAGAAGCTACCTTCTGCCTGGGCAAAACCCTTATGTCAAGGATATATCAGCAACCTAATGGAGGAGAAAACTGTCTTTAATGGGCAGCATTAAGCAGATGATTCGTGAAGAGGTCATAGAGTTAGTTAACGGTCTGATAAAAAGCCACCCCAGTACTTCTTTAGCTGCAGCTAAGGAC
Source organism: Bufotes viridis (assembly GCA_033119425.1). Taxonomy (NCBI): domain Eukaryota; kingdom Metazoa; phylum Chordata; class Amphibia; order Anura; family Bufonidae; genus Bufotes; species Bufotes viridis. The sequence continues at coordinate 87,573,778 of CM065596.1, read as the reverse complement.
TCCATCTCCAGTGACATACTTTTCGGTTTGGAAGAAGAATGCGAATGTGTGTCATCAGATAAGTCTTCTGAGGATGAGGCCACAGGGAAACCACTTTTTCATGTTGAGAACACTAACTCCCTATTCAAGGTGGTTAGGGCTACAATGGGGTTGGATGATCAGGAGACACAGCAATCAGTCCAGGACTCCGCTTAAAGGTTTAGGTCCCAAGAAAAGAAAGTTGTTTGACGTGCAAACACTACAGCAGTGGCCTATATCAATCTGCAGGGAAGTACAGGGGCTCCAATCTTTCACCCAGAAGTGAACAATCTGTACCTGACTGCCTGGTTATTGAGAGGGAGATTTTAATGAAAAGAGGCCTCTCTGAGGATGTAGTTAACACTCTCTTGGCAAGTCGGAAGAAGGTCACTTCGGATATTAACTTGAGAGTTTGAAGGGCCTTTTTCAGATTTGCCCAAAGACGGGTGGATGTAATGGGTTCCTGACATCCCGCTCGGAAGAAAAAAGCTTCAAAGCTTTAAAGGTCCAAATTTCAGCTATAAGCGCTTTGTTTGAGTTTGAGTTAGCAGAACATCCTTGGGTTAAGAGGTTTGTAACAGCAGTGTGTAAGTTATCTCCGGTCTGTAAAAATAGAGTTCCTCCCTGGCATTTAAATTTGGTCCTCTCTTCTCTCACTTCAGTACCTTTTGAGCCTATTGATGAGATATCCCAAATGATTCTCTCCCTAAAACTCGTGGTCCTTCTGGCCATTACTTCGGCTAAAAGGGGTTAGTGAGATCTCTGGTCTCTTGGTTGACCGGCCCTACTTGGTGATCTTGGACGATTGGGTGGTGTAATAGTGGACCGGGTCCATTGGTACCGTTGAATCTCGATTCCTGTGGAGCACTGCGAAGTCCACCATAAAAACCTGCAAAGTTCTCCAGGCCTCGGAAAGTGCACTTAAAGGCGCAATTAAGTACTATTAGCTTGTTTAGATATAAGGAGACTTGCTGGTGTAAGCAACCAGCACCGTTGAAAGAAGACTTGCGTACAGTCGTCTTAGTTTCCAAGAAATTCTGCCCTATTGTTAACATGCCTTAGACCTTTTTTTGGGCTAACCCCGCCCTCCATGGCACATGGTCGCCCAATAATATTACAGATAGGCAGGTACAATCCACCTCATGCCTTAACCAATAGGAATACATTTCAGAACTGGAAGTAACATATTTGGACGGTTCCTGAGAGTGCTGGTGGATGCAGCTCAAACATGCTAATTTGGCCTGCTGATCACAATCCACCATCACCCCCAGGACACGTGCAAATGCTTACAAATGAATCAACCTGTCGTTAAATGGATACTGCACTCTAATCGGACAACATCCATTTAGTCCAGTGCAAGTCTCCTACCGACCCAAAGTAAACCTCTGCCAGACATGGTTCCGTCAGGGGGGGATCAGTCCCTGAGGAAGGTCTTTCAAAACAGGGTCGACAAAAAAGGGGATATAGCGTTCACATGGACACCAGTCCCACCAACCAATGTTTAGCAGCATGTTGGGGCCCCCACGGTTCAGTGAGACCGGCATCAGTGTACTATACCCCACCGTTGCTGATGATGACCTGCTGGCAGCTTTCACTAAGAACATTGCTCTCAGAGCCAGCAGCCATTAGATCCCCCTCAACCCAACAGTGGCGGCTTTCACATGGGGAAGCAGGAACCTGAGTGCTGATCTATAGAATTTCCCTGGTACTGTCCTCACCCGAAAGTAGTGATTTCTCCTGATCCTTCTTTTTTATTAAAAGTTTCTTCATGCTTTCACCGTTCTCAGGAGATAGTGTTACCTTTCTTCTGTGCTTCCCCTAAAAAATAAGTAATCAGAATTCCACTGTTTACATGTTAGGAGGTGTATTTTGCAATATCTACAGGTCACTCAGCCTTGGAGGTCCTCCTATCGTCTGTTGCTTTTGTTTCAAGGACCTAAGAAGGGATCCGCTGCCTCTTCTCAGACTATTGCTAGGTGAATTAGACAAGCCATTTCTTTGGCTTACTTTTCTAGGGGAGTTCCGCCCTCCGGGTTTGGGGCTCACTCTACGAGAGCAGTCTCTACTTTATGGGCAGAGAGAGATCTGCTTCTATAGAGCAGATTTGTAGGGTGGCTACCTGGAGCTCTCCACATACTTTTTTAGGCACTATAGACTTCAGTTACCTTCCAATGAAGGTCTTATCTTTGGTCGGAAGGTGCTTCAGGCTGTGGTCCCACCCTAAATAGGTTTCTTGCCTATTCTCCAGGGGTGCTGTCATAGGTGAAAGAAAGAGATTAGATTACACTTACTGGTAATCGATTTTCTTTGAGCATATAACAGCACCCAATTAATTTTCACCCCCCCCCCACAAAAAAAAAAGTGTGTGTGTGTGTATATATATATATATATATATATATATATTCAGGTTATATATATATTCAGGTTGTGAAGATATTATGTTTCTTAGTTCTTGCGAAAAGGACTTGAGGTAGAGGGGACGATCCCTCTCTTAAAAGGCGGTTCTGAATCCTGTTTCCTGTCCTGAGGAGGTGGAGGCGGTCTCAACATGGGTGATGTCATAGGCTCAAAGAAAACAGATTACTGGTAAGTGTAATCCAATCTTTCCTTTAATTCTTATGAAACACCTAAAGAGTTAACAAAGTTTGTAAAATCAGTTTTGAATACCTTGAGGGGTATAGTTTCTAAAATGGGGCCATTTATGGGTGGTTTCTATTATGTAGGCCCCACAAAGTAACTTCAGACCTGAACTGGTCCTTAAAAAATGGGTTTTGGAAATTTTCTTAAACATTTTAAGATTAGCTTCTAAACTTCTAAGCCTTCTAACTCCCAAAAAAAAGAAAATGTAATTTACTAAATAATCCTAACATTAAGTAGACATATGGGAAATGTAAAGTAATAACTATTTTAGGAGGTATCACTATCTGTTAAAAGCAGTGAAATTTTAAAATTGTGAATTTTTCCAAATATTTGGGAATTTTGGTATTTCTTAATAATTAAAAATGAAATATTTTGACTCAAATTTACCAGAGTCAAGAAGTATAATATGTGACGAGATTTGGCTTGGATAAGTAAAATGGTTTTAAAGTTTTAACCACATAAAGTGGCACACGTCAGATTTGCAAAATAATGGCCTGGTCCTTAAGGTGAAAAATGGCAGGGTCCTGAAGGGGTTAAAGTGAGAATACTAAACAACCAACTCATCATTTACAAATAAACATTTCTGACATTTCAAAATAAATATCAGTGACCACTATAGCCATCCTGCTTTTCAATAACAGTCATAAGCCTACCATCCATAGAGTCTTATCAGTTTCTTAGTCTGTTTGCGATCATCTGTTTGTGCAGCAGCAATCACAGCCTCCCAGACACTGTTCAGAGAGGTGGACCTTTATCCTTCACAGTAAGTATCTCTTTTAAGAAGGGCCCACAAGGTTTAGCGGTTTGTAGCGAATTGACGTGATATGTGGTCACCCTGCTCTCCTCCCCCTCCTCTTACCTCTGGTGAAACACCAGCTTGCAGCACCTCTCATGCATGTGTGGTAGAGCACGTGACATTCCACTTGTTTTGCGTTTTCTTCTGCTTGTTGGCCTTGCCATCCTGTGCTGTATTATTTCTCACCTCCCAGTGCTGATGGAGAATGTAAGGTGGTGTCTGTCATTGTAGTCTGCAACAGTTGGGCCAACATTCAGGAAGTGGTAATTGCAGGGCTTTTGTCTGTCACCATCTCACTGTGTCTTGTTGGCGTGAGTAGCTGGAACTGTTTGGAACAGAGTTGACTTAATGCTGACTTAGTGAGAAAACACGTGTATGCTGAGAAGTGAGTTTTGAATCATTGAGCAGTTACCAGAGATATTAGGCAGCATGGAACTCCAGGCGGATAAAGTGAATGGAGAGCACACATTATGAAACCTTGCAGTTCTTGGATGTATGCACTCTGAGTGTGTCCGAGTTTTTTAAGCATGCAGACATACGTACCCTCTGAGTGTTTTGACATAACTCAGTGGTGTTGAACCTATGGCACTGGTGCCAGAGGCGGCACTCAGAGCCCTCTCTGTGGGCACCCACACCATGGAAAAAGTCTAAGGTGTAGCAATATGCGTTAGAGTTTTCCTGACATTCATCAGTGCAAGGCTCACTATGAACAGCACAGGCAGTTCATTAACCACTTAAAGGGGTATTCCCATCTTATTGATTGTATTTTCAATTATTTCCCTTGTGCTACTGATCATTTTTGTAAATACATTATTTTATTAAAAATTCTTCCCTACAGAGATATTACACATTATCTATGTATTTGTTTATGTTTAGTAACCCATAGATACGGCCCATCTCCAGGGCCGCACTTGCGCAGATCTAACTCACATTTCACCCAGGCGGCCAGTCTTCTGCATCAGAACGCGCATGCTAGCCGGGCATGCACGTTCTGATCGATTCCCTGCCGCGTCTGCTACAGAGCCACGCATGGTCTGTAGGAGACGCGGCAGAGAATCTATCTGCAATCCACAAACTCCCCGCCCCTCCCCCCGTCCCCCTTAAATGCAATCACATACTGGAACGCACGGCGTCCTCGGTTGCTATGACATCGTGCGCTCCCTCCTGCCCCCAGAATACAGCGATACACTATTATAGAACATAGCAGTGTATCGCTGTATTCCAGCAGCAGGAGGCAGCGCATGGCGTCATAGCAACTGAGGACGCCGTGCGCTCCAGCGAGTAGAAAGCGGCATCCACAGATCCTCCCCTAAGTGTCATCCACAATCCCCCCCCCCCCAAGTGCCATCCACAGATCACCCCCCTTAGTGCCATCACATAGGGTCCGGAGGGCACTGCGTCCTCTGTTGCTATGACACTGTGCGCTCTGTCCTGCCCCCAGAATACAGCGATACACTATTATAGAACATAGCAGTGTATCGCTGTATTCCAGCAGCAGGAGGGAACGCACGGCGTCATAGCAACCGAGGACGCCGTGCGCTCCAGCGAGTAGAAAGTCTAAGTGCCATCCACATACAGCCCCCCCCAAGTGCCATCCACAGCCTCCCCCTCTAAGTGCCATCCACAGACTCACCCCCAAAGTACCTCCACAGGTGTTCCCACACTGGAGCACACGGCGTCCTCTGTTGCTGTGACGCCATGCGCTCCCTCCTGCCCCTGGAATACAGCGATACACTATTATAGATCATAAGAGCGTATCACTACTTTGGCAGCAGGAGGGAGTGTCATAGCAACCGAGGACGCTGTGCCCTCCAGCGAGTAGAGACTGTAAGCGGCATCCACAGATCCCGCCCCCCTTAGTGCCATCCACAGATCCCGCCCCCCTTAGTGCCATCCACAGATCCCGCCCCCCTTAGTGCCATCCACAGATCCCGCCCCCCTTAGTGCCATCCACAGATCCCGCCCCCCTTAGTGCCATCCACAGATCCCGCCCCCCTTAGTGCCATCCACAGATGGGCCCCATAAGTCCCATCCACAGATGGCCCCATAAGTCCCATCCACAGATGGCCCCATAAGAGCGTATCACTACTTTGGCAGCAGGAGGGAGCGCACTGTGTCATAGCAACCGAGGACGCTGTGCCCTCCAGCGAGTAGAAAGACTGTAAGCGGCATCCACAGATCCCGCCCCCTTAGTGCCATCCACAGATCCCGCCCCTTAGTGCCATCCACAGATCCCGCCCCCCTTAGTGCCATCCACAGATCCCGCCCCCCTTAGTGCCATCCACAGATGGCCCCATAAGTCCCATCAACAGATGGCCCCATAAGTCCCATCCACAGATGGCCCCATAAGTCCCATCCACAAATGGCCCCATAAGTCCCATCCACAGATGGCCCCATAAGTCCCATCCACAGATGGCCCCATAAATCCCATCCACAGATGGCCCCATAAATCCCATCCACAGATGGCCCCATAAGTCCCATCCACAGATGGCCCCATAAGCCCCATCCACAGATGGCCCCATAAGCCCCATCCACAGATGGCCCCATAAGCCCCATCCACAGATGGCCCCATAAGCCCCATCCACAGATGGCCCCATAAGCCCCATCCACAGATGGCCCCATAAGCCCCATCCACAGATGGCCCCATAAGCCCCATCCACAGATGGCCCCATAAGCTGGGTAATAAGTCATGGATAATATTTGAGAGGGGGAAAGCTGGGTAGTAAGTGAGTGATAATATCTATATCACAGATCATATTGCTATTAGCTAACATGCATTTGGGCTGTAGTGATTTATTGTTTTTGCTGCACAGAATGGGTTTGTATGTGTAAAAGTGTATTTGACTGTATTAGTGTATTAGTTCACTTAGCAGCAGGGAGATGGGCTTTACATACTCTGCAGGCTGCCTGACTGATGACTCATCCACATGAAAGAGCACGTTAGAACTGAGCTCTCAGGGTGAGTCACGAGGAGGCGTGGCCAGCCTTCACTCTCTACTCCAGGAAGTTACCAGGAAATCTGCTGCTGGTAAGGTTGAAAAGGCAAGATGGGAATACCCCTTTAAGGACCACAGGTTTATACCCCCCTAGTGACCAGGCCCTTTTTATAAATCGGCACTTCACAACTTTAACGGTTTATTGCTAAGTCATGCAACTTGGCACCCAAATGAATTTTACCTCCTTTTCTTCTCACAAATACAGCTTTCTTTTGGTAGTATTTGATTGCTGCTGACATTTTTCGTTTTACTGATAATCAAAAAAGACCGCAATTTTCTCAAAAAAAGTGTATTTTTAAATTTTTTGGTAAAATTGTTCAAATATAATTACATTTCTATACAAGTGTGTCAGAATTTATTTTGCTACATGTCTTTGATAAAAAAAATCCAATAAGTGTATATTTATTGGTTTGAGCAAAAGTAATAGCGTTTACAAACTATGGTACAAAAAAGTGAATTTCTGCATTTTGAAGCAGCTCTGACTTTCTGAGCACCTGTCATGTTTCTTCAGGTGCTAGAATGACAGGCTAGTATAAATACCCCCCAAATGACACCATTTTAGAAAGAAGACACCCCAAAGTATTCACGGAGGGGCATGGTGAGTTCATGTATCATTTCGTTTTTTTTCACAAGTTAGCGGAAAATGACACTTTCTGAGGAAAACAAAAAAAATAGTTTTCATTTCTGCTAACTTCTGGCAAAAAAAAAAAAAATCTCCCACAGACTCACTATGCCCCTCAGTGAATACCTTGGGGTGTCTACTTTCCGAAATGGGGGCATTTGGGGGTGTGTTTACGGTTATGGTATTTTGGGCGGGGCTAAATTGTAAGCAGTCCTGTAAAGCCTAAAGGTACTCGTTGGACTTTCTGCCCCTTTACGCACCTAGGCTGCAAAAAAGTGGCACAGATGTGGTATCGCCGTACTCAGGAGATGTAGAGCAATGTGTTTTGGGGTGTATTTTTACATATAACCATGCTGGGTGAGAGAAATATCTCTGTAAATTGACAACTTTGTATAAAAAATGGAAAAAGTTGTAATTTACAGAGATATTTCTCTCACCCAGCATGAGTATATGTAAAAATACACCCCAAAACACATTACCCTACTTCTCCTGAGTACGGCGATACCACATGAGTGACACTTTTTTGCAGCCAAGATGCGCAAAGGGGCCCGAATTCCAATGAGTACCTTTAGGATTTCACAGGGCATTTTTACGCATTTGGATTCCAAACGACTTCTCACGCTTTAGGGGCCCCTAAAATGCCAGGGCAGTATAAATACCCCACAAGTGACCCCATTTTAGAAAGAAGACACCCCAAGATATTCCGTGGGGGGCATAGCAAGTTCATAGATTTTTTTTTTGGCACAAGTTAGCGGAAATAGTTTTTTTTTTTTCTTACAAAGTCTCATATTCCACTAACTTGTGACAAAAAATTAAAATTTACATGAACTCACCATACCCCTCACGAAATACCTTGGGGTGTCTTCTTTCTAAAATGGGGTCACTTGTGGGGTATTTTTACTGCCCTGGCATTTTAGGGGTCTCTAAAGCGTGAGAAGAAGTCTGGAATCCAAATGCGTAAAAATGCCTTGTGAAATCCTAAAGGTACTCGTTGGCATTTGGGCCCCTTTGCACATCTTGGCTGCAAAAAAGTGTCACACATGTGGTATCGCCGTACTCAAGAGAAGTAGGGCAATGTGTTTTGGGGTTTATTTTTACATATTCCCATGCTGGGTGAGAGAAATATCTCTGTAAATGACAACTTTTTCCATTTTTTTTTATACAAAGTTGTCAATTTACAGAGATATTTTTAGGAGGGCATTTTTAGGCATTTGGATTCCAGACATCTTCTCAGGCTTTAGGGCCCCTAAAATGCCAGGGCAGTACAAATACCCCACATGTGACCCCATTTTGGAAAGAAGACACCCCAAGGTATTTCGTAAGGGGCATGGCGAGTTTATAGAAGATTTTTTTTTTGGCACAAGTTAGCGGAAATTGATTTTTTTTTTTTTTCTCACAAAGTCTCCCTTTCCGCTAACTTGAGACAAAAAGTTCAATCTTTCATGGACTCAATATGCCCCTCAGCGAATACCTTGGGGTGTCTTCTTTCCAAAATGGGGTCACTTGTGGGGTGTTTGTACTGCCCTGGCAATCATTACATGTATAGCCAGCATTAGGAGTTTCTGCTATTCTCCTTATATTGAGCATACGGGTAATGAGATTTTTTTTTTCCGTTCAGCCTCTGGGCTGAAAGAAAAAATGAACGGCACAGATTTCTTCATTCGCATTGATCAATGTGGATGAAAAAATCTCTGCCAAAAAATATGCAAAAAAAAGAGGGGAAAGGACATAGGAGTGCTTGCGAAGTTAGGCCCCATTCACAAGTCCGTAAAAATGTCCCTATCTATTCCGCAATTCTGCAGAATAGATGCATACCCATTCAATTTGAATGGTGCTGGCGGTGATGCGTAGAGCACACTATGTGCTCTCCGCATCAGCATTTGTGGAGCTGCGGCCGCGTACTTCCGGGTTTCGGCCCCGAAACATCCGGCCGCAGCTCCGCAAAAGATAGAGCATGTCCTATTCTTGTCCGCAGCCTGCGGACAAGAATAGGAATCTCTATGGAGAGTGCCGGCATGGTGTGCTGCGGATCCGCAATTTGCTGGTCCACAGCACACCTCGGACGTGTGAATGGACCCTAAAGCTGCGATCGCTAATAAAGATCCAAAAAGCTCAAAAGTGATCTTTATAGCGCCACAGCAATTTTACGGTGTTTTTGCAGTGATCAGGAAAAAAAAATTCTGCCGCTGAGGTGGAGCGGACTGAACGCAAGTGTGGGCACAAGATCAGGCCTGATCGGGCGAACACTGTTTTTTGTAGAGCCTAAGGTGACCGTAATATATTGACATAGATCTGATTGCGATCAGTCTTGATCACTTACAGATACTATATAGTACTAGGGCTGATTAGTGACAAGAAAAGGCATTTTCTATATACTTCTGGCAATGTGTGGATCCGCAAAATGCGGAAAGCACATTGACTGTGTCCGTGTTTTGCGGATCCATGGATCCGGAAAACACATACGGACATCTGAATAAAGCCTTACAGGGGGGTGATCAATGACATGGGGGTGACGGGTTGATCAGGGAGTTAATATGGGGTTAATAAGTGACGAGGGGGGGGGGGTTGGTGTGTGGTGATTGGAGCACTTACATAGCTGCCCGTGTCCTCTGGTGGTCCCAAGCAAAAGGGACCACCAGAGGAGCGGGCAGCAGGCATATCAGACGCTTTATACAAAACAGCGTCTGATATGCGATTTAGATGCGATTTACTGACATCTACAGCCTGCCAGCGCATGATCAGCGCTGGCAGGCTGTAGACTAAGTTCTAACCTGTCGGGCTGAAGTGAACCAGTGCGCACACGTTCACATGAAATCTCTGGTCTCGCGGGATGGCGCCGATAGGCGTGATCAAGACCTGAGAGAACCACCTCCCGCACGCCTTTCGGCGTTAGCGTGACGGGAGGTGGTTAAATGTAGGCAGGCTATTATAGCTGAATGATAGTGAACATGGAAGATATACTATACTGGACTGTAGTATTCAGGTTAAATTGTCGTGTTGCACTTTGCGATAAATTAGTTTTGTGTTGCAGTTTGGGCACTCTGTCTCTAAATGGTTCCCCATCACTGACATAACTTATAACATTACCACAAATACCGGGAGTATTTAGGATCTAAAGCTCCTGGACATATGTACTCTGAACGTGTTTGTGTTGGAGTATGTGGATACATGACATCTGTGTGGTGAGATTCTATGTCCCTTGAAGTGGTGAAGGAAAAAAAAAGGGAAAAGGGAAGATGAAGGATAAAAAAATGCCCCCAAACAAAGCCGAAAATCTGGTGCCTTTTCTTCGTCTAGAGAAAAATAGAAAGCGAAGCCTGGTAAAATTGAGACATTTTTGAGTTCACCCATAGCCAAAACAAGATGAACTTAAGATGGTACCTGTATCAAGAAATTCTGCATTAGGGTCAGAACAAGGGGAGGGGGAGATGTTTTGGGATTGCCAGAAGGAGTGGAGGAAAAGGACTCGGCTATTTTTTTGCAGACATTGATCCTGGAGAAACTAGGGAAGGAAATATTCATATTCTCTTATGTTTCAAGCCTAACTTTGAGAAGTATATAATGGTACAGTCCAGTTGTTTGAATCCTCTGAGGAGGTTTTGGAATGGCTGGATACTAAAGGGCTGTAGTATTGTATTATTGTCTTAGTGGTGGCTGGGGAGCCGGGGGGGGGGGGGGGGGTGGCTCTAGTTGAGGTCTGGAGTTTGCTTTTCTGCACAAACCTCAAATTAATGAGGCAGGTTTAGAGGGTTGATAAGGGAAGACCTGGATGTTTGGCTTGTAAATGTAGCACTTGGGTTGAGATATAAACTTCCTATTTAGCTGCAGTACTCTTTGTGTGTTTCTCACTCAGCTCTTGCACACTTCTCCTCCCTCACCCCTCCGTAGGTTTTTCTTGACATGTATACTATGATCCATCAGTGATCTGCTGCCATCCTGGATCAATTCATAGCATATTTCATAGACAAATGCATTTAGCAACGTGTGGGGAAGGGTGGAGCACTTTGTTAGTATGTTTGTTATTATGTAAAAATGATGTTATTAATGTGATTGTAAAATTTACTTTTATTTTTATTTTAGGTGGAGTTTGTCAAACTGTTTTCTCCAGCACAAGCAGAAAATATATCTTTGTGGCAGCATGTTTCCCTATCATTCCTACCGAGTGCATTGAGATCACAAGTTGAAACCGGCTTATTTACAGCAGCATTGTCTCAGTGCAGAAACTTACTTAAGGGCGAAAGTACACTTGAGTGCATAAAACAATTGGTAAGTGTTACTTTAAATGTTACGGTGTATCGTATGATGCTATAAATACACTTATGACCATCTTCATGCAACTTTGCATGTACAGTTTAAGGGATTTTCAGCAAAAAGGCTTACTTGGTGAGCTTCTGACTACTCTGAAAAGTTCCACCTTTTTACTGTTTGGTGAAAAAACTTCACTCCCTAGTGGAATGTAGCCAGCACATGCACTCTTTAATGGTCACGGTGTACACCCTGTTAATCTGTTATCATTCCGGAACCTCAGTTCATTTATAGGTCATAACGGTTCTACCAAATAAAATGGACAAGGTCTAAATACCTTACACAAACATTTCCAGACAAGTCTGCAGTTCATTCAGTTCTATCAGACAAAATGTAGGCCAAATGATCAGAGACTAGATCCTCACACTTTAGATGAGGAGAAAGCAAATTTATTAATATTTTTTTCTCCACTGTATTCACTAAGAAAAATTAAATCTGAGATGTCCATGTCAAAATTCTCAGTGGCAAAATAAATTCCCCATTTAATGTGGCCTGTCTGACCCAGGAAGAAGTGCAGCAATGTCTTAAGATTAATATAGACAAATCACCTGGTCCAGAGGGTATACATATACTAAGATAATTAAGTAATATAATAGACAGACCCTTATTTCTGATATTTAAAGAGGACCTTTCACTGGTCCTGACATTACGATATAAATACCTGGCAAGGTAAGTCATACTGATGACGTGATATCACTCATTTTTTTTCTTTCTATGCACTGCTCCATTCCACCGCTGTGTTCCCCCGTTCTGGTTTCCCACCCTGTATGTAAACCCATACCATACCAGGGAGGAGGAGATGTGTTTCTTAAAGGGCCTCTCCTTTTCCCTGGCTGTGAGCTGGCCAGTTGCAGCGGAGCGCGTCACAGCCAGGGAGAAAGGGAGCTTTTAACATAAAAAAGGACCGTATCCTGCCAGGAATGGATCTGCATAGATTGGGGGCTTGTGGAGAGAAGTGGCAAATGAGTTTTAACACTGATAAATGTAAGGTTATGCACATGTGAAGAAAAAATACAAGTCACTAGTACATACTAAATGGCAAAACACTGGGTAACACTGACATGGAAAAGGACTTCGATGTCAGCTAGTTTCTGTCAAGTCCAATAAGATAATGAGTTGCATCAAAAGGGACATAGATACACGTGACGAGTCCTCTCACTTTACAAATCAATAGTCAGACCCCACTTGGAGTATTGCGTAAAATTTTGGGCTCCTGAAGGGAGACCAGAAAGACTAAAGTAATAACTGGAATGAGTGGACTACAGTACGCAGAAAGATTATCAAAATTAGGGGTATTTAGTTAAGAAAAAAATACGACGAGGGGAGATTTAATATGCATGTATAAATATGTTAAGGTCTGTACAGCGATCTCTTCCATGATCTATACCCGGATCATGACTGTTTATATCCAGAACTATATCTAGGACTGTGACGTATCATAAGGGGACCTCCTCGTCTAGAGGAAAGAAGGTTTCTCCATCAACATAGAAGGTATTCTTTAATATACATCAGTGAGATTGTGAAATTCTCTGCCTGGATGCATTTCTGGGGTGTAATAATATTAAAGGTTATAGTTACTAGAATTCTGAAGACGCGTCCTTGATTGGAGTCCGGATGGATTTTTTTTTTCCTCTAATGAGGACAGTTGGCTTCTACCTCATGACATTTTTTGCCTTCGTCTGGAACAATGTTGCAGGATAAGTCTAGTTTCACACTAGCGGTAAATTCTTTTGGTAGGCTGTCCCGGCAGAGGAACAGCCTGCCGAAAGACATTGTATCTGGCATAGCACTAATGCCGGAAATAGGCCGAATCCCTGCCTAGTCCCTCTATAGTCAACGGGCTTCAGAGGGGTCAGGTAGTATCTAGCTATGTCTGGCTAGACAATGTCTACCACTAGTGTGAAACTAAAATCAAAAAACAGTAGGGGGCACACTACTCCAAATGGGTCATACGTATTAACATAGCAGAATAATCATTCAGGTTAAAATTATTTATTAAAACACATAAATCCACCAATACTGTGATTAAAGTGCAATGTCAGTGCAATAGTGATAAACAATCTTAGTGCAAACTTTGTGAGTCAAATATAACTTCCTCATAAACTTTCTCATAAAATCCTCTAACATCACATCAGTCCACAATTGAATAGCTGCCACAATTCCTAGGGATCAACCGTCCACAATTGTATATACCTTCCACAATTATCTAACTGCCAATGCGTTTCCAATGGTCCACCATTAGATAGCTGCCAATAGGTTTTTATATATTGCCATCACTTTTGATCCCGTCTGTATAAAGTGCAAATTTTTTTTTTTTTTTTTAGGTATACTGGCTGTTAGTCCCAATGTTGACAGCGCGCTGTTTTCACTATAATCACCATATATCTTGGCGTATACTGCCTGTTAGTCCCGATATAAACAGGGCATTCTTTTTGCTATGATCGCAATATATCTTAACGTGTTTCCACAGTTTGCCCAATGGTAGTATGGCTAGATCAATGAGGTATATACCGTGTATCTCTATAGCCGCATCGGTGTCTCCTTACCTCCTTCCCGACGTGTGTTAGTCTGTTGGCTTCCGCGCGTGTGAATCCTCCTGGCACCACTGGCGTCCCACGTGGTGCCGGTCCTGATGTGGCGTCCCACGTGACCGGAGGCTGAGCGGAGCAAGACGGGGATAGGAGGAATGGTTGTTGCTTGGTCCTAGCGCCTGAGGATATAGGTCTCGTCAGGCTCTTACAGCTGTCTTCAGGCGCTTCCAGCTGACAATTTTTTCGGTGCTGCGGCAGATACAAATTATTCAAAGTCCGGACTTGGTAAAGCTGGTCAGTAATCCCAGACGCGTTTCGGGGGTATCCCCTTCTTCAGTGGATACTGACCATCTATTTTTTTAGATCCTTAAATAGGGATAGGCTCTCTAAAGTGGCAGTTTTCAAAATATGGACTGGATAATTTTCATGCATTTAAAAATGTGGACTGGATTATTTTCACTCCCCTTTAAAAATACTAATACAAATGCATAGTAAATACATAATGACATATACTGTGATAAAAGTACATAATAAAAATACTGTCTCTAGAAATTCTTGTATAGATCATCATGATTATAAAATAATAGGAAGAATTATTTCCATTCTTGGGTCCGAACTTGGAAATGGACGGCTTTTGGGTGGAAATATGGGTGAGGGGGGGCTGGGGGGAGGGGAGATCGGGGTGTCGGTATACGGCCAGACCCAGATGTCCCGTCCCCTTCAGACCACCTCCCCTACATGAAGCCAAAAATTTCCATCTCCGCATTGAGACCCCTAGGAATAAGGGTTTCAAACTCAAAGATCAGTCTTGATTCATGCCTAGACATATTTGAAATATGGTTGCCCCCTCTCCAGGGTCGGTTAACTTTTTCTAGTGCCAAAAAAATTTGGTTGCGTAGGATCTCTATTGTGCATAACTTTAAAATGTTTGGATAGTGGGTGGGCTTCATAGCCTTTCTTGATGTTTGAAATATGTTCAGATATTCGCTTTTTTAGAGTCCGCTTGGTTCTGCCGATGTACTGTTTCCTACAGCTACATTCTAATAAATAAATAACATCGGTCGAGTTACATGTCAAACATTCTTTAATTCTATATGAATACGTGTTAACTGAGGACTTCACAGATTCTATTTTTCTAGGAAAGGCTGTGATTTTACAATTTGAGCACCGACCACATCGGAAAAAACCATTCGGGGCTAACCAGTTATTACCTTTTTTCTTGGGTCTCTGGACAGTAGGGGCCACCATATTTGCCAAATTGTCAGCTTTAGTAAATACAACTTTAGGTTGATCACCGATTATTTCCCCCAACCATTTGTCTTTCAATAAAATATTCCAATGTTTGTTGATTGTTCTTTGGACCTGCTTATATTGTGAACAAAAGGGTAAGATTATTCTAGGTATGTTGTTCTTTTGTATTTTCTTCTCTTTTACTTCAAAAAACTTTTGTCTATCCATTGCCTTTACTCTATCTAGAGCCGAATCTAGAATCTGTCGGGGATATTCTTTATTTAAAAATTGATTCCGTACCTGTTGTGCCTCCCTTTCAAAATTTTCAACTAAAGTGCAATTGCGTTTAATACGTTTGAGCTGGTTTACTGGTATATTGGTAAGCCACCTGGGGAGGTGACAGCTATCAAATTGGATGTAGCTGTTTTTTGCTACTTCCTTAAAATGTGTATTACATACAAGTTTATTTTCCCTCACTCTTATATCTAAATCCAAGAATTCTACATTTGTTTGACTCATCAATCGGAGAAAACACCAAGTTTTTATCATTTTTGTTGATGTCTTTAAGGAACTGTTCTAACTCAAACTGTGGACCTTGCCAAATAAATAAAATATCATCAATATAGCGCCGCCAGAGCACCAGACTCGCCCCCATTCTGGCTTGAATGGTCTCTGATTCCCATTGTGCCAAAAATAAATTAGCATAGCTGGGGGCGAATTTGGTGCCCATGGCGGTGCCCTTTTGCTGTAAATAAAAAGTTCCATTAAACAAAAAGTAATTGTGTTTTAGAATATATTTGATTCCTTCTAATAAGACAAGACAATTGTTCCTCCTCTATCTCTTTCCCATCACTTAGCTGTCTGAATACTGCTTCCACCCCGGTATCATGGTCGATAATGGTGTATAATGACCCCACAGCCAGTGTCCCCAAGATCCAATCCTCCTTGAAACTAGCCTAACTTCCAGGCTAAGGGTACTTTCACATTAGTGTTAGTGTGATCCAGCAGGCAGTTCCGTCGTCGGAGCTGCCTGCCAGATCCGCCGTTCAGTGTGACAACTGACAGCATTTGTAGACGGATCCGGGTGCGGATCCGTCTACAAATGCATTGCAAAACGGATCCGTCCCTCCAATTGTAATGCGGATGGACGGATCCGTCTTGCAGTCTTTTTCACAGTTTTCCCGGTCTGTGCATGCGCAGACCGGAAGGACGGATCCGTCCTTCAGTTGTTGGATTCGGCACTAATGCAAGTCAATGGGAATTAGTGCCGGATCTGGCATTCCGGCGACTGATCAGGCATTTTGGACGGACATAATACCGCAGCATGCTGCTGTATTATGTCCGGCCAAAACGCCTGACAGTGACTGAACGGAAGGCATACTGATGCAAACTGAACGGATTTCTATCCATTCAGATTGCATGGGGATATATATGCCTGATCAGTTCTTTTCCGGCATAGAGCCCTTTTGACGGAACTCTATGCCGGAAAAGAATAACGCAAGTGTGAAAGTACCCTAACACACATAACTGGATGGAGAACTGGATGTTTTCTTTCATCATTACAAACTATATTGACATTTTGACCCATGTCCGCAAAATGAATGCCAAAATTAAAAACAAAATGAAATGCCTTTGCTTGAATTTTCATTTTTAACTCCAAACATAGTTAATATGTGACAAAAATAAATTTAAAATTTAATTTAAGTCATTTCATCCCCTATACTGGTATTTTCCTGTCAAAATTAAAAAATATAAAAAGAAAATGCTTAGCCTCTTATGTCCAAGTCCTTACGGACACAGTACATGTATGCCCTGTGTATTTCCTCGGAACAGAGTGCCTGCTGAAATCATTCAGCAGGCACTCTGTGACAATGCCGACTCTGTGACGCCCCCCCCCCCCCCGTATCGGCGATCGCAGCAAACCACAGGTTAATTAATTTCCTGGTTATTCGGGTCTTCCCGATAACCCGGAATGTGATGGTGATTGGTGCTGTGATAATACACCACCAATCACCATGCTTAGATCCTGAGAGGTGATGGTGACATCACCTTACAGGATCGCATCAGATTGGCTGCAAGGGCGGGTGGGGGTTTACTCCCCCCTGCTCTCCTCTCTTCCTCCATACTGCATTGGTGGAGAGAGGCGAGAGCAGCCTGCCATCGAGTTCCTGACCCAACACCCCCCATCAGTGCCAGATTCGCACAGTGGCCTTCACTAAAAATGACTATTTTAGTTTTTTTTTCAGTGTCCACTTTGTGAATCTGATGGTGGAGCAAATGATCTTGTACGCCCAACAGTTCATTGCTCAACACCCAGGCCGGGGGCTGGATTCCGGTCAGTGCAGCCGAGATGAGGATGTTTTTGGGCCTGGTGCTGCACATAGGCCTAGTCAAAAAACTCAGCGTCAGGCGTGGGGATGTCCTGTACCAGACCCCACTCTACTGTATGGCCATGACAGGTTCTCGGTTTGAGGCCATCCGGAAATGCCTGCATTATGCAGATAATGCAGCATGAACCCCCCCCCTCAAGCCATATAACGCCATGCATGGTACAAAAAAGTTGCAGTCTACTTGGTACAGGTTGCCTTGTACAACTTTTTTGTGCTCTCCCGGAGCGCTGGCAACACAGGGAAATTACTCCAGTTCTATGAGGCAGTCCTCAAGGACCTGATCTTTTCTGATCGGGAAAGAGCAGGCCGGGGTACCTTGGGAACTGGATGCGCCCGGATCGTCCCTGGCAAACACTTTTCTCGCCGAGAAAAAAAAACTATTGTAGACATATTAGGTATCGCTGCGTTCGTAAGAATCTTCTCTATAAAAATACCCCATGACCTAACCCCTCAGATGAACAAGGTCAAAAAAAAATATAAAAACTGTGCAAAAAAAGGAATTTTTTGTCACCTTACATCACAAAAAGAGTAATAGCAAGCGATCAAAAAGTCATATGCTCCCCAAAATAGTACCAAAAAAAAGGATATTATAGCGTAAAACCTAAATATGGGCATACCTAATATGGCCTGATATTTGGTATCGCCGCGTCTGTAAGAATCTGCTCTATAAAAATACCTGACAAAGCGGCTTTTGCTTTAAATCCTTTAAGATATACTCTAGTGTAAAAACAATTATATATCTTCAGAAGAGGGCGGTCCTCTCTAATGCTCAAGCATTATTTCATTGGTTAAGAAGAAAAAGGAGATAAGATAACACTTAGCTTCTGCACTGTATGCACTAGCTCATAAACTTTGGAATGTAAACATCTGGTTATCGCCGCGTTGTTGTAATGGTGGTCTTGCCAACACCAATGCTACATGCATCATATGTAACACCTCAAGAAGGTTCTGTTCTATAGGCTGTGTGTAATATGTGTGAAGACAAACACTGATGATTGCTTCAGGGAGTACCACACTTCCGTGGAGTACTACATTTATAATCCCCTTCCCCAATTTTAATTCTATTTAGCCACTGACAATCGCCGAGAAAAAAAACGTCAGAAAGACGTCAGAACGTGCTGCATCACAAGAGGAAGTGACGAGGGGTAGTAAAAGTTCCCGGGCAGTGAAATCTGCCAGAGCCAGAACATCGCTGCTCTGCAGGCTCTTTCTTTTGTGACTACAGGCATAGAGTCAGTCAGTGTACCTTCTTCTACCTCTTTCTATAGGTGACTCAATTATTTGGCATCAGCATATACTTTTCATGTGTTTAAACAACAAGAATAATGTCTGCCGACAAGTTTAATAAAAGTAAAAATGATAAAGATAAAATTCAATAATAAAGCCAAAAAATGGTTGTGCACTCCGTATCTGGATTATATCAGAAATTGGATATGTTCCATAAAATCAACAATTTATTGATACAACAATTCATCAATTATCACATAAAATCAATATACTGTTGTTATCCCTAGTTCGATGTTAAAATACTTAATCTGTTACTGCAGTCCCAATATACTTATAATGTGATTATTCCTCCATAGAAATGTCAATGAATACTCATTCAGTGTATTCATGTTTAAATTTTTTTATAATAATCAATATCCAAAAAAAAAAAGAAAGTAACATAGTATATAAGACCGAAAAAAGACATTTGTCCATCCAGTTCGGCCTGTTTCCTACAAGTTGATCCAGAGGAAGGCAAAAAACCCCTGTGAGGCAGAAGCCAATTTTCCCCACTTAAGGGGAAAAAAAAATTCCTCCCCGACTACAATCAGGCAATCAGAATAACTCCCTGAATCAACAAAACCTCTCTAGTAGCTGTAGCTTGTAATATTATTACACTCCAGAAATAAATCCATATAAAATTATGTAAAAACACACTCTGGGCTCATGCCATGAACGTAAGGGTGCCGTGCCTGTGCTGCGGACCGCAAATAGCGGTCCGCAATGCACAGACACAGACCGTGGAGCAGCTGCATGAGGATCGCGGACCCATTCACTTGACTGGGGTTCGCGATCCGCATCTGACTGTCCGCAGCGCAAAAAAGTAGCGCATGCACTACTTTTTTGCGGTGTGGAGGCACAGCCAGAAGCACCACGGAAGCACTCTGTAGCACTCATATCCCAGACCCTGGACCCATTGAAGTGAATGGGTCCATGATGCGGGCTGCACATGACCAGTGCCCGTGTATTGCTGACCCGCCGTATGGGGTCCCCAATACGGCAACAGCGGGCACACGATCGTGTGCATGAGCCCTAATAGTCCTCACTGGTACTGTTGACGCAATAATAAAATAGATTAGAATCTTTATTATTACTGTGTCAACAGTACCAGTTCTTAACTAAACAGTTCTTAACTAAACAACTAACAGTGCGTCATCCACAGAAGCTAAACAGTGCGTCATCCACAGAAGCTAAACAGTGGGTCATCCACAGAAGCCTCATAACAGTGGGTCATCCACAGAATGCCTCCATAACAGTGGGTCATCCACAGATAGCCTCCATAACAGTGGGTCATCCACAGAATGCCTCCATAACAGTGGGTCATCCACAGAATGCCTCCATAACAGTGGGTCATCCACAGAATGCCTCCATAACAGTGGGTCATCCACAGAAGCTAAACAGTGGGTCATCCACAGAAGCTAAACAGTGGGTCATCCACAGAAGCTAAACAGTGGGTCATCCACAGAAGCTAAACAGTGGGTCATCCACAGAAGCTAAACAGTGGGTCATCCACAGAAGCTAAACAGTGGGTCATCCACAGAAGCTAAACAGTGGGTCATCCACAGAAGCTCCATAACAGTGGGTCATCCACAGAAGCTAAACAGTGGGTCATCCACAGAAGCTATAACAGTGGGTCATCCACAGAAGCTATAACAGTGGGTCATCCACAGAAGCTATAACAGTGGGTCATCCACAGAAGCTTAACAGTGGGTCATCCACAGAAGCTTAACAGTGGGTCATCCACAGAAGCTTAACAGTGGGTCATCCACAGAAGCTTAACAGTGGGTCATCCACAGATGCTTAACAGTGGGTCATCCACAGATGCTTAACAGTGGGTCATCCACAGATGCTTAACAGTGGGTCATCCACAGATGCTTAACAGTGGGTCATCCACAGATGCTTAACAGTGGGTCATCCACAGATGCTTAACAGTGGGTCATCCACAGATGCTTAACAGTGGGTCATCCACAGATGCTTAACAGTGGGTCATCCACAGATGCTTAACAGTGGGTCATCCACAGATGCTTAACAGTGGGTCATCCACAGATGCTTAACAGTGGGTCATCCACAGATGCTTAACAGTGGGTCATCCACAGATGCTTAACAGTGGGTCATCCACAGATGCTTAACAGTGGGTCATCCACAGATGCTTAACAGTGGGTCATCCACAGATGCTTAACAGTGGGCCATCCACAGATGTCCCCATAACAGTGGGCCATCCACAGATGTCCCCATAACAGTGGGCCATCCACAGATGTCCCCATAACAGTGGGCCATCCACAGATGTCCCCATAACAGTGGGCCATCCACAGATGTCCCCATAACAGTGGGCCATCCACAGATGTCCCCCATAACAGTGGGCCATCCACAGATGTCCCCCATAACAGTGGGCCATCCACAGATGTCCCCATAACAGTGGGCCATCCACAGATGTCCCCATAACAGTGGGCCATCCACAGATGTCCCCATAACAGTGGGCCATCCACAGATGTCCCCATAACAGTGGGCCATCCACAGATGTCCCCATAACAGTGGGCCATCCACAGATGTCCCCATAACAGTGGGCCATCCACAGATGTCCCCATAACAGTGGGCCATCCACAGATGTCCCCATAACAGTGGGCCATCCACAGATGTCCCCCATAACAGTGGGCCATCCACAGATGTCCCCATAACAGTGGGCCATCCACAGATGTCCCCATAACAGTGGGCCATCCACAGATGTCCCCATAACAGTGGGCCATCCACAGATGTCCCCATAACAGTGGGCCATCCACAGATGTCCCCATAACAGTGGGCCATCCACAGATGTCCCCATAACAGTGGGCCATCCACAGATGTCCCCATAACAGTGGGCCATCCACAGATGTCCCCATAACAGTGGGCCATCCACAGATGTCCCCATAACAGTGGGCCATCCACAGATGTCCCCCATAACAGTGGGCCATCCACAGATGTCCCCATAACAGTGGGCCATCCACAGATGTCCCCATAACAGTGGGCCATCCACAGATGTCCCCATAACAGTGGGCCATCCACAGATGTCCCCATAACAGTGGGCCATCCACAGATGTCCCCATAACAGTGGGCCATCCACAGATGTCCCCATAACAGTGGGCCATCCACAGATGTCCCCATAACAGTGGGCCATCCACAGATGTCCCCATAACAGTGGGCCATCCACAGATGTCCCCATAACAGTGGGCCATCCACAGATGTCCCCATAACAGTGGGCCATCCACAGATGTCCCCATAACAGTGGGCCATCCACAGATGTCCCCATAACAGTGGGCCATCCACAGATGTCCCCATAACAGTGGGCCATCCACAGATGTCCCCATAACAGTGGGCCATCCACAGATGTCCCCATAACAGTGGGCCATCCACAGATGTCCCCATAACAGTGGGCCATCCACAGATGTCCCCATAACAGTGCATCATCCAATATTATTTGTTTTATGTGAGTAAGGGTGCTGGTTTGGTGTTGGTGGCTTTATTTTAAAATGAAACATTTTTATAGGTGCCCTGTTTGACATGGCTACAAAGAAAAAACAATGAAAAACTAAAGACGAAAACCGTGAATTTAAAGTGGAATGAACCGAGACTTTCGCTTTTGTTCAAAGCGTAAATGGCCTTCCGACCTGTCTTATTTGTAAGGAAAAATTGGCGCATAGCAAGAAATCAAATTTGGAGAGACACTTTACAACTCAACACTTGTCATTTAGTAACAAATATCCTGTCGGTGATGCAAGGAAGAAAGCAGTTGAGGAACTTCTGAAAAGTCAAGAAAAATCAAGTTCTGTGTTTAGTCACTGGGTGCAATCTTCCAACTATGTTAATTTTGCAAGTTTTGCGGTTAGTCAAGAAATTGCTAAGAGAGGCAAACCATATACAGATGGCGAATACATAAAATGTTGTTTTATAAATGCATCGAAAGAGTTATTTAGGGATTTTAAGAACAAAGAAGAAATTCTAAAAAAAATTAGAGTTGCCATTGTCTGCTAAAACAGTGAAAGATAGAACAGCCAAAATGTCTTCCAATATAACCAACCAACAAGTTGATGATCTTAAAGGGGTTTCAGTTTTATCAATCGCAGTTGACGAGTCTTGCGACATAAATGATACAGCGCAAGTTTCACTTTTTGTAAGATTTATGTCAACTACAGGTCCTAAAGAAGAACTTTTAGGATTATTGCCACTGAAAGGTCAAACACGTGGAGAGGATATAGCAAATGCTGTAATTGATTGCATTGAAAAACATCATATTCCACTCAATAAAATTGTCTCAATTGCAACAGACGGGGCAAAAAGTATGACCGACGTAAGAAATGGTTTTGTTGCTATTATGAAAGAAAAAATTAGTCACGAGATACTTACATACCATTGCATCATACATCAAGAAGCACTTTGTGTGCAGACATTTCCAGAAGAAATGTGCAAAGTTATGGAATTGGTGATTAAGATGATCAACTCCATTATAGCTAAAGCTCTTAATCATCGCCAATTTAAATAATTTTTAGTTGAAATGGAGAGTGAGTATGCAGATCTTCTGCTGCATAACAAGGTATGTTGGTTATGAAGAGGAAACGTTTTAAAACGTTTTGCTTCCTTATTAACAGATGAAAGCATTTTTCCTTGAAGGGTGTTCACTATCCAGAATTAACAAACGATCATTGGATCCAAAAGCTGTATTTCATGGTAGATGTTACGTTCCATCTAAATCAGCTTAATCATTAACTACAGGGGAAAGGAAACACGATTTTTTTCGATGTTGGAAGAAGTTATTTTGTTTGAAAACAAATGATCTGTTTTTGCTCAAGATTTTGACAGAGAAACTTTGATTCACTTTCCAAGCCTGTTGAAACATCTCTAAGAAAATAATTCTGATATTGACATTTGCTATTTTAAAACAGCACTTTTAAATATGAGGGAAGCTTTTCTCAAGAGGTTTCAGGAATTCAGAAACAGCAAAGCGACGTTGGCTTTTGTTAAAAAACCTCTGGATGCTACTGTAACGGAATTCAATTTTTCTCCCTTTAATATGGGCATTGGCAACTTTGAAATGCAATTGCTGGATTAAAAAAAACAAAGAACTGTGGAGCTCGAAATTTGAATGTCTTTGTGCCGATTTAGAAATTTGGAGAAAACCAAATGTGAACTTAGCTCACAGCACAAGTGGTGTGCTTTGAAAGACCTGGAGAAGGAAGATATGTTGATTTTTAACACCTGGAATAGTATTCCTGACTCAAAATCAACTGAAAAAACTAGTTTGCTGTTCTTTCCTTATTCGGTTCTACATATTTGTGTGAATAATAATTTTCAAGGATGAACCTTATCAAGAGTAAATTGAGAAATCGTCTCAACGATGAGAACCTGGAATCGTGCCTAAAATTAAAAACGACATACAAACCTGACTTACTCAAACTTTCCAAGGAGATGCAAGGCCTTTGTTCACATTAGTGTTTGTGACTTTGTCAGTCATTGCCAGGATGTAATTTTCTCTACGTTGTAAGACAAATGTTACAGAATTTAACGTTATCGATGAATATCGTTCTAAAGTCTTCATTTTATTAGTTATTTGTATCCTCCATGTGGATACTTACATGCAGAATATTCTCAATAAAAACGTATTGAAACTAAAAACAGTATATCTCCCTATATATTTTAGGTTTTAAAAATGTGGCTCTCAAAAGAAATCTCAATCGTGGTTTTGGCGATATTTGGCTCAGTTGACACAAAAGTTTGCCCACCACTGGCCTAGAGTCTTCGGGAGTACTTCCAACTTAACATAGGTTCTGGTTTGGGACTCTATGAATGCCTATTTACGAGGTAATTTTTTTTAGAGGGATATGTTTTGTCAAAACCCGAAATAAAAGCCTAGGTGAGGAACGTCAGTCAAGGTTACTGTCTACTTAGATGGCATATTGTCAAAACTATATCTTTTATATAAAATATGTCAAATAAAATAGATAAAATGTCAATAAAATATGGAAATCAGTCACGAAATCCACTAGGCGGACATAACGCCTTTTCTTTTATCTTGAGACTCTAAATTTAATTTATGCAATTAATGAAATGAAAGGGCAATCAATTATGCTAAAGAATTAAATTTATTTACAGAACGCATATAAATCCGATAAAAATAGACAATTTCCAGATACACAGTCTTTGAATTGAAATACCAATAAACCACCACTCGATGGTGCTGTAACCAAACACCATCATTTCACCAGTACAGGACAACTTAAAGTTGCTTGTGATAAAATGCTAATGCTATACTTTTAACAAACAGTCCAATGATTAATATATCAGGAGAAACTCAGATCTTCTGTTTACCAAACAGGCTATAACATGACAAAACACAGATTAATACAGAAACAATAAATGTTATCCCTCCACATGGCACTGTTACATTACAGAAAAATATCACAACTTTAAACATTAATTCTAAATACCTAATAATACGTTCATATGACCTTCTTAACCTCTCAATATTCATCAGTAATGATGGTTTCTTCCTGACACTTTTAATTACCCATAACCTAGACTTGTTGGAGTCTCTGTCTTCTCCTATCTTTTTAAATTTATGTTAACGGATAATGGGACAATGGGCCTTCTTACTCGGCATCCGGACTTGTATATTTAACTTGACCACATGGATGACTAATAATATTCAGCTCTTCTCTAGTGATGTCGCGAACATAAAATTTTCAGTTCGCGAACTCGAACTTCCGCAAATGTTCGCGAACTGGTGAACCAGGCGAACTGCCATAGACTTTAATAGACAGGCGAATTTTAAAAACCAAAGGGACTCTTTCTGGCCACAATAGTGATGGAAAAGTTGTTTCAAGGGGACTAACACCTGGACTGTGGCATGCCGGAGGGGGATCCATGGCAAAACTCCCATGGAAAATTACGTAGTGGACGCAGAGTCGGGTTTTAATCCATAAAGGGCATAAATCACGTAACATTCCTAAATAGTTTGAAATAACATGCTTTAAAACATCCAGTGTGTGTATACGATCAGGTATGATGTTGTATCGATCAGGTAGTGTAAGGTTTACGCCCACTTTACAGACATTGACAGACCAAACTCCCCTTTTAATGCACCGCAAACAACCGCAAACAGTCCATTTGCACAACCGCAAACTCCCCATTTGCACAAGGTTGGATACCAAGCTAGCCATGTCCCGGTGATGTCATTGAAGGTTTCTTCCTCCACCCAGCCACGTAGAACACCAAGGGTCCCCAAAAGGTCAATTGAATATATTTTTTGAACGGGGAGATGGTTAAAAAAACGCTGGCTCCCTCCCCTTTGTTTTAATCCACGGTCACTGCGTCTGCGCCGTGCAATTTACTGTCACACCCGATATGAGTGGTATTTTCTGTAGTACTATTCTCATCAGTTTAATCCCTGTTACGTCCCCAATCTGGGGTCCATCTATTGAATTGATTTTTGGAACGGGGAGATAGTTAAAAAAACGCTGGCTCCCTCCCTTTTGTTTTAATCCACAATCACTGCATCTGCACCGTGCAATTTACTGTCACACCCGAGTGGTGTCTTAACTAGTACTATTCTCATCAGTTTAATCCCTGTTACGTCCCATATCAGGGATTGCCTTTTTTGAAAAAAAAATTCGTCCAGGTACCTTCCACTGTGGTGTCCCAATAGCGACAAATTTTTTTAAGGCCTCAGACTCCACCAGCTGGTATGGTAAAAGCTGGCGGGCTAGGAGCTCTGTCAATCCAGCTGTCAGACGCCGGGCAAGGGGGTGACTCTGTGACATTGGCTTCTTACGCTCAAACATTTCCTTAACAGACACCTGACTGTGGGCAGTTGAGATGGAACTGCTGAAGGTGAGAGGCGGAGTGGCGGGTGGTTGAGAGGGGGCAAGAAGGACAGCAGTGGTTGACGTGGCTGAAGATGCTGGACCAGGAGGAGGATGGTGGCTTTGAGTTTGTGTGCTGCTTGTACGCATGTGTTGATCCCATAGGCGTTTGTGATGTGAGATCATGTGCCTTCGCAAAGCAGTTGTACCGAGGTGGGTGTTAGACTTCCCACGACTCTTTTGGCACAGGTTGCAAATGGCATTGCTGTTCTCAGAGGCAGACACACACAAAAAATGCCACACTGCTGAGGTTTGCAATGACGGCATTCTGGTGGTGGCAACAGCATGCATTGACTGGCGTGCTGTCTGGCTGACCCCAGGTGCCGATACATGCTGTCTGACTGTGCCACTAACTCCTTGCGAAGACCTCCCCCTGCTTCCAACTTGTCTCCTCCTTCTCTCTGTCTCCCCTTCTGAACTTTCCCCCCTTCTGAACTTTCCCCCTCTTCTTCTCTTCGAGCAGGCACCCACGTGGCATCCGTGGACACATCGTCATCATCAACCGCTTCACTTGTATCTGACACCTCAGCAAAGGAAGCAGCAGTGGGTACATCATCATCATCATCATCATCATCATCACACTGTACGTCCATGTGTGTAATCCTGCCTGACTGAGACATATCCCTGTAATCTAAATCATCTGGCAATAATGGTTGCGCATCACTAATTGCATCCAACTGATGTGTAAATAACTCCTCTGACGGATCAAGTGAAGCGGCTGTGGTGGTAGTGGTGGTGGTGGCGGCGGGCGGGAGCGTGGTAACTTGAGAGCAGGTGACCGAAGCTGAGCTTGAGGAGGATGGTGCGTCAAAGTTCTTAGCGGAAGCTGTTGAAGATTGGGTGTCCTGTCTAAGCCAGTCAACTATGTCCTTTAGAATTTTTCAGGTTTAGGGTACGTGGCCTCTGAACATTGGGCATTATTCCAGGGCCAGTGGAAATCACAGCACCACGACGGCCCCTGCGGGTGGCCTGCCTCTGCCTGTCATTTTTTTTTAGATAAGTGGTACTACGCGTGCTAGGTACTGTGCCACCCGGTATGAGTGGTGGGCACTGGCAGTGGGCACACTACCATCAGTGGAAGTCTGCCTGACACACACTGGCAGCAGGCAAACAACTGAAATTAGACTAAAGTGTAAAAATGAAATGCCTTATTTATCGGCAAGCTACTGTGCAACCCGGTATGAGTGGTGGTGGGCACTGGCAGTGGGCACACTACAGTCTGTGGAAGTCGGCCTGACACACACTGGCAGCAGGCAAGCAACTGAAATTAGACTAAAGTGTAAAAATTAAATGCCTTATTTATCGGCAAGCTACTGTGCCACCCGGTATGAGTGGTGGTGGGCACTGGCAGTTGGCACACTACAGTCTGTGGAAGTCGGCCTGACACACACTGGCAGCAGGCAAGTAACTGAAATTAGACTAAAGTGTAAAAATTAAATGCCTGTGCCACACGGTATGAGTGGTGGTGGGCACTGGCAGTGGGCACACTACAGTCTGTGGAAGTCTGCTTGACACACACTAGCAGGCAAGCAACTAACCTTAGATTAAAGGGTAAAAATTAAATGCCTTTGTTTGATGCAAAGTTCTGCGCCACACGGTGTGAGTGGTGGGCACTGGCAGTGGGCACTATGTAGTCTGTGGACCTGCAACTCCTCACACACGGGCAGGCCAGGCAACTGCAATATATATATGGAGAAAAAAAAAAAAAAGCAGACTAATGTAGCAGCCCTAAAAAGGGCTTTTTGGGGTGCTATCAGGACGCTGTCCTTACAGCAGAGATCAGATGAGTCTTTCAGGACTGGAGTGGACACTGAATTCACTAGCCTAGCTATCAATTTCCCTATTAAATCAGCAGCAACTACACTCTCCCTCCTCTCACTAAGACAGCTGCTTCAGAATGAATCTAAAATGGATGCTGTGCAGGAGGTGGGAGGGTCTGGGAGGGAGGGTATGCTGCTGATTGGCTGGAATGTGTCTGCTGACTGTGAGGTACAGGGTCAAAGTTTGCTCAATGATGATGTATAGGGGGCGGATCGAACATTGCATATGTTCGCCCACCGAGGCGAACGCGAACAAGCTATGTTCGCCGGCGAATAGTTCGGGCCATCTCTACTCTTCTCATGAAATCCAATTAGCAAAAAAGAAAATCTCAATATTTCCTACGGATGGTATAAAGTATACATTAATACTTGGTTATAATATATGCGAATATTGCATAATATACATGAATCATTGGTTAAGATATGTTGCAAATCTAAATATACCACACAGAAATATAGAATATAATTGTGAATATATAAACTGGACATCACACAGCAGATGTTTCCCATAAGGCATGACCTCCTTTATGACCTTGTAATGAAGTACAATAACACGCTATTAAAGGGACTCTGTCACCTGGATTTCATTTACTGAGTTATTAACATCACCACATCAGTCTGCACGATTTATATTAAAATATACTAGTATTACTGCCCTGTGTCTTGTAATTTGTCTATAAAATCGCTTTTATTAATATGCTAATTACCTCGGTAAGGAGCCCAAGGGGCTGTCCCTCTGATCCCATCCGTGCCCATTATCTCTGAGCCCAGCACCGCCCCACTGCTAATTTATTCACTTCTCATTGCAAGCGTAATGTGTTTGTTGCACCTGAAATCTCATTTCCAGGTCGAGCAAAGTGGTTCATGCGCACTTCATTCTGTGAGGCCAATGCCAGGACATCGCTGACATGAGTATCCAAGGCGCATGCGCGAGATTTCAGGTGCAACAAACACATTACGTCGGCGATGAGCAGTGAATAAATTAGCAGTGGGGCGGTGCTGGGCTCTGAGATAATGGGCGTGGCTGGGCTCAGAGGGACAGCCCCTTGGGCTCCTTATTGAGGAAATTAGCATATTAATAAAAGCGATTTTATAAACAAATTACAAGACACAGGGCAGTAATACTAGTATACTTTAATATAAATCGTGCAGAATGATGTGGTGACGGTAATTGCTCAGTAAGTGAAATCCAGGTGACTGTGTCCCTTTAAAAGCTTATCTCTCCCAGACACGTCTGTAGGACCCATTATAATATTAATAGATAAACCACATCTGCTGACAATAATTTTTAAGAGACAATACACTCTATGTCCGCTATGAACTTTTACCCAAACTGAACTGGCATGAACTCATCTTACATAGTAACATAGTATATAAGACCGAAAAAAGACTTTTGTCCATCCAGTTCAGCCTGTTTCCTACAAGTTGATCCAGAGGAAGGCAAGAGACCCCTGTGAGGCAGAAGCCAATTTTTCCCACTTAAGGGGAAAAAATCCCCTCTTGAATTCCTTTATTGTACTCACCATCACCACCTCCTCAGGCAGAGAGTTCCATAGTCTCACTGCTCTTACCGTGAAGAATCATTTTCTATGTTTGTGTACAAACCTTCTTTCCTCCAGACGCAGAGGATGTCCCCTCGTCACAGTCACAATGTCACGGGTATATGCGAACAACAGGAGTACAATCAGTGCACAAGCTACTAAGCGGACCCAAACTAGGGGAACATAAAAGTTAACCCCTGTCAGACCCTAAGAGCTCTCCCTGCGCTGCCTATGCACATGCCCAGACCCTGATGGTGGGTCGAGGCATGCCCGCGTACCTAAGGCTAAGTGACACCTGAAACCCCTAAGATAGAGGGGGGGGCATGGCCACCGGCTCCCTGCTCAGTATACGGACGGAACCGGGGTCGCCTCGGATCCAGTCAGCAAATAAACAAAAACCAACAATGTCTGCAAACTTATCTCTAGGGGCTGCAGCAGCAGTGAAGACAGATCCAATCTCAGCAGACAATATCCGATTTTGCTTGCTTCAGCAAAACAGACATCCAGTGAATACAGACCACAGCAGTGTAGATACTCCAGCGGCTGACACAACTCAAGATGAGAAATATAACCCAAGGTGAAACAGGAAGAGGGGTGATTTAAAGGAAGAGGAATCAATCAGAGAAGGAACAGCTGGGAAGAGGGAAAGGAGTGAAAATGAAAGTAAAGACCTCATCACAGGGGCGGAGAAACAGAGCTGTGAGAACTCCTCAAAACTCTGGTAGTGACACACAGTCCTCGGGATAAATTGATGATGGGAAAGATCTCTGTACTGACCCCTGATATATTTATACATAGATATTAGATCTCCCCTTTTTTCTAAAGTGAATAACCCTAATTTTGATATCCTTTCAGGGTACTGTAGTTGCCCCATTCCAGTTATTACTTTAGTTGCCCTCCTCTGAACCCTCTCCAGCTCTGCTAGGTCTGCCTTGTTCACAGGATTCCAGAACTGTACACAGTACTCCATTTGTGGTCTGACTAGTGATTTGTAAAGAGGTAGGACTATGTTCTCATCACGGGCATCTATGCCCTTTTGATACAACCCATTATCTTAATGGCCTTGGCAGTAGCTGCCTGACACTGGTTTTTACAGCTTAGTTTGCTGTTTATTAATATTCCTAGATCCTTTTCCATGTCAGTGTTACCGAGTTTTACCATTTAGTATGTACGGGTGACTTGCGTTATTCCTTCCCATGTGCATAACTTTGCATTTGTCAGTGTTAAACCTCATCTGCCATTTCTCTGCCCAAGCCTCCAATCTATCCAGATCCCTCTGAAGCAGAAAACTGTCCTCTTCAGTGTTAATTACTTTACACAGTTGGCCTGTTATAATCAAACAGAAAGATTTTGTAATTCTGGTTCCACCTGTCTTTACATTTAAAGGCAATGAGCATCAATATTTAGACTATAATATCATTAGATAACACTATACACTTATGAAAATGCACAACATTATGTGACTTCTGCTTCTCCAGAGACTCTATTGTCTTAGAAAGCAGAGTGCCTATCAAGTGTATTCTCTGGAACAGGCAGAAAATAAATGTTTTTCAAGCAACAATATTTTGAGGATGGAGAAAAGGCGGTTCATTTGTTAGCAGTTATTGTCCGGGCACAATAGGGATCTTCCTTTGTCCCTAGACTTCGGAATCCTAGGGGTCAGGTGGTTGAGGAATCTTCGGATATTCTTTGGGTCTTTTCTCAGTTTTACTCAGAACTGTGTGAATCTAAGATAACATTTACTTGCTCTGATGTGCGATCCTATTTGACAGACATTTCCTTCCCTGTTTTGTCCTCTGAGGAGAGAGATCGGCTTGACTCTTCCATTACCATAGAGGAGCTACAGGCTGCAGTGAGGTCTATTGCAAATATAATGGCTTCGGGACCTGATGGTCTCCCTGTTGAGGTGTATAAAACTTTCGGGAAGGACCTCCTTCCCTACTTGCTAGATGTTTTCCAAGATGCGTATTTGCAGGAATCTATCCCTCCCTCATTTTACGACTCCACAGTTGTGGTTTTACCTAAACCGGGGAAGGATCTGGAGCTCTCTTATTCCTACAGGCTGATCTCTCTCTTCACTACTGATATCAAAATTCTTGCTAGGGTCCTAGATTGGTTACAGTGGTCAGGTCTGTGATCCTAAGTGACCAATGTGGCTTTATGCCATCTAAATCCACCTCAGTAAATCTGCGTAGGTTATATCTTAATCTCCAATCGGCCCCGGGAGGTCCAAGGGGTAAGACTATCTTGTCGTTAGACGCAGCTAAGGCATTTGATAGTGTGGAGTGGAAGTACCTGTGGGCGGTCCTAGAGAAATTAGGGTTTGAGTCCTCTTTTGTTCTGTGGGTAAAGCTATTATATGTTGCCAGGATTCGAGTGAATAATATTTTATCATCCTTATTTGTGCTGGGAAGAGGCACAGTCCATGGTTGTCCCCTCGCGCCATTGCTTTGGCAATTGCCTTCGCCGCATTCTCCGGTCTTCTGCTGGAACAACATGATTTAAATATGGGGCCCATGAAGAAAAAGTATCATTATATGCTGATGACCTTTTGCTATTTGTGGATAACCTTCCTCGCTCACTCCCTACTATTATGAACATTATAGAGAAAGATGGGGTGGCACTGCCTCATCCCTGGGCATATTATTTAGCTTTACAATTACAACATCTACAGGGATGGGGCTTGCCAGCTAACCGTGACTCTAGGCAGTGGATCCTACAGCACCATTTAGGTATGACTGATTGAATAGGGTCTCTGGAAATTCATAGATTCAAACTAACTACACCATCCTTGCCCTCTTTTTCACTCCTACATACAGTATGGTGGAAATGTAAAGACCTATTGGGTGTTCAGGGCTGTACCAAAAATACTCCAATTTAGCATTATCCTTATTTCGGTGAATTGTTTATCCTGGAAGGTTTTGATGCCTTTGAAAGGAAAGGTGTAAAATATATTCGCCGATTATATGAGAGTGACACGCTTAAAACCTTTCAGACTGAATTTGGACTAGAACACTCAGTGTTCTATCAATATCTTCAACTGCAGCATGCCATTCAATCTCAGGGGCGCACAATACAATTACCCATCTCTAGTACGGGGTCTTTGATAGGATAGTTCTGGCACTTACATCCAAACACTGATCTCCTTTACATATGGGGATCTCTTGTCAAAGTGTGTTGTAGACACTTTTTTCACATATAATTTAGCCGTATATCACTAAGAGCATATTTTGATAGATGAGGAGAATATTACCCACACTTCTGAAGTACTGTCGGTACTTTCATAACTTTATTCTTCAAGATTAAAAATATTGTATGGCTCGCAGGCCATGTATTCAGAGAACACCAAGTTGTAGCACATTCATTCAAGTGTGATGTTCCGGGGGTCACACCCCCTTACTCATGCATGAAGATCAGGTGTAACCAACAACCTTAAATATTTGATGGTATGGGCGTAGTCCGTTTCAGGTTTCTATTCTTATTTAAAAACAATCAATTAGTTACACAGTGACCATATCACAAAAATACCTTAAAATTATAAATGTCATTTACCCCTTTGGTTTTAATGCTTCCATTTTTGTAATCCACCTAGTTTCATGTTGCAATAATTTACGTTTATTATCTTCGGGAGTCATCCCGGGTTTATTTTACTCCAGTATCACCCATTTTATTTCATTCCATTTATGTTTTCTTTCCTGACAGTGTTGCAACAATGAGGTCTCTTGGTACTTATTTTTTTCTTTTTCCTCTTTTTTTGCTCTCTGTAGATTCCATATATCTCTTTGTTTGACTTATGTTTATTGAGTCTTATTCGTATCTCTCTCTTTGTCTGTCCTATATACCACATGCTTCAGGGGCATCTCAAGCCATAAATTACGTTCTTAGTCATACATGTAGCATAGTGGTACATAGGAATTTCATATCCCTTTCTGGGGTGATTAATAGTATGTCCTTTTTAAAATTTGGTTACAGTGCATGCAGTGTGCGTGCAGAGAATGTGCCCTCTCTTTGTGTGGCAAGGAAGAATTGTCGATCTTTCTTTTGTATTTTTTTATATCTCCCTTAATCAATGTGTTACCTATTGTTCGCCCTTTATGATATGCAAAACTTCCGTACTTATCGTGTTGTAATATATCCCAATATTTATTAAGTTTTTATAATCAATATTGCATGATGATTGTAAGTACCTATATATGGGTAAGTACCTATATACTGGGCGATCTTTTGCATTTTTATTAGGTTTCCTGACAGTGTGTCTTAGACTTTGATATACTTCCTTTTTTATATTATCAATCATGTTTTTTGGATATCCCCGATTAATACATTTTTTTGTCAATATATTTTTTGTCTTGTGTAATCATGGTTTGTTTTAGTTATACGTTTAGCTCGTATTAACTGACTCTTTGGTATGCCTCTGAAAGTATGTCAGACGTGATGGCTTGTATAGAGTATTATTATATTTAGGTCAGTAGGTTTTGAATATAATGTAGTGTTGAAGCCCCTTGTAGGTGGTAGGATGGTAATGTAACTGACAAAACGTATTAATCGAGGATCTCCAAAAAACATGATTGATAATATAAAAAAGGAAGTAGATCAAAGTCCAAGAGACACTTTATTTGTCAGGAAAACTAATAAAAACGCAAAAGATCGCCCAGTATATATACGTATTTACGATAGTCATGCAATATTGATTTAAAGAAAAACGATTAATAAATATTGGGATACATTACAATATAAGAAGTACGGAAGATTTTTTATATTTAAAACCTAATTTTGCATATTGTAAAGGGTGAACAAATTGATTAAGGGAGATATAAAAATTCAAAAGAAAGATCAACAATCCTTCCTTGCCACACAAAAAATGGCACATTCCCTGCACGCAGTGTAACCAAATTTTAAAGGACATACCATTAATCACCCCAGAAAGGGATATGAAATTCCTATGTACCACTATGCTACATGTATGACTAAGAATGTCATTTATGGCTTGAGATGCCCCTGTAGCATGTGGTATATAGGACAGACAAAGAGAGATATATGAATAAGACTCACTGAACATAAGTCAAACATAAAGAGATATATGGAATCTACAGACAGCAAAAAAAAGGAAAAAGAAAAAATAAGTACCAAGAGATCACATTGTTGCAACACTGACAAGAAAGAAAACATAAATGGAATGAAATAAAATGGGTGATACTAGAGTATATTAAACCCAGGATGACGCCTGAAGATAATGAACGTAAATTATTTCCACAATGAACTAGGTGGATTACAAAAATGGAAACATAATTTTAAGGTATTTTTGTGATATGGTCACTGTGTAACCAATTGATTGTTTTGAAATGAGAATAGAAACCTGAAACAGACTACGCCCATACCATTGAATATATATACCCCCAAAACGTTGCGCTTGAATGAATGTGCTACAACTTGGCGTTCTCTGAATATATGGGAGGCAACATTTTTAATCCTGAAGAATGTTATGAAAGTACCGATGGTTCTTCAGAAGTGTGAGTAGTAATCTCCTTATCTATCAAAATATGCTCTAAGTGATATGTGGCTGAATTATATGTGAATATTGTGAATGCTGAGTCAAATTGAGACTCTGAGTCAGCCTAGTACTGAAAACGTACGGGAGTACACAGATTGGAGACCCTTTACAAGGGCTGAAGGATAAATGGGAAGCAGATGTTGGCCCCCTTTCCGACACCCAGTGGAAAAATGTTCTGGCCTACGCTCCGTCACTCTTTATCGGTGGCACAGCGTAGGTCACAACTATGGTCTAACTAGCTCACACAGGGTGTATAGGACACCTCTTTTGTTATATAAAATGGGCGTTTGGACAGATGCTAGCTGTCCTAGATGTACCCTTCTTAAGGCGGATAGGGCCCATATGTTGTGTCATGTCCAGCTCTCACAGGTCTATTCTCTGCTGTTTACACCCTTCTTGAAGAAGTCTATGATGTTAGGCTACCGAACGTCAACAGGGTTGGGCTCCTGTACTTTGTAATGGACATTCTTACTACAGATATAATACAGTTGGCGCTTGCCAATATCTTATATTTAACTAGGAAACTTGTAGCTAAGTATTGGCTACAATCACCTGCTCCAATAACTGTGGAGAATATGATTTATATGGAAAGGAAAGTATATGCGAAAAGAATCAAAATTAGGAAATTTGAGAAACAATGGAATGCTTGGATTGCACATCCAGGGCTGGCTACTGCGGCTGTTTTGGGCCCACATAATGGTTTCTACTTTACCTGGGGATAGCTGGGCTGCTGGAGACTGCACGGAGGGGAGGGGGGTATACAGGGTTTATGTTGGGGAGGTGGGTTTTTCCACTTTTTTGTACACTTTTGTACTTTTTGTATTTAGTGTATATTTGTATGTTCAAAACCTTTTAATAAACAGATCTGATTGGAGCTAGTGTTCCAACTTGTCATAGAGCGAAGTGGAATGAGCAGACAGGGTCAGGAACACAAATAAGGCGGTTCATTAATAAATATCCCCCACTAATTAATTTGAAAATGAACACTGAGACTCTACTAACTGAGCTGTACAGGCTTCCTGTGAAAGATGTGACAAAATCGTAATATTATTCACAACATTCTGTAGCCATAGACAGTATACTATAAATATACTATGCTATAGGTACGGTACTGATAGAAGAAGAGTTGGTCAGCACGCCTCGTGCGATCATGTGATCTATGCTCATGGGGCACTCTGACGTCATTGTGGAGCGCCCCGGGAGCTGCACGGACGGTAAGTATACTTCTCCCCTGCCTCCCCACTACACTTTAACATGGCAGCCAGGACTTTAGCTTCCTGGCTGCCATGGTAACCATTCACAAAAGCTAAATGTCGGATCCGGCGATGCGCCGAAACGACGTTTAGCTTAAAGCCGGATCTGAAATAATGCTTTTCAATGGGCATTAATTCCGGATCCGTCCTTCCGGCATGCCTTTAGGATTTTTGGCCGGAGAAAAATCTGCAGCATGCTGCGGATTTTGCTACGGCCAAAAACGTCTCCGTACTGAACGGAAGACATCCTGATGCATCCTGAACGGATTTCTCTCCAGTCAGGATGCATTGGGATAATCCTGATCAGTATCTTTCCGTCCTAGAGCCCCGA
This sequence comes from Bufotes viridis, assembly GCA_033119425.1. Lineage (NCBI taxonomy): Eukaryota > Metazoa > Chordata > Amphibia > Anura > Bufonidae > Bufotes > Bufotes viridis. Next base: position 87,536,599 of record CM065596.1, on the reverse strand, counting down.
GGACGCAACTCTAGGACAGAAAGGAAAAACGCCAGTGTGAAAGAGGCCTAAGTTTTCTTTTTTTCACGATGGTTGTTTCAACTGATTTTTGTTGTTGGACTATGGTTTCCTGTACGACATCTTGGAACAGAAAGACATGGATGTAATCACTAGATTGATTAATTGAAACTTGGTTTTTCAGGTGAGTATTGTGGATCCTTTGAATTATCTTCTGACAGAATCTTTAAAATAGTTTGATTGGAGGAGTTATCACACATATATTGTCTTCATTTTGCATTGGTGATAGAGGATCCATCAATATTTTTCTTGTTGTTCACACAATTGTTTTTGGATCATTGATTTTTCTTTACCTCTAAAAGAAGCCAATGCTAGTAAAAGGCTGAATTTGTAATTAGTTTTGGATTATTGATGTTTACGACATTACTGTACTTACTGTATATGCTTACATGGGGTAAACTGTTGACATTCTCCGACTGAGTAAGCTGTTCTGCAATTAAATGAATAATCACTTGGTCCTTGTGGCTGGAAAGCTCTCCTAAGGCTCTTAATTCCGTCTTCCATTAAGCTTTTTTCAATAACACTCTCTCTATCGCTGACATGTACAAATATTGCTGTAATGGCATCTGGTTTAAGTATTCTTACGTTGTTTTTCGTTGTGTAGCAGTAGTAGATATCTACTCTCAAAAACAATTATTTTTTAAATTCTATTTTTCAGTGGTACTCTTTAAATGTATTCACACTAGGGTGTACTTATAGTAAATAGTTAAAGGAACAATGCACAACCAGTATATCTGTAAAGAATAAGTCAAGGCAACCGGACTTGCTGTAGATTTCTTGAAAACATTTTACTTGTTCTTCCAACAAGCTGAATTGAGAAAGCTCAGTGGAAGAACGAGTGAAACGGTTTCGCGAAATCTACAGCAAGTCCAGTTGCCTTGATTTATTCTTCACAAATATACCATGACCTGGATAAATAAGAACCTTCACAGACAATGCACACCAGTGTTTCTCAGCATGCATTAATCTTGCGCAACTCAGGTTGACTTGTGTAAGGGTAGGAATGATTGCACTTCCAGGTGTTGTTTTTTTCTTCTTCCCTGTTTGCTCTCTGACTGTACCATTTTCCTCTCTGTCAATGTCCATTTCAATCCTATGATAATGCAATATAGTGCTATTTCCATGCCTTGACTGTTTAGTAGGTCGCTTTGAAAAAGGGTTGGTGGTGGACTACAACATTCTTCATAAATTCTGATCATGTGGTTCATGATTTGTTCAATAGGAAAGAAAGCAATGTACGTACTTTTAATCATACCTTCCTTCAAAATATTACTTCTATCCATTTAATCTGTCGAGTGCATACTTAAAATATTGACAAAATATACCTTTAATGTGAAATTAATGCGCTTGTGCCGTACAGTATTGAAACAAAATTTTATGCGAATCGACTTCGCATACTCCATGTTCACCATTTGTTTTGTTTCAAAGAAGCTTTATTGAAAGCTTAACATTACATTAAATGTATAAATTAACAAACAGAGAATATGAACAGATGCCTCATCTGAAATTACAAGGTATATTCTAAGAGTATGTCAACTCAGATCTTAAGTCCTCTATGACTTTGCCATGCTCTCTATTGAGCCTCGAATTTAGAAAAAGTGCTATTTTCCTTTACTGCTATTTCTTCAAATCTATAGATGGATTCCATTTTTCCGAACCACTGATCGATACAAGGAAGTTCAGTTGAGAGCCAGTATCGAGGTACCAGGAGACGTGCTGCAATGATCCATTTTTTTAAAAGAGAAACGAGGGCTTGACTGCAGTGTTGGAAGGTGGTAGGCCCAAGAGGGCTAATTGAGGGGATAATAGGATGTTAGATTTTCAGATATCATTGCATCTCTTAAAGATTGCACCCCACCATTTTTGAATTTGGGGGCAAGACCACCATATGTGAAATAAAGTAACATAGTATATAAGACCGAAAATACACATTTGTCCTTCCAAAGTGCCCCTTTAAGCCCTGCAGTGCCAACAAATGTCTGAATTCGAACTATCATATCTACATGTAATGTCAGGCGTCTTATACCACCTAGTGAGAACCTTGTAACCATTCTCCTGTATTCTCACACACCTTGAAGAAATATGAGGTTCTAGAAAGAGTTGTAGATATTCAACTAGTGTGAAAGATGACCCTAGATCTCTCTCCCAGAGACCGAGAAATGCTGGCTTGGACATAGAAGTAGGGGTACTTAGACATCTATAAATCTTCTAAATAAGTTTAGTTGGAGGAATGGGAAAAAAAATTATGCTCTCGAACAAAGTGAGTGGTCTAAGAAGTGCCTGTTTAAGGATATGTTTGGCCACGAGAAATCTGATAAAGGAGGTCAGAGGAAGGTGAAACTTCAATTCTGGTAACATATGTATTAGATCCTCTACTCCCCATCCTCTACTCCTTCCCATCCTCATTAAATAAAGACAAGGCCAGGAATTTCCGGTTGTTGGATTGAGATGGAGAGCCTCTGTGTTAAGTCAGAAGGAGCCAGGCTCACCAGATCCCTCACCTGTATTCCTGAAGATTAAAGTGGTATCCCCCAGGGTGATGATTGGAGCCAACTCCAGGCCCTGAGGGTATCCTTGACTGTTGGATCTAGTTGTGATGATTTAGGTGTGGATTCTGGCATTCCAACTAGTAGGTTTCTGAAAGGTGACTGGAAATTCGAGGCCTCTATGTCCACCCAAGATCTATGTGGGGGTCGTCTGATCCAGTCAACCACCCTCCATGAAGAGTAGGTCTACCATACATCAACTGGTCGGGTAAACCAGTGCCACCCAAACTCCTTGGTCTTTGAAGACTTGACATGGCTAAACAAGTTTTTTCTTGTCCCAAATGAAGAGTCCAAAAGGGATTCGAGAGCAAGCTTAAAATCACCTCCCATAATGACCACACCTTTCTTGAATGTCTCAATCAGTGGGAACAGAGCAATGAACCAGGCTATCTGATTAACATTTGGTGCATACACATTAGGCCTGCATAATATATCGCGAAAGCAATCGCAATTAATCGCCATATCGCAATCGCAATTTGCTGACTCAAAAATGCTGCAATTATATTACCGTATTTTTCGCTTTATAAGACACACTCCCCCCCCCCCCCCCCAAAAAAAAAAAAAGTGGGGGTGGCAGTGGGTCATATAAAGCGATGGTTGACTTTCTACGTGACACTGACACTGTATCTCCGGACGCTATGCTGCACAGTGCGGGGAGGGAGGAGGGGCTGGTGGAAAGTCGTTATTTTAATGAACACATGTTCTTTTATCTATTTTATTTATCTGTTCTGTGCAGTGCTATTAAGAAAATGGCAAGTTTTGTATTTTGTACTTTTACAGTAATGCAAATATGTATTTTATTTTGAAAAACACTGTGCATTTCAGTTCTTGAGTTCAGCATAACTACATTTCAGCATTATCAGTAATTTGTGTGTGCTTTTACCTTGAAAATCCAAGCAGATAGACTTCTAGCACAATTCCCTTAAAATATCGCATCGCATATCGTTATCGCAATTTTTAGGGCCCTAATCGCAATCGCACAAAATTCCCATATCGTGCAGCCCTAATACACATTAATAAAAGTACACATTTGATTTGCTGTAGTGCCTTTCAGTAAAATATATTTTCCCTCTGTGTCTTGTAAATGGTCTATATGTTGGAAAGGGGTCCCTCTATTGAATCCAACGCTCTCACCCCTTGAGGCTGAGGAATCCGATCCACAGTGGAACCATAAGGGAAAGGCGGAGTGGGAAAGATTTGGATAATGGTTAAATCTGAAATGTGTTTCTTGTTGCTGCCATATTGAACATTTATTCTTCTTCATATGTGATATAATTTGACACAGTTTAGAGGATGAGTTGAAACCTTTAACATTATAAGAGGTTATATGTAAATCTGCCATAATTATTATATAAAGGGGAAGTAGCACTGATATGGAGCAATGTGGTTGTCTGATACTCCCTCCACAGCCTTTCTAACCCTGCATGTTCAGAGAAGCATCTACTAATAAAGAAAACAACAAAAACAAAATGTAAACAAACAAAACATACCAACTTAATCACTATGGCTTGGGACAAATAGTATCAATTATACATTCTGTTATATAACAGAAAACAAAATAGGTATGGTGAGAGAGAGGGGGTAAGTGTAGAAGTGACATGTAACTTCACCCAAGTTCCGGCTGAAGATCAGGTCAGAGGATCTTTGGATTTTTTTGAGATAAGTAGGCATATAGGGTGCCTGGTAGACGACAGCATTAGTATAGCTGGAGAGAAAAAGAGAGATAGAAAAGGGCACAATAAAAAGTAGCAGTTACAGAGATAATCTTATGAGGACTCCTATAACCCAGTCAACTTGAGTGATCCATTGGTAATCATCTGGGGGTTGTCAGTGATGTCCCTCTTTTATTCCTGTGTGGTTTTCCCAAGGCTCAGCTGTTGGTATCTCCAGGAGGCTTGTCAAGTCCTGTACAAGATCCCAATTGAAAATGTCCAAAGGGTTAATCTTAAGGTGATCATATACAGCTTCTAGATCCAAAAAAGTAGAGACATTCTGTGACCATAAAGGATAGCGCAAAGGGGAACGGCCATCTATAAAGTATTTTATGCAATCTCAGCCAATCTGTAAGAGGCTTCAGAGCTCTCCCTTTTTTCAATGTATGATTGTGCAAAGTCTTTCAGATGATAGGCGTCGCTCTTAGAACCACTTCACACTTCACTCATTTGGTCAATTACGGGGCCAAAACTGACCAAATAACTCAAGTTTGAACTCAGCCTTACAGGTCAATGTTAGCGCCGGGTATAAAGAACCAGAGGCCCAAGATCCTACTATAGAGTGAAAGAGGGCACTCCTTTTACACCGTTGTCAGCTTATTCCATAGATTTCTAAAGAACTTGTTCTATTAAAGGGGTTGCCTGGGTTCAGAGCTGAACCCGGACATACCTCCATTTTGACCCAGGCAGCCCCCCCTGACTTGAGTATCGAAGCAGTTCATGCTCCAATGCTCTTTTTTGCCCTCTACTGGGCTCTTCGAGTTCTGCCAGGAAGCCCGGTGATGGCACTGATGGGCGGGCTTTAGCGCTGTGCAGTGCTAAAGCGCGCCCATCAGAGCCGGTGACATCACCGAACACACTGCCGGGCGGAAGCTTCCGTCCGGCAGTGTGTTAAAGGAAACAAAAGAGCCCTTGCCCTGTGCAATCTAGCGCAGGGCAAGGGAGCGCATCGGAGCATGAGATGCTCCGATGCTAACATCAGGGGGGCTGTCTGGGTGAAAATATGGGTATATCTGGGTTCAGCTCTGAACCCGGACAACCCCTTTAAAAGGTTATACAAGAAGAGCCCTCCTGACAGAGTGCAGAGGGTGTCAGCAGTAAGTTTGTGTTGATGTTACTGATTATTTTGCCCTTTCTCTGATCCGTCAGAACAATAACCCCGCCAAAAATGGATCCTGTCTGTTGAGCATCCGCCTTCCCTCGGTCAGCATTTGGTAAGTAATCCATCAGTATTGCTAAAGCCAAAAAAACAGGGGTGGATCCAAAACAGAGATGACATGTGAACAGAATATTTGCATGTCTTCTGTGTTTTGTACCCACTCCTGCTTTTGGCTACCAAATCATAAGCCAATTCTGTTGCAAAATAGGGACCATGTCATAAAGGCCTTACAGCTGCAACATAGACAGGATCCGTTGTGCGACTTATTTTTCCTTCCTTCTGACAGATCAGAAGAAGGGTCAAATAAATGATGTCAACCAGGCCAAAAAGGCAAAATAGTGGCCCAGTCATGGAGTGGGGAGGGTGGCAGCAGCATAAGGAGACCACACAGTGGCCCAGTGAAATAGTGGTGAGGTGGCAGCAGCATGCAGAGAACACAGGGTGGCCCAGTGACAGAGTGGGGAGATGTGTGGCAATTCCACTACCAGCTAAAGATGGTGGATGGCAGTAGGACCACCTGGCAGCAGGTGTGGCATCAGGCAAGCAGCAGCATCAGAATAGTAGCTGAAGCAGGTAGCCAGAAGAAACAGGTCTCTTTTATGTAGTTGTGCATCAGGCACTGGTGTTTGAATATCCTGGCTCATCCACGCCTGATTCATCTTCACAAAGGTCAGTTTCTCAACATTTTGGGTGGACAGGCGAGTTCTCCTATGGTCCCCACCGCACTATGCACCCGCTCTGATGCCACACTGCTGGCCAGGCGGGAAAGCTTGTCCAGGGCAAACTCGGCCAGTTGCGACCACAAATAGAGTTTGGCTGCCCAGTAGTCCAGATCTTCAATGTGGGGTGGCAGGGTGCACTCAAAGTATGCCACAACCTGCTGGTTCAGGTTCTGCTCTATGTCTAGCTGCTGGTGAGTAGTTTCTTAAGTAGGCGGGTGAAGAAAACTGCTCATCAGCGACTCTAGACTTAAGTTGCTGCTGATGGAGCTAGTACTTCTGACAAATGAGCTGCTACTGGCTAACATCGAAGTTACACAGGGGAGTACCTCTGGCCGCCTGTATTATCAACAAATTGTTTATGGCCTTTGTTCATGTTCATATAATCGGTCCAACATACGGAGGGTGGAATTCCATTGGGTGGAAACGTTGCATATCAGCCTATGTTGGGGGATGCCGTTCTGCCGCTGCAGCTCAAGAAGGGTGTGCTTTGCAGTGAACAAGTGGCTAAAGTGCATGCCAAGTTTCCTGGAAATTTTCAGGATGTCTTGCAGATGGGATGAAGACTTCAGGAACTGCTTTAAAACCAGATTGAACAAGTGCGCCATGCAGGGCGCATGGCTCAGCCCTCCTTGACGCAGCCCCAAGACCATGTTCTTCCCGTTGTCTGTCACTATGGTTCCGATTTTGAGTTGTTGAGGAGAAAGCCAGGATTCGATTTCTTGATGAAGGACGCGGAGCAGTTCTTCCCCTGTGTAACTCCGTTCCCCCAGGCAAATTAGGTGCAGAACAGCGTGACACCGCCGTACCCTGCACATGTTGTATGCAGCACTGTGAATTGTCCCTGCAGTGGAGGCTGAGGAGATGGTGATGGATGAGGAGGCAGAGGCGAAGATTGCCGCAGGACCAACGGCGTGCACCAGTCACAATAGTTACAGCTTCACACGTCAGCGCTGCCGTGCACTTTGACAGACACAGACAGGCTCAAGGACTGGCCCACCTTCTGTTCTACAGTCGTGGCCAAAAGGTTTAAGAATTACACAAATATTAGTTTTCACAAAGTTTGCTGAAAAACTGCTTTTAGATCTTTGTTTCAGTTGTTTCTGTGATGTACTGAAATATAATTACACACACTTCATACGTTTCAAAGGCTTTTATCGACAATTACATGACATTTATGCAAACAGTCAGTATTTGCAGTGTTGGCCCTTCTTTTTCAGGACCTCTGCAATTCGACTGGGCATGCTCTCAATAAACTTCTGGGCCAATTCCTGCCTGATAGCTACCCATTCTTTCATAATCACTTCTTGGAGTTTGTCAGAATTAGTGGGTTTTTGTTTGTCCACCCGCTGCTTGAGGATTGACCACAAGTTCTCAATGGGATTAAGATCTGGGAAGTTTCCAGGCCATGGACCCAAAATGTCAACGTTTTGGTCCCCAAGCCACTTAGTTATCACTTTTTCCTTATGGCATGGTGCTCCATCGTGCTGGAAAATGCATTGTTCTTCACCAAACTCTTGTTGGATTGTTGGAAGAAGTTCCTGTTGGAGGGTGTTTTGGTACCATTCTTTATTCATGGCTGTGTTTTTGGGCAAAATTGTGAGTGAGCCCACTCCCTTGGATGAGAAACAACCCCACACATGAATGGTCTCAGGATGCTTTACTGTTGGCATGACACAGGACTGATGGTAGCGCTCACCTTTTCTTCTCCGGACAATCCTTTTTCCAGATGCCCCAAACAATCGGAAAGAGGCTTCATTGGACAATATGACTTTGCCCCAGTCCTCAGCAGTCCATTCACCATACTTTCTGCAGAAGATCAATCTGTCCCTGATGTTTTTTTTGGAGAGAAGTGGCTTCTTTGCTACCCTTCTTGACACCAGGCCATCTTCCAAAAGTCTTCGCCTCACTGTGCGTGCAGATGCGCTCACACCTGTTTGCTGCCATTCCTGAACAAGCTCTGCACTGGTGGCACTCCGATCCCGCAGCTGAATCCTCTTTAGGAGACGATCCTAAAAAAAAAAAAAAAATTGTTTCCATTTCTGCTAACTTCTGGCAAAAAAAAATAAATCTCCCACGGACTCACTATGCCCCTTAGTGAAATGGGGTCATTTGTGGGGTGTGTTTACTGTTCTGGCATTTTGGGCGGGGCTAAATTGTGAGCATCCCTGTAAGACCTAAAGGTACTCGTTGGAATTTGGGCCCCTTTGCGCACCCAGGCTGCAAAAAAGTGTCACTCATGTGTTATCTCCGTACTCAGGAGAAGTAGGGCAATGTGTTGTGGGATGTATTTTTACATATACCCATGTTGGGTGAAAGAAATATCTCTGTAAACTGACAACTTTGTATAAAAATTTTTAAAAAGTTGTCATTTACAGAGATATTTCTCTATATGTAAAAATACACCCCAAAAAACATTGCCCTACTTCTCCTGAGTACGGCGATACCACATGTGTGACACTTTTATGCAGCCTGGGTGCGTAAAGGGGCCCAAATTCCAATAAGTACCTTTAGGATTTCACAGGTCATTTTTACGCATTTAGATTTCAGACTTCTTCTCACGCTTTAGGGGCCCCTAAAATGCCAGGGCAGTATAAATACCCCACAAGTGACCCCATTTTAGAAAGAAGACACCTCAGGGTATTCCCTGAGGGGTATGGTGAGTTCATGTAAAATTTTATTTTTTGTCACAAGTTAGTGGAATATGAGACTTAGTAAAAAAATAAAAATAAAAAAAAAAGAATATCAACTTCCGCTAACTTGTGCCAAAAAAAAAATTCTGTGAACTCGACATGCCCCTCACGTAATACCTTGGGGTGTCTTCTTTCCAAAATGGGGTCACATGTGGGGTATTTATACTTCCCTGGCATTTTAGGGGCCCTAAAGCTTGAGAATCTAAATGCGTAAAAATGCCCTGTGAAATCCTAAAGGTACTCATTGGAATTAGGGCCCCTTTGCGCATCTTGGCTGCAAAAATGTCACTCATGTGGTATCGCCGTACTCAGGAGAAGTAGGTCAATGTGTTTTGGGGTGTATTTTTACATATACCCATGTTGGGTGAGAGAAATAAATATCTCTGTAAATTGACAACTTTGTACAAAAATAATTTAAAAAGTTGTCGATTACAGCGATATTTCTCACACAAAGTATGGGTATATATAAAAATACACCCCAAAACTCATTGCCCTACTTCTCATGCGTACAACGATACCACATGTGTGCCACTTTTTTGCAGCCAAGATGCGCAAAGGGGCCCAAATTCCCATGAGTACCTTTAGGATTTCACAGGGCATTTTTACGCATTTGGATTCTCACGCTTTAGAACCCCTAAAATGCCAGGGCAGTATAATTTCCCCACATGTGACCCCATTTTGGAAAGAAGACACCCCAAGGTATTCCGTGAGGGGCATGGCGAGTTCACAGAAAAAAAATTTTTTGGCACAAGTTAGCGGAAATTGATATATATTTTTTTTTTACAAAGTCTCATATTCCACTAACTTGTGACAAAAAATAACATTTTACATGAACTCACCATACCCTTCACAGAATACCTTGGAGTGTCTTCTTTCTAAAATGGGGTCACATGTGAGGTGTTTGTACTGCCCTGGCATTTGAGGGTCTCCGCAATCATTACACGTATGGCCAGCATTAGGAGTTTCTGCTATTCTCCTTATATTGAGCATACGGGTAATGAGATTTTTTTTTTTCGTTCAGCCTCTGGCCTCTAACTAATTTGCGGTTATAAGGGACCCTTATGCCCTGTTCACATGTCCGCAATTCTGTTTGCGGAACGGAATTGCGGACCCATTAATTTCTATGAGGACAGACTTTGTCCCGCTCAGATACGGAATTGCGGATCCGCACTTCCGGGTCTGCACTTCTGTTCCGCAAAAATATAGAACATGTTCTATTCTTCTCCGCAATTGCGGCCAAGAAAAGGCATTTTCTATACAGTTCTGGCAATATGCAGCATTGCCGGTGTCCGTGTTTTGCGGATCCATGGATCCGCAAAACACATATGGACATGTGAATGGAGCCTTACAAGGGGGGTGATCAGGGAGTCTATATGGGGGGATCAGGGGTTAACAAGGGGTTAATAAGTGACAGGGGGGGGGGTAGTGTGGTAGCTTGGTTCTACTTTACATAGCTACCAGGTCCTCTGGTGGTCGATCCCAGCAAATGGAACCGCCAGTGGACCAGGTAGCAGGTATATCAGACGCTGTTAACAGAACAGCGACTGATATACATCTTTGATGCTTTTTATTTTGCATCTACAGCCTGCCAGCGATTGATCATCGCTGGCAGGCTGCAGTATAACTGCTGAGCCGCGATCTGTTGTGAACGCGCACGCATTCACAGCATATCTCGCCTCTCGCGAGATGACACGCCGCCCCGTCAAGGAGGAACTAGCCTGCCGCCGTCTGAACGCAGCACTGCGTTAGGCGCTCGGCAGGCGGTTAATGACCGCTATGAAATGCAGTGGAAATGTCGTTTTGGGATTAAGTTAATTTTCATGGCAAAGAAGGACTATGCAATTCATCTGATCACTCTTCATAACATTTTGGAGTATATGCAAATTGCTACTATATAAACTTAAGCAGCAACTTTTCCAAATTCCAATATTTATGTAATTCTCAAAACTTTTGGCCACGACTGTACATATGTGTGCAGGGCCGGTACTGCCTTTTTCGCAAAGAAATGATATTTTGGGACTCTCTACCTTGGCTCGGCACAAGTCATCAGTTCTCTGAAAGGTGCAGAGTCTACCACTTGAAAAGGGAGGGACTGCAACACGAGCAACTTGGCCAGGAGCATGTTCAGCTTCTGTACCGTTAGGTGAGTGCACACATACTGTTGTCTCTTGGCAATCGCTTAGTTGATCGATTGCTGACGAAATGACTGACGAGGAGGAGGAGCAGGAGCATCAGGACCAGCAGATGATGGGAAGGACAGACAGCTCCCTTCGGTTGAGGTGGTGGAGCGCTTGACTGCATGAAATTGGGTGCATGCCACTGGATGATGCAGCGGTTTCTGCGCCAGGCTGGTTCACCACATCGGAGCCATGGTTCTCTCAGGCAACATTATGGTGACGCTGCATGTGTTGATGCAAGCCCGTGGTGCCAACATTGGCACCCTGGCAATTCTTCACCTTCTGCCCACAAATTTGACAAATGGCCATGTTAACCTCCTCTGGGGTCTTAACAAAAAATTGCCACACCGTCGAGTATTCCATTTTCCGTGCAACACTCCACGCTGACTGCCTGCTACCTCTCCCTCCATGAACCAACCCCTGCACCACTACTTTCTGGGCAGGTAGGCTCCTGTGAAGCCAGTGGTCTACCCCGGGCACGTTTGGCTCACGATCTCCCACTGCTGCCACCATGCTGATTCACAGCCACGCTACCACCCTGCTGGCTAAGCTGCTGCCTTGTTGCAGCTGCCACCCTCTTCTCCTGATGATAATGATGAAGCCCCTTTTTCACCTGGCTCCCACGTGCGATCAGCTACATCATCTGCTACTGTCTGCATGTCACTGATGTCCCCCTCAACGGCCTCAGGGCCAGGAGCCTCACCGCTCGCAATACCGGCTCCCATGCGACTCTTATCATCATTACTTGCCCGCCTACCGGAGAAAGCGAGGGATGTCTCCTCCAGATTTTGGCTGCGCAGTAGCTGCTGACTCTCCTCTTTTCACAAAGCTCTTCCTTACTGAAAAGTCGAGTCTACGGCATATAATACTTCTCGCGCTGAGGAAACAGAAAATGACAGAGGCATGTTAAGGATAGATGGGCACAGGACCTGCTCCCAGGTCGTGCCAACTAAGCGCTGTGTCAGAGGAACCCACCAACTCTTGGCTGGGGTTGTCTGATGTCACTTGCGACAAAGTCGAAGCATGAGTCAACCATTCAAGCAACGCTGGGTTGCTGGTCAAGACAAGACCGCTAGATGACACCAGGAGCTCAGGCCTCTCGCTACGACTCCTGCTGCCACCCCACCTTCTTCTGCTACTACTTCTTTCTGCGACAGAAACATTTTGGCCACTGCCTGTTTCCTTTTAAGGGCCTGTCATCTGTCTGTCTGACATACTGTATAATAAAATAATGAAATTAAAATATTACCCCCAAAAAAAGGCTGTAGCACAGTGTAACTTCACCGCAGACTGGCAAATAACCCCTGAATGACGAATAACGTACTATGTACATCATGATGTGGTGTTAGTTACCGCATCATGACGTGCACATTACGTCATGAAATGAAAGCGTTACCACAAGTATTCTTGCGGTGACACCGGCACCTTAACGGGCATCACGGGCAACCGTCAGAGGACCAATAACAGCCTTCCCTGTTTCCTGATCGCTGTGATTGGTCACTCAGATCTAAGTGACCAATCGCTCCACGTCCGGATTGCCGGCAGGCAAAAAACATCCAGCACAGCTCTGATCTCCTCATTGTGACATGCACTTCAGGAGATCGGAGCTGCGCTACCCTGGTCTCTAGTCAGAGTGCCCCCAAGCAAATAAACACCCCACAGTGCCCCAAGCAAATAAACACACACACTGTTCCCCTGACACCCCATCCTCTAACCACCCTTCCTCCCCACAGAACTTTTCTTTTTCTTTTTTTTTTTTATAAAATAGTGTTTTATAGCTAGCCAGGTAGCTTGAAATAGTTGAGATTAGTGTTAAGCTAAATTAGAGTTAAGCTTTTGTAAAAAAAAAAAAAAAAATTTTTTATAAAGAATAGATTATAGAATACTGGCAGTTGGCTAAAAATAGTTTTGGTGTTTGAAAACAAAAAAAATATATATACAAAAATAATATATCTAAAATTACTGATAATTAGCCGTAGTTAGTCATCCTGTGTACTGGCAGTTAGCTAAAAATAGTTTAGGCGTTTGAAAAAAAAAGAAAGATATACAAAAATAATATATATAAAATTACTGGTAATTAGCCGTAGTTAGCCTGAGTACTGGCAGTTAGATAGAAATAGTTTGGAGTAGTGTTGGGGAAAGAAATTTGAAAAAAAAAATATAAAAAAATTAAAACTTTCACATTTAGAAAAATGTAGTTTGCATCATATAAAATGGCTGAGCGTATGTATACGGCAAAGGAGGCATACACATTTATCTGTTCTGATACAGAAAGTCTTATCAGAAGAACTTCTTATCAGAAGAACTGCTAATTTTGATAGTTGAGCAGACCAATTTATATGCTGCTCAATTCATCGCTAGTCGCCCCACCTCATATTACACCAATGATGGCGTATGCTGCCCTGTTGTTGTGGCGGACATTTAAATATTTTCTTCTAAATATGAAGAAGGATCATTAGAAGAAAAAAGATCATTAGAAGAAAAAACACAACATATGGCATGCAAAGGAGCACCCAAGGCAGGTGATGTAGCTTAGTCCCTGTAGATAATGGCCAATGCACATGTAACAACGGCTACCATATAATCGTTAACCAGCCAGAAATAGCCCACCATGGAAGAGGGCAGAATGTATAGATGGGAGGGTTAGTATATACTGTTTGCAGGACATCTGCTGCACAACGTAAGTCAGTAGCTCCGTGGTGGGAGGACCCCCCTCTCTCCCCTATTATATAAGGGTATAACATTTGCTGGCTGACACATCAATAGGTGTAACCAATAGTCAGCCCAATCCCCCCAGGCATGTAAACAGAAGTGCGTCAAGGCGCACAGCCTGGGTACAGGAAGTTCCAAAATAATGGTGGTAGCCTCCAAGAGAAGGTGCTATGAAACAAGGATGCGCATCTATCTCCCAATATGAGAGCATAGGTGGGATGCTACAAACAGTGGTGTGTGAGTGGCTAAGGGACCACAGTGGCAAAAGCATACACACTACCAAAAAAATCATCAATAGCCACAGAAAGAATGCATGGACTCAGTGGCCAAATAACTCATACAATGGTTGCAATAGTCCGTACGAACCCCCCCCCCCCCAGGGCATGCGTAAACAAGTGTGCAGGTCAGCGCGCAGCCTGTGTACAGGGGAGGACGGACTATGTACTGAACACACACACTGGATGGTCACAAAGGACAATGATAAATGATAGTCAATCTCGTATGGAGGTTGATACAGTGAAGTGCATTCACACGAGTGCTCTGTAGTTAGAGACCACGCAGTCAGAATAACCTGGCATGCATTCAATGGCCAGGTAACTCCTTGATAAAGGGAAACAGTACAATCTGGGTACAGGAATGAATGAACTGTATGCCGGACATTCACACTAAATCCTCAATGGGTGTGAACGATGCGCATAAACCGATCTAATGTGGACATCGGAGTGCGCCCTAAGGTTAAATGCTTGACAAGTTTCGTTTAGAACTCATCAGGAGCAGGTCGGTAAAGTTAGCAGTGGGATGGCAGCACGTGGTGTAGCACTCGGCGCGGAGTGGTGGTGAGCGTGCGCTCCCGCCAAAGATAAACCTAAAGGTACGCTCACTGGGCCGGCTAGAGGATGCCGTTCACCAATCCAGTGTGGGGGGCGGGCACGATATTTCGATTGCAGACTATCCAACCAGCCGGTTTAAACAAGCAAATAAGTTTTGCTTGCTTTTTATGACCGGGCATCAGGTCTGCAAGCACTCCCGTTATTTATTCTGAGTACCTTCTTTCTTGCCTTTTACTTCATCGCTACTACATGCTCTTATATGATGCTGTATGATGTTATACAGCCGCGTTTAGTCCCCTTACATAGTTTATTGATGCAATATATTTACCTTGTTGCAGAGGCGTCTGCAATGTAGCACTCTCCTGTGATGGGTGGTACCGGGCGGGGATGTGACTCACCCCCACACTGGACTGGTGAACGGCGTCCTCTAGCCGCCCCTGTGGGCGTACCTTTAGGGTTATCTTCGGCGGGTGGCAGCCCGCGCTCACGGCCACACCACGCCGAGCGCTACACCATCCCACTGCTAACTTTACCGACCTGCTCCTGATGAGTTCTAAACGAAACTCGTCAAGCATTTAACCTTAGGGCGCACTCCGATGTCCACATTAGATCGGTTTATGCGCATCGTCCATTCCATTTGAGGATTCAGTGTGAATGTCCGGCATACAGTTCATTCATTCCTGTACCCAGGCTGCACGCTTAGTGGCGCATACTTTCTGCATTCCTGGGGGATAGATTGGACTGTTGCCCTTTATGAATGAGTTACCTGGCCATTGAATGCATGCCAGGTTATTCTGACTGCGTGGTCTCTTACTACAGAGCACTCATGTGAATGCACTTCACTGTATCAACCTCCATACGAGATTGACTGTCATTTATCGTTGTCCTTTGTGACCATCCAGTGTGTGTGTTCAGTACATAGTCCGCCCTCTCCTGTACCCAGGCTGCACGCTGACCTGCGCACTTGTTTATGCATGCCCCGGGGGATTTGTACGGACTATTGCAACCATTGTATGAGTTATTTGGCCACTGAGTCTACGCATTCTTTCTGTGGCTATTGATGAGTTTTTTTGGTAATGTGTATGCTTTTGCCACTCTGGTCCCTTTGCCACTCACACACCACTGTTAGTTGCATCCCACCTATGCTTTCATATTGGGCAATAGATGCGCATCCTTGTTTCATAGGATCCTTCCTTCTCTTGGAAGCTACCACCATTAGTCTGCCACTTCCTGTACCCAGGCTGTGCACCTTGACGTGCTTCTGTTTACATGCCTGGGGGGATTGGGCTGACTATTGGTTACACCGATTGGTGTGTCAGCCAGCGAATTTTATACCCATATATAATGGAGAGAGAAGGGTCCTCCCACCACGGAGCTACTGACTTACGTTGTGCAGCAGACGTCCTGCAAACAGTATATACTTACCCTCCCATCTATACATTCTGCCCTCTTCTATGGCAGGCTATTTCTGGCTGGTTAACGATTATATGGTAGCCGTTGTTACATGTGCATTGGCCATTATCTACAGGGACTAAGCTACATCACCTACCTTTGGTGCTCCTTTGCATGCCATGTGTTGTTTTTCCTTCTAATGATCTGCTCAGTTTCGAGTGATTTATAGTTTTTAAGGCATATCTATAAAAGTTTTTGACAGTTTTTACAGTGTCATATTTTTGTGAGCCACTCTAATTTGTACTAGGCACAACTTTTTCTATTTTTGCCCGTGAATTGTTGTCCGTCTAAATATGGGTCTCATAAAAAAAAAAAACACTATGAGATCTTATTGGTTATCTGATGTGTTGTACAATACCCCTCTTTACAGGTTGGTAATAACAAAACAGCGATTTGAGACAATCCTGCGATTTCTTCATTTTGCTGACAACACACAGTACCCCCACGTGATGACCACAGCCATGATAGGCTTTATAAAATTAGTCCCCTTATAAATTATTCAAATAAAAAATTATAGGCCTACACCCTAGAAAAAATATTGCCATGGACCAGTCACTTTTTAACCACCTCAGCCCCCCTCAGCTTAAACACCCTTAATGACCAGGCCACTTTTTACAATTCCGCACTACACTACTTTCACCGTTTATTGCTCCGTCATGCAACTTACCACCCAAATGAATTTTACCTCCTTTTCTTCTCACTAATAGAGCTTTCATTTGGTGGCATTTCATTGCTGCTGAAATTTTAACTTTTTTTGCAAAAATGACCGAAATTTTTGCAAAAAAATGACATTTTTCACTTTCTGTTGTAAATTTTTTTTTTTTTTTAAACTACATTTCTATATAAATTTTTCTATAAATTTATTGTTCTACATGTCTTTGATAAAAAAAAAAATCCAATAAGTGTATATTTATTGGTTTGGGTAAAAGTTATAGCGTTTACAAACTATGGTGCAAAAAAGTGAATTTCCGCATTTTGAAGCAGCTCTGACTTTCTGAGCACCTGTCCTGTTTCTTCAGGGGCTAGAATGTCAGGATAGTATAAATACCCCCCAAATGACACTATTTTAGATAGAAGACACCCCAAAGTAATCGCGGAGGGGCATGGTGAATTCATGTATCATTTCATTTTTTTTCACAAGTTAGCGGAAAATGACACTTTCTGAGGAAAAAAAAATAATAAATTTTCTATTTCTGCTAACTAATGGCAAAAAAAAAAAATCTCCCACGGACTCACTATGCCCCTCAGTGAATACCTTGGGGTGTCTACTTTCCGAAATGTGGTCATTTGTGGGGTGTGTTTATTGTTCTGGCATTTTGGGCGGGGCTAAATTGTGAGCATCCCTGTAAAACCTAAAGGTACTCGTTGGAATTTGGGCCCCTTTGCGCACCCAGGCTGCAAAAAAGTTGGGTGAGAGAAATATCTCTGTAAATGACAACTTTGTATAAAAAAATTTAAAAAGTTGTCATTTACAGAGATATTTCTCACACCCACCATGGGTATATGTAAAAATACACCCCAAAACACATTGCCCTACTTCTCCTGAGTACGGCGATACCACATGTGTGACAATTTTTTGCAGCCAAGATGCGCAAAGAGGCCCAAATTCCCATGAGTACCTTTAGGATTTCACAGGGCATTTTTACGCATTTGGATTCTCACGCTTTAGGACCCCTAAAATGCCAGGGCAGTATAAATACCCCACATGTGACCCTATTTTGGAACGAAGACACCCCAAGGTATTCCATGAGGGGCATGGCGAGTTCACAGAAAAAAATTTTTTGCACAAGTTAGCGGAAATTGATAGATATATATATATATATATATATATATATATATATATATATATATATATATATATATATATATATATATATATATATATATATATATATATATAAATTTTTTATTTATTTTTATTTATTTATTTTTTTTTTACAAAGTCTCATATTCCACTAACTTATGACAAAAAATAAAATTTTACATGAACTCACCATACCGCTCACGGAATACCTTGGGGTGTCTTCTTTCTAAAATGGGGTCACATGTGAGGTGTTTATACTGCTCTGGCATTTGAGGGTCTCCGCAATCATTACACGTATGGCCAGCATTAGGAGTTTCTGCTATTCTCCTTATATTGAGCATACGGGTAATGAGATTTTTTTTTTCCGTTCAGCCTCTGGGCTGAAAAAAATAAATGAACGGCACAGATTTTTTCATTCGTACCGATCATCGTGGATGAAAAAATCTCTGCCAAAATCAGTGACTGCAGTGCGGTGGGCTGGGCACTAACTACCTAACAAGTAGCTAACTAACTGGCGGTGATAAGGGACCCTTATGCCCCATTCACATGTCCGCAATTCTGTTTGCGGAACGGAATTGCGGACCCATTCATTTCTATGGGGACAGACTTTGTCCCGCTCGGATCCGGAATTACGGATCCGCGCTTCCGGGTCTGCACTTCCGTTCCGCAAAAATATAGAACATGTCCTATTCTTGTCCGCAATTGCGGACAAGAAAAAGCATTTTCTATATAGTTCTGGTAATGTGCGGATCTGCAAAATGCGGAAAGCACTTTGCCGGTGTCCGTGTTTTGCGGATCCGTGGATACACGGATCCGCAAAACACATATCGACGTCTGAATGGAGCCTTACAGGGGTGTGATCAATGACAGGGGGGTGATCAGGGAATCTAGATGGGGTGATCAAGGGGTTAATAAGTGACTGGGGGGGGGGTAGTGTAGTGTGGTGCTTGGTGCAACTTTACATACAGTTGTGTTCAAAATTATTCAACCCCCACTGAAATTGAGTGTTTTGGCCAGTTTGACATTGATTTTGATCATTTCAGTTCATCTTGTTTTACAATTAAATCAAAGAGGCACTTGTAAGTCAGACAAATATAACATAACATTTATAATGAAATAACCACAAATGTCTTTTCTGTGCTCACATCATTATCAGTTTTATTCAACCCCCAAGTGACATTCAATCTTAGTACTTAGTACAACATCCTTTTCCAGTTATAACCGCTTTTAAACGTGAAGCATAGCTTGACACAAGTGTCTTGCAGCGATCTACGAGTATCTTCGCCCATTCTTCATGGGCAAAAGCCTCCAGTTCAGTCACATTCTTAGGCTTGCACGCTGCAACTGCTTTCTTTAAGTCCCACCAGAGGTTCTCAATCGGATTAAAGTCTGGTGACTGCGATGGCCACTTCAAAATGTTCCAGCCTTTAATCTGCAACCATGCTCTAGTGGACTTGGAGGTATGCTTGGGATCATTGTCCTGTTGAAAGGTCCAACGTCTCCCAAGCCTCAGGTTTGTGACGGACTGCATCACATTTTCATCCAATATCTCCTGGTACTGAAGAGAATTCATGGTACCTTGCACACGCTGAAGCTTCCCTGTACCTGTAGAAGCAAAACAGCCCCAAAGCATGATTGACCCCCCGCCATGCTTCACAGTAGGCAAGGTGATCTTTTCTTCATAGGCCTTGTTCTTCCTCCTACAAACATAGCGTTAATCCAGGGGCCCAAACAGTTCTAATTTTATTTCATCAGTCCACAGAACTGTATCCCAAAACTTTTGTGGTTTGTCCACATGACTTTTGGCATACTGCAGTCGACTCTTCTTATTCTTTGGAGACAGCAAAGGGATGCGCCTGGGAGTTCTGGCATGGAGGCCTTTATTACGCTGTGTGCGCCTTATTGTCTGAGCTGAAATTTCAGTACCCGCATCTGACAAATCTTTTTTCAGTTCCTCAGCAGTCACACAGGGACTTTTCTCCACTTTGCGCTTCAGGTAGCGCACAGCAGTCGAAGTCAGCATCTTCTTTCTGCCACGACCAGGTAGCGTTTCAACAGTGCCCTTTGCCTTGAATTTGCGAATGATGCTTCCTATAGTGTCTCTTGGTATGTTTAACATCTTTGCAATCTTCTTATAGCCATTGCCCTTCCTGTGAAGAGAAATCACCTGTTCTCTTGTCTTCCTGGACCATTCTCTTGACTTCACCATGTTTGTAAACACACCAGTAAATGTCTAGAAGGAGCTGAGTATCACAGTCATTTTAAATCTGCCTAATTGGTGCTTATTATGCTTGATTGCTGCTCCTTGACATCCACAGATGTTTTCAATACCTGATCGAAAACACTTGAATGAACCTCTGTTCTTAAGAGTGGTAGTCTTTAAGGCTGGGAACACACCTAGGCGTTTCTGAATCGCGCGTTTTATGCGCGTTTTTTGATGCTCGTTTTGTTAACTTACAAACGCGCGTCATATGCGCGATTGAGTGACTCTCCCCTATGGCATCATTGTCCATAGGCGCGTTAAAACGCCCCAAAGAAGCTCATGTACTTGTTTCGGCGTTGGCCGTTTTACAGCCAACGTGCTGCCTGGTCCTCTGGTGGTCGATCCCCGCAAATGGGACCACCAGAGAACCAGGTAGCAGGTATATTAGACGCTGTTACCAAAACAGCATCTGATAGACATGTTTGATGCAATTTATTTTTTATCTACAGCCTGCCAGCGATTGATCATCGCTGGCAGGCTGTAGTATAACTGCTGAGTCACAGCAAATCTCGCGTCTCACGAGATGACGCACGGATGCTTCCAGCCAGAGCAACAAGACCGCCGGCCGGACGCATCCGTGCGTTAGGCGGTCCTGAGGTGGTTAAAGGCAGTCTTCAATTTCGCCAATATTTGCCAAGGAAGAGAGTACGATTTGGGCTAAAAATTTCAAAGCATTTGACACTGTACTGCATAAAAGGTTAGTATATAAAATGAGAATACTCGGACTGGGAGGACATGTCTGCATGTTGGTAAGGAACTGGCTCAGTAATAGAAAACAGAGAGTGGTTATTAATGGTACACAGATTGGGTCACTGTCACTAGTGAAGTACCTCAGGGGTCAGTGCTGGGCCCTATCCTCTTTAATATACAGGGTGGGCCATTTATATGGATACACCTTAATAAAATGGGATTGGTTGGTGATATTAACTTCCTGTTTGTGGCACATTAGTATATGTGAGGGGGGAAACTTTTCAAAATGGGTGTTGACCATGGCGGCCATTTTGAAGTCGGACATTTTGAATCCAACTTTTGTTTTTTCAATAGGAAGAGGGTCACGTGACACATCAAACTTATTGGGAATTTCACAAGAAAAACAATGGTGTCCTTGGTTTTAACGGAACTTTATTCTTTTATGAGTTATTAACAAGTTTCTGATCACTTATAAAATGTGTTCAATGTGCTGCCCATTGTGTTGGACTGTCAATGCAAACCTCTTCTCCCACTCTTCACACACTGATAGCAACACAGCAGGAGAAATGCTAGCACAGGCTTCCAGTATCCGTAGTTTTAGGTGCTGCTCATCTCGTATCTTCACAGCATAGACAATTGCCTTCAGATGACCCCAAAGATAAAAGTCTGAGGGGGTCAGATCGGGAGACCTTGGGGGCCATTCAACTGGCCCATGACGACCAATCCACTTTCCAGGAAACTGTTCATCTAGGAATGCTCGGACCTGACACCCATAATGTGGTGGTGCACCATCTTGCTGGAAAAACTCAGGGAACGTGCCAGCTTTAGTGCATAAAGAGGGAAACACATCATCATGTAGCAATTTTGCATATCCAGTGGCCTTGAGGTTTCCATTGATGAAGCATGGCCCCACTATCTTTGTACCCCATATACCACACCATACCATCAATTTTTTTGTTCCAAAAGTCTTGGAGGGATCTATCCAATGTGGGTTAGTGTCAAACCAATAGCGGTGGTTTTGTTTGTTAACTTCACCATTCACATAAAAGTTTGCCTCATCACTGAACAAAATCTTCTGCGTAAACTGAGGATCCTGTTCCAGTTTTTGTTTTGCCCATTCTGCAAATTCAGTGCGCCGATCTGGGTCATCCTCGTTGAGATGCTGCAGTAGCTGGAGTTTGTAAGGGTGCCATTTGTGAGTAGCTAATATCCGCCAAAGGGATGTTCGACTAATGCCACTCTCCAGTGACATGCGGCGAGTGCTACGCTGTGGGCTCTTGCTGAATGAAGCTAGGACAACCACTGATGTTTCTTCATTAGTGACAGATTTCATGCGTCCACATTTTGGCACATCCAACACTGAACCAGTTTCACGAAGCTTAGCAAGCAGTTTGCTAATTGTAGCATGGGAGATGGGTGGTCCCGTAGGGTGTCTTGCATTGAAATCTGCTGCAATGACCAAGTTATTGTGTTCACCAATCATCAATACAATTTCTATCCGCTCCTCACATGTTAACCTTGGCGACATGTCAATGGCTGAAAACAAAGAGAAACTTGTAAATAACTCATGAAAGAATAAAGTTACATTAAAACCAAGCACACCATTGTTTTTCTTGTGAAATTCCCAATAAGTTTGATGTCACATGACCCTCTTCCTATTGAAAAAACAAAAGTTGTATTCAAAATGGCCACCATGGTCACCACCCATCTTGAAAAGTTTCCCCCCTCACATATACTAATGAGCCACAAACAGGAAGTTAATATCACCAACCATTCCCATTTTATTAAGGTGTATCCATATAAATGGCCCACCCTGTATTTATTAGTGATTTTGTAGAAGGCTTGCACAGTAAAATATCAATTTTTTGTAGATGACACTAAACTTTGTAAAGTAATTGACACAGAAGAGGACAGTATACTGCTACAGATGGATCTGGATAGATTGGAGGCTTGGGCAGAGAAGTGGCAGATGAGATTTAGCACTCACAAATGTAAGGTTATGCACATGGGAAGGAATAATGCAAGTTACCCGTACATACTAAATGGTAAGACACTGGGTGACATTGACATGGAAAAGGACTTAGGAATTTTAGTGAACAGCAAACTAAACTGTAAAAACCAGTGTCAGGCAGCTGCCACCAAGGCCAGTAAGATAATGGGTTGCATCAAAAGGAGCATAGATGCATATGATGAGAACATAGTCCTGCCAGACTATACATGGAGTACTGTGTACAATTCTGGGCTCCTATGAAGACAGACATAGCAGAGCTGAAAAGGTTCAGAGGAGGGCAACTAAATTAATAACTGGAATTGGGTGGAGTATAGTACCCAGAGAGATTATAAAGATTATTTAGTTTAGAAAAAAAGACTGTGGGGATATCTAATAACCATGCATAAATATGTCAGTGGGCAGTAAAGAGATCTCTCCCGTCATCAATTTATACCCAGGGCTATGACTGTGAAGAGGGGACATCCTCTGCATCTAGAGGAAAGAAGGTTTCTACACAAACATAGAAGAAAATTCTTTGCTGTTAGAGCATTTAGACTATGGAACTTTTTGCCTGAGGAGGTGGTAATAATATTACAGGTTATAGTTATCAGATTTCTTGAGAGGTCATTGATCAAGGGAGTATTCTGACTGCCTGATTGGAGTCAGTATTTTTTTTCCCCTTTAAAATGAGGATAATTGGCTTCTACCTCACAGGGTTTTTTGTTTTGTTTTTTTGCTTTCCTCTGGATTAACCTGATAACAGGCTGACCTGTATGGACAGATGTCTTTTTTTCAGCATTACAAATATGTTACTATCTTATGAATATATTGCTGACCATCTGATTTACAGTATTTCTTCCGATGTTGCTGAATTTAATGTGGAGTCAGAGCATATAATGAATAGATTAAAATAGAGAGGCTATTTACATGCACATTTGAATAGGGCATATATTATTTCAAAGGAGAAATCAAGGGAAGACTTACTTGGGGGAAAAAATCTAATAATAAAACAAGTGGAACTAAACAAAACCAAGCTGTCTTTAGTACCAGCTATGGTATACAGTAGTGCATATTATGATATAATAGAAATACCTTCCAATACTGTATGGTGATAATACAATGTGGAGAATTTTGGAAAAAGGTGTCCTTTATGCAAGCAAAGTAATCACTTGCCTTAGGCAATGTGCTCTCTCCAAGTGAACTTTAACTACTCCCGGACCGCCGTACGCAGGATTGCGTCCTGCGGGCGGCCGGGATCTTCTGAGTGGACGCCTCGGCGCGTCCTCTCGCGAGACCCGTGAGTTCCTGTGAACGCGCGCGCGTTCACAGGAACGCGCGTCTGGAGAGTTAGACTACAGCCTGCCAGCGATGATCAATCGCTGGCAGGCTGTAGATGCGATATAAATCACATCAAACATGTATACCAGACGCTGATTTGTGAACAGCGTCTGGTATACCTGCTACCTGGTCCTCTGGTGGTCCCATTTGCTGGGATCGACCACCAGAGGACCAGGTAACACAGTAAAGTTGCACCAAACACTACACTAACCCCCCACCCCCCTCACCTATTAACCCCTTGATCACCCCATCTAGACCCCCTGATCACCCCCCTGTCATTGATCACACCCCTTGTAAGGCTCCATTCAGACATCCATATGTGTTTTGCGGATCCGTGGATTCACGGATCCGTGGATCCGATCCCCAGATCCTCAAAACACGGACACCGGCAATGTGCTTTCTGCATTTTGCAGATCCGCACATTGCCAGAACTATATAGAAAATGCTTTTTCTTGTCCGCAGTTGCGGACAAGAATAGGACATGTTCTATATTTTTGCGGAACGGAAGTGCAGACCCGGAAGCGCGGATCCGTAATTCCGGATCCGAGCGGGACAAAGTCTGTCCCCATAGAAATGAATGGGTCCGCAATTCCGTTCCGCAAACAGAATTGCGGACGTGTGAATGGGGCATAAGGGTCCCCTATCACCACCAGTTAGTTAGCGCCCAGCCCACTGCACCGCAGTCACTGATTTTGGCAGAGATTTTTTCATCCACATTGATCGATGCGAATGAAGAAATCTGTGCCGTTCATTTTTTTTTTTTTCAGCGCAGAGGCTGAACGGAAAAAATCTCATTACCCGTATGCTCAATATACGGAGAATCGCAGAAACTCCTAATGCTGGCCATACGTGTAATGATTATGGAGACCCTCAAATGCCAGGGCAGTACAAAAACCCCACATGTGACCCCATTTTAGAAAGAAGACACCCCAAGGTATTCCGTGAGGGGTATGGCGAGTTCATGCAAAATTTTATTTTTGTCACAAGTTAGTGGAATATGAGACTGTAAAAAAAAAAAAAATCTCCGCTAACTTGTGCCAATTTTTTTTTTTTCTGTGAACTCGCCATGCCCCTCACAGAATACCTTGGGGTGTCTTCTTTCCACAAGGGGGTCACTTGTGGGGTATTTCTACTGCCCTGGCATTTTAGGGGTCCTAAAGCGTGAGAATCCAAATGCGTAAAAATGGCCTGTGAAATCCTGAAGGTACTCATTGGTTTTAGGGCCCCTTTGCGCATCTTGGCTGCAAAAAAGTGTCACACATGTGGCATCGCCGTACTCAGGAGAAGTAGGGCGATGTGTTTTGGGGTGTATTTTTACATATACCCATGCTGGGTGTGAGAAATATCGCTGTAAACGACAACTTTTTAAATTTTTTTATTCAAAGTTGCCAATTTACAGAGATATTTCTCTCACCCAGCATGGGTATATGTAAAAATACACCCCAAAACACATCGCCCTACTTCTCCTGAGTACGGCGATACCACATGTGTGACACTTTTTTGCAGCCAAGATGCGCAAAGGGGCCCAAATTCCAACGAGTACCTTTTAGGAGGGCATTTTTATTCTCACGCTTTAGGGCCCCTAAAATGCCAGGGCAGTATAAATACCCCACATGTGACCCCATTTTGGAAAGAAGACACCCCAAGGTATTCGCTGAGGGGCATAATGAGTCCATGCAAAATTAAACTTTTTATCAAAAGTTAGCGGAAAGTGAGACTTTGTGAGAAAAACAATAAAAATCAATTTCCACTAACTTGTGCCAAAAAATTTCTTCTATGAACTCGCCATGCCCCTCATGGAATACCTTGGGGTGTCTTCTTTCCAAAATGGGGTCACATGTGGGGTATTTCTACTGCCCTGGCATTTTAGGGGCCCTAAAGCGTGAGAAGCAAAATGCGTAAAAATGCCTCGAATCCTGAAAGTTACTCATTGGTTTTAGGGCCCCTATGCGCATCTTGGCTGCAAAAAGTGGCACACATGTGGTATCGCTGTACTCAGGAGAAGTAGGGCGATGTGTTTTGAGGTGTATTTTTACATATACCCATACTTGGTGTGAAAAATATCTCTGTAAACGACAACTTTTAAAAATTTTTATACAAAGTTGACAATTTACAGAGATATTTCTCTCACCCAACATGGGTATATGTAAAAATACCCCCAAAACACATTGCCCTACTTCTCCTGAGTACGGCGATACCACATGTGTGACACTTTTTGCAGCCTAGATGCACAAAGGGCCCAAATTCCAACGAGTACCTTTAGGTTTTACATGGCGGCTCACAATTTAGGCCCGCCTAAAATGCCAGGGCAGTATAACATACCCCACAAGTGACCCCATTTTGGAAAGAAGACACCCCAAGGTATTCGCTGAGGGGCATAATGAGTCCATGGAAAATTAAACTTTTTATCAAAAGTTAGCGGAAAGGGAGACTTTGTGAGAAAAAACAATAAAAAATCAATTTCCACTAACTTGTGCCAAAAAAAAAATCTTCTATGAACTCGCCATGCCCCTCATGGAATACCTTGGGGTGTCTTCTTTCCAAAATGG
The DNA here is from genome assembly GCA_033119425.1 of Bufotes viridis. NCBI lineage: Eukaryota > Metazoa > Chordata > Amphibia > Anura > Bufonidae > Bufotes > Bufotes viridis. The sequence goes on along the minus strand of CM065596.1, from coordinate 87,509,908 downwards.
GGTCACATGTGGGGTATTTCTACTGCCCTGGCATTTTAGGGGCCCTAAAGCGTGAGAAGAAAAATGCGTAAAAATGCCCTCCTAAAAGTTACTCATTGGTTTTAGGGCCCCTTTGCGCATCTTGGCTGCAAAAAAGTGGCACACATGTGGTATCGCCGTACTCAGGAGAAGTAGGGCAATGTGTTTTGGGGTGTATTTTTATATATACCCATACTTTGTGTGAAAAATATCTCTGTAAACGACAACTTTTAAAAATTTTTATACAAAGTTGACAATTTACAGAGATATTTCTCTCACCCAACATGGGTATATGTAAAAATACCCCCCAAAACACATTGCCCTACTTCTCCTGAGTACGGCGATACCACATGAGTGACACTTTTTGCAGCCTGAGTGCACAAAGGGGCCCAAATTCCAACGAGTACCTTTAGGTTTTACATGGCGGCTCACAATTTAGCCCCGCCCAAAATGCCAGAACAGTAAACACACCCCACAAATGACCCCATTTTGGAAAGTAGACACCCCAAGGTATTCACTGAGGGGCATAGTGAGTCCGTGGGAGATTTTTATTTTTTTCCAGAAGTTATCAGAAATTGAAACTTTTTTTTTTCTCAGAAAGTGTCATTTTCCGCTAACTTGTGAAAAAATGAAATGATACATGAACTCACCATGCCCCTCCGCGAATACTTTGGGGTGTCTTCTTCTAAAATGGTGTCATTTGGGGGTATTTATACTTTCCTGGCATTCTAGCACCTGAAGAAACATGACAGGCGCTCAGAAAGTCAGAGCTGCTTCAAAATGCCGAAATTCACTTTTTTGCACCATAGTTTGTAAACGCTATAACTTTTGCCCAAACCAATAAATATACACTTATTGGACTTTTTTTTATCAAAGACATGTAGAACAATAAATTTAGAGAAAAATTTATATAGAAATGTAGTTTTTTTTAAAAAATTTTACAACAGAAAGTGAAAAATGTCATTTTTTTGCAAAAATTTCGGTAATTTTTGATTAATAGCAAAAAAAGTAAAAATGTCAGCAGCAATGAAATACCACCAAATGAAAGCTCTATTAGTGAGAAGAAAAGGAGGTAAAATTCATTTGGGTGGTAAGTTGTATGACGGAGCAATAAACGGTGAAAGTAGCGTAGTGCAGAATTGTAAAAAGTGGCCTGGTCATTAAGGGTGTTTAAGCTAGGGGGGCTGAAGTGGTTAAAGTATAACTGTCAATTTTTTTTTTTTTTTACTATTGGATTTTGGTGATTAATATTACCTTGGTTGGCCCTGTTTTAATTTCTGATTGTTTAATAAATAACCCCTAAAAGCCACCTAAAAGTCCCCAGTATTGGCTATTGTTACCTGAGATAAAATCAGGTTGCTATGCTCCTTCCATCTACCAGATAGAGGACGGAGCATGCTGAGTGCACTGGGAACTGATAGTGAGTCAACATTGTAAGGGAATGTATAAAAAGCCAGGTTCTTCCTGACAGGAGATAACAGTGCTGGACTGTGTGTGTGAACTTCTCCACATGCCTGTGCTTGGCAGACACTCCCTTAGCAGTGCTGGACAATGTAGAGCCCAGGGAGATATGCCGGCTGCTCAGTGTATAAATGAAAGCCTTATCTGATAAGAGGAGAGCTTGTAGGAGAGGACTACAGGCTTCAGCCAGACCTGGGAACTTCACTGCAAGACCTCCTATACAGAGCTGGTCTTCACTAACTTCACTGCAGGTGTCCTATGGATTAGGCTCAGGGCTGAGGGCGGCCATTGTAACAGAATAGTGAAATTGCAGTTTTATGCAGACTGGTTGCTAAGGGCTGAATCTTATCAAATAAGGGGTAAGTAAGTCTAATAGTTATTGATTCAGGAATATTATCATATTAGTAACTACATATATGAAAACTGAAATCTGGTGTAAAGTAGCAACCAATCTGATTCCTCGTTTCCCAAATTAGCTGTCAAAAATAAAAGGTGGAATCTGGTTTCTCTGGGCAACTAAACCAGTTCTAATTTACACCAGTTTGATAAATAACCCCAGTGGTGTATGTCATCATATTTAGTAAAAACATTATACAATATGTGTAAGTAAATATGTAGCGCATGCTATAAAAGCAGGAACACACAATTTATCTGCAGCATCAATACACTTGTTTTCAGGGGCCTGGAGGTAATGTGTATTATATGAAGGTGTCAGGTTTGGAAAAAAGGAGGAAATTGGGAGTATAAACTAAAAAGGGCTAGAGAAATATTTTGTATACAAGATTCCCTGCAGGGATGAATAAACAAATGGATTTCATGTATTTTTATTGAGTGAATGCCCACATTGATCAGAAAATGTGTTATCTGAGATGCCTTAGATATGTTGGTTATATATAATGTGAATTGGTGCCTATTTGGCAGCTGTGAAGTAAGTGTGCATAGATAATGTGAACAGGTGCTTATGAATACTGTTCTGCTTCGCGCTATTGACTGTTGTATAACGCTAGTCAGACAGCTTAACAATAATTCAGAAGTCAAGAAACGTGAGACATCAAATCTGTATGTATTCTTCTTTCTGAATAACTTTGTAAAACTACAACATAAACATAATCAAAACATACATGTCAGTACATTAAACATTGTGTATCAGCTTCCTACCATCAATGAAAGAACTTACGGACAATTCCACCATAAAGTCCTGAGATGCTTCAGAGCACCACTGTGTGCTGCTTGCTGGTCCAGGCTCACTCATGAAATGGAGGACAAGAAGTTCCAGGTTGAAGGTCACTGACTCTCATAAGAATATTACAACTTCCTGTTAAGGCTGATCTGAACTTAGTAGGCAATATTAATTCTGACCACTAGATGGCAGCAACATCAAACATATTAATACAGTAATTATAGAGCATTACCAAACAATATGAGCAGCACACTCCCTGCCTGACATAATTTATTATGTCACTACCTATATAATTGCTGCATAGCATTAAGAACACATAAAACTGAGAAATAATCCTAGCTAATCTGGGACTAGAACAATAATGTCAGTTATAGGCCTAAGATACATTTTGGAAGTCCCATTTCTTACAACCTTGACCTCCACTTTTCTAACTTTGCCATCTCTACTTGGTAGTGCATTGACAACAAGTCCTATGGGCCATTCATTTCTGCCTTCTTGGCCGTCCTTTAACAGAACAACCTGACCCACTCTTACATTCGGGCGATCTTCAGTCCACTTTCTACGGCGCTGCAAGGTTGACAGATACTCTCTCTTCCATCTTTTCCAAAAAGTGTCAGCCAAGCATTGCACTTGCTTCCATTGCTTAGCATGAACTTGATGGGTACTCAGATTTACAGGTGGAGCAGACAAAGGGTTCACCTTTTGAGTTAACAACATTGCTGGAGTAAGAACCATAGGTGTATCTGGATCTGAGGATACAGGAACTAAAGGTCTTGCATTCATAATGGCTGTAACCTCTGCCATAAAGGTACTCAAAGTCTCATGGGTCAAATAAGCAGGTTTAGTTTGTAGCAACATAGCATCCAAGATCCGTCTGGCTATACCTATAAGTCTTTCCCAGACACCACCCATGTGTGAGGAGTGTGGATGATTAAAGACCCAAATACATCCTCTATCTTGGAGAAAGCCTTGTAATTTTGAGTCGCTGGCACAAATGTTAAGTTCCTTGCAGGCTCCCACAAAGTTTGTTCCTCTGTCAGAACGGAGAAGTTTTGCTGGACCACGAATTGAGAAGAATCTCCTCAAAGCATTAATAAAGCTTGATGTTGACATGGCTTCAAGTAGCTCTATGTGTACAGCTCGGGTGGACAGACAAGTGAAAAGGACTGCCCATCGTTTGCTATCTGCGCTGCCTCCCCTAGTGCGACGGGTTAAGACTGACCGTGGACCAAACACATCTAAGCCCACATTGGGGAAAGGTGGTCCAACAACTACTCTGTCCGCTGGTAGCTCTGCCATCTTTTGGCTTTGTAATCTCCCTCGCAGCTTTCGACAGGTGACACATTTGTGTATAACCGCTGACACTAACCGTTTACCACCAAGAATCCAGAAACCAGCGTATCTAACTGCACCCTCTGTGATGTGTCGACCTTGGTGAACAACTTGTTCGTGACAGTATCTAACAAGCAGTGTGGCAAAGTAGTTATCATGGGGTATAATGACAGGCTTTTTCTCTTCTTCAGAAAGTTCAGCAACGGACAAACGTCCACCTACTTTTAACAACCCATTCTTGTCCACAAAAGGGCTAGGTTTCCTAAGACGGCTATGCTTTGGGAGGGGCTGTTGTTTTGTGATGCAGTCAATTTCTTTCTGGAAATGTTTGCTTTGAACGGAAGAAATTATAACAGATTGTGCCTGTGAGAGCTCTTCCAGACTGACCCGTTCATGGAAACTTTCCCACCTTCTGACCTGATCGTTATTATTTTCTCTTCGGAAGGTTTTAGCGACGTGGATAAGTCTGGCTAAGGTCTTAACTAGAATCTTCCAGGAAGAAAATCTTTCAAAGCAATGTGAGTGAAGTGTGGCTTCAGAAGCTTTGGTACTGAAACTTGTAATTTCAGATCTAATTTCAGGGTCAGCTTCAGGCTCTATGAGAGGATAAGTACTGGCAGTGTCTATGTCCTCACAGTGTGGTTGGTACAGAAAGGATGGTCCTGAGAACCATATAGAGTTCTGAACGCATGCTGCTTGAGTAGGTCTAGTGGCATAATCTGCAGGGTTTTGCTCTGTGGATACATAGAACCACTGATCTGGGTGTGTAGATTGCCTGATTCTGTTAATCCTGTTTGAGACATACAGGTAGAATCTCCTTGTGGTATTGCAAATGTACCCTAGGACAGTCTTGCTATCAGTGAAGAATTTCACAGCATCAAAGTCAGTGTCTAGTTCATCTGTAATTAACTCTGACATCTCTACTGCAAGTACAGCAGCACACAACTCTAAACGAGGAATAGTATGGGCTGGTTTAGGGCTTAATTTGGACTTTCCCATAATGAAACCAACATGGCACATGTTTTCTGCAACAATTACTTTGAAGTAAGCTACTGCACCTATCGCCGTGGTGGAGGCGTCTGAGAAAATGCACAGTTCTTTCCTGCAGGCCAATGATAGAGAGACGGGAACATAGCATCTGTCTATCTTTAGGTGCTCTAACGCTAGCAAGGATTCTGTCCATTGAACCCACTCACTCAGTCTTTCTTGAGGAAGCAATGCATCCCATTCACTTTTCCCAGATGACAGTTCACGAACTAAGGCCTTACCTCTTATTGTCACAGGAGATACAAACCCTAGGGGATCATAGAGGCTATTTACGGTGGATAGAATTCCTCTACGTGTAAAGGGCTTTTCCTCTGAGGAAACTTGGAAAACAAAACTGTCTGTATCTAGATCCCAACTTAGGCCTAGGCTTCTCTGCAGGGGAAGGGTGTCTGTACCTAGGCAAAGATCTTTAAGGTCCTTAGCTCTGTCTGTCACAAGGAAAGCTTCCATGACCTTTTGGCTGTTGGAAGCGATTTTATGAAGACGCAGATTAGATTCTGCCAGCATCTGCTTTGCTTTACTGAGGATGGAAATTGCGTCTTCAGGAGTGCTAGCAGAAACAAGTCCATCATCTACATAGAAATGCCTCAATACAAAGTGTTTGGCGTCTTGTCCATAGCACTCTGCATATTTCTGGGCTGCCTTTTGCATGCAGTATATAGCGACAGCAGGAGAGGGCCTGTTGCCAAATACGTGCACCTTCATTCTATACTCGATAATTTCCTTGTCTATGTCATTGTCTTTGTACCAGAGAGAGCGTAAAAGTCTCTATGGTCTTCTCTGACGAGAAAGCAATAAAACATTTGCTGCACATCTGCTGTGAAGGCAATGGGCTCTTTTCTGAAGCGCATAAGGACACCTAGCAAGGTGTTGTTTAGGTCAGGGCCACTTAACAGTACGTCATTTAAGGAAACTCCTTCATACTCTGCGCTGGAATCAAAAACTATTCTGATTTGGTTAGGTTTGTGTGGATGGTAGACACCAAACATTGGTAGATACCAGTGCTCCCTATCTGTCTCAAGGGGACTTGCTACTTCAGCGTGATCATTGTCTAGCATCTTTTTAATGAATTCAGTGAAATCTCTTTTCACTTCTAGCTTTCTCTGTAGTGTTCTGCTGAGTGAATGCAAACGCTTCAAGGCTTGATCCCTGTTACAAGGCAAAACACGTCTGGGTGTGCGAAAGGGGAGAGGGGCCACCCAACTGTGATTGTCGTCTTGGTAGATCTCTCTGTCCATGATCTGCAAGAAGGTCTGATCCTCTATAGACAGGGCCTGTTTATCATCATCTTTAGTTTTCTGGAACACTGTAATCCCTAGACTGTCTGTCTCAATGTTGTCCCAGTGCTGTGCTGGCTTGCCAATGCTTTCTTTTACTACAAAGCTGTTGTGACAGGGGCTAAGAAGGGACGTGCGTCCATTCGTTAACACAGATGTCTTCAAACTACTAACGTTGTCAGGCTGGTGAACCGTCCCCAGGCAAACTTCTCCTACAATAACCCACCCCAGGTCTAGTCTCTGTGCGTAGGGGGCGTTGTAAGGTCCATTAATTTGCTGACGTACCTTGTGTACCTGAAGAATGTCTCTTCCCAGAAGTAGAAGGATTGAAACATGCGACTCAACAGCTGGGATAAGGTGAGCAATTGAGCGGAGATGAGGGTGATGATGGGCTACTTCTGGAGAGGGAATCTCTGTTTTGTCATCAGGTAACATGCTACACTCTATAAGGGTAGGGAGTGAGAACTGCACTTTCTTATTAAGGGATTCAATGGTAAAGCCAGTAGCTCTTCTCCCTGTGGTTTCAATTGTCCCTGCACATGTCCTTAGAGTGTATGGAACTGCACTTGCCTTAAGGTTAAAGATATCAAAGAAGTCTGGCTTTGCAAGGGATCTGTTGCTCTGCTCGTCGAGCACTGCATACATTTTCACTGCCCTTTCTCTCTTACCAGTGGGATACACAGTCACTAAACAGATTTTAGAGCATGATCGTGGACTCTTGCCTGGGCCACATATTTCTGTGCAGTTAGACATTACTGAGGAAAGTGGCGTCTCTTGTTGCTCCCTGCCCTGATCTTTAACGGGTCCTACAGTTTCTAGTGATGTAGGAGCAGGCCCAGGGTGCAAAGCTGCAATATGTTTCTCACTGCCACATTCGGAACATTCTACTGACATTTTACAGTCCTTGGCAATGTGATAAGTGGAACCACAGCACTTAAAACAGATGCCATTTTGTTTAAGGAAGGACATCCTCTCAGCAATGGGTTTGCTTCTAAAGCTTTTGCATTTCTTTAGTGGATGTGTTTTTTTGTGTATAGGGCAATGTCTATCAGGGTTTTCTATAGTCTGTACCTTGTGGGTACTTTGACAGTCGGTGACTTCTGAAGGTACAGCTGTTTTGTGTGTGGATACAGAGGTCTTACCATAAGGTCTGTGAGGCCTTTCAGGTCTGTGCGATTGATTGCTGTTGGTAGCGAAGGCGAAACTGGGATCGCTCCGGATCTTTGCTTGCTGTCGGACAAACCTAGAAAACACAGAGAAAGGGGAAAAGCAACTCCATAGTCTTCTTTGAATTTGCCTCCCACAGACATCCACTTGTCTTGCAGATTGGAAGGTAGCTTCTCTACTATGGGATTAGTGCCTCTGGCTGTATCTAGGTAAGAAAGTCCTGGCAAGTAGCCATCCTCTTTGGCACATTCTATCTCTAACAGAAGGTCACTCAGTTCTTGTAGCCGCACGTTGTCTCTGTAACCCACCTTTGGAAAGGCTTCAAGCTTTTTCAACAGTGCTCCTTCAATCGCTTCTGGGGATCCATATGTTTCTTCTAGTCTTTTCCAGGTCATGTTGAGTCCTACTGCAGGGTTGAACAGGTTCGCTCTTCTCATCCTCTTTGCATGTTCTGCTGACTCGGTACCAAGCCATTTTATCATTAAATCAAGCGTCTCTGCTGGTGATAAGTTCAGGCTTCCAGTGGCATTCAGAAAGGAAGATTTCCATGCCCAATAGTTTTCAGGACGGTCATCAAATTGTAGAAAGCCTGAGCTCACCAGTTCTTTGCGGATGAGATATTTGGTGACATCTACTGCACATTGATGTTCACACATGTAATCTTTAGGTTGAAGTGGTGAGAACACTTGTTTTTTGATTATTGGGGGTTGTGGCGCTTTATCCTTGCTTTGCTGGCAGCTGTTAATCTCATGTGGTTGATAGGACCTGCACAGGGGATCTGTCCGTCTCGGTCTGAATTCTGTTGCTTCCAGTTTGAGAGACCGTTCCTTTGTATGCACATCAGTAAGGTTCTTAACATACTCACTTGTACGATCTGCAAAGGATAGAGGTTCTTCTGGAACCTTTTGGTTCTTTATATGATTTTTCACTTCCTGACCGACTTGTTCCCATGTAGGCAGCGGCCTCCGCTTCAGCGACTGCAGCTGCAGTCTGTCGCTGCAGGATGAGCAATTTTGACTCTAATTCTGCTTCTTCCTGAGCTATGGCAGCTTCCTTGGCTGTTTTCTCTTGTGCTATGCTAGCTTTCTTAGCTGCTATCTCTAGCATCATCATGGCTTCTTTTTCTGCGTACTGTAGCTGGACACGGGCAGCTTCTGCCTTTGCACGAGCTCTAACTGCTGAGGAACTTGCTGAGGACATCTTGCTAGCTTGTGAAGATCTAGACACATGTGACTGTGCATCGTCTTGCTGGGCACTAGGGACGTTCTCCCTGCCTTGCTGTGTCAGCGGTAGCATGTCATCAGCCTGATACTTTGCTCCTGATCTTAGACTCATGCTGCAGTAATGGCGTCTCTGCGTATTTCAGACCGTCACGTGGCTGTCCTTTTACTGTTCTGCTTCGCGCTATTGACTGTTGTATAACGCTAGTCAGACAGCTTAACAATAATTCAGAAGTCAAGAAACGTGAGACATCAAATCTGTATGTATTCTTCTTTCTGAATAACTTTGTAAAACTACAACATAAACATAATCAAAACATACATGTCAGTACATTAAACATTGTGTAACAGCTTCCTACCATCAATGAAAGAACTTACGGACAATTCCACCATAAAGTCCTGAGATGCTTCAGAGCACCACTGTGTGCTGCTTGCTGGTCCAGGCTCACTCATGAAATGGAGGACAAGAAGTTCCAGGTTGAAGGTCACTGACTCTCATAAGAATATTACAACTTCCTGTTAAGGCTGATCTGAACTTAGTAGGCAATATTAATTCTGACCACTAGATGGCAGCAACATCAAACATATTAATACAGTAATTATAGAGCATTACCAAACAATATGAGCAGCACAAATACCAAGGCAGCTTTGAGGTAAGTTATTTTTAATATACTGTTTTCACAATAAAGGATTATTATTTGTAGTCCCACTATTAGTAGGCACCAGCTGCCATTGCACCGCATCTGGACCCCAGCACAGTGTTCACAGGGGACCTAGTGGAGGCAATGGGAGCCCTCTCACTCCGTAACTACCAAGATCTCACGGTCTCTATTGACCTTGACCCGGCTACATTCAGTGATGGGCTTCCACAGTAATCCGGAGCTCTGTATCAGTGCAACCTATATACTGTGTTCAGTGCCTGCTATTCTCCTCAGGATTAATGGTGCAGGAAGCAGGGGCTGAACAGGCTACACAGGCGGCATGAACAATGGAGGAGCAGCTCTCTCTTCTCCTGTGATGTGGCTGGCACCACAGATCTACTAGCTTTGAGCAGGCACTGATGAAACATGGCATGTTTCGGGTAGTCCATGTGCTATGTTTAGTAAGCTGTGCAATAGCATAGCATTGAAGTATTGACAATGTTGCTACTGAACAACAAGGCGCATCAATATTTTGATGCATTGTGCAAACCCTGGTACATACCTTTGCATCCGCTGATGCAGCGGTTGGCCACAAGTTTTTGTGGCTGGCAATCCACTGACCACTTTTTGATACTTTCTTCCCACCCTGAGGACTGCATTGTAACTTCCTATGGTCTATCCTGTGTCCCCCAATGACTTGGATAAGGTAGATGGATTTTTGCTTATTTACCATAAAATTCCTTTGTCGTCAGTACATTAGGGGACACAGCTTTCTCCCGATTTATTCTTAGTTGTGTACTTTGTTTTTTCCTTGAGTTCTCTGGCATGTTACTTGCGGCTCAGCTCTGTTCTGGGTTACCATGTTTTTTTGTATTCTGTTTTCCTTTCTCCTCCTACTATTCTGGAACATACTGATTTACTCTGACACTCTATTCCTTCTTTTTAAAAAAGTGCCTTGCAACACTAGTCTAGTTGTATACCTTCCTGTACAACCTTTTTTTGTGATAATGACTTATAGGGGTGTTTGTTGGCAGTCTGACCAACGTCCCACAAGAACATTTTAACATTCCTCGTATTACATGTAAGAAAAAATAAATAAATAAAATTCCTTTATTCCGATATTATTTCCTTTTATTGGATGGCAAACATCTTTTCCTTTTATAATGGAGGTGCAGTTTTGACATGACATACACGTGAACATACCTTTTTTGGATTAGAAACATAGTATATAAGGCCGAAAAAAGACATTTTGTGGATCCAGTTTGGCCTGTTACCCTGCAAGTTATTGACGTAAAAAAGCCTGTTTTACCTATTTTCTTCTTCTTTAGATCATACTGATCTAAAGAAAAAGATCTCACTAACTAATTTCCAATGGTTTTGACTTTTCGATAATAAATCTAGGGGATTCTCTGAAAAAATTGGTTGTGCTATGTGGATGATTTTTTTTGTGGCTTGGAAAGGCAGTAAGACAAAGCTGGATCTTTTGTCTCCTATCTCAATAAATCTCATGATTTGATTAAATTAGATATGGAAAAACATTCTGAAATTATACATTAATTAGATATGAAAGTTGATAAATACAATGTCCAGCTGGCTGCCACTTTGTTCTCTAAACCATCTGATAAAAATAATCTTCTGAGACGTAATCGATTTCATGCCCCTCAAGTGTTCAGAGGAATTCCTAAAGGACAGTTTACATGGGTAAGAAGGAATTGTACAGCATCTCTTAGAAAACCCTCAAACAGTTTACCCATGACAGATGTTAGACTTGCCTGCCTATAGTTTCCGGGCTCGGTTTTTGAACCCTTTTTGAATTCTGGTTTCACATTTGCTAGGCACCAATCCTGTTGAACACAGTCTGTCATTATAGAGTCCTTAAATATCAGAAATAAGGGTCTGCCTATCACATTACTTAATTCTCTTAGGATATGGGGGTGTATGCTTTATCGACTCAGTGATTTGTCTATTTTAACCTATTTAAGACGCCGCTGCACTTGAGTCAGACAAGCCACATTTAATGGGGAGTTTATTTTGACACTCTGAATTTCATGACAGTTAATTTTCCTCAGTGAATATAGTGGAGAAAAAATATTTAATAGCTTTGCTTTCTCCTGATCGCTCTCTACAACTCCTCCCTCATTACTCTAAGGTCCAACACTTTCAGGTTTTAACTTTTTACCATTTACAGTACATAATTTATGAGCATTTTAGAGTTCGTTCTTAAGGTTTTAGGGTTAGTTGTACTCTTTGGTGTTTTAAATGCTTTCTTTTTGTCATACATTGCTCCCTTTACATTTGTTTTTTTCTTGTTCTTCACTGTTTTATTCCCATATAGTATGTACCTTTCAAAATTAGTTTATAGGACGCCTTTAAAAATGTCCCATTTTGTGGCTAGCTGAGGACATTGTCCCAGTTAGTGAGGCTAATGGCCTCTCATCTGGTGGTATTTTTGTTTTAGATTGTTATTCTTTTGAACGTAAGTTGTCCCTGGTTTAATATTATAATTATATTCACAGAAGGTGTCACTTTCTGCAATTGTGATGGCAAGCCATTTTTCTAAGAGAAATTCAGAGACACAGCAGCAGTCTTATGTGATAGAAATTATTTTTCAACTATGGTCACTTATTAGCATGAACCAGGTAAGAACTATTGAAATATAATTGACATTATACAATATAGTGAATGCATTTTGAAATTATTATAGGAGTTATCCCATAATTAATGTAAAACATGAAAATACGTCATCATTCAGTACATGATAACTCTTTCTAACAAAGCTAGAACCAGCCCTGTACCTCACATGTACCCAAAGATCTCCCCATTCAATGCTCCGATTTTTCTGCTAGATATATTTGAAGCTGTCAGCTTAGGGGTGTGTCCTTTCTGATGCAGCTAGTGGCAGGTAAAGAATGGAACTGAGAATGTGCTTCTGTCTTAGTGAGCAGGACAGAGAAATTAAAGAAAGAGCAAACAGCAGGTGGTGCTATGCAGATGCATTTAATTGAATAACTCAGTAGCTATAATACATTTTTAATTACATGAAATTACAAAAGTATTCAGATCCAGGTGCTGGTTTGAAAACTGTAGAATATTTTTCATGTGAAAACCTCTTTACGGGATACATCAAGGGATACAATATTGGTTATATAGAAATAATGATTTATTCATTTACGGGCGCTTTCCCACGAGCAAGTTTTCCATCCAGATGCAATGCGTGTAATGAGCGTGTAGCATCTGGACTGAATCCTGACCCATTCATTTCAATAGTTCTGTGTACATGAGCATAGTTTTTCATGCATTATCTTTGTATCCAGGAAAAATTGCAACATGTTCTATATTGTGCATCCTTCATGCAGTTCTGTCTCCATAAAAGTGAACGGGGTGTGTGTGAAAAACAGAAGGCCTCCAGATGCAATGCAATTAACTGATGTTTGCTAGGAGATGCAGACTGTTATTCTTCAGGTTTTCTTCACTCACATGAAAAGCACATGCATTCCGGATAGAAAAAACACACACACTGAACCTAATCAGAGAAAAAAAACTGTTTAACTTGCATGCAAGGACCATCAATTTTTTTCCTGAACAGATCCTGGCACATTCCGTACTGCTCATGTGAAAGAGACCTAATAGAAAAACTTTGAAAAATATGTTTGAGAAGTACTGTACCTGAAACTTTGCACATATAGACAATGATGTTTGTGTAAAACAGCTCTTCATTTCATTTTGGAAACATTCATATGGATGAAGACATGTATTAAAAGTATTCATGAGATTGAAACATTTTAATTTATTTTTTACAGATCTCTGGACAACCTTTCTTACTAGAAATTATATGCCTTTTTTTGGATTTGTTTGCATTTGTTATAACAAAAGTAGAACCTACCATGCTAAAACAGGTACATCATCTTAACACACAGAAATCTACATATTAGTTAAATAATACTACTTTATTGAAATATACAATATTTTAGAAGTCTCATGCACTGATTCACTGTTAAATATGTTTATACAGGCCACTCATCTGGTGTATAAAAAAAAAAAAAAAAAAAGTTTTCTGGTGTAAAAAAGATTATAAATTTGCAAATATTTAGCTCTTTTATGTCACATACAAAACTTTTCTGAAAAGTTATTGTGGCATGTACAGGGCTGAGTAGACTTCCCATGGACAGCAAATTTATAATCTTTTATGTCAGAAACTGGTGTCAATTATAGCATAAATCTACACCAGCTCATTGCTAGCTTAGAGGGCCAGAGATGCACCTAATTTATTAAAACAACATTCTAGTTCAAGAAAAAAGTTTACACTAACTGGGATACAAAGAGAACACTTAAACAGTGACCTCTGTTTCATCATTTTAGTTGCAGATCCACAAATTCTCAGCTTCCTCTTCTGTGATCCAAGTTGGCCTCACAGCTTCTCATCCTATCTGGTGCACACTGCATTGGTCGCCCAAGCTACTTCCTGCTTGTCGAGCCCTGCTCTTGGATTAGCCAGCGTTGTTCACGGGAGACTATCTTAGATGAAAAAAGAGGAGTCTGGGAATTAATGGATCTGCAGCCAAAAAGATGAAAAAGAGGGCACCATTTCAGTGTTCTGTTCGTTTCCCAGTTAACACGATCAAGACCCTGCCATTTTTCACCTTCCTAACCATCCCCCGGGCACACAAATTTTGCATCCATATGTTCTCTTCTGCTGGCACCAGCTACAGTTGTTACTGGAAAGCATCCATTACTATATCCATTATTTATATTCTCTGTCCCTCTGCAACCTCCCCCATTCATAAAAAAACAGCCCAGTTAGGATGTACAATATCCAGGGGCTATCACATTAACCCCTTCAAAATGGAATAATTGCATTAAAGAGACTCTGTCACCAGGATCAACCCTATTAAACCAGACACACTGCCTGGTAGGGGTCATCATGCTGATTAAAACTATGCCTTTCTTGTGTCTGTTAAACAGTATGATAAACAGCTGCAGAGAAATCTGTTTTCATTCATATGCAAATGAGCCAGGAACACCAGGAGCCAGGACAAAATCATCTGAGCACTGCTTTGTTACCCCCCTGTCGTCTGTTCACTCCTCTGTCCCCTTGATGAGCAGGGCTAGACATCAGGCATTGAGATCTGCTTAGAAAGCAAATCTACATATTACTGCTTTATTCACAGGCAGAATATATGATCATATGGACAGTGGTAATATATGGTGGCTTATAAGTATAGAAAAACACATGGATCTCTATGGTAATACTATAGCTTTTTACACATAGAGATCTCTGGTTTGAATCTTAGGGGAGACTTTTTTTTTTCTTCCACATTTATCCCACAATTTGTCCTCATAATATTGAGAATGTTTTTTTTTAGAAAGCTAATAAATATTACTGGTTTCTTTATAATCATATATTGTCTGTAAATAAACAGGTAATATGTTTTAGCAAAAAAAAAAAAAAAACATTAATATAGTAAGACCTTATATGATTATATATTATTTATTATAGTATAACCTTTTAATATGGTTTTAAAGAAAAAATAATAGAAAGAAAACATCTCCCCTGGGACTTGATGTCTACATACAGTATAAACCACCATACCACCAAGCTATAGCATTACTGCATACAGATACATGTTTTTTCTATGCTTCTAAACTAAGCTGTATTACTGGTGTCTGTATAAACATATATTGTGCCTCTAAATCCAGAAGTAATATGTGGATTCTCTTCCTGAGCAGATCTCGGTGTGATGACGCATATGTACAGTAGATATGTATTAGCCAGGACACAGCTCTGTCCTCAGCCTAATGTCTTGCCCTGTCAATACTTTACAATGTTAGTCATTGCAGACCATTGCACCACTTAAGGTGTCAATGACACTTGAACAAACCATTGTGGTTACTATCACATTAAACCTGTTGGCAGGTCAAGTATTTTACTGTATTGTGTCCAAAAGGAACTGGGCACTCTCAAGATATTAAAATCAACATGTAATTTATTATTAAAACAAATTGATACAAAATGCGTTGAATTAGACTAAAAAATATCTGCGCAGTATAGTTCCCAATTCATAAAGTGCACTAAATATCTATAAGTCGTAAAATTATATAGCAGCAACGTTGTGAATAACAGCACTAATAAATAGCAGCACTAATAAATTTGCGTTACTAAAACGAGCGCTGTTAAAGTCCCAACAGATAAAATGTATTCTGTGTATATTATAAAAATGGCAACAACTTTGTAAGCAGCTATGACGATGTACTGGCGTAATTTGAATCTCAGCAGGTGGAATAGAAACAATGTCTCTTTCTCCAATATTTAATTGTGTTTGCTCCAATAAACAGTACTAGTAAAAGTAATAAGGCACTGGGACACGCTCTTTTAGGAAGCCTTATGCCCCGCATGAGCGCACTATATGTATAGTGCTAGCGATTAAATTCTTCAACCAGTCATATAAAGCGGCGTCCCTCTTACTGTAATGTCAGTGGCGTCCCGCTGAATTGCACTGCATCACATGCCTTCACTGTACATAAACTTTCGCCGGCATACAATTAGAATGCTCTTACCATGTGCTTGTATTGGTACCCCGATGTCGCTCTAAATGCTGGTCCTGTGATAGAGAAGACCGGTGTTTTACAAGCTTTGTCCGTCTGACCTCCCACGCTGGCGGTTTGTATACACGTGTCGACCTTAGGTTTGACTTGCGGTCTTTAGTGTGGCAGCTATCGTGCCACTATTCGCGCGGCAGACGATGTTCCAGTGGGCATTTAGCACATTCTTTCAGTTACCATCATAACTGTAAAATAGTTGCTCGGGGGTTCTTAACCAAACGCATTTCGGGGTGTCAAATAACCCCTTCCTTATAACATAATGTGTGAAAGGAATCCATTTGGATGGCGCCAAATCCGAAATGCGCGTTGGGTTTGGCGCCATCCCAGAGGAGGGTAATGGATTCCTTTCACACATTATGTTATGTGAACAATTGTTGCACTAGCACTTTGCACTTTACTAATACTTGAATTGTGGAGAAGCTTCTGAATCATCCCTTTGACTTCTTGTGGATTTCGCCTTTTTCCCTGCACTTGTTTTATGCATGGATTTTGTCCTTTATGAATTGCGCTAATAAAATATATAGATTATTTTATGCAGTCTGGTAATTCTTATACAGATTTCTAGTGTGCACCAGTTTGGGGTTCTTCAGCTGGCTTAACCTTCTAGTTTCTATGGCACTTGTCTACTGCATTTTTCCCTTCAGAAATGGGGCATTTGCGCTAACAAGTTATGCTGTGACAACATCAGCATTGTCCTTCTTAGGAGATTGAGTTGTTGCACTGATGTCCTGCTGTAGCAGACATTCCTATCCAGTTCTTGTGCTGTGAGATGCCTTCAGTACTCCCCACACCAGACAGAGCAGTTGTGCTGTCTCCGCTAGTAGATCATTTGTTGCGGAGACTACTCCCTCTCTACTTTTCCCCTTCCACAAGGCGAGTAGTTGCACTCACCCTTCCTTGGGTTAGCGTATTACTGCTCTGGAGTGCCTGCGCTGATGGTATTTTTTTTCTGGTACCTTTGTCTTAATGGGCATACACATCACTCTCCTTTACTGGCACCAGTTTCTGGCCACTTGTGCATTCCTCTGATAAGCATATTCTCCCCTTCAGGAGGAGTTGCTACACTATGTCGGTAGCTAGTCTGACAAGTCTACAAACTTCTGATGTTTCAGGCGTCGGCATCACTTTTACCTACAATTAAGGTATTTTTTCCTTCAGCTTACTGTGAGGTCTGCCTGGTCTAGGCTGTTTTTCTGTGGTGTCAGGAGCCTGCTCTCCTCCCTGGTAGTATTTACCAGATGGTTCTGCAGGTATGTGCCTACGACACTGCGATTCTCCTTATAGAGCTCTGCTGTTCTTTCTGAGTCTTATTTTTTTTTTTTAGCAACTGTGTTTGTTGCAGTTTTTATCTTTGGATATACTTCCATGAGCATTTTCATAGTGACCTAGTGACTAGATATTCCTGGTGAGTGTATGTGATCTCTCACATGTTATAGGCTGTTGTATTCTTTCACAGTACAGTTGCTCTGTCTATGCTGTGTTTGCTCGGCATGACAAATGCCAGTCATGATATTGTCCTGGGTGCATCTTCACTCGGTCTTCCTTTTTCTCCGGGGACTGATGTTTGTGTGGCTACATTCTGATGATGCAATCCTCTTGACTGCATGGCTGACAGGGATGTTATTGATCCCCAAAGGCACTCACATTTTTCCTACTGGGCTACTTCCCATTTTCTTGTGGTTTTAATTCAGTACAGCTGATCTGTTCCTATTGTGTTTTTTTCATCTACCTTGATTTTCACTTATCTGCAATATCTCTTGATGAATGCCCATACTCCATCATTTTTTCTTTTTACGTTTCGGGCTGCAGATGTTTTCATAATCTATCTGAGAAGGCATTCAAGGGCTGATCCACTGCCATCTGCTCAGTTGATTCCTTCCAGATTTACCATTTTCCTATGTTGAAATATCCCTTCCTGATATTGGCACATTTGGTAAGGTTATGTCTAGGTCTACCTGCTGCTAGGTTTGACCGGGTTTCATTCATACCTGGATTCTACAGACACATTTCTTTGGGTTGATCCCTCTCAGTTTTCTTGCAGGGTCTTTTGTCATGCAAGACGACTTTATCATCCTCCCGCTGGAGTTTTATTTTCTTTCTGGAGCCCGTGGCCAGGCATGCAGTTTGGAATTTTTCTCCATGGGAGACCAGATCTGCCACAACAGTTCTGTGGTCCTTGATCAATGGATGTACCCTTCCTGGACATCATTTTCAGTCTGTCTACTTCCATTCGGTATTTCACGAAGTTGTTTTCCTTGGTTTCTTTCTGCGTTACTCCTTCGCAGGCTGCCTATTTGCCAGTCTTCAGTCTTCCTTTTCTTCTCATCCCATATCGCCACATTGGATAACTCCAGTTTTTTTTCCCTCTGTCTCTGGTCCTCTGGTATCGGTTTATTCTAAGTATTTGGCCTCTCCTCTCTCCTAGAGTTTCTGTAGTCTCTCTGTTTTTTGATGTCTGACTCTTCTTAATTCTTATCCTTCTTGTGGATAGTCTGTGCTGTTATCCTCAACATCTGACGTCTCCCGAGTCCTTTGGCTTCGTTTAACTGGTCTTACCTCTTTATCCCCAGCCTAAGACATTACATATTCTACACTCGCTCTCTCTCTCTCTCTCTCTCTCTGACTGGCTTTCCTGTTACATGCTCTGATTATCCTAGTCAGGGTTTCCTTTGCATCCCTCTCCCGCATTTCTGTGCAGAACCTTATGGCCAGCCCTAGTTTTATTTTGGTCTTTTGTTCCCTCCCCATGCTCTTAAATGTTCCATGGTCTTCTGTGTCCCCCAATGATAGAAGTGAGAAAATAGAATTTTTTGGTGTTTACCTGTAAAATCTTTTTCACACTAAGTTAATTGGGGGACACATCTCCCAGACCGTCCATACATTGCTGTCTCTTCTTGTTCTTAGTTCTGACCCATCTCCAGCTCTCTTTCTTCCTATTTTTTTTTCTGTTGGCTTCCCCTGGCTGCCCCTACTGCTTTTTGTAAAAACTGATTAGCTCAGTGTCTGCAGGAGGGGTATAGCTGATAGGAGGAGCTAACACTTTAAAGCTTAGTGTCGCAGCTTTACCCATGGTCTTCTGTGTCCCCCGATGAACTCAGAGAGAAAAGGATTTTATAGGTAAGCACAAAAAAATCCTATCTTTGAAATTTCACTTTTGTTTGCATATTTTTCATTTTAATCCATTTTCCAGTAACACTATTTAAAGGGAATCTGTCAGCATCATATTACTATTTTTCTTTTTTCATGCATCCTAATAAAATCAAATACCTGAAATCCATATGTGTCCTTCGTTTTTATTTTCGTCCAGTAGTTTCTTTTAAAAAGAGCTTTTTCTGATATGCTAATTAAGGGTTAGGGAGCCCAGAGGGCGTTCCTCCTGTAGCAAGGAGCCCAGGAACGCCCCTGATGTAGCGTGCCGGCGAAAATTTCAAATCCATAACTCCTCCATTGCCCTAATCGCCTCCACGGCGAAGTCTTAAGCTCGCTCTCGCGCCAGGTCCTGTCTCCTTTCTCTTCCTAGGATGCGTCTCCCGGCCGGCCGAAATCTCGCGCAGGGACGACGTCACTGGGCTCGGCGCATGCCCAGTGACGCCGATGAGGCTCTTGCCCTCAGTTTACTCGCGATCGCGCAGGCGAGAGGCGGTACTGCGCCTGCGCGAGAGTTCGGCCGGCCGGGGAGACGCATCCTTAGGAGAAGAGGAGACAGGACCTGGCCGGGGGGCGGAGCTTTAAGACTCGCCGTGGGAGGCGATTTAGGGCAATGGAGGAGTTATGGATTTGAAATTTTCGCCGGGCACATTACATCAGGGGGTGTTCCTGGGCTCCTTGCTACAGGAGGAACACCCCTCTGGGCTCCCTAACCCTTAATTAGCATATCAGAAAAAGCTCTTTTTAAAAGAAACTACTGGACGAAAATAAAAACGAAGGACACATATGGATTTCAGGTATTTGATTTTATTAGGATGCATGAAAAAAGAAAAATAGTAATATGATGCTGACAGATTCCCTTTAATAACTGATTCTGCAATATATAGAATACAAATAAATATAAATATATAATACACTCACAAAATATACATGGTCTTAAACTGCTGTATGGGCAAACGGCAGGGCTCAGATTGGATACAGCACCATATGGTTTTTGGAGGGCAGATTTCACTTGAATAATTTTCAGGCACCATGTAACTTTTGAAGACACCCTGAAGTTGAAACCTGCAAAAAGTGTCCCACTTTTGGAAATTAAACTACTCAAATTATTCAAAACTGATTTTACGAACGTTAATACTTTTGGTATTCCGCAAAAGTTAAAGAAAAATGCAGTAGAATGTAACTTTTTTGGCAGATTTTCAATTTTAATCTATTTTTTCATGGGGTTAACAGCAAAACAAGCCTCTATTGATTGCAAAAATGTTGTAGTTTACAGAAACACCCCACATATGGTTTTTGAAGGGCAGATGTTACTAGAATGGTTTTTGGGCACTGTCACATTTGAAGACCCCCCTGAGGCACCCATACAGTGGGAAACCCCAAAAAGTGACTCCATTTTGGAAACTACAACCCCATGGAATTTTTCATGGGGTGTCCTGACCCCTTGGACCCAACAAGCGTTTTAAAGAATTTACAAAATCTTGACTATGAAAATAAAAAAAATTACATATTTTTCAGGAAAATGTTAATTTAAGCTCAAGGTCTCAGAATGGATCAGCGCCATATGGTTTTTGGAGGGCAGATTTCACTGGAATTATTTTCAAGCATTATGTCACTCTTGAAGACACCCTGAAGTACCCCTACAATTTAAACCCCCAAAAACTGTCCCCCTTTAGGAAATTGCACCACTCAAATTATTCAAAACCGATTTTACAAACTTTAACACTTTTGATGTTCCACAAAAGTTAAAGAAAAATGCAGTAGAATTTTATTTATTTTTTTGTAGATTTTCAATTTTAATTAGTTTTTTTCTTGTAACACAGCAAGGGTTAACAGCAAAACAAACCTCTATTGATTACCATAAAATTACATATTTTTCAAGAAAATGGCACTTTAAGCCCAAGTTTTTAATCTTACAGGGGGTAACAGTAAAAAATGCACCCCACAATTTGTGATCCATTTTCTTCTAAATATGGCAATATCCCATATGTGCTCATAAACTGCTGTATGGGCAGGGTTCAGAAGAGAGAACGTATCATGTACTTTTTAGGCTTAGTGTGGTGCTTTATATAGCACTGGCCGACAAAAAAAAAAGAAACCCCAAGAAGTGACCCCATTTTAGAAACCACATTCCTCAAAATTTGCAAAACTCAATTCACAATAGATGGTGCAATGTGAAAATTTTAATTTTTACACGGATATGCCATTTCAGTGCCCAATATGTTGTAACCAATGTATACCAGTGCGAAAAGTCAGCCCTCTTATTATTATGCCATGCTTTGTGATTTTACAAACACCCTACACATGGCCCTAATCTTTTGCCTGGACATACAACAGAGCTCAGGTGTAAAAGAGCACCATGCTCATTTGAGGCACATTATGGTGATTTACGCATCTTGTGCTGACAACTGTAGAGGCTCTTGGGTGAAATAATAAATGTAACTCCCTAGAAGTGACCTATTTTCGAAGCTACACCCCTCAAGGAGTTAGCATTTTCACCCCACAGGTGTTTTGCAGACGGTGCAAAATTAAAATTGCAAGTTTTCCACAGATATGGCATTTCAGTGCCCAATATGTTGTGCCCAGCTCATGTAATCTGAGACACACCATGCCCTTTCAATTGTTAGGTGGGTTCTACTGGGTACGGAAATGCCATAAATTTGGACATAAAGTACTGTTTGGTTACACTGCAGTTTTTAGAAGGGAAAGACCACCATTTGGCTTTTGCGGCGCAGATTTTGATGGATTGGTTTACGGCCCCAGGTTGCTTTTGAACAGCCTCCGGGTTACCAGTATAGCCATTACCTGAGAAATATACTTTTTTTTTTCTCTCAATCCAGAGGAAAAAAAAAACAGTCCGGTTCTGAGAATTGCATTTAAAGCAGGCGTATAACGCAAGTTTGAGAGGACCGTGATTAAGTGTGTCTTTGTATAAGTGTGTAATTTAAGATTAAGTGACTTCAGAGTCAGGGACTTCAGTGGGGGACTGCAATTAGCCAGTTTGTTATTACTACATTATATTGTATTTTTCACTTTTCTGTAATCCCCATTTAGTATGTGTTGCACAATTGACAACACCGTCCAGTGCACATCTTGTATGATGTATGCAGTCCTGGAACAGCCATTCGAGGGTGTATATCTTTGTTCAAAATGTGAGCAAATTACTCATTTGGAATCGCAAATCAAGTCTCTAAACAGGCGAGTTGCAACACTGAAATGCATTGAGAATTTGCAAAAGAGTTTGCTTCTTACCAAGCAAGCACTCTTTGGGGTAGATAAGGGGGAAAGTGACAGTGAGGAGGCTGAGAAAAGTGAGGTAGCTAGCTGGGTAACAGCGGGGTAGAGGGAAGAGTGCCAGGGAAGCTAGCCCTGATCTGACACACCCGAACAAGTTCGCACGTTTGGCAGATGAGGGGGATGGCAGCTCAGGGACAGCACTGCTGCAGCAGGACACTTCCTCTGCCAGTCAGGGGAATGTCGGCTCCAGTAAGCAGGAGAGCAGGGCAGGCCAGACAGGTGCTGGTAGTGGGAGACTCCATTATTTAGGGGACAGATAGGGCTATCTGTCACAAAGACCGTGATCGCCGAACAGTGTTCCTGGCGCTAGAGTTCGACACATCGCGGATCGGGTTGACAGATTAATGGGAGAGGCTGGAGAAGATCCAGCGGTCATGGTCCATATCGGAACCAATGACAAAGTTAGAGGTACAGATGTATAATCGCTTACACTCCTTTTTTTCGCATACCGTTACTACTGAAGCCCGAGTTCTCATCCTTCGCTATTAACTTTAACTGCAATACACAGCAAAGCCAGTAGATGGCAGTGTTAACCCAAACTAGGAAATTACACTACTCAATACACTATGCCTAATCCTTCTTTGCAACCTTACCGGCAACCCTCATCCCTACACTATTATTCTTCTGATAATCCTGTGGTTGATATTCAGGAAGTCTGGAATATATAGCGCACTCCTTAATTAGTTGCTGAATTACATCAGACAATCTATGCTTTTATATTATTACTAGCAGAAGGACCCGGCTTCGCACGGGTATATTTAATCTATTTCGTTTCATGTTTCTGTGTGTCGTAAAAAGATATCAACAGTATCCCCCATAACAGTGACCTCTATAGTACCCGCCCCACTGTCTTCTGAGCTGTGTATCTAATCCTGTCCTGGGTGATACCATCTGCTGAGCTGTGTATCTAATCTTATGTTGTGTGATACTGTCTGCTGAGCTGTGTATCTAATCCTATCCTGTGTGATACTGTCTGCGGAGCTGTGTATCTAATCCTAGCCTGTGTGATACTGTCTGCTGAGCGTGTATCTAATATTCTATCCTGTGTGATACTGTCTGCTGAGCATTTATCTAATATTCTATCCTGTGTTATGCTGTCTGCTGAGCTGTGTATCTAATATTCTATCCTGTGTGATACTGTCTGCTGAGCATGTATCTAATATTCTATCCTGTGTTATGCTGTCTGCTGAGCTGTGTATCTAATATTCTATCCTGTGTGATACTGTCTGCTGAGCATGTATCTAATATTCTATCCTGTGTTATGCTGTCTGCTGAGCTGTGTATCTAATATTCTATCCTGTGTGATACTGTCTGCTGAGCATGTATCTAATATTCTATCCTGTGTTATGCTGTCTGCTGAGCTGTGTATCTAATATTCTATCCTGTGTGATGCTGTCTGCTGAGCTGTGTATCTAATCATATCCTGTCTGCTGAGCTGTGTACCTAGTAGTTGATTTTTAACTTTATTTTTTCAATCCCTGTTGGCTGAGTGGGAGAGGGCGTGGCCTAACTGGATTGGGGCGTGTCCTTTTGAACATCTTAATCTAAGACAGCAGTACGAGGTGAGCTGCAAAGAGAAAGTCACCGTCTCTCCCACCTCTGCAGCTGACAGAAGTTGATTTTTAACTTCATTTTGTCAATACTCATTGGCTGCAGAGGGGAGGGTGTGTCCTAAACGTATCGGGGTGTGGCTTAGCACAGTGTTTCCCAACCAGTGTGCCTCAGCTGTTGCAAAACTACAACTCCCAGCATGCCCACACAACCAAATGCTGTCCGGGCATGCTGGGAGTTGAAGTTTTGCAACAGCTGGAGGCACACTGGTTGGGAAACACTGGCTTAGCGGACCTAAAAGTTGATTTTTAACTTTATTTTTTTAATTCCTGTTCGCTTAGAGTGAGGGGGTGTGGCCTAACAGGATTGGGGGCGTGTCCTTTAAAACAGCTCTCTCTAAGACAGCAGCAATGTTCTGTCTGATTGTGAGCTGCATGGAGAAAATCACCCTCCCTCCCACCTCAGGAGGGGAGGGGGCATGGCCTAACCGAATCAGAGACATGGCCTTTCAACAGCTCACCCTAAGACAGCAGCACTATCTTCTCTGAGTGTGGGCTGCAGAGATAAAGTCACCGTCCCTCTCATCTCTGCAGCTGACAGAAGTTTATTTTTAACTTCATTTTTCACTGTTTGCTTAGTGGGAGGGGGGTGGCCTAACAGGATCGGGGGCGTGTCCTTTTAAACAGTTCACTGTAAGACAGCAGCACTGTTCTGTGTGAATGTGAGCTGCAGGAAGAAAATCACTGTCCCACCTCTGGAGGGGGTGTGGCCTAACCAAATCAGAGGTGTGGCTTATCTGAACCTGGGGGCAGGGTTTTAAGGGTGACTTGAATGGCCACCCTACTTTCCCCCTGAACTGTGACCTCCCTAGCACTCTGCCCCCTTAACAGTATCATCCACAGCGCCCTGCCCCTTTAAAGCTAACCTGCAGCAGTGAAGAGAAATGGCTGAGTTGTTATGGAAACCTCAAGAAATAAGGTACTTAGTGCTATTAGGCCATGGTTTTACTTCAATAGCGATTATCCTGGTGACAGATTTCCTTTAAACGTCACCTAGAGCAGTGAGGAAACATGGCAGGGTTGTTATGGTTACCTGGAGTAAAACTGTGTGTGTGGAGATAAACTGTCAGGGTGCAGTAAGTGACAGTTTGAATTCAAGTTAAAGGCTTTGCTGCCTTGTATTGTTTATAAGCAGGTCATTTTTTGGGAATATCTCAGTCCTAGAGAGCTGAGACCTGGTCTAAAACCTTTCCGGACACCTGATGTACCCGTGTGCCAAATTTGGTGAAGATCGGTCCAGTCGTTTGGTCACGCATAAAGAACGTCCGGATGTCCAGACAGACAGAAACTCATTTTTATATATATAAGAGATATGGTCAGGACCATTATATATACTATACAGTACGTCCTTCCTCCAGCTAATTCAGCATTAGGGGCAAGGAAGTAGCTATAGGGGGTGCAGAGGTAGCAGTCGCTACCAGGCCCATGAGCCTGAAGGGGCCCAAACAGCCTTGTGCCACATAAGAAGACACACAAAGCACTGAGGGTAGGGGAGCCCAAGCTGCACTCTTGCACCAGGGTCCATGAGCCTTTAGCTACGCCCTTGATTAGGGGCGACTACACCAGATGATAGAGTGCGATCTGATATCAGCCGCCAGGTTCAAACACCAGCACGCCATATTCAGACATGTGGAAATTCATCCCACGTTGAGTGGGTTAATACAACGGCTCCAACAAATAAGCTCCTGAAAAATTACCAACAACCAAGGTAGAGTACTGTAAGTGCAAATACTGTACCCCGGCATCTTTGAGACTATTGTACCGAAGTGCATACAAATAATCATTCACCCGAATACATAACTGGACGCCCAAAAAATATACAGAAAATACCTGCTGCATTCAACCAATTTCTGCTATTTTGATTTTATTTATTTTGCTGGATTACATCAGGAAACAGGTTACGCTGTCATTCACAGATAACAAGCTTCCTGTAGGGGGGTGAAGCCCCAATCAGAGCCCCAGTAAAGTACATTTTTCAGAGGTAACATTGAATATACGGTATATGTGTATATACATGTGTGTATATATATGTGTGTGTGTGCTTATATATACTGTACATGTATATAGGTGTATATATAGAAAATGTGTAATTACATGTATATATTTATGTATCTATTGCTCTCCGCCACCCTGCTGCATTAAAACATAGTTAACTATATTTAATAATAAATGGCCATAAAAAAAGTAAACAGAAAAAATGAAAAAAGAAAGACAGAGAGAAAAATTGAAATAAATAAATTGCTTTGTTAAAAATTAAGGATGTAAAATGTAGAGTATAAAATAGTTAATCGGCAGTACAGTTCCTGCTCACACCAGTGGAAGTCCGTGCTGCAGGCTAGAATGATGTTCACTTGTTCCACAATGCGGTGTTTATGTCCAGCTTATTCTGTAGGGATTCACACTGGTAAGGTATACCATAAATCACCAGGCGAAAGTGCGCATTGATATAGTATGCAGTGAAACACTTAGCCGAAACTGCACCTTTATATAAATTCTGTAGAGGAGCGTCTTGAATAGGGATATACTACTACCGCATGTAATTTCCAAAGCCCCAGCATGTGATTATAGACAGCGGGGATCCCCTGCAGTCTTTTCCCAGATTTAAATGTCCGCTTCCTGGATGTACTGTACAATTATGTATTTATACATGGGGTTAATTTGTCACAATCCTCATGTACATAATACAATTATAGATAGTTTAGCCTGGACACCAGTCTAAAGCATCATATTCAAAATATAGCCACAATACTTACCGGGACCGGCAAGACATCGCTGATCATTAAAGACGGGTAAGGTATACAAATATCATAGGCGTGCGCACAGGGTGTGCCTGGGCACACCCTAATCAAGCTGACTTGAGGTTCTGTCACCTCCGTGCTGCACTGCAGTCTGCTGTGTCGTTTGCAAGTATGTATCTTTCGCCCCATAAGACGCGTTTCCCCCCCAAAAGTGCGTCTTATGAGGCGAATACTAATCAAGCGCTTCCATTGTGGAAGTGCTGATTAGTACCGGTGGGCCGGGAAGTGATGAAAGCGTTATATGACTTCACACTGTGTGCGCCCCCACAGCAGACTGTGCAAGAGGATTACCGAGCGCGGGCAGTGAGGAGCGGCAGCGTCCGGAGCAGTAAAGGTAAGTGTTTTTTTTATTTTATTTGGGGCCATTGGGGGCTTAAGAGGGGCACTGGGGACTGAATAGATGCTGATGGGGGGCTGAAAAGGGGCATTAGGCACTGATATGAGGCACTGGGGGCTGATATGAGGCACTGCGGTTCTTATCTCAGGTCTGATTGGGGGTCATTCACATTGGGGTCTGAGCTGAGGTCTGATTAACATTGGGGGTCTTATTGGGGCTGCCAGCTGAGATCTGATTAACATTGGGGGTCTGATTGGTTGTCTGACCTCAGGTGTAATGAAAAATATTTTTTTCTTATTATCCCCCTCTAAAGCCTAGGTGCATCTTATGAGCCCGAGCGTCTTATAGGGCGAAAAATACGGTAAGTTTAAAAATGATTTCTTCTCCCTTCATTATATTGATATTGTGGGTTTGTATGTATATACACAAACCAACTGAAAGGTGGAATGAAGCAGGATGTGCTCAACCCAAAAATGCAGTTGTGCATATATATACAGGGGAGCAGATCCTGCAATTGTGGTCCATTGCTAATGGCGATCCCCAGCAAAAGTGCATACGGTGGAGGATGCCCGCAGCGGTCCACAAGTATCACAGTAGACATCCTACACAAGTTGGCAATTGTGTGGTTGTAATAAGTAATATAACAATATAGCAATAACAAATTACAAAACAGGTGCACACTGCGGTCTTACTAAGCCCTCAAACTGATGTTAAAATTGAGAGATTAGTCAACATGTCCTGCAGTGGAGGACATGTCTTAAGCCCGAGCACCACGCCAAGGTTTCTCAAGTAGCTCGGGACCTAACACTCACCTACCTGTGCCATATGGGCAATACCAGGGGCCAGTGGGCAAAATTACAGGAATGTATTAGGCCGACTGGCAGCAGACTCCTCAGCTACCTCCAGCATGTAACCATGCCTGCAATGGGAGGCGGGAGAAGGCTGTGAGCCCCACCCAAAACTGGCTGATATGGCCCAGGCCTCACAGGTGCACCTAAATATAGCCTGTGGATGGAAAATGGGCTACATTTACATGGGAGTTTATACACCTCCACAGAGCCAGCGCGTCCTATAGGCTGACTAGGCAGCCGCGTAGAGCGCCCCTTGGGAAGGATTTTTGCCGCCCTAGGCAAAAGAAAAGTTTTCCGCCCCCTCCCCATGTGACATCACAATGCCCCACCCATATGATCTGCCAAATTAAAGGGGTTCTGCAGTTTATTTAAACTGATCGACAGGGGTCCGATACCCGGGACCCCCGCCAATTAGCTGTTTGAGAAGGCAGCGGCGCTGGCAGTAGCGCCTCTGCCTTCTCGCAGTGATGTCACGATTAGTATCATTGGCCTGGGCGGGGCTAAGCTTTATTCAAGTGAACAGAGCTTAACCCCGCCAAGGCCAGTGATACTAGTCGTGACGTCACTGCGAGAAGGCCGAGGCGCTACTGCCAGTGTCGGATCCCGCCGATCAGTTTAAATAAACTGCAGAACCCCTTTAACTAACGCCAGTTTTCTCTCCCCCAATGTCATTCTCTCCCCCATGTCATTCTCTCTCCTTTTCTTGTCATTCCCCCCCCCATGTAATTCTCTTCCCCCCCCCATGTAATTCTCTCTCCTTTTCTTGTCATTCTCCCCCCCCATGTCATTCTCTTCCCCCTCTTGTCATTCCCCCCTTTGTCATCCTCTTTCTCAATCCCCCCCCCTTGTCATCCTCTTTCTCAATCCCCCCCCCCTACCTCTAGTGGAGCGCTGTATGGTCCACGGGTACAGGAGCTTTAGTTTCCTGTACCCGGGCGGACTGATAGGAAGCGCACACTGTGTGCGCACTTCATGTCAGTCCGGCCGGGTACAGGAGACAGATGCTCCCTGTACCCACGGACCATACAGGGCTCGGCCACACTACAATGAGGGAATGACAGGAGGGAGCGCTGAGCGCTTCCCTCCTGTCAGTCCCTCTCTTCATGCTGCGCCTGGGCGGTGCGCCCTCATGGACGCGCCAGCCCTGGCAGTGCTGCAGCCGCCAGAGGCTCAATATAGAGCGCTCGGGCGGCTGCAGCATGAAATATGTGTATAGGGTTGGTAATGAGCAAAATAACAAAGCCTATTGTTTTTGTATTCCCCTTCCCCCACATGTTCTCTACCATCTGTGTGCATGTGGAGGAAGGGGAGTAGAAGACAAAAGGCTTGTTAAGTCAGTACAACCCTTTCATAATGGAGTACAGTATGTGCAGTAAGTAGAGGCTCGCTGGATAATGGTTAATGGAGAAGGTGCACAAGAGAGAGAATCAACATATTAAAATAACACATTTCTGATAAAATACTACACCAGCGATCCAAATAAACTATAAACCTCCCCCTCTCATTAATCCTCTGACACTTTCATCTGGAGCGCTACTAAATCTCCCTGTATGTACTGTATACTGCCCGGTTCTTCTCCCCCCAGCATTCAGCCGCTCCACTAAAGTATTCTTAAAGATTCCAACAAGTATCTGATCATTAAGTCCTACATTAACCCTGTTTGCTCTCTAGCCACACCTCCAAGTGTTTGTATGCACACAGGGTTATATATATATATATATATATATATATATATATATATATATATATATATATCCACACCCATACAGTCCACCATCAAGCATAAGATATTGGGTGATCTACATCTACTGTATTCACTAGCGCTGAATCAAGAATTAAAAATACAGGTATGCAAACCTCCCTTTGCACTACATATCATTTATTATAAAAAATAAAAACAAAGAAAAACACAATGGAAATTTAAAACAATAATTTTTTTTAGGTATACAGTAGAAACAGAGCAGATATCGCTTTTTTTTCCAGCATTAATAAAAGGAGGGGGAGGAGATAACTAAATAATAACTAATATGACTAAAAAATATTAATGAATAAAAAAAAACGGGGCAGCATCCGTGGCAGCAACAACATTTGGACTGCCATTTTCTTTTCTGTGTGATCCTTATATACGTGTGTATCCTTATGAGGTGTAGCAATATTATTATTAGACATCATCAATATCATATTATTTCTATTATACATTGTTATATTATTATTGCTAATATATATATATATATATATATATATATATATATATATATATAGTAACGGGATTAGCTTCCGGATCGCCGTCTCCTGGGATAGATGGGCGCTATAGGCACATAAATCACAGTCCAGTCCACTCAAGTTTGATGCAACTGGCCTCAGCCAGTTTTATTGATGTTTGCAGGTCAAAATATAAAACAAAACAGTTCAAGAATAAATGAAATACCTGGCCGTCTGGCCGCTACGTCTAAACAAGAAGTAGTTCCTCACTACATGAGACTGAGCCTTGTGCCTAGCTCCATCAACAAAACACACAGTTTGTTTTACACTGGGTTCAGACCTGAGCATTTAGAAGCCTATCGTTTTATGCGCGTTCAAGATGGGCGTTTAGGCGCGTTTTTTCAAGCGTTTTGGTAAATAGTGTAGGCGCGTTTGACGCGCGTTTATGTGATTGACTGCATAGTTGGCCAATGTCCAATGATATAGTTTGGCCAATCTGAGTGCTTTAGAGGTGTGACATTCCATGGTGGCTGATTCAGCATGTTGCAAACTTTGTAAAACGCGCATCTATAGGCGCGTTTTACGCTGCACAAACGCCCGAACAACACGCCTATCGCGTTTCCCATTGAAGTCTATTGGCACCAAACGCTCGAAAAAAGCCCGAATTAACGCGAACATACTTGCTTATGCGTCGGACGTTTATAGGCGCCTACGAACGCGCATAAAAACGCACAAGTGTGAACCACCCCCATTGGAATGCATGGTTCCTGTACTGTTGTGCGTTTTTATGTGCGTTCGAACGCGGCGTTTTACGCGAAAGTGTGAACTGAGTGTTACTCACACCAGAGTTGTTCCCAGGAGCAGAGACCACAGCTAGTGAGCTGCCTGCCCTTATATAGCTCAACCAGGTTCCAGGTGATTAGCCACAGTTACCCTGAATACCTGGAGTGGCTAATTGGAGCAGGGACCCACCCAACTCTCCCTGCTCCAAGCAGCCAGGCCCTTCTAACCAGGTTTTTTAACAAAACCCTTGCAATGGGAAAACCTAGTTTTCCTTTCTGTCAATTCCCTGGCTGCTTTTAGAACGTATAAGACAGGAACCTAGGTGAAATGTAGACTCCTTCTATCACTTTCCCCATGGTCCTGTCACATATCCTCCCCCCACTGTTTCGACCTTGGGGTAGGAACACACTGTGCCCTTAAACAGTACACCCTGGACAGGGCATCGGCGTTTCCAAGCTGACGCCCGGGTCTATGTTCAACTGTAAAACTATAATCCTGAAGAGACATGAACCATCGGGTCACTCGCCTGTTTTTCTCACGGTTTTGGCACATCCATTTAAGGGGGGCATGGTCAGTTACAAGTTTGAATGTTCTTCCTACCAAATAATACCTGAGAGCTTCTATGGCCCA
Organism: Bufotes viridis; assembly: GCA_033119425.1. Taxonomy (NCBI): domain Eukaryota; kingdom Metazoa; phylum Chordata; class Amphibia; order Anura; family Bufonidae; genus Bufotes; species Bufotes viridis. Next base: position 87,478,310 of record CM065596.1, on the reverse strand, counting down.
CTTAATTGCAAAACACTCCTTTTCTACAACTGAGTATTTCTTCTCATGTTCATTTAACTTTTTACTCAGGTAAACTACTGGATGCTCTTCCCCATCCCTCACTTGTGACAACACAGCCCCTATGCCAACATCAGAGGCATCTGTTTGCACGATGAACTCTTTTCTAAAGTCTGGTGTGACTAACACTGGCTGGGCACATAGAGCCTGCTTCAGGTTCTTAAAGGCTTGTTCCGCCTCTGGGGTCCATTTGACCATGGTTGATTCCTTCCCTTTTGTAAGGTCTGTTAAAGGGCTCGCAATGCTAGCAAAATTTTCAATAAAACGCCTATAATAACCAGTTAAACCTAGGAATGCTTTGACTTGCTTTTTGTACAAAGGCCTTGGCCAGTTCTGAATGGCTTCCACTTTGTTTATTTGAGGCTTTATAGCCCCTTGCCCAATCGTGTACCCCAAGTACTTTGCCTCTTCTTGCCCAATGGCACATTTCTTTGGGTTTGCTGTCAAACCCGCTTCCCTAATAGAATTCAGAACGGCTTGAACCCTGGGTAGGTGACTTTCCCAATCTGTGCTATGGACTATCACATCGTCTAAATAGGCAGCTGCATATTTACGATGTGGTCTTAAAATTTTGTCCATCATTCTCTGGAATGTGGCCGGGGCCCCATGCAAACCAAAGGGAAGGACTACATACTGAAAATGGCCATCAGGGACACTAAAGGCTGTTTTTTCTTTGGCCTCATCAGTCAACGGTACTTGCCAGTAACCTTTTGTGAGATCTAATGTGGTAAAGAACCTCGCATTACCAAGCCTGTCAATCAGCTCATCCACTCGCGGCATTGGGTAAGCATCAAACTTTCAGACCATGTTCAGTTTCCTGAAGTCATTACAGAAACGTATGGTGCCATCAGGTTTAGGAAGCAAGACTATAGGACTAGACCAGTCACTATTGGACTCCTCTATAACCCCTAACTGAAGCATTGTTTGGACTTCTTGGGAGACAGCTTTACGTCTAGCCTCAGGTATTCTATAGGGCTTTTGGTTGACTCTGGCCCCTGGTTCGGTTACAATGTCATGTTTAATTATATCTGGTATCTCAACGCTATTTCCCTTTTTGCCAATGCTGTTAGCTGCTAACAACACCTCTCGGTCCTTCCAGGGTTTGATTAGATTCACATGATAAATTTGGTGAACCCGGTAATTCACTTCTCCGACCTTCTCAACTATTTCGTAAGGTCCTTGCCATTTGGCCAAAAATTTACTTTCTACTGTGGGGACAAGGACTAGTACCCTATCTCCAGGGTTGAAGTTTCTTACTCTAGCTGACCTGTTGTAAACCCGGGACTGACTCTCCTGGGCCTGCAGCAGGTGTTCTTTTACAATGGGCATTACTTTTTCAATCCTTTCCTGCATATGTGCCATGTGTTCAATCACACTTTTGTAGGGTGTAGCCTCACTCTCCCAGGTCTCTTTGGCAATATCCAGAAGACCCCGAGGGTGCCGACCATACACTAGCTCGAAGGGAGAAAATCCGGTAGATGCTTGAGGCACCTCCCGTACAGAAAACATAAGATATGGTAAAAGACAATCCCAGTCTTTACCATCCTGTGCCACCACTTTTCTTAGCATCCCTTTTAAGGTTTTATTGAACCTTTCGTTATACTAAAACTATAATTATTATGATAATTTATACCATAAAACTATAAACTATAATTATTATAAACTATAATTATTATATGATTATTAAAATGATAATTATTATATGATAACATACCGTAGGTCAATGAATGCATTTAAAATGGTTTCCTTAATGTAAACAAATAATAATTAATAATAATACTATACAGGAGATGATTATTTTGTATCTTTAAACGTGTTTGCCGGGGATGGATTACTACCCTTGTGAATGCCAATAACACATGGAACGCCAAAAGACGGCCCGGTACAGTGAGAACTATTCCAGCTGGATAGAGCGCATCCACTGTCGAAGAGCTGCGATTCATCTCTGCGTATGCAGGGCAGACCTGACAGCCACTCTTTTATACTGTGGTTGACAGGGGGAGAGGAGGAGGAGGTGGGTTTCCTAGAAACGGTTGGAGGGCGACAGGGAGTAGATCCCGTTAGGTTTAGTGCCGCTTCACACTGTCAGTCTATTGCTCTTGGTATATACCTCCCGCAATCTCCCCGGCTCTATCTTTTCCGCTGCCATTCTGTGTTTGCCCAATTTTAAACTATTATAGCACTTTCCCCTATATTTATTTTAAAGAAAAGGGGTGAAATGGTTAATGTGCAGTATGACTGGAGCTCAGGCAGATGCTCCAGAAGATCAAGGGTCAATAAAAGAAAAAAGAAATGACAGCATCTCGGCTATAAACATAAAGGGGACTGCCATCTTCTTTTCCGACTGGTCCTTATATACCCCAGTGGGGTTTTTTACATTGATTGAAGGATTCACATGCCCTTCCCTGGCCATTCACATTAATAAAACTGCTGATTTACAGTGATATCCTGCTAACATTAACCCTTCCCCCCCATGTCCATGTATTCCGCCTTCACAGTTGTCAGGCAGTTAACTTTTGTCTCTGTAAACTCCTCAGCTGTCAGATCTCTATCCTCAGGGCTTTTTATAGACCTCCAGGGGGAGCAGGCGAGCAGTCTGTGCGATGACCCCTGTGGCGATCCCTGTTACTCCGCATGGACACTGGACCAGTAATGATAATATATAAAATATCGTGACCATCTGATAATTACCGGGAGGAAATATTTCTAGGGATGTTTGTAGGTTAGGAAAGATATAATATACCCTGTTTGATCCAGATTTATAAAATATCGCCAGCCTCCGATTATTACCGGGAGGAAATATTTCTAGGGATGTTTGTAGGTTAGGAGAGCTATACTATACTCTGTTCGATCCAGATTTATAAAATATACACGTATGGCACCCATGAATACAATATTTATTAAAAAATATATAAAAAAAAGTATAAGAAATATCAATAAAACATATAAATAAAATTTACAGGGTTGGTCACCAAGAACAGAATAGTCTCCTTAAAAATATATATATTCACACAGGGTAAAGTAGACCTTGTGAAACAATCTCAATACAGACACATGATCTTTATGGGCAGTTTCCATTATAACAGGCTGTCTGATATAGTCTCAATCTCACAATATCTAAGCGGCAGCAAAATATTAAGACGTGCTTCAGTAAATCCAGATAAATTAATAAATAATTTCCACATATAGCTAGAATACCTTCTCTATTAGATGCAAACTCTACAGCATAGTATCATATAGAAAAAAGGTAGCTTAGCAACAAAGTATCAAAATGTAGGTAGTACATGAGTGTCAGAGCCTGCTTCAATGGGTGGAAAGCCAGTTGTTTCACTATGCCTCTATAGTGCTTAACACGCAGTGCAGATTATCAGTCCTCTTGGTTTATGCAAGTTTTAGGTGAGTTTTTATCTAAGCTGTTATTCATGGTTCTAGATATGTGGGCTGTTATGCGGCATTTATCGGCAATATTGGCATTTATGTGCAATAGGACAATCGTGTGGATTACTACAGTATATCCAGAACCTTAAATGACAGCTTACGATCACTGTATCCAGAGCTTTAAATAACAGCCCACATTTACACTATATTACACTTTTTATTTATTTTCCTTTAGAAGCTTATGCTGTTCTCGGGTTCACATACTGTATACAGGCATTTATATACTGGTGTGGAGGATGTACAAGCCACAAGTGGACTGACTGGATGATGTATTGGTAAATGTTCTCTCCAGACGGATCACTGACCAGGACCTGCTTCCTTATTAAATATTAGTCCATACACTTAATAGCTGGCTATATTTTGAATATGGTGCTTTAGACTAGTGTCCAGGCGAAACTATCTATAATTGTATTATGTACATGCGGATTGTGACAAATTAACCCAATGTATAAATACATAATTGTACAGTATATCCAGGGAGCCAACCTATAAATCTGGGAAAAGACTGCAGGGGATCCCCGCTGTCTATAATCACATGCTGGGGCTTTGGAAATTACATGCGGTAGTAGTATATCCCTATTCAAGACTCTCCTCTACAGAATTTATATAAAGGTGCAGTTTCGGCTAAGTGTTTTACTGCATACTATATCAATGCGCACTTTCGCCTGGTGATTTATGGTATACCTTACCAGTGTGAATCCCTACAGAATAGGCTGGATATCAACACCACATTGTGGAACAAGTGAACGCCATTCTAGCCTGCAGCACAGACTTCTATTGGTGTGACCAGGAACTGTACTGCCGATTAACTATTTTATACTCTACATTTTACATCCTTAATTTTTAACAAAGCAATTTATTTCTTTCAATTTTTCTCTCTTTCTATTTAAATTTTTTCTGTTTACTTTTTTCATGGCCATTTATTATTAAATATAAACAGTAAGTAGAAGGATTGGCACTCTATATCTAGGTTAGTATAGAGAAAAATATGTGAATACAAGATAAAATAATAGCAATATTTATTTAGTAAATAAAAGTGTATAACATGGAGTCCATCACATAATTATCAAATATAGCCTTGTGTGTCTAAAAAAGGAGAGAAAAAAAACGGAATAAAAGGCTTCAAAAGTCTATCTTGTCCATACACATAATATTGTTATGTAGTATATGATGATCGTTTGTTCCAATTGCAAATAGTCCACAGTGATTGTCAATAGGGGTAAGTCCACCTCTAAAGATATGGATATAAGCAGGGGCTGACTGGCAACTTTTGGCCCAGGGGGCAAGTAACACCCAGAGGCCCACTGAGCCCCCCCTCCTGCTTTCCCTTTTCCCGGGCCTCCTCCTGACCCCGCCTTGCCACTTTCGTCAGCCATGTAAATTACAACACAGGAAAGCAAAATAAACTAGGGATGCTCCAATATATCAGGCGCCGAAACATATCAGCCGAAAATGGCATTTTTGGTATAATGCCGAAAGTGTCATTTTCTGGCTGATACAGTGTTCCATCCGTGTATTCTCTCCTCCCCACTGGGCGCTGCTCTGTGTCCCAGCAGGGAGGAGAGAAACTGTGTCAGCCAGTCTAGCGCTGCGGGAGGAGAGCGCAGTGAGTGGCCGACGTCTCTCCTCTCCACAATGGTCAGCCTCCTGTCACAGATTGGCAGAGCGGTGTGTGGGCAGAGACAGCTTGCAGTGCTGTCCCAGGAGGTTGAGCTCTCCTCTCCGCACCGCCTGCTCAGCGTCCTGTGACAGCGTGTCAGGAAGCAGAGTGAGGCACAAACACGCAGTGATCAGTGATCACTGAGTGTTTGTAAATAATTGAGAACCTAGCATGTTTACTGTGTCCCCAATTATGAATAAAAAGAAAGTGGTCTAAATCACCGTTAATTTCCGCAGCCCTAATTTTTTACTTTACATTTAGGGGCTTCGGGGAAATATTAGGGATCTAAACCGACCCCTGATGTTTCCCTTTTAAAATGGAAAAAGAGATTGAGGACAGAGTACTCAATGTCTTTTTCTACAGCCCCAAATGAACTGAAATCCTCTGTACCGAGTGTGCCTTTTCATTTATAACATGAGAACAGAGCATGTTTACTATAACCACAATCAGTAATGAACAGGAAGTGATGCAGGGGCGGACTGAGAACCCTCAGGGCCCCCGGGCAAAATAAATTAAGGGCCCCTTCCAGGCCCCACCCATGTACCACCTCAGGCACTGCAGTGGCCAGTCTGGCTGTGTGAGTCAGTCACTTGACTCACTCATTCACCAGTCCCTGCTTTGTGGCGCCACTCGCCAGCCACTGGCCAGATACCCCACATGACTGATCTATGTTTCTGTACAGCGCTGAACTGCTGAGTGATGAGGGCCGCTGCACGGGCCCGGCACATGCAGGCTGGTCGAGCGCAGCACAAGTTCAGTATGTGAAAATAAAAGGTTCTTCTTTTTAAGCCGCCGCCCACCCCTTCTCAGCGCCAGGTGCGCCCTAAGGCCTCTTTCACATATGCGTTGTGAGGATTCGGCAGGCACTTCCGTCGCCGGAAATGCCCGCCAGATCCCTCACAACGCAAGACACCTGAAAGCATTTGAAGACTGATCAGTCTTCAATATGCTTTCAGGTTACCATGGCAGCCAGCAGTCGGCAGCAGCGTACTTACCATCGATGACGCGGCCGGCCGTTCCTCAATGACCTCACAGGGTCCCTACGTCGCATGGATCACACAGCAATGACCCTGTGGGGTCATTGAGGAGCACCCGGCCGCCACATCGATGGTAAGTACGCTGCTGCCGACTGCTTTTCCATGGCAGCTGGGGCTTCAGTAGCGTCCTGGCTGCCATGGTAACCATTCTGAGAGCTAAACGTCGGATCCGGCGATGCGCCGAAATGACGTTTAGCTTAAAGTCGGATCCAGCTTGTCTTCAGGATTTTTGGCTGGAGGAAAATCCGCAGCATGCTGCGGATTTTTCAACGGCAAAAAAAGTGCCAATACTGAACTGAAGACATCCTGATGCATCCTGAACGGATTTCTCTCCATTCAGAATGCATGGGGATAATCCTGATCAGTATTTTTCCGTCATAGAGCCCCGAGGGCAGAACTCTATGTCGGAAAACAAAAACGCTGATGTAAAAGAGGCCTAAGGCAGCCGCTTGTTCTGCCTTATGGTAGCACATACCTCTCACATCCAGGGCCTCCAGGTGACGTCTTCTCCGATGTAGATCTTCTTTGTCATCATCTTCTCCATTTGATCCGGACAACTTCTCTCAGCCGCCTCGTCTCTGCAATGTGAGACACACGGACATCTTAGCTTCCTCACATTTCTATCATCATCCCCCAACCTGGAGCCCCCCCAGTGTTATCCTGCTGCTCGCTGTGTTCCCGAATAGCCCCAAATACTATCATACAGAAATAATAGTGCCCACCATACTATGGGGCCCATAGTAATAGTGCTCTTTAATGTCCCACCAATAATAATTCCCTTCTAGCATGCCTCCGTTAGTAATACTACCCCCTAAAGTGATGCCCAAGAATGCCCCCACTTTTAATAATGCCTTCACAAAGCCCCCCTATTGTTTCCCCAGTGGTAATAACGCTCCCTACATACCCCTCAGTAGTAATAAGACTCCCATAGTGCTTTTAGTAGAAATAAGGCGGATCCATAAGTTTCTCCTATCCAGAGGTTAGATCATCAGTTTCTTAAAACCTGTAGAACCCCTTTAAACTAACCCCTGCAGTGCCCGCTGTACATATATTCCTCCCTCCACCATACAGTCTCATGTAAATAACATCACTCCCTCCCACAGGCCAGTATTTATTCATATACTCACCCTCTGGATGAACGTTATAAAATAATTAACTAAATAAAATACAATTTCTGATCAATCAACAACCAGAGTGCCGTGGTCTATACTCATATTGAGGACTGGATTTGGTGCGATCACTGCAGGATCTTATACCCATATCTTTAGAGGTGGACTTACCCCTATTGACAATTACTGTGGACTATTTGCAATTGGAACAAACGATCATCATATACTACATAACGATATTATGTGTATGGACAAGATAGACTTTTGAAGTATATATGCCTCTATCAGTATCTTTCTTTTACATCTGATAGTGAACAATCACTGCAAATAAGATTCTGGTCACCCATAATATCTCTACTCAGTGGATTTGTATAGCTTCAGCATTTTATAAAAAAAAAATTTGGCGCCTTTTATTCAGTTTTTTTTTTCCTCTCCTTTTTTAGACACACAAGGCTATATTTGATAATTATGTGATGGACTCCATGTTATACACTTAAATTTACTAAATAAATATTGCTATTTTATCTTGTATGCACATATTTTTCTCTATACTAACCCAGATATAGAGTGTCAATCCTTCTACTTACTGTTTATTGAATTCTCTTCAGCATTTGGGTGAAACGTTTTTTGGAGTGGAGCACCAACTAATTTTTTGACTAGTGAGCCACCCATATCCTTTTCTTCTATTATTAAATATAGTTAACTATGTTTTAATGCAGCAGGGTGGCGGAGAGCGATATATACATAAATATATACATGTAATTACACACATTTTTCTATATATACACATATGTACAGTATATATAAACGCACACACACACACATATATACACACATGTATATACACATATACCGTATATTCAATGTTACCTCTGAAAAATATACTTTACTGGGGCTCTGATTGGGGCTTCACCCCCCTACAGGAAGCTTGTTATCTGTGAATGACAGCATAACCTGTTTCCCGATGTAAGTCAGCAAAATAAATAAAATCAAAATAGCAGATATTGGTTGAATGCAGCAGGTATTTGCTGTATATTTTTTGGGTGTCCACGTATGTATTAGGGTGAATGAGTATTTGTATGCACTTCGGTACAATAGTCTGAAAGATGCCGGGCTACAGTATTTGCACTTATAGTACTCCACCTTTGTTGTTGGTAATTTTTTGGTAGCTTATTTGTTGGAACTGTTGTATTAAACCCACTCAATGTGGGATGAATCTCCACATGTCTGAATATGGCGTGCTGGTGTTTGAACCTGGCCGCTGATATCAGATCGCGCTCTATCATCTGGTGTAGTCGCCCCTTATGCTGAATTTGCTGGAGGAAGGACGTACTGTATAGTATGTACTGTATAATGGTCCTGACCATATAATAATATAAAAGCATAGATTGTCCGGTGTAACTCCGTAACTAATTTCAGACTTCCAGAATGTGTTAGGCATGTAGTTCCATGCGCCCTCTGTTGTTCGCAAACCTAAATTGCCGCCCAAATTTTCTCACTAGTTTATCTACGAGCTTCGAGTTTACTAATGGAATTGGATATCGCTATGCGCTGACGCGAGTCTGAAAGGAGCGCTAGCGATGATACATCTGTAGTTGGAGCGTCCTTAAAAATGATTTCAGGGATTTAGGTCAAAAGCTTAGGGCAAGGACCTCAAAGGTAGTATTTTCCGAGATACTGCATGTACCAAGAGCCTCACAAGAAAGGCAGTGGGGAATTAGGGAGGTTAACAAGTGGCTCAAGAACTGGCGTAGGAAGGAGGGGTTTGTGTTCCTGTAGAACTGGGCCGACTTCTCTGTCGGCTACAGGCTCTATCGTAGGGACGGGCTCCACCTCAATGAGGAAAGGGCAGCTGTGTTGGGGAGAAAGATGGCTAGAAGGTTGGAGGAGTGTTTAAACTAGGGACTGGGGGGGGAGGGTACTTACATTATAGAAGGGGAAGATAGTGCGGATAGTTACCTGGTGGAAGGTAGTGGGACTAGGGAAGAATGGAAGGAGGGACTAAAACAGTCTAAAGCCCACAGTCCGAGAAGATATAAGTGAGGGACATGAACATGTGGAGTCACTGTGGGTAGAGATACATGGAGCGAAAAACAATAATAAATTACTAATAGGAGTTTACTATAATCCACCTGATATACCAGAGACCACAGAACATCCATTACTAAACGAGATAAACGAAGCCGCAAATCATAATGAGGTGGTTATTATGGGGGACTTCAACTACCCACATATAGACTGGGAAACTGAAAGCTGTACATCGCATAAAGGAAACAGGTTCTTGGCAATAACCAAAGACATTTACCTTTCCCAACTGGTTCAGGACCTGACAAGAGGGACGGCCATACTGGACTTAGTATTAACCAATAGAACTGACAGAACAACAGATGTGCAAGTTGGGGGACACCTGAGAAATAGTGACCATAAAGTAATAACCTTCCAATTATCATTCAAAAGAGCATTTCTACAGGGAGGAACAAAAATACCAAACTTCAAAAAAGCTAAATTTAGCCAACGAAGCGAGGCCATAGGTCTAACTAACTGTGACAAGGTCCTCAAAAACAAAAAATAGAGGCACAAAATGATATATCTTTAAAAGCATCCTGAATTCTCATTGTGAGAGGTACATACCGTCTGAGAATAAAAGGTTAAGGAAAGAAAAGAAACCAATGTGGATAAATAGAAATGTAAAGAAAGCATATAAATCACTAAAACAGGAGGGTAGCGAGGAAGCACTGAAAAACTATAAGAAAAAAAATAGAACAGGTAAAAAAACAAATAAAAGCAGCCAAACTAGAGACCGAGAGATTAATTGCCAAAGAGAGTAAAACTAACCCTAAATTGTTCTTCAATTATATAAATGTTAAAAAGTATAAATCTGAAGGTGTCGGCCCCTTAAAGAGTAATGAGGGGGGAGTTGCAGAGAGCGACAAGGATAAAGCAAAGCTCTTAAATATTTTTCCCTTATGCCCATGACAGCACCCTTGAGGTAGCCCGCCTCTATCTGGATAGGAAACAGGAACTTCAATAGAGGTTTAAGGAGGGCCCCGGCATCAATCCACCAGTTCCTGTTTCCTGTCCTAGGAAAGGACGGGTTCTTTCAGCATGGAAAGCTACATTGGCTGCAGGGTATTAAGAGTATGGTGAGATCAGAAATTGCAGATTCAATGAAAGAATTCAAAAAGTTTCTTCCGTCATCTCCCTCGGGAAAACAAGCCCACTCCAGTCACCTTTCGGATTTGACTTCCTCGGAGAACGAAGCCGAAATAGGAAAACATTTTTACTATTCCGATTCTTCATCTGAGGAGGAGCCAGCAGGGAAACTGCTTTTCTCGTATGAAGACACGGACTCCTTACTTAAAGCTATCAGACCTACTATAAAGGTCGACCAAGCTAAGGAGCGAAAATCTGCCCAGCAAATTATGTTTGGGGATCTAGCTCATAAAAAATCTAGAGTTTTTCCCATTAACGAAAACATAAAAAGTTTGATATAAAAAAATGGAAAAGACATGATAAAAAGTTTTTTGGCCCTTGGAGTATTAAAAGAAAGTACCCTTTTGATGAGGGAGAATGTTCTACTTGGGATAGACCACCTAAATTAGACGCAGCGGTCGCCAAGATGTCTAAACTTTCAGCCTTGCCCTTTGAAGACCTAGGGACCCTAAAAGATCCAATGGACAGGAGAGCAGACATATACCTTTAAAAATGCGTGGGAAGCCTCTACTCGGGCTTTCAAACCAAATATAGCTGCTACCTCTACCGCCAGGTCTCTTAAAATGTGGCTACAAGACCTAGAATCTCACATAGAGAGTAAAACTCCAAGAGAACAACTTCTAGGCAATTGATTACATTTCAGATGCCTCAGTGGTTGCCCTAAGGCTTAGTGCTAGGTCAGCGGCCCTAGCTAACTCTGCTAGACGTGCTGTCTGGTTGAAAGGCTGGTCAGGAGACACCGGTTCTAAGAATAAATTGTGTTCCATACGCTGTCAGGGAGATTTCTTATTTGGGCCTATCCTAGATGACTTACTAGAGAAGGCAGCAGATGATAAAAAAGGTTTCCCCTCCGCCAGACCCACTAAAAAGAGGCATTTTTTTTCAGAAAAACCGTAGAGAGGATTTCCGGGAGAAAAAGAGGAAATTCTGGAGGGAAAATAAAACCAGAAAGGAGAAAGGGTTTATGTTTAATGCCCAGCCCAGTAACCGATAAAAAAAAAACACCCAGCAATGACGTTTTTTTTCCGGTGGGAGGAAGTTTATCTCTCTTCCTCAGGGCTTGAGAGACTATCTCTGCAAGCCCCTGGATTTGCGGTATCATAAAAGACGGATTCTGTCTGAAGTCCGACTAACACCCCCCCCCCCCCACCGGAAAAGATGAAAATTACATACCTCAATCAAGTTTCCGAAAAAAATCTTGCATTGAAGGCAGAGATTCTTTCACTCATATGGTAAAGGTTCCAGAATCAGAGAAAGGGAAGGGGTTTTATTCCTCCCTTTTTCTGGTCCCCAAACCAGACAATACCTTCCGTATGATCGAAATCTGAAACTCCTAAACAAATATTTGAAGTACAAAAAATTCAAGATGGAATCTGTTCAGTCCGCACTAAAATATCTATTTCCAAACTGTGTAATGGCCACCCTAGATATAAAGGATGTGTATTATCACATCCCTATTCATCCAGATTCACAAAGATACCTGAGAATAGCGATTTCAATGGGGACGGAAATAATACACTTCCAGTACAGGGCCCTTTCTTTCGGGGTAGCACAGGCCCCCAGGCTTTTTACAAAACTCATGGCAGAGGTAATGGCACACGTAAGACAATACGACATTCTTACAGTTCCATATCTAGACGACATTCTCATTGTGGCAGATTCAGAATCCAATATGACTTCTCATCTTGCGGTGGTAATTGGAATTCTAGAAAAACTAGGCTGGTGCATAAACTTGAAAAAATCAAACCTAGTTCCGTCAAAAACCTGCATGTTCTTGGGCCTAATACTGGACTCGGTAAACCAACGCTGCCTACTCCCCCAGTCAAAAATCTCCAGAATTCAGGACGGAATACGTTTTTTAGTCACTTTGGAAAACAGAACAATCAGGCAGGGGATGGCGGTTTTAGGCAGAATGACGGCCTCTATTCCAGCGGTGAAGTGGGCGATGTTAAATTCTCGGAAGCTTCAGTGGCAAATTTTAAATGTTTGGCAGGGGTCACTTTGTCCCCTGGAGACTTATCTTCATCTCCCAGCAGAGGTCATTCAGTCCATTCAGTGGTGGCTGGATCCAGAAAACCTTTCTCAGGGACTTCTCTGGGACATGCAGGAACAGGTCTCCATTACTACAGACGCAAGTCCAAATGGGTGGGGGGCTTATTGCCAGGAAGAGGTAGCACAAGGCAAATGGTCTTCTCATGAAAGGCACGAGTCGCAAAATATGAGAGAACTGAGAGCTGTACTCATTGCCTTAAAAGTATTCTTGCCAAAAATAAGTTGGAAAATAGTCAAGATATTTTCAGACAACATCACGGTATTCTCATACCTGAACAGACAAGGTGGAACAAAATCCATAGATTTAATGTCACTGGCAGAAGAAATATTCGCTTTAATAGTCCCTTCCATTCCATATATAAAAGCAGTTCACTTAAAAGGATCAGAAAATTTGAAGGCAGATTTCCTGAGCAGGAATCGTCTGGATCAGGGGGAATGGTGCCTAAACCACACAGTGTTTTGCCAGATATTCGCAAACAACGAAAATCGGAAATGTCTACTCTTTTTTTCCCTTAAACCCAGAAGATTTCCCCACAGCGGTAGACGCTTTTGCTCACCCATGGCCGAACAAGTTGCTGTACGCTTTCCCTCCAATAAGATTAATACCTTCAGAAATTGAGGCTTCACAAAACCAAAATGATCCTGATCGCCCCCTTCTGGCCCAGGAGGTCATGGTTCACTTGGCTTCGCAAGCTATCAATAGCGGACCCGTGGATCCTGCCGAACAAACGAGACCTGCTTCATCAAGGACTGGTCCACCATCCACAAGTGAACAATCTACACCAAACTGCCTGGCTTCTGAGAGGTCCATATTAGAGAGAAAGGGGTTGTCTAAAGAAGTAGTTAATACCCTACATTCTTGTAGGAAAGATGTCACATCATCTATATATGCTAGAGTTTGGAAGAATTTTATAGAATTTGCCGGTAATCCTATAGACCCCTTGAGCTTTCCTCCTATGCCCTTAGTTCTGGACTTCTTACAGAATGGCCTAAATAAAAAAATTAGGGTTAGCACTCTTAAGGTCGAGGTATCGGCCCTATGTGCATATTTTGATTTCTCCCTGGCAAATCATCCCTGGGTAAGGAGATTTTTCAAAGCCGTTAGCCGTGTTAGTCAGATACCCAGAGATTTTGCCCCTCCCTGGGACCTAAACTTAGTTTTATCCAGTATGATGAGATCTCCCTTTAGACCATTGCTATAGCTTCCAATCAAAATCCTAACCCTCAAAACGTTTTTTTTAGTAGCTATTACTACTGCATGGAGGGTAAGGGAAATGTCGGCCCTTTTTACCTCACCTCCCTACACTAAAATATTGGACAGAATAATCCTCAAACCGGACCCTTCCTTCCTTCCTTCCCAAAGTTGTTTCGTTTTTTCATAAATCACAGGATATTGTCCTTCCTTCTCTATGTCAAGATCCGAGGAATGAGCAGGAAAAAAAATCTACATTGTCTAGACGTCAGGAGATGCCTCCTAAGGTATCTGGAGGTCACAGAGTCCTGGAGGAAATCCTCCAGACTGTTTGTTTAGTTTACAGGGAAAAACAAAGGTGATAGAGTTACATCCAGAACTCATTCTAGATGGATTGTCACTGCTATAGCTTTAGCCTACAAGTCGGTAGATAGACCATGCCCTCTTGGATTTGGGGCACACTCGACCATGGCTGTCTCCACCTCATGGGCAGAGAGGGCAGAGGCCTCTTTGGTGCAGATCTGTAGTGCTGCCACCTGGAAGTCGCCTTGCACCTTTTTCCGTCACTACAAGCTAGACTTAGATAGCAAGAACCAGTTAGCCTTTGGGAGAAAGGTCTTGCAAGCAGTTATCCCTCCCTAATTAGCTACTATTCTAGTCTTATCTCACCGGTAATCACTTTTCCATGAACCCATGACAGCACCCGCCATTATCCCCCCCTCCCCCGCCCCCCAAAAAAATTAATAAATAAAAATAAAATAAAATGAGAAAAAAAAAAAAAAAAAAAAAGAGAGGTATATGGATTTTATGTGTTCTAGGGGACAAGTTCTCGATAATAACTGGTGGATTGATGCCGGGTCCCTCCTTAAGAAGCTTTCCATTGAAGTTCCTGTTTCCTGTCCGGATAGAGGCGGGCTATCTCAAGGGTGCTGTCATGGGCTCATGGAAAAGTGATTACCGGTGAGTGTAAACCTATATTTCTCTCCAATGTATTCATTGAGGAAAATAAACTTTCAGATGAAATGCTGAATGTAAAAATAAATCCCCCATTAAAAGTTTCCTCTCTGACCCAAGAAGAAGTACAACAGCGACTTCAAAAGATTAAAATAGACAAATCGCCAGGACCGGATGGCATACACCCCCGTATCCTAAGGGAATTAAGTAATGTCATAGACAGACCCTTATTTCTGATATTTGCGGACTCTATTCTGACAGGGAATTTTCCACAGGATAGGTGCATAGCAAATGTGGTACCAATATTCAAAAAGGGTCCAAAAACAGAGCCCGGAAACTATTAACGGTACACACTCAGATCGGGTCACTGTCACTAGTGGGGTACCTTAGGGGTCAGTACTGGGCCCAATTCTTTTCAATATATTTCTTAATGATCTTGTAGAAGGCTTGCATAGTAAAATATCAATTTTTGCAGACAACACTAAACTACGTAAAGTAATTAACACGGAAGAGGACAATATACTGCTACAGAGGGATCTGGATAGATTGGAGTCTTGGGCAGAGAAGTGGCAGATGAGGTTTAACACTGACAAATGTAAAGTTATGCACATGGGAAGGAACAATGCAAGTCATCCGTACATACTAAATGGTAAAACACTCGGTAACACTGACATGGAAAAGGATCTAGGAATTTTAATAAATATCAAACTAAGCTGCAAAAATCAGTGTCAGGCAGCTGCCGCCAAGGCCAATGAGATAATGGGTTGCATCAAAAGGGGCATAGATGCCTGTGATGAGAACATAGTCCTACCACTTTACAAATCGCTAGTCAGACCACACATGGAGTACTGTGTACAGTTCTGGGCTCCTGTGAACAAGGCAGACATAGCAGAGCTGGAGAGGGTTCAGAGGAGGGCAACTATAGTAATAACTGGAATGGGGCAACTATAGTACCCTGAAAGATTATCAAAATTATTATTTACTTTAGAAAAAAGACGACTGAGAGGAGATCTAATAACTATGTATAAATATATCAGGGGTAAGTACAGAGATCTCTCCCATCATCTATTTATCCCCAGAGCTGTGACGAGGGGACATCCTCTGTGTCTGGAGGAAAGAAGGTTTGTACACAAACATAGAAAAGTATTCTTTACGGTAAGAGCAGTGAGACTATGGAACTTTCTGCCTGAGGAAGGTGGTGATGGTGAGTACAATAAAGGAATTCAAGAGGGGCCTAGATGTTTTTCTGGAGTGTAATAATATTACAGACTATAGCTACTAGAGATGGGTCGTTGATCCAGGGAGTTCTTCTGATTGCCTGATAGGAGTCGGGAAGGAATTTTTCATTCCCCTTAAGTGGGGAAAATTGGCTTCTACCTCTCAGTTTTTTTTTTTTTGCCTTCCTCTGGATCAACTAGCAGGATGACAGGCCGAACTGGATGGACAGATGTCTTTTTTTCGGCCGTATGTACTATGTTAATAGAGCTGTGGGAGGGCTTATTTTTTATGAGATGAGTTGCCATAATTATTGCTTCTATTTTGGGGTACATACGACTTTTTTTATCACTTTTTATTGCAGTTTTTGGGAAGCAGGATAAAGAAAATGCCACAATTTTGTCACTGCTCTTTGGGTTTTATTTTTATGGCGTACACCAAGTAGGAAAAATTACATTAACTTTATTATGCTGGTTAGGATGATTACAGGTCGAGATGAGCGAATTTCCGGTTATGAAATTAGTTTGCGATTCTTTTACTGGTAAAAGGTGAATTGCGTTATGGATTCCGTTACCACAGACCATAACGTAATTCTATGATGGAATGCATGGAATTCCTTTAGAGGCAGTACATTATTCATTCCGTCATAATAGAAATCTATTGCTGTATAACGGATCCGTCCCGCTTCAGTTATGCATTCCATCATAGAATTGCATTATGGTCCGTGGTAACAGAATCCATAACATAATTCACCTTTTACCAGTAAATGAATCGCAAACGAATTTCAAAATATGAAATTCGCTCATCTCTAATTACAGTACCAACTGTATATGGTTGTTTGTTTTTTAAAGGTTTTACCACTTTTAGACAAAGCTTTTTTGAAAAAAAAAATCATGTTTTTGCATCACCATTTTCTGTTAGGCATATTTTTATTTTTCTGGCGTTGATCTTGTGTGGGGGAAAGTTTATTGCAGGATGAGGTGACTTTTTATTGGTACTACTTTGGGGTAAATAAGACTTTTTGTTTGTTCCAGTAACAGCCAGGCCCCTTTTCTATCCACTGGCATAGCTGAAAACGTTAATGCCAGCGAATTAACCCTTGCCCCATTGAACGCACTTTTTTACCCCCAAAGTGGGGGGAACAATGTCACTGCGTCTTATGGAGCAAATACTAATGTAAGCGCTCATTAGTACCAGAGTATCGGGAAGTAGTGAATGCAGTGCTCCCCATGCTCTGTTCTCACCGCTTCCTGGTTCTCTGCTGTCAGCTGTGCTATGACTGCGCACAGCGTGAGGACGCTCTGTGACCTCACGCTGTGCACGTCTGGTCATAGCGCAGCTGATGGCAAGAAGAGAGAGAGCTGGATCCTGGGAGCCCACAGCATCCGAAGCAGAAGAGGTAACTTGATTTGAGGCATGGGGGTCAGATCTGTGATCTCATTGGAGTCTGATCTGAGGTCTTATTGCGGTCTTATTAACATTGGGGGTCTGATTGGGGTTGTGAGCTGAGATCTAATTAAACATTGTTTTCTTATGGCCTCCTCTTAAACCTAGGTGCGTCTTATAGGGCTGAAAATATGGTATGTACCCCAAAATGGTACCAATCAAACCGCCACCTTTACCTTATCCCACAAAAAAACAAGCCTTCAAAGAAGACCATTGCCAGATAACAAAAAAAATTATCGCTTTCAGAAAATGGTGATGGAAAAACATGAACATACTTTGTGTAAAAATGGTAATATGTAAAAAAAAATAAAAAATTTAGAAAATTGGTATCTCTGTAATCTTACTGACCAGCAGAATAAAGATAATGTGTCATTTTTCCCGCACAGTGTACGCTACAATAATAAAACCCAAAAAGCAATGACTGAATTGCTGCCATTTCTTTATCCTGCTTCACAAAAGGCAAAATAAAATGTGATCAAACAATTGTATGTACCCCAGAAAAAACACAATGATGATGGCAACATCCCGCAAAAAAAAAAAAGGCTCAACACAGCTCAGTTCAGAAACCAATAAATGGATGATTGTCAGAAAATGTCTGTACTAGTCCCCAGAGGCTGTTCAATAGCAACGAGGTGGCCATAGCATAATCCATCAAAATCTGCGCAACAAAAGCAAACCCGCCTAACAAATTAAATGGCATGTTGTGTCTCAGATGGCAGACGGTGGGCACAGCTTAAAACTGTGTACGTCAAAATGCTTAACAACATTTTTGTTTCTAAAGTGCTTCTAAATTCTATCATATGCCTGTGGCGTCAAAGCGGTCACTATACCCCTCAATAAATTTCTTTAGGGGTGTAGTTTCCAAAATTGGGTCACTTATAAGAGGTTTCTACTGTAGGAGTACCTTAGGTTCTCTTCAAATCTGACATGGCACCCAAAAACTATTCTAGCAAAATCTGCTCTCCAATAACTATATGGTGCTCTTTTCCTTCTGAGCCCTATATTGTGCCCTTCCAGCAGTTTATGCATACAAGTGGGGTATTTCTGTAAACTGCTTAATCATGGTAAATGTTAAGGTTTGTTGTGCTGCTATCGCTTGCTGCTTTACTGGAAAAAATGAATTCAAAATAAAAATCTGCCAATAAAAATGTAAAATTTCACCTCCATTTTTCTTTAACGCTTGTGGAGAACCTAAAGGGTTAACAAAGTTTGTAAAATCAGTTGTAAATAATTTGAGGGGAGTAGGTTCTAAAATGGAGTAATTTGTGGGTGATTTCTACTATGTAAGCCCAAAGTGACTTTATAACTGAATTGGCCCTTAAAAAAGTGGGTTTGGAAATTTTCTTAAAAAACCTGCTTCTAAAATTCTAAACCTTCTAATGTTCTAGAAAAAAAAAAAACATTTACAATATGATGCCAAAATATGGTAGACTATCCGTCTTAGGGTACATTCACACTTGCGTTGGTGCGGATCCGTCTGTTTATTTGCACAGACGGATGCGCACCTATAAGGCAAACGTTCGTATCCGTTCAGAACGGATCAGTTTGCATTACACTGGGTTCAGACCTGAGCGTTTAGAAGCCTATCGTTTTATGCGCGTTCAAGATGGGCGTTTAGGCGCGTTTTTTCAAGCGTTTTGGTAAATAGTGTAGGCGCGTTTGATGCGCGTTTATGTGATTGACTGCATAGTTGGCCAATGACCAATGATATAGTTTGGCCAATCTGAGTGCTTTAGAGGTGTGACATTCCATGGTGGCTGATTCAGCATGTTGCAAACTTTGTAAAACGCGCATCCATAGGCGCGTTTTACGCTGCACAAACGCCCGAACAACACGCCTTTCGCGTTTCCCATTGAAGTCTATTGGCACCAAACGCTCGAAAAAAGCCTGAATTAACGCGAACATACTTGCTTATGCGTCGGACGTTTATAGGCGCCTACGAACGCGCTTAAAAACGCGCAAGTGTGAACCACCCCCATTGGAATGCATGGTTCCTGTACTGTTGTGCTTTTTTATGTGCGTTCGAACGCGGCGTTTTACGCGAAAGTGTGAACTGAGTGTTAGTTTTAAAGAAAGATGACAAAGTCCAAAATGGATCCGTTTTGAATTACATTGAAAGTCAATGGGGAACGGATCCGTTTTCAAATGCACCATATTGTATTGTTTAAAAGGGATCCGTCCCCATTGACTTACATTGTAATTCAAAACGGATCCGTTAGGCTCCGCCTCTTCAGATGGACGACAAAATGCTGCAAGCTGCGTTTTGGTGTCCGCCTCAAAAACAGAATAGAAGCGGAACGGAGCCTAACTGATGCATTCTGAACGGATCCTTATCTATTCAGAATGCATTGGGGCTTAACTGGTCCGTTTTGGACCGTTTGTGAGAGCCCTGAAACGGATCTCACAAACGGAATCCAAAACGCTAGTGTGAAAGTACCCTTAAAAGCATAGAAATTCACATTCATAAAATATTGTACTTTTTTTTTTTATAAATAAAGGTAAAACATATTGAGAAAAATTCACCACTAACATAAAGTACAATATGACATGATAAAACACTCTCAGAATCACTTGTATACCTAAAAGCCTTCTAAAGTTAAAAATTACCACATAAAGTGAAACATGTCAGAGTTGTAAAATGTGGCTGGGTCCTTACAGTGAAAACTGGCTTGGTTTTGAAGTGGTTAAGAGGATTATTTTAGTAAATTAAGCAAATCTCATTCAAGCACAAAGTAGATTGTATAAAAGAAGAGTATTACTAAATTCTCACCATCATTTGACCATATGACTTTAAATATCCCACAGTAAAACTGAAATAAAAGGTGTGTCACAATCTCTAATATATAATATACCAAGAAAGTGACTTCAGGCATCAATGTTAAACCAACCACAAGATAACTGTTTTTGATATTTTTAAGGTTGTCTGTTTTATTTCATCCCTTTGTCAAGAAGACTCCCCATCACATGTGAAGTTTGCAGTTTTACACTTTCTATCATGTCTTGGAAGAATTATTATACCTCAGGAGGTCCAGGTAGTTTTTTAATCAAATTAAATTACATTTTTATCACATAGTGTTCATTATTGTTTCACCTCTCAGAAGTAATTCCTGCCTTCTCAGCTGAGACATACAATACTGTGCAAAAGTTTTAATTAGCTGTGGAAAAATGCTGCAAATTAAGAATGCTTTCAAAAATAGAAGTGTTAATAGTTCATTTTTATCAGATAACAAAATGAATGAACAAAATAGAAATCTAAATAAAATCAATATCTGCTGTAACCACCATTTGCCTTTAAAACAGCATCTGTTCTTCTAGGTACACTTGCACACAGTTTTTGAAGGAACTCAGCAGGAAGATTGTTACAAACATCTAAGAGAACTAACCACAGATCTTCTGTGGATGTAGACGTACTGAAATCCTTCTGTGTCTTCATGGAATTCCAGACAGACTCGATGTTGAGGACAGGGATTTGTGGGGCCATACTGTTGCACTAGATTTTAAGAACATAGCATTGGAGATTTGGTCAGGAGTAGTGTTCAGCGAACAGTTCGAGAATATTGGGGTGTTCGGGACACGGACCCGAACATTTTCAAAAAAGCTCGGGTTCGTTGTTCGGCGATTTCTTCCCGCTTTCTGAAGGGCTGCACAGCAGCCAATCAGCTAGCGTTTTACTTCTTGCCCTAAGAGCCCATCACAGCCATGCCTACTAATGGCATGGCTGTGATTGGCCAAGTGCAGCATGTGACCCAGCCTCTATTTAAGCTGTCACGTAGCGCCGCACGTCACACTGCTCTGATTAGTGTAGGGCGAGGACGCAGCTGCTGTGAGGGCGAGATTAGGCAGGGAAAAGTCTGCAAAAGCACCTAATAAAGTGATCGATCTACAGCTGTGAATGATTGAACTTCTGCTAGTTACTTGCTCACAGGTTTTTATGCTGCACAGAGCGTTTTTCTATCACTTATTTTCTGGGGTGATCGGCGGCCATTTTGTGACTTGTCGTGCACCAGAACAAGCTGCCACCAAGTCCATCAATCCTAGTTTTTTTTTTTTTTTGCTATATCCTACATCAGGGGCTTGGCTGTGCTTATTGTCACACCTAGAAACTCAGGATAGAAATTTCTATATTTTATTAAGGGGTTAAATACAATTGCCAAAATACCAATCCCCTAAATCTGGTGTTCTAGCTTTGGCTAGCCAAGTATAATACTGTCTGCTGTTTGGCAAAGGATAGATTATTTTCTGTGGTGAAATTCAATTGTCAAAATAGCAATCCCCTAAATCTGGTGTCCCAGCACTGGCTAGCAAACTATAATAGTGTCCGCCAAAACATATATTTTGTTCTGGGGTGAAATTCAATTGCCAAAATAGCAATACCATAAATCTGGTGTCACAGCTGTGGCTGGCACACTAGAATAGTGTCCGCCAAAACATATATTTTGTTCTGGGGTGAAATTCAATTGCCAAAATAGCAATACCATAAATCTGGTGTCACAGCTGTGGCTGGCACACTATAATAGTGTCCGCCAAAACATATATTTTGTTCTGGGGTGAAATTCAATTGCCAAAATAGCAATACCATAAATCAGTGGTTTCAGCTGTGGCTGGCCAAGTTTCATAGTGTCCTGCAAATTATATATTTTGTTCTGGGGTGAAATTCAATTGCCAAAATAGCTATATCCTGAATCTGGTGTTCCAGCTGTTGCAGGCCTAGTTAAATCTGTCCGTAACAGGGTATATTTTGTTCTGGGGTGAAATTCAACTACCAAAATAGCAATACCCTGAATCTGGTGTTCCAGCTGTTGCAGGCCTAGTTTAAATCTGTCCGTAACAGGGTATATTTTGTTCTGGGGTGAAATTCAATTGCCAAAATAGCAATACCATAAATCAGTGGTTTCAGCTGTGCCTGGCCAAGTTTCATAGTGTCCTTCAAAGGATATATTTTGTTCTGGGGTGAAATTCAATTGCCAAAATAGCAATACCATAAATCTGGTGTCACAACTGTGGCTGGCAAACTATAATAGTGTCCGCAAAAACATATATTTTGTTCTGGGGTGAAATTCAATTGCCAAAATAGCAATACCCTGAATCTGGTGTTCCAGCTGTTGCAGGCCTAGTTTAAATCTGTCCGTAACAGGGTATATTTTGTTCTGGGGTGAAATTCAACTGCCAAAATAATAATCCCCTAAATCTGGTGTCCCAGCACTGGCTGGCAAACTATAATAGTGTCCGCCAAAACATATATTTTGTTCTGGGGTGAAATTCAATTGCCAAAATAGCAATACCATAAATCAGTGGTTTCAGCTGTGGCTGGCCAAGTTTTATAGTGTCCTGCAAATACTATATTTTGTTCTGGGTGAAATTCAATTGCCAAAATAGCAATACCCTGAATCTGGTGTTCCAGCTGTTGCAGGCCTAGTTTAAATCTGTCCGTAACAGGGTAAATTTTGTTCTGGGGTGAAATTCAACTGCCAAAATAGCAATCCCCTAAATCTGGTGTCCCAGCACTGGCTGGCAAACTATAATAGTGTCCGCCAAAACATATATTTTGTTCTGGGGTAAAATTCAATTGCCAAAATAGCAATACCATAAATCTGGTGTTCCAGCTGTTGCAGGCCTAGTTTAAATCTGTCCATAAAAGGATACCTTTCATCCAGGGCCTAAATACTAGCCCTAAAAGAGATATTCCCCTAAATCAGTGGTTACTGCTGTGCCTGGATTAGTGTAATACGCTACATAAATAAATAGGCAGATAGTGTTAGGTGCCTGTAAAAAAAAAAAAAAAAAAGGCCTGAATTTGAAATCAGTACATTGGGCCAAATATTTTTTTTCTTATTGTGGTGCTTGGTGAATGGAAACAATGAGGAAAACATCTAGTAAGGGACGCGGACTCGGTCGTGGTGGTGTTAGTGTACCCTCTGGTGCTGGGAGAGGACGTGGCCATTCTGCCACAGTCACACGTCCTAGTGAACCAACGACCTCAGGTTCCAGTACCCGCCAGAATTTACAGCAATATTTGGTGGGGCCCAATGCCGTTCTAAGGATGGTAAGGCCTGAGCAGGTACAGGCGCTAGTCAATTGGGTGGCCGAGAGTGGATCCAGCACGTTCACAACATTATCTCCCAACCAGTCTTCTGCAGAAAGCGCACAGGTGGCGCCTGAAAACCAAGCCCATCAGTCTGTCACATCACCCCCATGCATATCAGGGAAACTGTCTGAGCCTCAAGTTATGCAGCAGTCTCTTATGCTGTTTGAAGACTCTGCTGGCAGGGTTTCCCAAGGGAATCCACCTAGCCCTTCCCCAGTGGTGGAAGACCTAGAATGCACTGATGCACAACCACTGATGTTTCCTGATGATGAGGACATGGGAATACTATCTCGCAGTCCTCACGTCTCTGATAATGACGAAACACAAGTGCCAACTGCTGAGTCTTTCTGCAATGTGCAGACCGAACAGGAGGTCAGGGAGGAAGACTGTGTGGAAGACGATGCAGGGGATGATGAGGTCCTAGACCCCACATGGAATGAAGGTCGTGCCACTGACTTCCATAGTTCAGAAGAAGAGGCAGTGGTGAGACCGAGCCAACAGCATAGCAAAAGAGGGAGCAGGGGGCAAAAGCAGAACAGCCGCCTCCAAGAGAGTTCGCCTGCTACTGGCCACCGCCACCAGGGACCGAGCACCCCAAAAGCAGCTTCAAGGAGTTCCCTGGCATGGCACTTCTTTAAACAATGTGCTGATGACAAGACCCGAGTGGTTTGCACGCTGTGCCATCAGAGCCTGAAGCGAGGCATTAACGTTCTGAACCTTAGCAGAACCTGAATGACCAGGCATCTACATGCAAAGCATGAACTGCAGTGGAGTAAACACCTTAAAAGCAAGAAACTCACTCTGGCTCCCCCTGCTCCCTCTTCTGCTGCTGCCTCTGCCTTTTCCTCCACCTCGGGAGGAATGTTGGCATCTGCCGCCCACCAAACAGAGGATGTGCCACCGACACCACCACCTGCGTCACCAAGCATTTCCACCATGTCACACGGCAGCGTTCAGCTCTCCATCTCACAAACCTTGGAGAGAAAGCGTAAATTCCCACCTAGCCACCCTCGAGCCCTGGGCCTGAATGCCAGCATTTCTAAACTACTGGCCTTTGAAATGCTGTCATTCAGCCTGGTGGACACAGACAGCTTCAAACAGCTGATGTCCATGGCTGTCCCACAGTATGTTCTTCCCAGCCGCCACTACTTCTCCAAGAGAGCCGTGCCTTCCCTGCACAAGCAAGTATCCGATAAAATCAAGTGTGCACTGCGCAACGCCATCTGTGGCGAGGTCCACCTAACCACAGATACGTGGACCAGTAAGCATGGCCAGGGACGCTATATCTCCCTAACTGCACACTGGGTAAATGTAGTGGCGGCTGGGCCCCAGGCGGAAAGTTCCTTGGCGCACGTCCTTCCGCCGCCAAGGATCGGAGGGCATCATTCTTTGCCTCCTGTAGCCTCCTCCTCTTACTCGGCTTCCTCCTCCTCTGCTTCCACCAGCTCATCTAGTCAGCCACACAACTTCAGCACAGCCCGGGGTAAACATCAGCAGGCCATTCTGAAACTCATATGTTTGGGGGACAGGCCCCACACCGCGCAGGAGTTGTGGCGGGTATTGAACAACAGACCGATGAGTGGTTTCTGCCGGTGGGCCTCAAGCCCGGCCTGGTGGTGTGCGATAATGGGCGAAATCTCGTCGCAGCTCTGGGACTAGCCGGTTTGACGCACATCCCTTGCCTGGCGCATGTGCTGAATTTGGTGGTGCAGAAGTTCATTCACAACTACCCTGACATGTCAGAGCTGCTGCAAAAAGTGCGGGCCGTCTGTGCGCGCTTCCGGTGTTCACATCCTGCCGCTGCTCGCCTGTCTGCGCTACAGCGGAACTTTGGCCTTCCCGCTCACCGCCTCATAAGCGATGTGCCCACCAGGTGGAACTGCACCTTGCACATGCTGGAGAGACTGTGCGAGCAGCAGCAGGCCATAGTGGAGTTTCAGCTGCAGCACGCACGCGTCAGTCGCTCTGCAGAACAGCACCACTTCACCACCAATGATTGGGCCTCCATGCGAGACCTGTGTGCCCTGTTGCGCTGTTTCGAGTACTCCACCAACATGGCCAGTGGCGATGACACCGTTATCAGCGTTACAATACCACTTCTACTGTATGTCTCCTTGAGAAAACGTTTAGGGCGATGATGGAAGAGGAGGTGGCCCAGGAGGAGGAGGAGGGGTCATTTTTAGCACTTTCAGGCCAGTCTGTTAGAAGTGGCTCAGAGGGAGGTTTTTTGCAACAGCAGAGGCCAGGTACAAATGTGGCCAGCCAGGGCCCACTACTGGAGGACGAGGAGGATGAGGAGGAGGAGGTTGAGGAGGATGAGGATGAAGCAGGTTCACAGCGGGGTGGCACCCGACACAGCTCAGGCCCATCACTGGTGCGTGGCTGGGGGGATACGGAGGACGATGACGATACGCCTCCCACAGAGGACAGATTGTCCTTACCTTTGAGGAGCCTGGCACACATGAGCGACTATATGCTGCAGTGCCTGTGCAACGACAGCAGAGTTGCCCACATTTTAACGTGTGCGGACTACTGGTTTGCCACCCTGCTGGATCCCCGGTACAAAGACAATGTGCCCACCTTACTTCCTGCACTGGAGCGTGATAGGAAGATGCACAAGTACAAGCGCACGCTGGTAGACGCGCTCCTGAGAGCATTCCCAAATGTCACGGGATCAGGTGGAAGCCCAAGGCGAAAGCAGAGGAGGAGCAAGAGGTCGCCAACGCAGCAGTGTCACGGCCAGCTCCTCTGAGGGCAGTGTTTGCATGGCAGAAATGTGGAAAAGTTTTGTCTCCACGCCACAGCTAACTGCACCACCTCCTGATACGGAACGTTTTAGCAGGAGGCAGCATTTCACTAACATGGTTGAACAGTACGTTTGCACACCCCTCCACATACTGACTGATTGTTCGGCCCTATTCAACTTCTGGGTCTCCAAATTGTCCACGTGGCCAGAGTTAGCATTTTATGCCTTGGAGGTGCTGGCCTGTCCGGCGGTCAGCGTTTTGTCTAAACGTGTATTCAGCACGGCAGGGGGCGTCATTACTGACAAACGCAGCCGCCTGTCCACAGCCAACGTGGACAAGCTGACGTTAATAAAAATGAACCAGGCATGGATCCCACGGGACCTGTCCCTCCCTTGTGCAGAATAGACATTTATAACTGTCTCCCCCTCAACCATGTATTCTTGTACTCCGGGGCACTTCTTTTTTGAATCCTCATTTTTTTAACTTTACCATGATCTTGTGGTGCAACCCAAAGTTGAATGAACCTCTCCTCTGTCTGGGTGCTGGGCCGAAATAACTGAAAGTGGCCTTCTCTAGTGGTGGGTGAAATGACGCATGATTCCTTGTTGTGGGACCTCTCTCCTCTGTCTGGGTGCTGGGCCGAAATAACTGAAAGTGGCCTTCTCCAGTGGTGGGTGATATGACGCATGATTCTCTGCTATGGGACCTCTCTCTAATTGATATTGGTTAATTTTTATTTATTTTATTTTAATTCATTTCCCTATCCACATTTGTTTGCAGTGCATTTACCTACATTTTGCTGCCTTTTGCAGCCCTCTAGCCCTTTCCTGGACTATTTTACAGCCTTTTTAGTGCCCAAAAGTTCGGGTCCCCATTGACTTCAATGGGGTCCGGGTCGAGTTCGGATCCCGAACCCGAACATTTTCGGGAAGTTCGGCCGAACTTCTCGAACCCGAACATCCAGGTGTTCGCTCATCTCTAGTCAGGATTAATGGTGTTTTCAATGCTTAGAAATACAGGCAGATACTTATCCATCATTCAATACCATCAGGGAGGTGTAGGATTGGCTCCAAGTTTATTCTGCCAACTTCATTAAGAACTATCTCCGCGTAAGCCTACATGCACAGAAGCCCTATTAATTCTCCAAGATATCTGGAACAAACTCTCTGCCAAGTTCCTTCAAAAACTGTGTCCAACTGTACCTAGAAGAATTGTTGCTGTTGTGAAGGCAAACAGTGGTCACACTAAATATTGATTTGATTTCACATTTCTCTTTTGTTCAACTATTTACACTTCTATTTTTGAAAGCATTCTAACTTTGCCTACACTTTCTTAAGGCTAGTTTCACACTCGCGGCACCCTTCGCCAGCAGTGCACGCATGCCGCCAGAGATCTGATCCATTGACTATAATGAGGGCAGACCAGAGTCCCGGTGGCAGCATGGCAACCATGCCGAGAGGCGGCCGGAATAAAACTACAACATTATAGTCAATGGGGCCGGAGCGGACCACCGGCGACATGCGTGCACTAGCGGCAGCAGTCCCGCTAGTGTGAAACTAAACTAAGCAAACTAACCAATAAGGAATACGCAGACTAAATAGCAAAATATATAAGCTAGGAGAAAAAAAAAGAGAACTAAGTCAGAATAACAACAAAACACTTGAACAACTTCATAGCAATTACATAAATACCTTTATTGACATGCACGAAATGCTAATAAGATTGATAAAAATATACAATGTACAAAGCAGCAGGTAAAAAAATACACAGGGAGAGAGAGGACAGACCATGGGGAGCGCCTGCGGGGTCAGCCACAAACACAGCGCCTGTGATTGCCCCGTTTTGCCCGGAAGAAGCCTTCACAGTGGAAACGGAGTTGGGTGGGAGACGGCTGCAGGGTCGACATCACAGCACTTGGTGTTTTGTTACCTTTTTATTTTTATGTTTCTTTACTTGTGGAGTGTTTTGCAGTCATCTATGTTATTTGCACTATGGTGTTTTTTTTACCAGTGTTATTATTTTTGTTCACTCTCTCTATTTTTCTTGGTGGCTGTGATGGTGGCTGACCCTGTCCCCTCTCTCCCTGTGTATTTTTTACCTGCTGCTTGTACATTGTATATTTTTACCAATCTTGTTAGCATTTCGTGCCTGTCAATAAAGGTATTTATGTAATTGCTATCGAGTTGTTCAAGTGTTTTGTTAGTGTGAAACTAGCCGAACACTTTTTTTTACAGTACTGTATGCATCTTCAGGTGGTAGTTAATGCAGGAAAATAGTTGTAATACCTTGCACTCTGTTCCAAATTTAACAATAAATTTAATCTTAACATCAGCATGACATTATTGTAATAACGTGCATATAATATTTCCCAAATATACTGTATTAAGTATTATGATTTACAATAGTGCTTAGAAATGCTAATTGCTGTTTTTGTGTTTTGTTTTGTTTTTTAGCTTTCAGTACTGTCAAAAGTTTCTGGATTATTTTCTCTACTTCTTGCAGATGAAACATGGATTATTAAACAACATGCATTAGAAGCCTTTGCTCAATTTGCTGAGGTATTTTCAAAGCCAAAGTATTATTCTATTATGTAACTTTCTTTGATGACAGCAGTGAATTGTCAGGTGTGCTGTCCCCAGTGCACATAGTCAATTGCAAAGGTGACATTTTATTGACGCTAAGACTTGGGGACTACTCACCTGATAGTTCACTGGTATAGGGCACCAGAATTATCTGCAATGATTGCAGCAGAATTAGAAAAGCTGGACCGCAGGGGTGAGGTGGCAGCAGCATCAGGAGACCACAGAGTGACCCGTTGACAGAGTAGAGAGGTGGATGGCAATAACAGTACCCTCTGACGATGGTGGGTGTAAGAAGGAGCACTTTGCATCAGATGTGTGGCATCAGGCAGGTGGCAGCATCAGAATAGTAGCTGAGGCAGGTATCCAGAGGAAAACGGTCTCTTTTGTCAAGGTTTGGGTGAGGCAGCATGGATGATCTAATCTGATTCATCAGGCATTGGTGGGTGGAAATCCTGGCTGATCCACACCTGATTCATCTTGACAAAGGTCAGTCTCTCTAGATTTTGGGTGGGCAGGCGAGTTCTCCTTGGGGTAACTATGGCCCCCGCCGCACTAAACACCCACTCTGATGCCACACTACTGGCCGGGCAGGACAGCTTTTCCAGCACAAACTCGGAGAGTTGCGGCCACAAATCCAATTTGGCTGCCCAGTAGTCCAGAAGATCTTCAATGTGGGGTGGCAGGGTGCTGTCCAAGTATGCCACCACCTGCTGGTTTAGATTTTGCTCCAGGTCTAGCTGATGCTGGCGAGCAGTTTCTTCACTAGGCAGGTTAAGAAAGCTGCTCATCATTAACTCTATAAAAGGCTTTAGAGCATATTACTGCACGACTGAATGGATAATAACTTTTTTCCACTAATACGCCCCAAAAAAGGCTGTAATTTTGTCACTTCACCGCACAACGGCTATCAAGTTTTTTTTTTTTTCTTCCCAGTAATACACCCCAAAAAGGCTTTAAAACATATAACTGCATAGTTGAACAGCTAATAAGAACTTTTTTCCCACTAATACACCCAAAAAAAAACGTTTGAATATATAACTGCACCGCTGAACGGCTAATAAGACTTCTCTCCCACTAATTCACCCCAAAAAAGACTACATTTCTAATGATCTTTCCCTGAACTTCTATTCAGCCAGAAAAATGTTTTGAAGTCTATTTTACCACTTTCGCTAGAGCCTGCTGACGTCTCTCCCTTCACTAAGTACATTGGAAAATGGCTGATTCCAAGATGGCTGAGGCTATTTATAGGGAGCTGACCTCACAGGGGTTGGCTGTCTGTCGATTGGCTGCATGCATAGCATTGTGGGTGATCCCTCGTTCCCAGAGTTCTTTGCTCCATGTCCTAACACGTGCAGCAGTCAGGAAAAAATGTGATTCGTTACCATGAAGCGTAAGGAAATTCAGATTCGGTGCAAATCGAAATTTTTGCTGAAATTCTTTTTGAAGAATGGACATGCGGACATACAAACTCAGAATGCATTAATTTCCGTTTTTTTGTTTGTTGAAGTGAATGGTTCCACATTTGGGCCGCAAAAAAAACTTTACGGACACGAAAAAATGTATGCTCGTGTACATAAGGCCTAACTGGTGCACAACACTATTAGTATTACTATCTGGTGCACAACACCATCTGTATTCATTTGTTTTGCAGTCTGGATGCAATTCACATTAAATATTGACTTATCGGTGTAAATCATCAATTTTTGGAAACTAATGCGGTAAATCTAATAGTGAATGTCGCTAGAAGTGTGAATTGTTACCAGTTGAATTTGCTACAAAACATCAGTGAATTGTTGTTATGAAACAGTCAATCAAGTTTGCGTAATTCATACAGGAGCAAGATCAGATCATACATTACTCCTGTTGTGTTGTAACAACTACTAAGGTTCCAAACACAAGGACCCTACAGTGGAAATCTGGACCAGGATATATAACTATATGATTTTAACCCTTTTCCATTTGCATTTTTGTTTTTCACTTCCTGTCTTTCTAGAGCCGTAGCTTCCATTCACATAGATGTATAAGGGATTGTTTTTTTGTGGGACAAGTTGCACTTTCTAGTGGCATCATGTAATATTGCATGCAATGTAGTGGGAAGCTAGAAAAATATTAAAGTGGTGTGTAATGGGAAAAAATTGCAATGGCGCCGTCATTTTATGTGCTTTATTTTCAAAGCATTTCCTGTGTTTTAAAACTGAACTTTTCCTATCATCCTCCGGGTCAGTACCATTACAGCGATACGTCATTTATATAGTTTTTTTTGTGTTTTAATACAGAGAGAAAATAAGAACTTTGGAAAAAAAAATTCTTTCTATCACCATATCCTGACCCCTATAACTTTTTTTATAATTACATCTACAGAGCTGTGTGAGGTCTCATTTGTTGTGGGACAGTCTATAGTTTTGATTAATAATCTATTTTTTATAGTTTATTTTTATTTTAATTATGGGAAAAGGGGATGAGTTGAACTTTTATATATATATTATATATTTTTAGATTTTTTATAAATGTTTCACTTTTTTTTTTTGCCCCTCTAGTGGGACCTGTATATGCAGTTATATGATTGCTTGTCCCACACACTGATGTGATTTATAATACATTATTGTGTGGAAAACTCATTATATTCCAATGCAGTGCTGCCACCTTCAAGCTTACATTAGAATATACTTATTATAGGCCTAGTATGCTTGTACAGGCTTCTGTCTATCATCACTAAGGAACGCTATCCATGATCTCAGCAAGGGGGGAGGCGTTCTGACCTCGTGAGCATATCACTCCCATGTTTTTAGCTCTTAAATGCCATGGTCACAATTGACCACAACATCTGAGGGGTTAAACGCCTGTGACCGACATGATTGCAAATCACAGACCTTAGCCGCATGTGTCTGCTTTGTGAAACAACATGCACCCTGCTATGGAGCTCGCTTCGCAGCAGGCACCATCTTTAAAGAGACAACATCCACTGTACATGTACAGCAAATGCCGTCAAAGGGTTTATAAAACTATGTTGCTTTTGTAATATTTTATTAAAGTGTCTTTAAGGATTTTTAGAGAGCCAGCCATTTGATTTTATTCACTTACAGGTTACAATTGCTGATTTGGTTAGTCAGCTGGCTGACTACCCTTAAATTCCCACTGTATACCAGTGAATTGGTGAGCCAACTATTCAACTATTAAAGCAACGCTCTGGTTCAAGAAAAAAATAATTACATTAACTATTGAACGGATAGAGCACTTACCTGGCATCTTTTCAGCTGCAGATCTGCCAAATCCAAGATGGCTAATTCAGAATATCGAAGATTAGACATGCAAATTAGACTGCAAAATCTGTGCACTAAGCTGTAATTCACCCTATATACAATCCAATGACTAACAGAAATATTTGTTCCTTAAAACTTTAATGAAGATATATAAAAATAGAAAGTGTAAAAATAACCCTATCAGAAGGGTGAATAAATTAGTCAAAGCAGAACTAAGAATCAATTAATTAATTCATTCCTGAATGACTAATAATATTACTCTGCAGACCCATCACAGACAACATGCCTGTCTTCAAGCTTTGGTGTGCAATACGGACATGAGGGATTCCTTCTTAACCAATATTGTCATCCTGATTCCACTAGACAGGATACAACTCACTTGTAGCCTCTAGCTAGTCCCACCGTAGTCTTCATACCATTATACAGTTGCAGGCTGGTACTGGTTTGTGGCTGTAGATCAGTTGTAGTTGTAGATATTCACTTCTCTGGGCAGGTTTGCTGTATAGATGGGCTTCTACATGTCCCTAATGAGACCCTAAAAATGAAAAGGAAGAGGCTGACCATCCCTAAGAAAGCCTATTTATAGAGCACCAGCAAAGGGAAACCTCGTCTGGAACCTTGCCCAACTGTTGGATCTATAACTTATTAAACCCTAATGCTATACAACATGCCATGATTCTGTGTACCACTGAACTCCTTAGAGGACTTCAATACCAGGGAATAAAGTAAAAATAAAATAAAACAAAACAAACTTTGGTGGGTATAGAAAGTGAGGTGGCAGAAGGAGTTTACTGAGATTGCCCCACAACTATCAAGGCCCATTGTCAGTGGATCTGAGTCCCAACTAGCTCTAAGTTCAAGGTGGTTTGTCTAGGAGGTCCTCAGTAGCTTAACTCTAGAACGGAGCTTTGGATCAACAAAATAAAACTATAATTTTAATTTAAACAGCTGTGTCTCTGCAAACAGTTAGATGAGGAGATTGCTGTTGACAGATTCCCTTTACCGCTTCAATCCTTTGAAGCTATAGATCATTGGAGGTCTAGCAGTCCTACTTGCTCTGATCTGGAATTGATTATCCTAACAATTTACCATCAGTTTTATATATAGATATGATATCATGTGGCTTTACCATATGTTGGTTAATCAGGAGCTCTTATTTTAATAGGAAACAAGCTATGAAGAAATTGTGCCACAAAGTCTCAATTCAGAAGACACCAAGAACCATGTTGTGCATTTTCTAAACAAGGTATTATTGGAGTTGCGCTACAGTGTATGTAATTAAGGTTTGCTAAAGACATCATGTTAATCCCTTTTTCCAGACCACAACCTAAGGTTTTGTATTTAACGCTCCCTCCTGTCAGTCCCACATTGTAGCGTGGCCGAGCCCTGTATGGTCCGCGGGTACAGGGAGCATCTGTCTCCTGTACCCGGCCGGACTGACATGAAGTGCGCACACAGTGTGCGCTTCCTGTCAGTCCACCCGGGTACAGGAAACTAAAGCTCCTGTACCCGTGGACCATACAGAGCTCGGCCACGCTACACTAGAGGTAGGGGGAATTGGGAAAGAGAAAGACATTTGGGGTGTGGGGCGGGGGACAGAATGACATGGGGGGGGAGCAAATGACGAGAGGGGGAGCGAATGACGAGAGGGGGGTGGAGAATGACAAGAAAAGGAGAGAGAATGACAAGAGGGGGAAGAGAATGACATGAGGGAAAGAGAATGACATATGGGGGTGAAGAGAATGACAAGGGGGAAGAGAATGACATATGGGGGTGAAGAGAATGACGGGGGGGGAGAATGACAAGGGGGGGGGGAGAATGACAAGGGGGGGGGGAGAATGACCATGGGGGGGTTACAGAGAATGACATGGGGCGGGGGGAAGAGAATGACATGGGGGGGGGGGAGAGAGAACTGGCGTTAGTTAAAGGGGTTATGCAGTTTATTTAAACTGATCGGCAGGGTCCGACACCCGGGCCCCTCGCCGATCAGCTGTTTGAGAAGTCAGTAGCGCCTCGGCCTTCTCGCTGTTTACCGCAGGCGCAGTGACGTCACGACTAGTATGACTGGCCTTGGTGGGATTAAGCTCTGTTCACTTGAATGAAGCTTAGCCCCGCCCAGGCCAGTGACACTAATCCTTGCACCGGCCCTGGTTGAGTGTGTATGTATGTATAGTAATATAGTTTGTAATGATGAAAAAAATCCATGTATCCTTCTAGTTCAACCTGTTATCCTGCAAAATTGATCCAAAATAAATCTCAAAAAATGTATCTAGGCTACTCAAACTATTTTTCACCATCACAGCCTACTCAGGTAGAGAGTTCCATAGTCACACTGCTCTTAAAGTAAAGAATCCCCTTCTTTGTTCATGTAGAAACCTTTCCTGTAGTTTCCTTTAGTCATAGAGACTGTACCCTTATCACAGTTCTCGGTATACCTAGATATATTTATTATATTGTATTTATTATATATAAATACACTATTTTTATTACATATAAATTATATTGATATTTGAAATATTTATACATGGTTATTAGTTCTCCCCTTAGATGTCTGTTTTGTATACTACTTACCCCTATTTTTGATCATCTTTCTGGGTACTGTAGTCTTCCTATTCCATTTATTACATTAGTTGCCCTCCTTTTATCCCACTCAGGCTATGCTTTGTTTCTTGTGCACAGATGGCCAAAATTGTTTACAATACTGCATGTGGTCTGGCTAGTAATTTGTAACATGGCAGAACTCCATGATCTTATTAGCATTGACAGCAGCTTCTTGACACTGGTTGCTGCAGTTCGGTTTACTATCAACTAAAATTCTAATCTCCTTTTCCATGTTGCTATTACTTTGTGTTTTGCCTTCCCTTGTACATAACTTTTTACATCTATCAGGTTTTATTAAAAGTAATTTGCCACTTCTTTGCCCAAGCCTCCAACCTACCCAGATCCATTTGTAGCAGTGTACTGTTACACAAACTCTTAACTTTTGTGTTAACCCCTTCATGCCACAGCCTTATTTTCCAAATCTAATGTGTTATGTGGTAATAGCTTTGGAATGCTCTTACTTAGATAAGTAATTCTAAAATAAAAAATTGTGACATATTGTCCTTTATATTAGTAGATTTGGATCAATAGGTTTTGTGGCAGTGGAGCTGCCAGAAGGCCATAGGAAGGCCATTGAAGTGGCATATCTCACCCAGAGCAAGCTGGGTGAGAACAAGAAAGGTTGGGAAAAAAAATTCCCACTGTCTGCAGCAGTCAGGCTGGTAATGGGGATAATTATCAGCTAGCTGAGGAGCTTGGATAAATGTGGGCTAAGCTCCTCAATCAGGGCTCCCAGTCTGGGAAAGGAGCAGGCTGTGTGTAGGGTAAGCACTGGTGATGTGTCTTGGGGAGCTGGGTGGTAGACCCAGATCCTGATAGAGAGGGAAAGACTGTTTAGTCAGTGGTCAGACGGCCGAGGATTTATTTTTATGATTTTGTTGTACTGCTGTTGTGACAATAAAGCTGGTCGTGGCCAGTTTGCACCCGAATCTACAGTGGTGGAGTGGCTTCTTGATGTGTGCCAACTGTCTAAAGTGATAAGACGGCGATATGGAAGAGCTAAATGACCCCGTGTTGTTACATATGGTGGAGGTATGCTATGGCATGAAAATGGCACACGAAGCTGGGTGCTGCAGAGCTAAAAGGGCAAAGACAACAGGTTGTTAAGGGCACCAGGAAGTGTTGTCTGTGCTGAATGCTGCGGGATTGCTGGACGGAAAATTAAAAAAAAAACTGTTGGTTGCTAGGGGCAACGATGAGACAGCAGCTGCTGCCGAAAATTGTTTTTTGCTGTGTGTGGAGTCAAAGGGCCGGGAGTTTTTTTTTGTCCAGTGGAGCAGGTGCTGCTCATAAGAGTGTGGACTATTTTGCTGTGGTGCAAGTAAAACTGCAGTAAATTAAAGGGCCAGTAGCCCAGAAAAGGGGACTAGTTGCTGACAATTTTTCCTGCTACTATGGGTCTTATGGAAGAGTACGTCCGACAGATATGGGCTATAAAACGGCGAGAAAACTTGGCCAAGGAGCTGGGTTATGGTCCAAAAGAAATGGCGTTGTTTGATGCAGAGCAAGAGGCTCTGGAGGCGCAGTTGCAGCTGGCCCTGAGGAAAGGGTTCTCGACGCTGTATGGTCACTGTGCAAAAGTACCAGAGGTCGGTGGTGTGTCGGGAGTTCCAGGGGACAAGTCAAGATATGCCGTTGCCAAGGGCAACCGTCGGGAAGATAAAGAGATGGGGAGCGGTGCGATTCTCAGGAGTTCCTATATTCCCTGCGACTGTGCACATGATTCTAAAGGGTGCGTCTGTAATGTCTGTCCCGGAAAAGTCTTAACTACAGGCCAGGTTGTTTCCGGTAGCAACTGTTGGAGTAAGGAGTCTGCAGGTGATCATGGTACCAGGAGTCAAGGGCAGGTCTCCAAAAGCTGGATTTTGGAGGAGGATCTCAGTAGAGATGTCCGTGGGCTGCTCTCGTCTCCCGAGCCTGCCAAACCTGTGACAACAAATGGTAAGACTGTTCCTGTTATTAATTATGTGGCAGACCCAGTGATGGTGAGCCGGCGACAGTTGATACCTGCTGGACTGGTGAGCGATAAATTGCCGAGGCGAGGAACTGTCTCGGAAATATGTGACATTGGGAAAAACGCAGTGTCTGAACAGGCGGGAAAGCCTGTTGTGATTATTCCCCCACAGGAATCTGGAGGGGAGAAGGTTTTTGTGTCACGTAAGCTGCCCATGATCAAAGCAAAAAAAATGGGTGGCGCTATGAAAAATAGCAGTCGAGTCCAAACGTTGTTGGACGCAGAAAGCCAGGGGAGCCTGGTACGTGCCAGCATGGTTGCTGGGGACTATGTGCTGGACAATTGTGCGGATAAGAAGGACTATCCGATGGTTTTCGCTGAGCGTGAGGCTCTAGTGGGAACTGGGACTGATGAACTTGATATGGCAAATAAAATTATGCATGACATGATGTGGGGCAATAGGGACACTTCTGTAGAAAGTGGTGACGCTCCTGCAGAACCTGTACCTGTCCCTTTAAGTAAAAGTGTAAGGGAAAGGACCATTGAAAACAGTTGTGTAGTTGAAGATGATAATGTGATGTCATGTGCAAGACATGATGATGATGATGACGACATGCCTTTTCTCTTGCAAAGCGATGGTACCATATTTGCCGAAAAGCATAATGTTATTGTGGATAATATGAAGGTGCTGCACATAGAAAACAAGTTACATGAAAAGCCTAATGACTTGAGTGACGATGATATACCTGCTCCTTTAACCACATCAGCCCCCCTAGCTTAAACACCCTTAATGACCAGGCCACTTTTTACAATTCCGCACTACACTACTTTCACCGTTTATTGCTCGGTCATACAACTTACCACCCAAATGAATTTTACCTCCTTTTCTTCTCACTAATAGAGCTTTCATTTGGTGGTATTTCATTGCTGCTGACATTTTTACTTTTTTTGCTATTAATCAAAAATTACCGAAATTTTTGCAAAAAAATGACATTTTTCACTTTCTGTTGTAAAATTTTTCAAAAAAAACTACATTTCTATATAAATTTTTCTCTAAATTTATTGTTCTACATGTCTTTGATAAAAAAAATCCAATAAGTGTATATTTATTGGTTTGGGTAAAAGTTATAGCGTTTACAAACTATGGTGCAAAAAAGTGAATTTCGGCATTTTGAAGCAGCTCTGACTTTCTGAGCGCCTGTCATGTTTCTTCAGGAGCTAGAATGTCAGGAAAGTATAAATACCCCCAAATCACACCATTTTAGAAAGAAGACACCCCAAAGTATTCGCGGAGGGGCTTGGTGAGTTCATGTATCATTTCATTTTTTTCACAAGTTAGCGGAAAATGACACTTTCTGAGAAAAAAAAAAAAAAAAAAGTTTCAATTTCTGATAACTTCTGGCAAAAAAAAAAAAATCTCAGACGGACTCACTATGCCCCTCAGTGAATACCTTGGGGTGTCTACTTTCCGAAATGGGGTCATTTGTGGGGTGTGTTTACTGTTCTGGCATTTTGGGCGGGGCTAAATTGTGAGCCGCCATGTAAAACCTAAAGGTACTCGTTGGAATTTGGGCCCCTTTGCGCACCCAGGCTGCAAAAAGTGTCACTCATGTGGTATCGCCGTACTCAGGAGAAGTAGGGCAATGTGTTTTGGGGTGTATTTTTACATACACCCATGCTGGGTGAGAGAAATATCGCTGTAAATTGTCAACTTTGTATAAAAAATTTTAAAAGTTGTCGTTTACAGAGATATTTTTCACACAAAGTATGGGTATATGTAAAAATACACCTAAAACACATTGCCCTACTTCTCCTAAGTACGGCGATACACATGTGTGCCACTTTTTGCAGCTTGGGTGCAAAGGGCCCTAAACCAATGAGTACCTTTTAGGATTTCACAGGGCATTTTTACGCATTTGGATTCCAGACTTCTTCTCACGCTTTAGGGGCCCCTAAAATGCCAGGGCAGTATAAATACCCCACATGTGACCCCATTTTGGAAAGAAGACACCCCAAGGTATTCTGTGAGGGGTATGGTGAGTTCATGTAAAATTTTATTTTTGTCACAAGTTAGTGGAATATGAGACTTTGTAAAAAACAAAATTAAAAAAACAAAAAAACAATTTCCGCTGACTTGTGCCAAAAATAAAAATTCTGTGGACTCACCATGCCCCTCACAGAATACCTAGGGTGTCTTCTTTCCAAAATGGGGTCACATGTGGGGTATTTATACTCACCTGGCATTTTA
This sequence comes from Bufotes viridis, assembly GCA_033119425.1. NCBI lineage: Eukaryota > Metazoa > Chordata > Amphibia > Anura > Bufonidae > Bufotes > Bufotes viridis. The sequence continues at coordinate 87,439,460 of CM065596.1, read as the reverse complement.
GGGGCCCCTAAAGTGTGAGAATCCAAATGCAAAAAATGGCCTGTGAAATCCTAAAGGTACTCATTGGTTTTAGGGCCCCTTTGCGCATCTTGGCTGCAAAAAATGTCACACATGTGGTATCGCCGTACTCAGGAGAAGTAGGGCAATCTGTTTTGGGGTGTATTTTTATATATACCCATACTGTGTGTGAGAAATATCGCTGTAAACGACAACTTTTTAAATTTTTTATTCAAAGTTGTCAATTTACAGAGATATTTCTCTCACCCAGTATGGGTATATGTAAAAATACACCCCAAAACACATCGCCCTACTTCTCCTGAGTACGGCGATACCACATGTGTGACACTTTTGCAGCCAAGATGCGCAAAGGGCCCTAATTCCAATGAGTACCTTTAGGAGGGCATTTTTACGCATTTTTCTTCTCACGCTTTAGGGCCCCTAAAATGCCAGGGCAGTATAAATACCCCACATGTGACCCCATTTTGGAAAGAAGACACCCCAAGGTAATCCGTGAGGGGCATGGTGAGTTCATAGAAGATTTTTTTGGCACAAGTTAGTGGAAATTGATTTTTCATTGTTTTTCTCACAAAGTCTCCCTTTCCGCTAACTTTTGACAAAAGTTTAATTTTTCATGGACTCATTATGCCCCTCAGCGAATACCTTGAGGTGTCTTCTTTCCAAAATGGGGTCACATGTGGGGTATTTATACTGCCCTGGCATTTTAGGGGCCCTAAAGCGTGAGAAGAAAAATGCGTAAAAATGCCCTCCTAAAAGGTACTCATTGGTTTTAGGGCCCCTTTGCGCATCTTGGCTGCAAAAAAGTGTCACTCATGTGGTATCGCCGTACTCAGAAGAAGTAGGGCGATGTAGTTCGGTGTATTTTTACATATACCCATGCTGGGTGAGAGAAATATCTCTGTAAATTGACAACTTTGAATAAAAAAAATTAAAAAGTTGTCGTTTACAGCGATATTTCTCACACAAAGTATGGTTATATGTAAAAATACACCCCAAAACAGCAAGCAGATCACAGAACAACGTCTGATCTGCGATTTTTTTCTGCCATATACAGCCTGCCAGCGCACGATCGGCGCTGGCAGGCTGTAGTATAACTACATGCGAGCGCGCCGATGGCGCGCATTGCGCATGTGCGGGCGCGTGCTCGCGTCATCTCGCGTCTCGCGAGATGACGCGCCGATGCGTCGGATCAGAAGAGCCCGGCCGCCGCGAGAACGCGATCCTGCGTGCGGCGGTCCGGGAGTGGTTAAAGGGTGTGGTCAGAGAAGAAGCTCCCCCTGTTGGTAAAAATGTGGATGGTATAAAAATGCTAATTGATGTTGAGAGCTCACAACTGAGGGAACCCACTGTGAAAAATGTGCAAGTACATGGGGCAGTCCTAGAGGGTGTACCACACGTACTGGAAGTGGATATGCAGTCTCCACAGGTTTCTATGATTAATCAAATGTCCCAGGTGGGGATTAGTTCATCGGTGCCCCTAGAGGACAGGATTGAGAATGACACGAGCGGTATAGATAACGCATATTCTGTGACCGATAGCAACTCAGAGAGAGGCTTCCATGTCGAGGTCTTGCCAAACTAAAGTGGTTACTAGTAGCGACCAGATGACAATTATATCTGACGAGACGAGAGTTCAGTCGGGTGATGTCAGCCTAGTGTCTGAAGCTCATATCCAGTCAGTCTTGGATGACCTGACAGGACAGTACAGCTGCAAACAGGAGGCTGATCTCACTCTCGCCACACGGTCCCTAGATACGATAGAGAAGGGACTAGCTGTTGTCACGGAGTCACTAAAGAAGGCTGCAGAAGGGTCAAAAGACTAGACCCCGGAAAAGATGAGTGAACTGAAGGGTCTACTGCCTGGTGTCTTGGGGAAGGGAAAAGACTCCAGAAAGACACAAAAGTCTATAGTAGACCTCAACAATGGGCTTGAAGAGTCTCTGGGTGGAAATCCCACAGCGTGTCTAAGGAAGATTGGTGGTACTCCTACAACTGCTGTTACACCAGAACAGAGTGAAGAGCAGCTGGAACAGAAGGCCCAAGAGTGGGGCGCTGCTAACAAGCTGGTGCGAAAAACTAAAAAGAAGACCAAGGCCCACTCCTTGGCTAGAGCCCTTGAAAAAGCGCTTGAGGAGCGTGACGCATTTGAGAGGCTGAACAGGCAACTCAGAGCAGAGATGGAGGATCTCATAAGCTCAAAGGAGGACGTCGAGAAGAACGTCTTTGAGTTGGGGAAGTCTCAGCGTGCTCTTGTGCGGCAGGTGAAAGAAAAGGAGAAACCTGAAGAGGAGGATTCTCTGAAAGAGGCCAAGAAGGCAGAGCCTGTTAAGAATGGGTCTGGAGATGGTGGCGCTGCAGTACCAACCGAGGCAGAGAAGATGGATGATCTTTCTGCTGAACCCGTTGATGGGGCTGATGTGGATGCAGAAGCCAAGAGACTCGTGGCGGGGTGTAGCCAAGACTTGGTCATGCAAGACATTACTTCAGCCAGCGGTCTGCTGGGGAAGAAATACGAGGGGACTGACGCCCACCATAAAGATGTTGTCTACTGCTGTGATGTGGCTATCGTAGAGCCTGCACAAGAGGAGAACAGTTTCCGGAGTGAACCTCTGGAGGGATTGCCAGAAGACAACGAGTCTGGTGAAGACCCTGATGTCCCCGGTGCCTCTAACCTTGATGAGAAAGAGGAGGGGGGGGGGAGCTAAGAATGCAAGTATGTGATGCTGTGTCTGAGAAGGATGAAAAGGCTATCAAAGTGACTGAAGACTCCGAAAGAGACTCCAAGGCTGAAGAGGCTGATGAGTTGGAGTGGGAGAAATCCTCGGATATTCCCAAGACCTAAGATAAGGCTGAAGAAGAGTCTGCCGAACTGGGGGAACAGTTAAGTCGAGAGTTGCAGCAGTCCAAGAAAGGACATGAGGAGCATGTGCTGATGCCAAATGTGGAGAGAAAAAGAAAAACGAAAAGAGAGAGGCCACGGGTGCAAAAGCGCATCATCCTCACTCGTGAAAGTGTACCGGGTCATGAGATGGGCGAGAAAATCGCGTAGGTCTCATCTGCCCCAAAATAAACTCATGCCGGTCACAAACCCGGCGCTATTGGCCTGGGTCTGGCAGAATAAGGGGAAGACTGTAGGCCAGGTCTATGCCCTCTCACGAGCGTCTTGGTTGGATGCTAGTGTTAACCCCTACGGGGTTGAACAAAGGGGGGATATGTGGCCTACTACAATGGCAGCATCCTGATGGTTGCTATGGCAACTGATCGCCTTGCAGAGGCGTCAAGTGTTACCATGTATCAGTGTAAGGGCTCATGCCCACGGCCGTGTTCCTGTCGGGCCCATGCTGCGGACCGCAATTTGCACGTGCAAGACCGTGGGGCAGCCGCATGTGGATTCACATCTGACGGTCCGCACCACAAAAAAGTAGCGCATGCACTACTTTTTTGCGGAACGGAACCCCACGGAAGCACTCCGTAGTGCTTCCGTTCCGCACCGCATCTCCGGATTTGCGAACCCATTCAAGTGAATGGGTCTGCATCAGTGATGCGGAATGCACACGGCCAGTGCCCCGTGTATTGCAGGCCGCATTATGGCCACGGTGGGGCTACAGCCATGTGCATGAGCCCTAAAATTGATTGTATTATACTTTTCAATACAAGAGCATTGCAAAATATAGTTCAGCCATCAGCTCCACTGGATCTTCAAAATCTAAATGGAACTTGGTAAAAAAAAAAAAAGTTTAAAAAGGAAAAAATAAATGTAAAAAAATCTAAATACAGTGAATTGCCTTTTCCCATATCTGCTCATTTATAAGAGATTTTAAAAAAAAAATGAAAAAAAAATAATAATAAAAAAAATTCACTGAATTGGTATTGTCGTATCTGCAATGACCTGATCATAGTATTAATCCCGGGTGGAGAAGGTTGTAAAAATAAAAAAAAAGGGATCAAAAAGTCATATGCGTCCCAAAAATTATACCAATAAAAACTATAGCCCATCCTGCAAAAATAAGCCCTCATACAATTATGTTGACAGAAAAATAAAAAAGTTATGAGTCTTAGATTTTGGTGATGCAGAAGTGATTTTATGATATAAAAGTGGTAGAACATGGAAAAAAAATATACAAATTTGGTGTCACCATAACCATATCAACCCACAGAAAGAAAATTATCATATCAAATATACCACATGGATAACGCAGCATAAAAAATAAAAAACACTGACAGAAAAGCAATTTTTGCACGCTTCACCTCCTAAAAAAAATCGAATAAAAAGTGCTCAAAAAGTCATATAGACCTCAAATATGTACCAGTAATAATTAGAGCTGCAAAAGAACAAGCTCTCACACAACTACATTGTAAGAAAAATCTAAAAGTTATGGGTCTTCGACTTGGTGATGCTGAAAAAAAAAATGTTTAATAAAAAGTGATTTTATGATATAAAATTGGTAGAACATGAATAAAACAATATAAATTTGGTATCGCCATAATCGTATCAACCCACAGAATACAATTATCTTATCAAATATACCACATTGAGAACCCCATAACAAATAAATAAATAAAAAAAAAACACTGGCAGAATTCCAATATTAGCCTATTTTACCTCACTTTACCTTAAAGAGGACCTTTCACCGGTCCAAAGTTTGTTAGTGAAAGGTATGTACATGCAGAGCGGCACCCAGGGATGTCCCTGAGCTTACTTGTATCCCTGGGTGCCGCTCCGATCGCCTGCTGTAGCCCCCGGTACCGGCGCACATGCTGCTGCTAATTTTGCCTTGGGCGGAGACATCCTCTTTTGCCCTGGGCATCTCCTTCTCCCAGGATAGAGCACTGGCCAATCGCAGCGCTCAGCTCATATCCTGCAACCTCCCAGGATATGAGCTGAGCGATGCGATTAGCCAGCGCTCTATCCTGGGAGAAGGAGACGCCCAGGGCAAAAGAGGATGTCTCCGCCCAAGGCAAAATTAGCCTCAGCACGTGCGTCGGTTCCCGGGGCTACAGCAGGCGAACGGAGCGGAACCCAGGGATAGCAAATTCAGCAAATTTTATGTTAGAAAATGCAGATGCCGCACCTTTCCTTTTGAATTCTGCCGTTTGCTCACACAGCAGTTTACGACCACATATGGGGTGGTCTAAGTGGTTAGTAAACCCCTCAATAAATTCTTTAAGGGGTGTAGTTTCCAAAATGGGGTCACTTTTTGAGTGTTTCTACTGTAGGGGTGCCTTGGGGTACTTTTACACTAGCGTCAAAGTTTTCCGTCATTGAGTTCCGTCCTCGGGGCTCAATAACGGAAAAAAACTGATCAATTTTATCCTAATGCATTCTGAAAAGAAAGCAATCTGTTCAGTTTGCATCAGTTTGTCTTTAGTTCAGTTCTTTCACGTTTTTTGGACACAGATAAAAACGCAGCATGTTGTATTTTTATCTCCGTCCAAAAATGCGGGAACACTTGACAGAATGACGGATCCGCCATAAATTTCCATTGAAATGTATTAAGGGCGGATCCGACATTGAAAATTGACGCATCAATGGATCTGTTCTTCCCCCCGTGCATGCGCAGACCTTTTAAAAATGGTAAAATAATAAATAACGGATCAGTTTTTACGGATGACAACGGAAAGACGGATCCATTATTTCAATAGAATTGTCAAATGGATCTGCAAACGGATCCGTTTGCAAATGAAATCCGTTTTCAAATGTTTTAACTGATCCGTCTGGCGGTTCCGTTGACTGAACTGCCTGATGGAATCCTTCAATGCAAGTGTGAAAGTACCCTTAAATTATGACACAACACCCAAAAGCTATTCCAGCAAAATCTGCTCTGCAAAAACCATATATTGCTCCTTTCCTTCTGAGCCCTATCATGTACCCATTCAGCTGTTTACGAACATAAATGGGTTGTTTTTGTAAACTGCAGAATCAGGGTAATAAATATTGAGCTTCATTTTGCTGTTAAGCCTTGATGTGTTATAGGAAAAATTTAATAAAATTAAAAATCTGCAGAAAAATTTAAATTTCACCTCCACTTTTCTTTAATTGTTCTGGAATATCTAAAAATGTCTCATAGTTTGTAAATCCAGTTTTGAATAATTTGAGGTTTGTAGTTTATAAAATGGGGTAATAGGTGGTTTCTATTATGTAAGGACCTCAAAGTGGCTTCAGAACTGAATTGGTCCTTGAACAAGTCTGATTTGAAAATTTTATAGAAAATTTTAAACATTGCTAATTAAATTTTAAGCCTTCTATAGTCCTAAAAAAAATATATAATTTTCAAAATGATGCCAACGTAAAGTAGACATACAGTGAATCTTAAGTAAAAACTTTCTCATTAGGTATCACCATCTGCCTTTAATGTGTAATAATTCATATTTAAAAAATTAAATTTTTTCAAAATTTTCTGTAAATTTGGGATTTTTTAAATAATATAAAAGTAAAACATATCGACCCAAATTCACTGCTTACATAAAGTACAAGATATCACGAGAAAACATTCTCGGAATGGCTCAGATAAGTAAAAGCATTCCAAAGTTATTAGCACATAAAATGACACGTCAGATTTTCAAAATTAGGCCTGGTCACAAAGGTGCAAAAATGGCTTGGTCTTGAAAGGGATAACCGTTACCATGCCAGAGCAGAGTGGCAGCCTGTTTTGTAAGGGGCGATACCACACAGTATTAATGTGACCCTGGCTCAACCTGTACCCTGCTGTAGAACCCCAAAAAAAGGGTGCGCCACTCTGGTTGTATGATCATTGACTACGTGACCAAATAAATATCACTAGGGGCCCACTCCTACATGTCTATTATAAAACTTATCTTTTAAACTAACTTAAACTACAAAAAATAAAACAAAGAGCCCAAAAAATGAAAAGGAAAATATTTAAATTATCAGATGGTTGTCAGAAGATCTAAATGCAGCGTTTGGAACTGTTTTCATGGAAGAGTGACAGCAATTATCGCAGAGAGAGGGATCTGTGTGTGTGACACCATCGTACATTCATAGCATCTGATATTAATATTTTAATTTGTTTCCTTTTGCCTGTTTCCTTCCACTCATGTAATTGTGAACTTTTCACCACTTTAGAATTACCTCGTGACTTCTCATGCAGGTCTTGGTTGCAATCACAGCGCTGCCTAAATGGGACAGCTGCCGTTTCTAAAATTTACTAACAATCTATTTATTTGGTGGTTCGTTACTTCTTGATTAGAAACATATGCATCTAGGTAAACTGTCTCCAAAGTCTCCTGCTACATGAGTGGTACTATAGGACAGACACTTAGCTGCACATACACACACACACACACACATCCACCGCTTGTTTACCCTTCCTGCTAGAGCTCTCCCTGTGATTCATTCACACTCGTTTCCATCTGTAAATTCGATCTCTGTTTATCATGCAAAGTTACAGTCCCTGCCTACCAGCTGAGTCTAAAACAAAAGCACAAACCCTCCCGACATGTTTCGCCGCTAGTGCGGCTTTGTCAGGGGAGCACGGGGTTATGGCTTGTGGCACGCAGTCATTCCCTACTTTATGGACCCAGTTGTTCCTCCCCTATTCTCCTCCTAGCCAACCATCATCGGTCCTCTTAGCTGTCATGACTGACATGTCAACGGGCCAATTGCAGGCAGCAATAAGTCCATTATGCCTGTGTATCATACCTCTATGCCTATCATTTGGCTAATTTAATATTATAAATATACTAACCAGGCCAAAATGGCAGGTGTAGGAATGCGGTTATATATTATCACTGAGTAATTGTAGGGATATCTCACGACATCATACCGCTATATTGTAGTTAGTTTATGGCTATATCAATCTTAATACATTATTTATTTTTATCCCTAGAATTACATGATTTATACTGCATGCTTTTATACTCTGGTTATCAGTATATATAACAATTACTCAACGTTGCATAATTTATCATTATGGCATTTTTTTGACATGATTCACATTGACATAATTGATTGTAGTCTCATTGTTTTATCATTTTTAATATAACCAATTCTTTTATTTATTTTATGACAATCATGGTTTATTATTTCAGATATGATCCACATTGACATGATTAATCTCAGTCACGTTATCTTTATATTCATCCATATTTATTTTATGACCAATTATTTTATTTTATGACCATCATGATTCTGAGAAAATTACGTTGTAATTTCTCGCCTAAATAAAATAAATAAAAATATTAAATTAAGAGATTCATGATAGGTCGACTTTGTATAAATGTAAATATGATCATACTTATTTGCCCAGTGCAAACCTCCATTGCAGTTTATATGTTCTGCTAAACTGAAACACATCATACCATGTCAAATATCCCATGTTGGTACCACAAGAATTGTGCTATTAACCCCTGCTACCGTGGGCCAGTTTTCGCCCTTCTGCCCATGCCATTTTTTGCAAATCTGACGTGTCAATTTATGTGGCAATAGAATGGCTTGCAATTTTCTAAATTTCAATTTCTCTGCTTTTAACCCCTTAAGGACACTGCCATATTTCACCTTAAGGATCAGGCCGTTTTTTTTTAAATCTGACCAGTGTCACTTCATGTGTGAATAACTTTAAAACACTTTTACTTATCCATGCCATTCTGAGATTGTTTTTTGTCACATATTGTACTTCATGACACTGGTAAAATGGAGTCAAAAAATTCATTTTTATTTATTAAAAAAATACCAAATTTACCAAAAGTTTCCATTTCTCTACTTCTATAATACATAGTAACACCTCCAAAAATAGTTATTACGTTACATTCCCCATATGTCTACTTCATGTTTGGATCACTTTGGGAATGCCATTTTATTTTTTGGGGTTGTTACAAGGCTTAGAAGTTTAGAAGCAAATCTTGAAATTTTTCAGAAATTTTCAAAAACCCACTTTTTAAGCACCAGTTCAGGTCTGAATAATACAGAAATGCAACAGCACTCTGCAACCAGCACTCTGCCCTGCCTCTATGCTAGAAGCTATCAGAGGTCGTTAGTGTACATTTTGATCAAAAAGTAATAAGCCACTCGCCACGTCAAGGCCGCCTCTGAGTGGTCTTAACGCTAAATCCTACCTGTTATGGGTCACAACAGCCATATAGAATCCAGGGAGTGCGGGCCCAGCACACATGCTGGGATCAACCATGCTTATTAACCCTTTCTCGTGCCATAACAGCCACCATTAGATCCCTAGAGTCGTGCACACCTGACTAGTTTGTCTGCCCTAGAGGCTAGTTTTACACCATGTAACATTTGAAGCCCCCCTAGAGTAGAAACTCCATAAAAGTGACCCCATTTTGGAAACTACGGGATAAGGTGGCAGTTTTGTTGGGACTATTTTTAGGGTACATATGATTTTTGATGGCTCTATATTACATTTTTGTGAGGCAAGGTTGCCAAAAATAGAAATTCAGAAATTTCATCTACATTTGCCATAAACTGTTGAGGAACACCTAAAGCATTAATAAAGTTTTTAATACCTTGAGGGGTGTAGTTTCTTAGATGGGGTCACTTTTATGGAGTTTCTACTCTAGGGGTGCATAAGGGGTTCTTGAAATACGACATGGTGCCAAAAATAAAGGCCATCAAAATCTGCCTTTCAGAAAGGTTTTTTTGGCTGTTAACCCTTGCCTTGTTACTGGAAAAAATGGTTTAAAATGGAAAATTTGCCGAAAAATAGCTGTTTTGGAACCGTTTTTATATTTTTTTGACCGTATTCATCTGAGGGGTTAGGTCATGGGGTATTTTCATAGAGCAGATTGTTACGGACGCAGTGATACCTAATATGTCTACTTTTCTAAAATTTATTTAGGTTTTACACTATATTATCATTTTTTAAACAAAAAAAAACATTTATATATCTTCATAGTCTGAGTCCATTTTTTTAAAGTTTTTTAGCCAATTGTCTTAGGTAGGGGATCATTTTTTGTGGGATGAGCACTATTTTGGGGAGCATATGACTTTTTGATTGTTTGCTATTGCACTTTTTTTGATGTAAGGTGACAAAAAAAATACCTTTTCTTGCACATTTTTTTTCTTTGACCGTGTTAATCTGAGGGGTTAGGTCATGGGGTATTTTTATAGAGCAGATTCTTATGGACGCCACGATACCTAATATGTCTACTTTTTTATTTAATTTAGTCTTGCAAAATATAATTAAAAAAAAAAAAATTATTTGATGTCTCAAGTCGGAGAGAACCATAGTTTTTTTTCGATTGTCAGTGGCTAAATGGAATTAAAATTGGGGAAGGGGATTGTAAATTTAGTACTCCATGGAAGTGTGGTACTCCCTGAAGCAACCAATAATGCACAGGCCCGGATGATCGGGGCACGTGTCACACTGAGTGGTGGTGTCCTTCCGTATCCCCCTCCTGTGACACTCTGCACCTTTTTTGGGTCCGTCCCTTCTTTCCAGTATGGGGGACCACACCTGGAAAGTATTGGCAAGGGAAGATCCGGGCGCCTCCAGTTCCCGAGGTACTCCGGCCTCTTCTTACCCGGTCAGAAAAAATTAGGGCCTTGAGGACTGCCTCATAGAACTTAAGGAATTTCCCTGTATTGCCAGCACTCTGGGACAGCACAAAAGAGTTGTACAAGGCAACCTGCACCAAGTAGACCGCAACTTTTTTGTACCATGCCTGGCTTTGCGCATGGCGTTTATATGGCTTGAGGACTTGATCAGAGAGATCAACTCCTCCCATATACCGATTGTAGTCGACGATACAATTGGGCTTGAAGACCGTTGCCGCGGTACCTCGCACAGGGACAGGGGTGATGCCGTTACCGTGAATTCTGGACAGTACAAGGACATCCCTCTTGTCCTTATGTCTGACCAGCAACAGGTTTCCACTGGTAAGGGCACATGTCTCACCCCTGGGGATAGGTACCTGGAAGGGGTGAGTAGGGAGGCCGCGTTGATTTTACCTTGCGGTCCCACAAGCGAACGTGGATCTGACGGCGAGGGACTGGAACAAAGGGGACCTAGTATAAAAGTTATCCACGTACAGGTGGTAAACCTTATCTAGCAGTGGGTGCATAAGGTCCCACACAAGTTTCCCACTAACACCCAGAGTGGGGGGACTTTCTGGGGGTTGAATACAGGAATCTCGCCCCTCGTACACACGAAACTTGTAAGTGTACCCTGAGGTACTCTCACAAAGTTTGTACAGCTTATATATATAAAAATGAGTTTCTGTCTAGACGTTCTTTGTGCGTGACCAAACGACTGGACCGATCTTCACCAAATTTGGCACACGGGTACATCAAGTGTCCGGGAAGGTTTTAGACCAGGTCTCAGCTCTCTAGGACGTACCGTTCCTGAGATATTCCCAAAAAATGACCTGCATTATCCAATATAAGTCTGTGTAAGCCTTTCACTTAAATCCAAACTGTCATTTACTGCTCGCTGGCAGTTCGTCTCCACACACACAGTTTTACTCCAGGTAACCATAACAACCCCGCCATGCTTCTTCATTGCAGTAGATGACGTTTAAAGGAAATCTGTCACCAGGATAATCGCTATAGAAGTAAAGCCATGGCCTAATAGCACTTAGTACCTTATTTCCTGAGGTTTCCATAACAACTCGGCCATTTGTCTCCACTGCTGCAGGTTAGCTTTAAAGGGGCAGGGCACTGTGGATGACACTGTTAAGGGAGCGGAGTGCTATGGAGGTCACAGTTCAGGGGAAAGTAGGGTGGCCATTCAAGTCACCTTTAAAACCCCGCCCCCAGGACCAGTTAAGCCACACCTCTGATTCGGTTAGGTCATGCCCCCTCCCCTCCTGAGGTGGGAGGGACGGGGATTTTCTCCCTGCAGCTTGCATTCAGACAGAACAGTGCTGCTGTCTTAGAGAGAGCTGTTTAAAAGGCCACGCCCCCTCCCACTAAGCAAACAGGGATTGAAAGAATAAAGTTAAAAATTAACTTTTAGGTCCACTAAGCCACACCCCCGATATGTTTAGGACACACCCCTCCCCCTCTGCAGCCAATGAGTATTGACAAAATGAAGTTAAAAATCAACTTCTGTCAGCTGCAGGGTTGGGAAGGGCAGTGACTTTCTCTTTGCAGCTCACACTCAGAGAGGACAGTGCTGCTGTCTTAGATTTAGATGTTCAAAAGGACATGCCCCCTCCCACTCAGCCAACAGGGATTGAAAAAATAAAGTTAAAAATTAACTACTAAGTACACTGCTCAGCAGACAGGATATGATTAGATACACGCTCAGCAGACAGTATCACACAGGATAGGATTAGATACACAGCTCAGCATATAGTATCACACAGGCTAGGATTAGATACACAGCTCAGCATATAGTATCACACAGGCTAGGATTAGATACACAGCTCAGTAGACCGTATCACACAGGATAGGATTAGATACACAGCTCATCAGATTGTGGGGCGGGGTGCTGTAGAGGCCACTGTTATGAGGGATACTGTTGATATCTTTTTACGACACACGGAAACATGAAACGAAATAGATGAAATATACCCGTGCGACGCCGGGTCCTTCTGCTAGTCTCTTTTATATATATAAAAAGGGGCCCCTGAGGAAGCAAAGGAGCGAAACCCGGGTCGGGCTTGTGATGGTTTTATGTACTGATAACAAACTGCGATTTTGTGAGTATAATAAAAGCAGCAACACTTTTTTTACTGGAGAAAGTGCGTAAAGTGTTCTTTCCATTTTCTACAAAAAGGTATCCTGGGAGTGGAAACTGCCAGCTGATGGTTTTATGTGCTGATAATAAAGCCGAGACGTTTTATTCTGAGAGTGGAAGCTGCCAGTTGATAGTTGTATGTGCCGAGAACAAGTTGGAATCTTGTGAGTAAAACAAAAACAGTAATATCTTTGTTACCTGAGGTATTGTGCAATGTGTTCTTTCCGTTCTTTATGAAAAGGTATCCTGGGAGTAGAAATTGCCGGTTGATGTTCTGTGACGAAGTAACTACGTGAGGAGATAGCGTTACTGAAATCTGTGCCTGGGGTGCATAAGAAAGCGCTGACCTGAACCCGTTGATACCCCAAAACTTTAATCATCTTCTAGTGAAGCCATTCCTTTGGTGATTTGGATGTATGCTTTGGGTCGTTGTCATGCTGAAAGATTAAGTTCCTCTACATGTTCAGCTTTCTAGCAGAAGCCTGAAGGTTTTGTACCAATATTGACTGGTATTTGGAACTGTTCATAATTCCCTCTATCTTAACTAAGGCCCCAGTTCCAGCTGAAGAAATACAGCCCCAAAGCATGATGCTGCCACCACTATGCTTCACTGTGGGTATGGTGTTCTTTTGGTGATGTGCAGTGTTGTTTTTGCGCCAAAGATATCTTTTGGAATTATGGCCAAAAAGTTCAACCTTGGTTTCATCAGACCATAACACCTTTTCCCACATGCTTTTGGGAGACTTCAGATGTGTTTATGCAAAATTTAGCCTGGCTTGGATGTTTTTCTTAAGAAAAGGCTTTCGTCTTGCCACTCTACCCCATAGCCCAGGCATATGAAGAATACGGGAGATTGTTGTCACACGTACCACTCAGCCAGTACTTGCCAGATATTCCTGCAGCTGCTTTAATGTTGCTGTAGGCCTCTTGGTAGCCTCCCAGACCAGTTTTCTCCTAGTCTTTTAATCAATTTTGGAGGGACGTCCAGTTCTTGGTAATGTCACTGTTGTGCCATATTTTCTCCACTTGATGATGACTATCTTTACTGTGTTACATGGTATATCTAATGCCTTGGAAATTCTTTTGTACCCTTCTCCTGACTGATACCTTTTAACAATGAGATCCCTCTGATGCTTTGGAAGCTCTCTGTGGATCATGGCTTTTGCTGTGGGATGTGACTTTGAGGTTAGAGGCACTTTAAATGATGGCAGGTGTATGTTGACTCCTATTTAACATGATTTTGAATGTTATTGCTTAATTCTGAACACAGCTACATCCCCAGTTATAAGAGGCTGTGCACACTTATGCAACCACATTATTATAGTTTTTTTGTTTTCTTCCCTCCACCTAAAAGATTTGTTTGTTTTTCAATTGTTGTACAGTTTATAGGTCACATTAAAGGTGGAAAAAGTTCTGAAATGATTTATCTTTGTCTCATTTTTTTGACAGCACAGAAACCTGACATTTTATCAGGGGTGTGTATACTTTTTATATCCACTGTATAATATTTACCACAAGAGGAGCCCCATAAAAAAGAAAAAAACTGACAGAATTGCCATTTTTGGCCGCTTCACCTCCACAAAAAATGGTATAAAAAGTGATCAAAAGGCCCCAAACTGATACCAATAAAAACTACAGCCCATCCCACAAAAAATAAGCCCCCAATCAGCTACATTGATGAAAAAATAAAAAAGTTATGGACTTTAGTATATAGCCATACAAAATATAATTTATTTTCAACACAAAAGGGATTTTATTGCTGAAAAAGTAGTAAAACAAAAAAAAACTACATAAATTTGGCATCACCATAGCTGGTATCAGCCCACAGAATAAAATAATCATAGAATATTTACCACTAGAGGAGCCCAATAAAAATAAAAAACACTGACAGAATTGCCTTTTTTGCCCACTTCATCTCCACAAGAAATTGTATAAAAAGTGACCAAAAAGACATATGTACCCCAAAATGATACCAATAAAAACTACAGCCTGTCCTGCAAAACAAAAGTTCTCACACAGCTACATTGGTGAAAAAATACAAATGTTATGGGCCCTAAACTAATTTCAGCAAATTACATGTTAGAAAATCCCGATGCCGCTCTTTCGTTTCCGAATGCTGCCGTTCCCCCAAACAATGGTTTATTATCCACATATGAGGCTGCCGTATTCGGGAAAAATGCATAACAAATTGCATTTTCTCTTATTACCCCTTATGAAAATGAAAAATTGGGGCTAAAGCAACTTTATATTGGAAATAAGTAAATTTTTCATTTTTACAGCCATCTGTTTCTAAATTGTATGAATCGCTTGTTGGGTCAAAGCATTTACTTCACCACTAAATGTATTCCTCGAAGGGGGTCATTTTCTAGATTTGGTCACTTTTTGGGGTTTTCTTTCTATGGGTACCTCAGGGTCTCTTCAAATGTGACATGGCACCTGAAAACATTCCAGCAAAATCTTCCCTCTGTTAACAATATGGCACTCCTTTCCTTCTAAGCCCTGCCATGTGCCCATACAGCAGTTTACAACCACATATGGGGGGTTTCTGTAAACTGCAGAATCAAGGTAATGACTATTGAGGTTTCTTTGGCTGTTAACCCTTGATGTGTTTCAGGAAAATTGGATTCAAATTGATAATCTACCCCAAAAAATGAAAATTTAAAATTTCCTCTCCATTTTGCTTTAGTTCTTGTAGAACACCAAAAGGGTTAATAGAGTTTGTAAAATCAGTTTTCAATAACTTGAGAGGTTAAGTTTCTAAAAAGTGATCATTTATGGGTGGTTTCTATTATGTAAGCCCCACAAAGTGACTAAATAACTGGAATGGTCCTTAAAAAAGTGGGTTTTGGACATTTTCTTAAAAATTTAAAACTGTGCTTCTAAACTTCTAAGCCTTCTAACTTCCTAAAAAAATAAAATGACATTTGTGATGGACCATGTGATTGGACCATGTGATGTAATGTCATCACAGGTCCTTTAGACTACAGCTAAAGCATGAAGAGAGAAGAGAGATCGCCAACTACGCGATCAAGTGGCTAAGGTAAGTGTAGTTTTTTTATTTTTAACCCCTTAATCCTCATTCTACAAAGCATTCTTTATTAGGAATGCTATTATTTTCCCTTATAACCATGTTATAAGGGAAAATAATAAAATCTTCAGAATACTCAACCCGAAACCGGACTTCAGTGCTGAAGTCCGGCTTCGGGTCTGGGTACCAAACATGGCGATTTTTCACACGCATGTGCAAAACGCATTACAAAAGTTTGCACACGCGTGGAAAAATCGCGCATATTCCTGCAACGCACCCGCATCCAATCCGGGCATCAAACATAACGCCTGTGTAAATCCAGCCTAAGTCTAAAGTAAAAAATACAGTACAGTACACTATCTAGTATACTGTATTGTAATATATAGACACCAGATCCACTGGATCTACAAGAACCAATTGGGTGTGGGTAAAAAAAAAAATAGTAAAAAAGTGAAAAAAAGGTAAAAAAAACACCTCACTGAATAAAAATTAAAAAATAAAATACACTACACATATATTAAGTATCGCCGTGTCCGTAAAAACCTGATCTATAAAAATATCACATGACCTAACCCCTCAAGTAAATACAGTAAAAAAAAAATGTAAAAAAAGCCATTTTTTGTCACCTTACACTACAAAAAGTGTAATACCAAGTGATCAAAAAGGCATATGCCTCTCAAAATAGTAGCAATCAAACCGTCACCCCGCAAAAAATGAGCCCCTACATAGGACAATGGCCCAAAAAATTTAAAAAAATATGGCTCTGACTATGGAGACACTAAAACATTATTTTTTTTTCTAAAATGCTGTTATTGTGTTAAAATAAATTGAAAAAGTATACATATTATGTATTGCCGCATCCGTCAAAACCTGCTCTATAATAATATCACAGGATCTAACCCCTCAGGTAAATACCGTAAAAAAACAAAAACAATGTAAAAAAAGACATTTTTGTCACCTCACATCTCAAAAACTGTAATAGCAAGCGATCAAAAAGTTATATGCACCCAGTGCCAATCAAACAGTCATCTCATCCCACAAAAAATGATGCCCTACATAGGACAATCGCCCCAAAAAAATTAAAAAATATGGCTCTATAGAGACATTAAAACATTATTTTTTTTGTTTCAAAATATTATTATTGTGTAAACTTAAATAAATAAAAAAAGTATAGAGGGTTCAGAGGAGGGCAACTAAAGTAATAACTGGAATGGGGCAACTACAGTACCCTGAAAGGGTATCAAAATTAGGGTTATTCACTCTAGAAAAAAGACGACTGAGGGGAGATCTAATAACTATGTATAAATATATCAGGGGTCAGTACAAAGATCTCTCCCATCATCTATTTATCCCCAGGACTGTGACTGTGACGAGGGGACATCCTCTGCGTCTGGAGGAAAGAAGGTTTGTACACAAACATAGAAAAGGGTTCTTCACGGTAAGAGCAGTAAGACTATGGAACTCTCTGCCTGAGGAGGTGGTGATGGTGAGTACAATAAAGGAATTCAAGAGGGGCCTGGATGTATTTCTGGAGCGTAATAATATTTCAGGCTATAGCTACTAAAGATGGGTCGTTGATCCAGGGAGTTATTCTGACTGCCTGATTGGAGTCGGGAAGGAATTTTTTCCCCTTAAGTGGGGAAAATTGGCTCTACCTCACAGGGGTTTTTTGCCTTCCTCTGGATCAAC
Organism: Bufotes viridis; assembly: GCA_033119425.1. Taxonomy (NCBI): domain Eukaryota; kingdom Metazoa; phylum Chordata; class Amphibia; order Anura; family Bufonidae; genus Bufotes; species Bufotes viridis. The sequence continues at coordinate 87,422,072 of CM065596.1, read as the reverse complement.
TTGCAGGAAACAGGTCGAACTGGATGGACAAATGTCTTTTTTCGGCCTTATATACTATGTTACTATGTTACTATGTATTATGTATCGCCGCGTCCGTAACAACCTGCTTTATAAAAATAACACATGACCTAACCCCTCAGGTGTACACAGAAAAAAAAATATAAGATTTTGATGGACTGGTTTTTTGACACTGTCACATTTGAAGCCCCTCTGATGCACCCCTACAGTAGAAACTCCAAAAATGTGACCCCATTTTGGAGGTCGCAGTTTTGTATGTACTATTTTAGGGTGAATATGATTTTTGGTTGCTCTATATTACACTTTTTTTTTGAGGCAAGGTAACAAAAAATAGAAATTCTGAAATTTCATCTCCATTTGCCAATAACTCTTGTGGAACACCTAAAGGGTTAACAAAGTTTGTAAAATCGGTTTTGAATACCTTGAGGGGTGTAGTTTCTAGAATAGGGTCATTTTTGGGTAGTTTCTTTTATGTAAGCCTCACAAAGTGACTTCAGACCTGAACTGGTCCCTAAAGTGGGTTTTTGAAAATTTCTGAAAAATTTCAAGATTTTCTTCTAAACTTCTAAGCCTTGTAACATCCCCAAAAAATGAAATGGCAATCCCAAAATGATCGATACATGAAGTAGACATATGGGGAATGTAAATCAATAACTTTTTTTGGAGGTATTACTATGTATTATAGAAGTAGAGAAATTGAAATTTGTTAATTTTTCCAAATTGTTGGCAAATTTGGTATTTTTTTATAGATAAAAATGAAATTTTTCGACTACATTTTACCACTGTCATGAAGTATAATATGTGACAAAAAAAACAATCTCAGAATGGCCTGGATAAGAAAAAGTGTTTTAAAGTTATCACCACATAAAGTGACATGTCAGATTTGCAAAATATGGCTCAGGAAGGGGGAAATGGCCCGGATTTGCAAAAAAATTGGCCGGGTCCTTAACTACTACAGGACTGCCTAACGCAGGGATGCGTCCTGCGGGCGATCCAGTAGTTCTGAGACGACGCATCGGCGCGTCATCCCGCGAGAGCCGAGACTTCCTGTGAACGCGCGTCTCAGGAGTTCTCCTACAGCCTGCCAGCGATGATCCATCGCTGGCAGGCTGTAGATGCTAATTAAATCGCATCAAACAGCTATATCAGACGCTGTTTTGTGAACAGCGTCTGATATAGCTGCTACCTGGTCCTCTGGTGGTCCCATTTGTGAAGTTGCACCAAACACTACACTAACCCCCCCCCCATATTAACCCCTTGTTAACCCCTTGATCACCCCATCTAGACCCCCTGATCACCCCCCTGTCATTGATCACACCCCTTGTAAGGCTCCATTCAGACGTCCATATGTGTTTTGCGGATCCGTGGATTCACGGATCCACGGATCGTATCCGCGGATCCGCAGTCCCTCAAAACACGGACACCGGCAATGTGCTTTCCGCATTTTGCAGATCCGCACATTGCCAGAACTATATAGAAAATGCTTTTTCTTGTCCGCAATTGCGGACAAGAATAGGACATGTTCTATATTCTTGCGGAACGGAAGTGCAGACCCGGAAGCGCGGATCCGTAATTCCGGATCCGAGCGGGACAAAGTCTGTCCCCATAGAAATGAATGGGTCCACAATTCCGTTCCGCAGACAGAATTGCGGACGTGTGAATGGGGCATAACGATCCCTTGTCACCGCCAGTTAGTTAGCTACTTGTTAGGTAGGTAGCGCCCAGCCCACCGCACTGCAGTCACTGATTTTGGCAGAGATTTTTTCATCCACATTGATCGATGCGAATGAAAAAATTTGTGCCATTCATTTTTTTCAGCGCAGAGGCTGAACGGAAAAAAAAAATCTCATTACCTGTATGCTCAATATAAGGAGAATCACAGATACTCCTAATGCTGGCCATACGTGTAATGATTGCGGAGACCTTCAAATGCCAGGGCAGTATAAATACCCCACATGTGACCCCATTTTAGAAAGAAGACACCCCAAGGTATTCCGTGAGGGGTATGGTGAGTTCATGCAAAATTTTATTTTTTGTCACAAGTTAGTGGAATATGAGACTGTAAAAAAAAAAAAAAATCTATTTCCGCTAACTTGTGCCAAATTGTTTTTTTCTGTGAACTCGCCATGCCCCTCACGGAATACCTTGGGGTGTCTTCTTTCCACAATGGGGTCACTTGTGGGGTTTTTATACTGTCCTGGCATTTTAGGGGTCCTAAAGCGTGAGAATCCAAATGCGTAAAAATACTCTGTGAAATCCTAAAGATACTCTTTGGTTTTAGGGCCCCTTTGCGCATCTTGGCTGCAAAAAAATGTCACTCATGTGGTATCGCCGTACTCAGCAGAAGTAGGGCAATGTGTTTTGGGGTGTATTTTTATATATACCCATACTTTGTGTGAGAAATATCGCTGTAAACGACAACTTTTTAAATTTTTTTATTCAAAGTTGTCAATTTACAGAGATATTTCTCTCGCCCAGCATGGGTATATGTAAAAATACACCCCAAAACACATTGCCCTACTTCTCCTGAGTCCGGCGATACCACATGAATGACACTTTTTTGCAGCCAAGATGCGCAAAGGCGCCCAAATTCTAATGAGTACCTTTTAGGAGGGCATTTTTACTCATTTTTCTTCTCACGCTTTAGGGCCCCTAAAATGCCAGGGCAGTATAAATACCCCACATGTGACCCCATTTTAGAAAGAAGACACCCCAAGGTATTCGCTGAGGGGCATAATGAGTCCATGAAAAATTAAACTTTTTGTCAAAAGTTAGCGGAAAGGAAGACTTTGTGAGAAAAAACAATAAAAAATCAATTTCCACTAACTTGTGCCAAAATAAAAATCTTCTATGAACTCGCCATGCCCCTCATGGAATACCTTGGGTGTCTTCTTTCCAAAATGGGGTCACATGTGGGGTATTTATACTGCCCTGGCATTTTAGGGGCCCTAAAGCGTGAGAAGAAAAATGCGTAAAAATGCCCTCCTAAAAGGTACTCATTAGAATTTGGCGCTTTGCGCATCTTGGCTGCAAAAGTGTCACTACATGGTATCGCCGCACTCAGGAGAAGTAGGGCAAGTGTTTAGGGTGTATTTTACATATACCCATGCTGGGTGAGAGAAATATCTCTGTAAATTGACAACTTTGAATAAAAAAATGTAAAAGTTGTCTTTTACAGCGATATTTCTCACACACAGTATGGGTATATGTAAAAATACACCCCAAAACACATTGCCTTACTTCTCCTGAGTACGGCGATACCACATGAATGGCACTTTTTTTGCAGCCAAGATGCGCAAAGGGGCCCTAAATCCAATGAGTACCTTTAGGATTTCACAGGGCATTTTTACGCATTTGGATTCTCACGCTTTAGGGCCCCTAAAATACCAGGGCAGTATAAATACCCCACAAGTGACCCCATTTTGGAAAGAAGACACCCCAAGGTATTCTGTGAGGGGCATGGCGAGTTCACAGAATTTTTATTTTTTGGCACAAGTTAGCGGAAATTGATATATATTTTTTTTTAATTTTGTTTTTTACAAAGTCTCATATTCCACTAACTTGTGACAAAAAATAAAATTTTACATGAACTCACCATACCCCTCACGGAATACCTTGGGGTGTCTTCTTTCCAAAATGGGGTCACATGTGGGTATTTATACTGTCCTGGCATTTTAGGGGCCCCTAAAGCGTGAGAAGAAGTCTGGAATCCAAATGTGTAAAATGCCCTGTAGAAATCCTAAAGGTACTCATTGGTTTTAGGGCCTTTGGACATCCAGGCTGCAAAAAGTGGCACACATGGTATCACCGTATTCAGGAGAAGTAGGGCAATAGTTTTAGGGTGTATTTTATATATACCCATACTTTGTGTGAGAAATATCTCTGTAAACGACAACTTTTAAAAAATTTTATACAAAGTTGACAGTTTACAGAGATATTTCTCTCACCCAACATGGGTATATGTAAAAATACACCCCAAAACACATTGCCCTACTTCTCCTGAGTACGGCGATACCACATAAGTGACACTTTTTTGCAGCCTGGGTGCGCAAAGGGGCCCAAATTCCAACGAGTACCTTTAGGTTTTACATGGCGGCTCACAATTTAGCCCCGCCCAAAATGCCAGAACAGTAAACACACCCCACAAATGACCCATTTCGGAAAGTAGACACCCCAAGGTATTCACTGAGGGGCATAGTGAGTCCGTCTGAGATTTTTATTTATTTTTTTGCCAGAAGTTAGCAGAAATTTAAACTTTTTTTTTTTCCTCAGAAAGTGTCATTTTCCGCCAACTTGTGAAAAAAAATGAAATGATACATGAACTCACCATGCCCCTCCGTGAATACTTTGGGGTGTCTTCTTTCTAAAATGGTGTCATTTGGGGGGTATTTATACTATCCTGACATTCTAGCACCTGAAGAAACATGACAGGTGCTCAGAAAGTCAGAGCTGCTTCAAAATGCCGAAATTCACTTTTTTGCACCATAGTTTGTAAACGCTATAACTTTTACCCAAACCAATAAATATACACTTATTGGACTTTTCTTTCATCAAAGACATGTAGAACAATAAATTTAGAGAAAAATTTATATAGAAATGTAGTTTTTAAAAAAAAAATCTACAACAGAAAGTGAAAAATGTCATTTTTTTGCAAAAATGTCGTTTAATTTGTATTAATGGCAAAAAACGTAAAATGTCAGCAACAATGAAATACCACCAAATGAAAGCTCTATTAGTGAGAAGAAAAGGAGGTAAAATTCATTTGGGTGGTAAGTTGCATGACGGAGCAATAAACAGTGAAAGTAGTGTAGTGCGGAATTGTAAAAAGTGGCCTGGTCATTAAGGGTGTTTAAGCTAGGGGGGCTGAGGTGGTTAAGGTGAAATAGGGCTGAGTCCTTAAGGGGTAACAACAAAAAATGTAATAAATAAATGAATTGCATATTGGGCACTATAGCATATTAGAATTGGTCTTCTGTGTACAATCACAGTTACAAAGGAACAGTTTCTGTATGTTTGGGCTTCCCTAAAGTCTCTTTCAGCTATATTATTCCCTGTTTCAACTGGGCAGGTAGATTCATTTTTCTCTAAAGGGGGTGTCTCCCTTCTGCCAGTACGGGATGCAGTGACCTTATTTCCCACTATGATTTCAGCTCCAGAGCTCAAAAAGCTGATAAGGAGGGATAAATCACAGAAAAGTAGGAGGCTCCTGTTGTATTCCTCTCAGCTGTCTTCAGTCTCTCTTACTAGGGGCAGAGTTTGCCTGACAACAGTCAGAGGACTGCAACTTAGGAGGAAGGGAGACCCCTTGTGGCCATGAGGTTACTGTTTTTTTCTGGTGGATGCAGGCATATATTTTAAAGGGAGCCTGTCATCAACTTTATGCTGCCCGTACTAACGGCAGTATAAACTAGAGACAGGTGAGATGATTTCAGTGGTCTGTCATTTAAAAGTGAAAAGTAAGTGGTTGCAGAGAAGCCACATCACAATCATTGCAAACTACGCCTGGAAAAGAGTTACGGCCATCTGAGAAGAGCCATGGTTATTCATGAATTCCTGCTTTCCCTGCCCACCTGCTGATGACTGACAGTCTTCTACCTAGTTTTCTCCCCATCTCTCTAGGAAAGAACTGCCAATCATCAGCAGATGGGTGAGAGTGTAGGGGATTATGAATAACCATTACTCTTCTCAGGTAGATTTGACTCTCTTTCAAGGACTGTGCTGCAATGATTATGATGCACACTGCTGAAATCAGCATTTCTGTCACTATTTTATGCTGCCCTCAGTGACGTCAGCATAAAGTTGATGACAGGTTCCCTTTAAATGTGATTAGGAAATTTGCTTGTTCCACCATTTTCTATTTAAATAAAATGAATGTAAAGCGACTTTAAGTCCATAAGGTGTTCTTTTGTAATTTTCCAGTAGTGTCATTAACAATTAAAGTAAGAAGAGTGAGGGCCCTGCATGCAAGATCATACAAGCTATGAATATTATGAAATTATCTGAGAGTTTTAGTCCACAAATCTTGGATTTGTTAAAAACGCATGTCATTGGTGTTGCAACATTTTTGCGTTTTTTTTTTTTTTTTGACCCTTTAACTTCAATCGGTCCATTGTCTGCATTGGAGATTAGCAAAGTTTAGACAAATTTGATTTGGATGATTCGCCGAACCTCGTTAAGAAATTTGATCCGTTCCGGAATAATTAGTCACGAATCGCAATAAGTCTAGTATAACTAGGACTCTGCACAATCATATTCTTCCCACTTGGTGGCCCAATCTCAGTCTGAAGGCTTGGAACTTAAACTGCAGGGAGAGTGTAAGGGGAATGTGTATTGCCATGTGCATTACGTTCTAGTGTACCCACATTAATAGCTAATCCGTTCTTTATGTACTGTGCTGTCAGTATTACAGGCAGTTGTAATTTATCATCATCTACATCACTGTGCAGGGCACCAAGATTTATAGCTAATCCCTGTCAAATTACTGTGGTTCAGTATTACTGGTCAATAAAAGCATTGGGTCTAATTTATCACCATAGACTTAACTGTGCAGTGCACCAAGGTTTAAGTTGTCAGTTGCAGTAACAGTGTGCACCAACATTCACAGATAATCCCTTCTGTTAAAAAAGAAAAAGCAAAAAGAAAAGCATACAGCACCCTTCAGTAAAGCAGAAAAAAATGTGCATGCTTCTGCAGGTGCTGTGTCCAAATGGCTCCTTAGTGGAACAAAATAAAGAAATGAAAGCTGCCCTAATAAAGTAGTGAAGAAAAAAATATAATTTTTAATGCATGTTGTGGCAGTCCAAACACATGCTTTTTAATCCCTCCTGTTAGCTGACGAATCATTAGCGTCTGGTCTAATTTATCGCCGTGGACTCCTGCTTTGGCTTATAAATTCTGATCAAATACTGACTGTGTGATAGAAACCATAAAGAGGTTAGAAAAAATCTGACTATTACCACAAACAGTGAGGAAATTCGGCTTTGCGGCAAATCGAATTTTTCCTTAACCACTTCACATCCGGGCCATTTCCCCCTTCCTGAGCCATTTTTTGAAAATCTGACGTGTCACTTTATGTGGTAATAACTTTAAAACGCTTTTACTTACCCAGGCCATTCTGAGATTGTTTTCTCGTCACATATTGTACTTCATGACAGTGGTAAAATTGAGTCTAAACATTTCATTTTTAATTATAAAAAAATACCAAATTTACCAAAAATTTGAAAAAATTAACAAATTTCAATTTCTCTTCTTTTAAATTAGATAGTAATACCTCTAAAGATAGTTATTACTTTACATTCCCCATATGTCTTCTTCATGTTTGGATAATTTTGTGAATGTCATTTTATTTTTTATGGACATTAGAAGGCTTGGAAGTTTAGAAGCAAATTTTTCCGAAAATTTCCAAAACCCACTTTTTAACCACTTCAGCCCCCCTAGCTTAAACACCCTTAATGACCAGGCCACTTTTTACAATTCTGCACTACACTACTTTCATCGTTTATTGCTCAATCATACAACTTACCACCCAAATGAATTTTACCTCCTTTTCTTCTCACTAATAGAGCTTTCATTTGGTGGTATTTCATTGCTGCGGACATTTTTACTTTTTTTTGCTATTAATCAAAAATGACCGAAATTTTTGCAAAAAAATGACATTTTTCACTTTCTGTTGTAAAATTTTTCAAAAAAAACTACATTTCTATATAAATTTTTCTCTAAATTTATTGTTCTACATGTCTTTGATAAAAAAAAAGTCCAATAAGTGTATATTTATTGGTTTGGGTAAAAGTTATAGCGTTTACAAACTATGGTGCAAAAAAGTGAATTTCGGCATTTTGAAGCAGCTCTGACTTTCTGAGCACCTGTCATGTTTCTTCAGGATCTAGAATGTCAGGATAGTATAAATACCCCCCAAATGACACCATTTTAGAAAGAAGACACCCCAAAGTATTTCATTTCATTTTTTTTCACAAGTTAGCGGAAAATGACACTTTCTGAGAAAAAAAAAAAAAAAAAGTTTCAATTTCTGCTAACTTCTGGCAAAAAAAAAAGAAATCTCAGACGGACTCACTATGCCCCTCAGTGAATACATCGGGGTGTCTACTTCCGAAATGGGGTCATTTGTGGGTGTGTTTACTGTTCTGGCATTTTGGGCGGGCTAAATTGTGAGCCGCCATGTAAAACCTAAAGGAACTCGTCTGATTTGGGCCTTTGCGACTCAGGCTGCAAAAAGTGTCACTTATGGGTATCGCCGTACTCAGCAGAGTAGGCAATGTGTTTAGGGTGTATTTTACATATACCCATGTTGGGTGAGAGAAATATCTCTGTAAATTGTCAACTTTGTATAAAAATTTTTAAAAGTTGTCGCTTACAGAGATATTTCTCACACACAGTATGGGTATATATAAAAATACACCCCAAAACACATTGCCCTACTTCTCCTGAGTACGGCGATACCATCGTGTGCCACTTTTTGCAGCCTGGGTGCAAAGTAGGCCTTAAACCAATGAGTACCTTTAGGATTTCACAGGGCATTTTTACGCATTTGGATTCCAGACTTCTTCTCACGCTTTAGGGGCCCCTAAAATGCCAGGACAGTATAAATACCCCACATGTGACCCCATTTTGGAAAGAAGACACCCCAAGGTATTCCGTGAGGGGTATGGTGAGTTCATGTAAAATTTTATTTTTGTCACAAGTTAGTGGAATATGAGACTTTGTAAAAAACAAAATAAAAATAAAAAATATATCAATTTCGCTAACTTGTGCCAAAAATAAAATTCTGTGAACTCGCCATGCCTCACGGAATACCTTGGGTGTCTTCTTCCAAAATGGGGTCACATGTGGGGTATTTATACTGTCCTGGCATTTTAGGGCCTCAAAGCGTGAGAATCCAAATGCGTAAAAATGGCCTGTGAAATCCTAAAGGTACTCATTGGTTTTAGGGCCCCTTGTGCATCTTGGCTGCAAAAGTGTCACACATGTGGTATCGCCGAACTCAGGAGAAGTAGGGCAATGTGTTTTTGGGTGTATTTTTACATATACCCATGCTGCGTGTGAGAAATATCGCTGTAAACGACAACTTTTTACATTTTTTTATTCAAAGTTGTCACTTTACAGAGATATTTCTTTCACCCAACATGGGTATGTGTAAAAATACACCCCAAAACACATTGCCCTACTTGTCCTGAGTTCGGCGATACCACATGAGTGACACTTTTTTGCAGTCAAGATGCGCAAAGAGGCCCTAAAACCAATGAGTACCTTTTAGGAGGGCATTTTTACGCAATTTTCTTCTCACGCTTTAGGGCCCCTAAATTGCCAGGGCAGTATAAATACCCCACATGTGACCCCATTTTGGAAAGAAGACACCCCAAGGTATTCTGTGAGGGGCATGGCGAGTTCATAGAAGATTTTTTTTTTGGCACAAATTAGCGGAAATTGATTTTTTATTGTTTTTTCTCATAAAGTCTCCCTTTCTGCTAACTTTTGACAAAAAGTTAAATTTTTCATGGACTCATTATGCCCCTCAGCGAATACCTTGGGGTGTCTTCTTTCCAAAATGGGGTCATTTGTGGGGTGTTTGTACTGTTCTGGCATTTTGGGTGGGGCTAAATTGTGAGCAGCCATATAAAACCTAAAGGTACTCGTTGGAATTTGGGCCCTTTGCACCCAGGCTGCAAAAGTGTCACTCATGTGGTATCGCCGTACTCAGAGAAGTAGGCAATGTGTTTTGGAGTGTATTTTACATATACCCATGTTAGTTGTGAGAAATATCTCTGTAAATTGACAACTTTGAATAAAAAAATTTAAAAAGTTGTCGTTTACAGTGATATTTCTCACACACAGTATGGGTATATGTAAAAATACACCCCAAAACACATTGCCCTACTTCTCCTGAGTTCGGCGATACCACATGAGTGATACTTTTTTGCAGCCAAGATGCGCAAAGGGGCCCTAAAACCAATGAGTACCTTTAGGATTTCACAGGCCATTTTTACGCATTTGGATTCTCACGCTTTAGGACCCCTAAAATGCCAGGGCAGTATAAATACCCCACAAGTGACTCCATTGTGGAAAGAAGACACCCCAAGGTATTCCGTGAGGGGCATGGCGAGTTCACAGAAAAAAAAAAATTTGGCACAAGTTAGCGGAAATTTTTTTTTTTTTATTTTTTTTTACAGTCTCATATTCCACTAACTTGTGACAAAAAATAAAATTTTGCATGAACTCACCATACCCCTCACGGAATACCTTGGGGTGTCTTCTTTCCACAATGGGGTCACATGTGAGGTTTTTGTACTGCTCTGGCATTTTAGGGTCTCCGCAATCATTACACGTATGGCCAGCATTTGGAGTTTCTGCGATTCTCCTTATATTGAGCATACGGATAATGAGATTTTTTTTCCCGTTCAGCCTCTGGGCTGAAAAGAAAAAAAATGAACGGCGCAGATTTCTTCATTCGCATCGATCAATGTGGATGAAAAAATTTCTGCCCAAAAATGTGCAAAAAAAAAAAAAACGGCACAGATTTCCTCATTCGCATCGATCAATGTGGATGAATAAATCTCTGCCAAAAAATGTGCAAAAAAAAAAGTAGTAAGGCCCCATTCACACGTCCGCAAAAATGTCCGCATCTATTCCGCAATTCTGTGGAATAGATGCGGACTCATTCAGTGTGAATGGGGCTGGCGGTGATGCGGAGAGCACACTATGTGCTCGACGCATCAGCAGTTGCGGAGCATCGGCGGAAAATTCCTTGTTTCGGCCCCCAAACATCCGGCCGCAGCTCCGCAAAAGATAGAGCATGTCCTGTTCTTGTCCGCAATTGCGGACAAGAAAAGGCATTTTCTATATAGTTCTGGCAATGTGCGGATCCGCAAAATGCGGAAAGCACATTGCTGGTGTCCGTGTTTTGCGGATCCGCGGATCCATGGATCCGCAAAACACATATGGACGTCTGAATGAGCCTTACAGGGGGGTAATTAGTGTCAGGGGGGTGACATGGGGTGATCGGGGGTTAATCAGGGGTTAATCAGTGACGGGGGTGGGGGGGGGTCTGTGTGGTGATTTGGTGCACTTATAAAAGTTTCCTTTGGTGGTCCCAAGCAAAAGGGACCACCAAAGGAACGATCAGCAAGCATATCAGACGCTGTTAACAAAACAGCGTCTGATATGCCATTATTTTTACTTCGCTGGCAGGCTGTAGTTTACCTTGTCCCCGACGTGATCCTGTGAGCGCGCGCGCGTTCACAGGAAATCTCGCCTCTCGCGAGATGACGTGCGCGCGCGTTCACAGGAAATCTCGCCTCTCGCGAGGTGACGTGCCCGCGCGTCAAAGAGGAATAGACCGACCGCCTGCAGGACGCAATCCTGCGTTAGGCGGTCGGTAAGCGGTTAAGGACCAGTTCAGGTCTGAAGACTGGGTGGAAGATGATGTTGAGAACAATGAGGTCCTACACCCCAAAATATACCACTTAAATCCATGTTTTTCATGGGTGTTGAAAAAAATCATATTTGTTTAGGCCAGGAATTACTTTTGCAGCCTGCGCTGCATATGTGCCGAGGACAATAATATAGTTAGTCCGCCTGGGAGTTCAGGGGTTGACATATTCCAATTTTTTGCTGTCATGTAATCCTGCACAGGTGACAGGGACCGAAAATGCGGAAAATTGTTGGGTGAAATATTACAATTTTTGCCAGGTACAAACCCTTGCTCTGCATAGGTGACAGGGACCGAAAATTTGAATAATCTTCTTTTAAATTGTTGGGTGAAATATTACCATTTGTGCCAGGTACAAACCCCTGCACTGGATAACTGACAAGGAACTTACAATTGGTGGTTACATTGCTGCATGACATAAGGCCTTTTTTGGCTGTGAAGCCAAAGGTAGTCGCCAACAACAGGTTTTATTTTTTATTTTTTTTTAAATTAATTGGGGTATACCCCAAAACATTGGGAAATATAAAAAAATAAAACAAAGTGTAAGTGCACTGTAGTATCACAATGGTTAGTTGATGCCGGTATACATGTCTATGGGACATGGTGTAAAGAAACCAGTCCATCAAAATCTGCCTTCCAGAAACCATATGGCGTTCCCTTCGTTCTATGCCTTGCCGTGTGGCTATATAGCCATTTACGACCACATATGGGGTGTTTCTGCAAACTACAGAATCAGGGCAATAAATGTTTAGTTTTGTTTGGCTGTTAACCCTTGCTTTATTACCGGAAAAAATGGATTGAAATGGAAATTTTGCCCAAATTTTTTTTTTTTTTACGCTGTTCATCTGAGGGGTTGGGTCAAATGTTATTTTTATAGGGCAGATTGTTATGGATGCGGCCATACCTAATATGTCTGCGGCCATACCTAATATGTCTGCTTTATATAATTTGTTTAGATTTTACACTATATTATCATTTTAGGAACAAAAATGAAATCATTTTAGTATCTCCATAGCCTGGGAGCTACAGTTTTTTTTTTGTTGGGTGACTATCTAATGTAGGGGCTCATCTTTTGTGTGATGAGATGGCGGTTTTATTGACACTATTTTGGGGGGCATATGACTTTTTATCGCTTCTCAGGGGTTAGGTCAAATGTTATTTTTATAGAGTACATTGTTAAGGATGTGGCAATACCTAATATGACTACTTTTATTAATATGTTGGTTTCAGCTTGACTTCATAAACCAACTTTGAAAAAAAAAAAAGGTTTTGTGCCTCTACATTCTGAAAGCCATAGTTTTTTTGGTTTTTTTGGGGGCGACTGTCGGTTTGATTGGCACTATTTTGGGGGGCATTTGATTTTTTGATGACGTGCTATTACAATTTTTGGGATCTAAGGTGACAAAAAAAATTTTAACTTGTTTTTAATTTTTTTTTTAAAGGGCTTTTTATCCAAGGGGTTAGGAAATATTTTATTTTTATAGATCAGGTTACTACGGACGCGACGATGCCCAATATGTATGGCTCTCAAACTTTGGAGACACTAAATCAACATTTTTTTAAAAACTTAAATACAATAAAATCATTTTTGGAAAAAAAAAAGTCCTTTCCATGTCTCCAAAGTCTAAGAGCCATAATGTTATGTATTTTCTAGGGGATTGTCTGGTATTATAATAATTTAGTACTCCATGGAAGTGTGGTACTCCCTGAAGCAACCGTCAATGCAGAGGCCTGGATGATCGGGGCACGTGTCACACTGAGTGGTGGTGTATTTCTAGATCCCTCTCTTGCGACACACTCTGCACTTGTTTTGGGATCGTCCCTTCTTTCCAGTATGGGGGACCACACCTGGAAAGTGTTGGCCAGGGACGACCGGGGCGCCTCCAGTTCCTGAGGTACTCCGACCTACTTTTTCCCGGTCAAAAAAGATCAGGTCCTTGAGGACTGCCTCTTAGAATTTGAGGAAAGTCTCTGTGCTGCCAGCGTATCGGCATAGTACAAAAACGTTGTACAAGGCAACCTGTACCAAGTAGACTGCAACTTTTTTGTACCATGCCCGGGTTTTGCGCATGGCATTATATGGTGTGACGACTTGATCAGATAGATCAACTCCACCCATATACCAATTGTAGTCGATGATACAATCGGGCTTGAGACCGTTGCCGTGGTACCTCGCACAGAGACTGGGGTAATGCCGTTACCATTGATTGTGGTCAGCATAAGGACATCCCTCTTGTCCTTATACCTGACCAGCAACAGGTTGTCGCTGGTAAGGGCACGTGTCTGACCCCTGGGGATAGGTACCTGGAGGGGGTGGGCAGGTAGGCCACATTGATTTTTCGCACGGTCCCACAAGCGAACGTGGATCTGGCGGAGAGGGCCTGAAACAAGGGAATACTGGTATAAAAGTTATCCACGTACAGGTGGTAACCCATAACTAGTAGTGGGTGCAAAAGATCCCACACGATCCAGTTAACACCTAGAGTGGGGGGGCATTCTGGGGGTTCAATACGGGAATCTCGTCCCTCGTACACACTAAATTTGTAAGTGTACCCTGAGGTACTCTCACAAATTTTGTACAGCTTAACGCCATACCTCGCCCGCTTAGAGGGAATGTACTGGCGGAAATGAGTCTCCCCTTGAAAGCAACGTGAGACTCATCAACCGCGACCTCCCTTCCAGGTACGTAGGCCTCGTTCACAGATTTGGCCCCAAAGTGATCAATGACTGGCCGTATCTTATACAGCCAGTCATAGGCAGGATCACCTCGGGGGGGACATGCTGCATTATCTGCATAATGCAGGCATTTCCGGGTGGCCTCAAATCTGGGACGTGTCATGGCAGTACTGTACAGTGGGGTCTGGTAGAGGACGTCCCCACTCCAGTAATGCCTGACAATTGTTTTTTTGACCAGGCCCATGTGCAGCATGAGGCCCCAAAACATCCTCATCTCGGCTGCACTGACCGGGGTCCAGCCACCCGGCCTGGCCAAAAAAGAGCCTGGGTGCTGAGCAACGAACTGTTGGGCGTACAGATTCGTCTGCTCCACAGATTCACAAGTGGTTTACTGAAAAAATGAAATAAAAAAGTCAATTTCAGTAAATCCCACTGTGGGAATCTGGATTCCTGGATTGCCAACAAATTCAGGAATCACGGGCTAGTATTCCCCTGGGGTGCAACAGACTCGTTCACCTGTAGGGGGCTCAGGTGCACTTGGCTGGTGGGTCGGAAAACTAGTACGAGCCCCAGGGCTGCTCATACTAGTGCTGGCCACAGTGTCCCTAGAATGGGGGTCCTCTGGCTCCTCCTGCGGATTACAGAAGGAACGTTGGGTCATCCTCACTTGCGGTCTCTGTGTCGGAGAGCATCTGGGCGTATGCCTTCTCCACCGAGAAGATCCGGCGGGCCATTTGAGTGTGTGTTGTGCGAGTGTGTTGTGCGAGTGTGCGTGCGTGTAAAATAAACTTTATTGAAGTGTGCGTGTGGCCAGGTGTTCGCGCACTAAAATACCTAAACTAAAAAATAAAAAACTAAACAAAAAAAAGGAAAAGTGTAAAAAAAACTTGCTAACTAGCAGTACTGAGGTGAGCGATGCGCTAACAGTGGCCAGACGCTAAAAGCGCGACCACAGTGAGTGCATTCAAATCATTCATCCCCCCCCCCCAAAAAAAAATGTGTGGTATGGGGGGGGGGGGGGAGCAAGCTGTTGCACTCCTGGGGGGTTTAGGGTCGCACAACTGAGTGCTGTGAACCCCAGACACCCAGGTGCAAGAAAAAAAAAGAAAAGTGCTTACCGCTGGGGTGCAGAGCTCCTGCTCCTTCTCCGACACTGCAGGCTGTGGACGGGGAGGGAAAAGCTCCGGCGGTTTGCTTCTGCCTCTGTGCCCCCCCGCCCCCCCCCCCAGCCAATCATGGATGAGACCTCACCAACGGTAAGGATGGTGATTGGTGGTGTATAATACCGAATGCCCCGGAAACTCAGAAATCTGCAGGTCTGCGATCGCCGACATCGGGGGTTGGGGTTGCCAAGGAGCCTGCTGATTGATATACCATTCCTGTGGCTACTAAAAATTGCGCGCTCAGACCATGCCCGTCAGCTGTTCCATCCGTTTTCTACACTGTTTATGCTGCCACTGTATATAATTTCATTGTATAATACTGTTGAGGGGGCCCTGACAAAGTCAATTAGTCCTCCTCCTCCTGGATGGGCCCCTTCTAGGTCAGGGCCCCAAAGTAGTAGCTTCCCCTGCTTCCCCTGTTGCTATGCCCCTGGGCAGACCCATCAGTCAGTACGTGTACTGTTCCACCATGTTGCTGAAATGCTGCCTCCTGCTAAGACGTTCCATATCTGCTGGTGGTGCTGGTTGTTGTGGCGTGATGACAGAGCTTTTCCACATTTCGCCCATGCTAACCCTGCCTTCTGAGGTGCTGGTGGTGACCCAGCTGCATTGGCGACTTCCTCCTCCTCTGCCTTCACCTTGTACTTTCACTGAGTCCCCGGTGTCAGGTGTGAATCCCATCAGCAGCGTGTCTACTAGCGGGTGCATCTTCCTTTCACGCTCCAGTGGGGGAATTGAGGGCGGCACGTTGTCCTTGTAACGGGGATCCAGCAAGGTGGCCACTCAGTAATCAGCACAAGTTAGAGTGTGGCTGTAATTCGGCGGTCGTTGCGCAGGCACTGCACCATGTAGTCGCTTATGTGTGCCAGGCTGCCCAGAGGCAAGGACAAGCTGTCCTCTTTGAAGGAGGTATATCATCTGTATATCATTTTAAAACAGCCTGCTGTCGTTTCCCCCTGGCTGTGCTGCTGCTGTTGGTGAAGTTGTTACGCTGAGCGGATGAGGATGTGGTAAAGAGGAGGAGGAAGCTGACGACGGGGAGGAGGATACATCAGGAGGAAAAGAGAAATGCCCTGCAATCCTCGGGGGCAGAAGGACATTCACAAAAATGCCATCCGCCTCTGGGCCATCCGCCACTACATTTACCCAGTGTGGTGTTAGGGAGATATTACTTTCCTGCCCGTGCTTACTGCTCCATGTATTGGTGGTTATGTGGACGTTGCCACAGATAACGTTGCGCAGTGCACACCTGATTTTGTCCTCCACTTGGTTGTGCAGGGAAGGGATGGCTCGCCTGCAAAAGTAGTGGCGGCTGGGAACCACGTACTGTGGGACAGCCACCACCATAAGGTTTTTAAAAGTCTCAGAAAGAAAAAAAAATAGCCGTTGGTACGTTGCCTTCCTTTTGGAGCGCTGCAGATTCCAATTGTGAAGTGGGTCCTGTTCACATGTACAAACATGTACACATGTTTTTCCAAATGAACCGCGCTGCTCCAGAGAGAAAAAAAGAGATCTTCTTATCCAAAATCACACAGACTCCCTTTGGTACAAAGTTCAAAAATCACAAAAAACCCCAAAAAGGTTTTTGTTTTTTTGTGATTTTTGTACTTTGTACTAAGCCGTAGAGGCTAGGTTGATTTTATGGAGGTGTGGCAGAGTCCCACCTGTTGGTTTATAAGGACCACCCCTGAGTGGGTGGAGCAGATACCCCTGACGAAGCTTGCTGAAGCGAAACCCGGATCTGGTGATTGATTTATGTACACTGCCTTTTATCAAATTTTAAAACCCTCCACCAGACAGATTGACAGCATTTCAAAGGAACAGGAATTTTGAAACCCAGGCATTCAGAGCCAGGGATCGTGGGTGGGTAGGGGGCAACTTCCTCTTTCTCTCCAGTGTTTGGGAGATGGACAGCTGAACGCTTCCATGGGATTCTGTGGAGATGCTTGGTGACTTTGAAAGATGTGGTGGTGTTGCTGCCACATCCTCTGTTTGCTGGGTGGCAGGTGCCACTGTCACTCACTTGGGCTCAGGTTTAGAACATTTATTTATAATTTTTTAGTATTTTATGTTATTTCAAGTAATCTCCCTCTCCACATTTATTTGCACCACAGTTGCCATGCTCTTAGACACATTTTTCTGCCTTTTCCAGCCCTGTAGCCCTTTCCAGGGCTATTTTACAGCCATTTTAGTGCCCAAAAATTCGGGTCCCCATTGACTTCAATGGACTTGGCAGAGAAGATGAGACGCAGGTCACAGTAGTGACGACGCACTAGTCACCAGTGTCTCTCCTGTCTGACAGCCGTGCTGTCCAATCGCGTGTGGCACTTGAGGGATTAATTGCCGCAGCTCGCATGCCCTGTTACTGAGACCGGGTGCCAGGTCTGTGATACCACTGATGACATTTGTATTAACCTCTTACGGACGCAGGGCGTACAGGTAGGCCCTGGCGTCCTGGTACTTAAGGACCGAGGGCGTACCTGTACGCCCTGTGAATTTCCAATCACCTCTGTGCAGGTGATCAAAACAAGGTGCCTGCTAAAATCATTCAGCAGGCACCTTGGCACAATGCCCAGGGGGGGTCCTGTGACTGCCCTAAGTCGGCGATCGCAGAAAACCGCAGGTCAGTTCAGACCTGTGGTTTGCAGCGTTTTTTGCAGTTTCTGATCCCCACGGCGCTGATGTGAGGTGGGCGGTGCGGCAGGCGGGATCGCAATTGCGATCGCCGGCCCGTCTCCTCTGTATTCTTCCCTGGTGGCCGAGTGGTTCTAGCAAAGTGTCAGCACATTGCTGTCACTCTGCTAAAAACTGCTGACATCTGTGCTGCTGCAGATGTCAGCAGTTTAACCCCTTCCATGCCGCGGTCCTTACAGACCTCTTTGCAGCCCCCGACAGGATGGAATCACCCGCTGCTCTGTTCTAGCAGCGGGGTGATGGTTACCATGGCAGCAGGACGCTTTCGAAGGGGTAATGGCAAGTCTGATCCGACTTCTGCTAAAGGCAGAAGTCTGATCAGACTTTGTAAAGTAAGACATACAGTACAGTACACTATATAGTGTACTGTACTGTACTGTATTATACAGATATCAGACCCACTGGATCTTCAAGTACCAAGTGGGTCTGGGTCAAAAAAAAGGAAAAAAAAAGTGTAAAAAAGTAAAAATAAAAAAACACATTTATCACTGAATAAAAAAAATACACCACACATATTATGTATCGCCGCGTCCAGAATGACCTGCTCTATAACAATATCACATGACCTAACTCCCTCAGGTGAACACCATAAAAAAATTGTGTAAAAATCCTTTTTTTATCACCTTACATCACAAAAAGTGTAATAGCAAGCGATCAAGAAGTTATATGTCTCCCAAAATAGTGCCAATCAAACCGTCTTCTCATCCTGCAAAAAATGATACCCTACATAGGACAATCACTCCAAAAAATTAAAAAATATGGCTCTGACTATGGAGACATTAAAACATGATTTTTTTTGTTTCAAAAATATCAGTGTAAAAATAAATAAAAAGTATACATATTATGTATTGCCGTGTCCGTAATAACCTGCTCTATAAAAATAACACATGACCTAACCCCTGAGGTTAACACAGCAAAAAAATAATATAAATATGGTGTCAAAAGCCATTTTTGGTCACCTTACATCACAAAAAGTGTAATAGCAAGCGACCAAAATGTCATATGCACCCCAAAATAGTGCCAATCAAACCGACATCTCATCCTGCAAAAATTGAGCCCCTACATAAGACGGTCGCCCAAAGAATAAAACTAAACTATGGCTTTCAGAATGTGGAGACACTAAAAAATATTTCCCTTACGTCCTACCAGCGGCACAGATTGGGTTAACCACCCCCCGTGGACTGGTAGGACCGGCGGAATGTTTAATGACCCCAAGACTAATAACTCAATTTACTAATTAAATATCTCCTTAAAAGGAGGGAGTCAACCCCCAGCCGACTGTGTTTTTTTCTGTCCTCCTGGACAGGTTGACTAGGCGGTTTATTCCCCCCTTTCTTATGGAAAGTGCAGGGAGCCTTTTTTTCGTTTGGGTAACGGCGTTGCCCTTTCTTAGGTACCTTGTCAGTTTGGCCAGCAGCTTATCTGCTGCAGGCCCCGTGCGGTTGCGCCTGGCTGGGGTATTTTGGTGGCATCCTCGGTCCAGGATTCTCGGTCCCTGGGCCCTGCCATCTCTGGGGAGTGACGCTAGGATTCTCCTTTGCGTCACTTCCGGGTCTTCACGGACGCAATTTTTTTCAGACGCAATTTTTTCTGCGTTTTCTTGCGGAAATTTTAAGTATTTTTTTCTTATGCTTCTTCCTGTGGAGGATTTACACTGACCTCTGCTTCTGTAGGGATTTTGAATGAAATCCATAGATTTTTCCTCTGGGGGGAGGGTGGATTGGCTATCCCTCCCCTTCCCCTATTTAAGGAAGCAGTATGCTCCAGTTCGGTCTCTGGCTGCATATGCTTTTTCAGCTAGCTCCCAGAGACCTAAAGTTGGTGTGGTTCCACTTGTGGTGTTTTTTTCCTCCGGTCCTCAGCTGCCTCCGGTCTGTTTTTCTACCTTTCTTGCGGAGATAGATGGTTTACAAATGTTTTATTTGTCCCTTTTTTCCCCACACTGATGTCTTCTCCGCGGGATTCGGAAGGCAGGAAAGTGGATTTCAAGAGGAAGCATCTATCCCGCTACCATTGCAGCATTCTGCTGGAGGACCGTTGTCCCTATTCCAGATTTACAGCTGCCGTTAGAGGGTTCTGCCCTCTAGTGAACTTACGTTGCAGGATATGTATCAATGGCTCTATTATGGGAGTCATAGGCCTGCTGGATAAAAGGGCTTCCTATGCCTGCCCAGGCCCCTATGGAGACCTCTGTCCCGGTAGAGAGACCTTCTTGGTCTCCTTAGTTTCTTCCTCCTCGGATGAGGAGGAGCTGACGTCTTGTTTTTTTTCCCCCCTGAAAAGACATAGAAATTGCTCAAGCCCATCAGGTCGGGGGACCATGATGTTGACCGTGGGGAGCCTTCCGATCCCGCTAGTCGGGCACCGCTTGTCTTCAAAGCGGATGAGACTCTCCTCTCTGTCATGTTTATAGAGTGCAAACTAAACCCTTGGTGGATTCATGGGGATCCATTCCCAAGGTGGACATGGCTATTGCCAAGTTGTCCAAGCGCACTCTGGTTCCTGTAGACAATAGGTCTAGCCTGCAGGACCCCCTTGACAGTAAAGCAAAGTGCACACTAAGACTGGGTCATATGGCAGCTGCGACTTCCACAGCCATAGTGGCTTCTGAGGTCTCTACGTTCCTCCGGTCTCGTTTGAATCAAATTCAAGTTGATGTGAACCAGAGGGTTTTCCAGGACGACATACTGGCTGCCTTCAAGACCATTAACCTGGCTACGGACTTCTTGTGCAATACCAGTTGAAGCTAGCGACCAAATCCATGGCCCTGGGGTCGGCGGCCCATAAGCCTTTTTGGCTTAAGCCTTAGGTCGCTGACAGTTCCTCAAAATACAGCTTATGTGGCCTTCCATTGGAGCCCAACCGCTTGTTCGGTTCGGAGCTGGATAAGATCATGGAGGGCCTTTCAGACAAGAAGGTGAAGAGCCTTCCCCAGCAGTCCTTTCGAGGGCAGGGCAGACAAGACCGCGGTGGTAGGTCTGGCCAGCAAACAAGCTCTCGAAGTGACTGGAGAGCGCAGCGAAGGGTTTTGAGGCGCTCTCGTGGAGGAGCCAAAGATGGAAAATCCACCTCCTGACTACGGGGCTCTTGGTTAATTCCCGTTACTCCTGCCGTCCTGCCAGTAAGCTTCCCCACTCCTATGCTTCATGTACCCGTCGGGGGTCGTCTCCCACTTCTGAGAAGAGTGGATCCGAGAGATCTCGGATCCCTGGGTCCTGAACATCATTTCCGAGGGTTATTTAGTCAGCCTCACCTCTATTCCTCCGGACAGGTTTGTCAAGACCAACCATCTACAAGCTGCCAGGCAGGCGATCCTGGAGGCCTACATTCAGGACTACATTTCTAAGGGGGCTCTGGAGGAGGTTCCGGCAGGAGAACGGGCCTAGGGATCTATTCACCAGTTTTTCTGGTTCCCAAGGCTTCAGGAGATCTCGGGATGATTATCGATCTGAGGTATTTCAATCGGTTTATAAGGAAGGTGAAGTTTCGTATAGAAACCATCAGGTCAGTAGTTCACGTCCTCAATCCTGGAGACATGATGGCAACCCTGGACCTCAAGGATGCATATCTGCACATCCCGATCCATCCTGCTTCCAGGAAGTATCTCAGGATCGCGGTCCAGGTGTCCGTGTCGGCAGGCATCTTCTGTTTGTTGCCCTTCCCTTTGGGATTTCTTCTGCCCCTCACACTTTTACCAAGGTGCTGGTTTCTGTGGTGGCGGCTTTGAGGCTTCAAGGACTGACCATACATTATCTGGACGACTGGCTTTTGAAAGCCTCTGCTCTAGCGGTCCGAACCCAACTTCTTCAGGTAACAATCTCCTTTCTGTTCCGCCTAGGTTGGATCATCAGCTGGCTGAAGTTGAATGTGAGCCCGTCGACTTCAGTAAGATATCTAGGCTTCATAATTGACTCTGGGATGTTGCTCCAGTTAACTCCAGAAAGAAGATCCCGGGTTCAGAACATGGCAAGTTCCTTTCCGTTCCCCGGCGAGTCCCAATCCGGACTCTCATGAAGATGTTGGGGCTCATGTCAGCGTCTGCGGAAGCAGTCCCTTGGGCTCTATGGCATCTCCGCCCTCTACAGTCGGAGGTCCTCTCCAAATGAAATGGCAGCCCTGTCTTGGTGAACTCGGTATTCCCTCAGATGGTGGTGCCATCTTTTAGACTGGAAGTCTATGACCCAGCCAACCTGGGTCATATTGACTACGGATGCGTCCCAAGTAGGCTGGGGCGCTTACCTAGACGAAACTCCAGTTTACGGG
The DNA here is from genome assembly GCA_033119425.1 of Bufotes viridis. Lineage (NCBI taxonomy): Eukaryota > Metazoa > Chordata > Amphibia > Anura > Bufonidae > Bufotes > Bufotes viridis. Next base: position 87,399,815 of record CM065596.1, on the reverse strand, counting down.
ACCTGGTTTCCTCAGGAGTGACTTCTTTTATCCAATCTCTGCAAGATTCGAGCTATTCGACTAGCCCTCCCTCACTTAGCCCCTCAGATCCGGGGCAAAAAGGTGAAAGTCCAGTCAGACAATATGACTGCGGTACTTTAAATCAACAAGCAGGGAGGACAACCCCCTGGCGTTAGACGCTCTGTCAATATCCTGGAGGTTCAGGCTGGCATACATCTTCCCTCCGTTTTCCATGATTCCGAGGGTATTGATGAAAATCCGTCAGGATCAGGCCTCGTGATAGCCATCATACTGTTTTGGCTGAAGAGATCCTTGTTTGCCTAGCTCACCCAGTTGAGTCGAGGACAATATTAGAGGCTCCCTCCACAGCAGACCCTGGTGTCGTGGGACACTCACCTCTGCTCAGATCTGCACAGATTCAACCTGACAGCCTGAAGGTTGATCAGTCCCTTCCCAGAATAGAAGGGCTTTCAGAGTCGGTCCTGAGAACGCTGTCTCATTCTAGAGCGGACTTTACCAAAAGAGCCTACTCTCGTATTATGAGGATATTCTCATCCTGTTGTACCTCAACTGAGGTGGCATCTGCAGATCCGCCCCTCTCCGCTATCCTTCAGTTTCTGCAAGACGGCCTTGATAGAGGCCTTTGCTTTCTACTCTGAAGGTTTAAGTTTTAGCCATCTCAGCTTGCCTTAACAGGCTTTTTTCTCAGGACCCGCTAATCGAAGGGTTCCTTAAAAGAGCTGAAAGATTAAAGCCTACAGTACTGACACCCATTTTTCAATGGGATTTATCAGTAGTTCTCAGAGGGTTAGCATCTTCCCCCTTTGAACCGTTAGAGGAGGTGGACATCAAGTTCATCACTTGGAAGTTTGTGTTTCTCCTTGCAGTGACTTTGGCCAAGAGGGTCTATGAGCTTCAAGCTCTCTCAGCACATGAGCCGTATACCATCTTCTTACATGACCGGGTCCTTCTTAGATTCCTCCCATATTTTAGGCCTAAAGTTCCTTCCTTCCAGAACATCAACCAGGTGATATTCCTCCCGGTTCTGTTGACATCTACCACCTCCTCAGAGGAACCTGCTAGACATCCTCTGGACTTCTCGAGATGTCTCCAGATCTATGTGGATAGATCAATGGAGTTCAGGAAAGATGAGAATCTGCTAATCCTGTTGCCGGTAAGTTTAAAGGCTGTAAGGCACCTAAACCTTCCATCAGTCGGTGGATTAAGGAGGCTATTAAGGAATCCTTTGTTTCCTAATCTCTGACCATCCGGAACTTGTGAAGGCCCACTCTACTAGAGCTGTGGCTACTCCTTTTGCCAAAAGGAGTCTTCTGCCTCTCGACATGATTTGCCTCCTGGAGCTCTGAATCGACATTCATCTCCCATTATAGACTAGATGCCAGACTAGATGAGTTTCCGGCCTTTGGGCAGACTATTCTTAGTTCTGCCAGGCAGGAAGGCCCTCCCTAGGGGTTTCTTCTTGCTATCTCCCCATCTGTGCTGCTGGTAGGACGTAAGGGAATCGTTAATTTCAAACGATAATTTGTTTTCCCTTAGTCCTAACAGCAGCACACAAATTTCCCACGCTAGTGAGTCTAGTTTTTTTTTTTTTTGCTATAAACACAGTGGGCTGGGGGTTGACTCCCTCCTTTTAAGGAGATACTTAATTGTTGAATTGAAAATCGAGCAGAACTCCAATGCGTTAATTGTTAAATTGATTTATTAGTCTTGGGCTCATTAAACATTCCGCCGGTCCTACCAGTCCATGGGGGGTGATTAACCCCATCTGTGCTGCAGTTAGGATTAAGGGAAAACAAATTATCGTTAGAAATTAACGATTTTTTTCAAAAATGCTTTATTTTGTAAAACTGAAACAAAAACCCCAAAAAAGTCATATTTGGTATTGTCACGTTGGTAACAACCTGCTCTATAGAAATAGCACATTATCTAACCTGTCAGATCAACAATGTAAATAACATAGTTTAAAATTAGAGGGGCAAAGGTTTAAAAGTAACATCAGGAAGAATTACTTTACTGAGAGAGTAGTGGACGCATGGAATAGCCTTCCTGCAGAAGTGGTAGCTGCAAATACAGTGAAGGAGTTTAAGCATGCATGGGATAGGCATAAGGCCATCCTTCATATAAGATAGGGCCTGGGGCTATTCATAGTATTCAGTATATTGGGCAGACTAGATGGGCCAAATGGTTCTTATCTGCCGACAAATTCTATGTTTCTATAACAAAAAATAAAAACGATCCCAAAACAGCAATTTTTTTTGCAAATTTTCCATTTTAAGCCATTTTTCCAGTAACAAAGCAAGGGTTAACAGCCAAACAAAACTCAATATTTATTGCCCTGATTCTGTAGTTTGCAAAAAAAAAACATATGTGGTTGTAAACTGCTGTATGGCCAAACAGCAGGGCGCAGAAGGAAAGGAATGTTATATGGTTTTTGGAAGGCAGATTTTGCTGGACTGGTTTTTTAACACCATGCCCATTCGAAGCCTTCCAAAAACCATATAGCGTTCCCCTTCCTTCCACGTCCTGCTGTTTGGCCATACAGCAGTTTTCGACCACGTATGGGGTGTTTCTGCAAACTACAGAATCAGGGCAATAAATATTGAGTTTTGTTTGGCTGTTAACCCTTGCTTTGTTACTAGAAAAAATCGATTAAAATGGAAAATTTGTGAAAAAAAATCGAAATTCTGAAATTTTAGCCCCATATCCCATTAACGCTTGTGAAACACCTAAAGGGTGGATTTGTACTATTTTGGGGTGCATATGACTTTTGGATCGCTTGGTATTGCACTTTTTGTAATGTAAGGTGACAAAAAATTGCTTTTTTGACACACTTTTTATTTTTTTATTGTTATGGTGTTCACCTGAGGTGTTAGGTATTGAGCTATTTTTATACAGCAGGTTCTTACGGACGCAGCAATACATAAAAATCTATACTTTTTTATTTACTTAAGTGTTACACAATAACAGCATTTTTGAAACCAAAGCAAAAAATCATTTTAGTGTCTCCATAGTCTGAGAGCCATAGTTTTTTGTTTTTTTTCTGGGCGATTTGCAGCATGAGATGATGGTTTGACAGTGTTCAACTGAGGGGTTAGGTCATGTGATATTTTTATAGAGCTGGTCGTTACAGACGTGGCAATACCTGATATGTATACTTTGTTTTATTTATTTGTTTTACATAATATTGTTTTTGAAACTGAAAAAAATATTGTTTTAGTGTCTCCATAGTCTGATAGTCATAGTTTTTTAATTTTTTGGGCGATTGTCTTAGGTAGGAGCTCATTTTTGCCGGATGAAGTGACTTAAACTGGTACTTTTTTGGGAGGCCTACGCTTTTTTGATCACTTGGTGTTGCTTTTTTTGACACAGTTTTTATTTTTTATGATGTTTATCGGACGGGGTAGATCATGTGATATATTTATAGAGCCAGCCATCATGGACGCGGAAATACCAAATATGTATATTTTATTAATTTTTTCCTATCTTTAATATTTTTTTTATTACTTAATTAGGGAATTTATTTATTTTACATGGTAAACCTTTTTTTTTTTTTTTTTTACACTTTATTTTTATTTTTTTATTTTACACTTTGTGTCCCCCATAAGGTCATACCAGACCTCTGGGGGACATTTCATTTCACTTCATTTTTTTTTTTCTTTTCCACTATTGATTTCTCCTGTAACTGGGGCTGACATAGTATCCCCAGTTACGGGGGAAATACCCCCCCCCCCCCAGAGAGGCTGTACAGCATAATACATTGCTGTACAGCCTCAGTGCAGGGCTGATCGAGGTCTGTGGAACCGCTTTTGCACTCTTACGGCCCAGCGGTCACATGATCGCCGGGTAGGGACAGGAAGCGCATTGTGCTTCCTGCTCTGTATATGCAGCGCTCAGTGAGCACTGTGTGTACAGGGATCTAGAAGGCAGGGACACCTGGGAACTGGCCCTGCCTTCTCTCTGGGTTGCCCTGCTGTCACTGACAGCATGCAGCTGCGATCTCTGAATGGACGTTCCAGAACGTCTATTCAGAGTTAAGCATCCACCCATAGGACGTTTATATCCTATGGGCGGATGTGAGGTGGTTAGCTTCAGATCAATTTCCGCTTCAGATGCTTCAATTCTCTCAACACCTACGTCATTTACTTCAAAGAATAGGACATGACCTATGTTTTGCAGGACGCATATACGGATGCAGGATACACACAGATGTCTTCCCCAGACCGCAAAATACATACAGTCAAGTGAATGTACACTTATTTAGATTAAATCAGTTGCTCACACCTCTCCCCCACCCAGTATGACATTGTATTGTCTACGAAAAGATGTTTAAATGTTAAAGTATAACTGTCAATTTTATTTTTTTTTTACTATTGGATTTTGGTGATTAATATCACCTTGTTGGCACTGTTTTAATTTCTGATTGTTTAATAAATAACCCTTAAAAGCCACCTAAAAGTCCCCAATATTGGCTATTTTTACCTGAGATTAAAATCAGGTTGCTATGCTCCTTCCGTCTACCAGATGAGGATGGAGCACGCTGCGTGCACTGGGAACTGATAGTGAGTCAACATTGTAAGGGAATGTATAAAAAACCAGGTTCTTCCTGACAGGAGATAACAGTGCTGGGCTGTGTGTGTGAACGTCTCCACATGCCTGTGCTTGGTAAACACTCCCTTATCAGTGCTGGACAATGTAAAGCCCAGGCAGATATGCAGGCTGCTCAGTGTATAAATTAAAGCCTTATCTGATAAGAGGAGAGCTTGTAGGAAGACTATAGGCTTCAGCCAGACCTGGAGATTTAACTGCAAGACCCCCCTATACAGAGCTGGTCTTCACTAACTTCACTGCAGGTGTCCTATGGATCAGCCTCAGGGCTGAGGGCGGCCATTTTAACAGAATAGTGAAATTGCAGTTTAATGCAGACTGGTTGCTAAGGGCTGAATCTTATCAAATAAGGGGTAAGTAAGTCTAATAGTTATTGATTCAGGAATATTATCATATTAGTAACTACATATATGAAAACTGAAATTAGGGTCTAAATGTGACAGTTATCCTTTAATAACTTGTGCAAATTCTGTTTCTTCCTAGAGCATTCTGCTTTCTGAAGGCAATAGAAGATTGGAGAGACTTAAAAAAGAAAAATGCGTTTTAGAGACATTTTTTTGTAAAACTGCAAAGAAAATTAAAGAACAATCAATTTCATTAGAGGTGAGCCTTGTTTCTCCCAATGTGTAACTGGGGGGGGGGGGATGACACACACACACACACACTGCATTGCATTGCATTGTATTTAACCTCTTTTATGACCAGTTTATTTTGTGCCTTACTGACCAAGCATTTGTGTTTTTTTTTTTTTTTTTTTTTTTTTTCCATCATCTGGTTCCAAAAGGTATAACTTTTATTGTTCCTTCTATGTAGCCATTTGAGGGCTTGTTTTTTGCAGGACAAGTTGAAGTTTTTAATGGTGCCATTGAAGGGTACACATAACTTACTGATTAACTTTTATTAACTGTTTATTGTGTAAAAAATAGCAATACTACCACTGAGTTTTTGTTATAAATTTTGCGGTATTCATTTTTAGGAATAAATAACATAACATTATTCCACAAATAGTGATACCTTATGAAATATTAATAAAATAACATTCACTATAGTCTACTTTAGGTTGGAATCATTTCAAAAATGTCATTTTATTTTTTTTGTGCATTAGAAGGCTTAGAACAAGGTTTCTCAACTCCTGTCCTCGGAACCCCCTACCAGTCATGTTTTCAGGATTTCCTTAGTATTGAGCAGGTGATATAATTAGTAGCCGTGCCTGAGGACTTACCACAGGTATTCATTCTGTGGGATATTCTCAAATCCTGACCGGTAGGTGGGTCCCGAGGACCGGCGTTGAGAAACCTGGCTTAGGATTTTATAAGGACTTTTTTTCAATTTTAAATGTACGCCCTTGTGTCCTGTTACTAAAGGACGCAGGGCGTACATGTACACCCTGCGAATTTCCGATCACTGTTGTTCCGTGGTGATCGGAACAAGGTGCCTCCTAAAATCATTTAGCAGGCACCTTGGCACAATGCCCAGGGAGGTCCTGTGACCCCTCCATGTCTGTGATCGCAGCAAACCGCAGGTCAATTCAGACCTGCGGTTTGCGGTACTTTCTGTAGTCTCTGATCCCCGCGGTCTGTGACCGTGGGGATCAGAGACTTAAAAATGCCCCAAACTTAGACATTTTAAGGGGCGGGGAGGAAATTGCGGGCGGTGCTGCGGGCTTTCAAATGCTGACCCTGGTGTCTAGTGGGTATAGCAGGGGGTCAGCACATTGCTACAGACTGCAGTATGTAAGGGGTTAACAGGGAGGGAGCTCCCTCTCCCATCGGGGGGCTGCTGTGCCTTTGCAGCCCCCCAACAGGATGGGATCTCCCCTCCCTCCACATCACCCGCTGCTCTGTTCTGGCAGCGGGTGATGGTTGCCATGGGAGCAAGACGCTTTCAGAAACATCCTGCTCTCTCCATGGTGCTGAAAGTCTGAATAGACCTGCTAAAGGCAGGTCTATTCACACTTTGTAAAGTAAAAAATACAGTAAGTACACTATATAGTGTACTTACTGTATTATATAGACACCAGATCCACTGGATCTGCAAGAACCAAGTGGGTCTGGGTCAAAAAAAATGTAATAAAAAAAATACATATCACTAAATAAAAATTAAAAAAATAAAATACACTACACATATTAGGTATTGCCGCGTCCGTAAAAATCTGCTCTATAAAAATATCACATGACCTAACCCCTCACGCAAATACCGTTAAAATAAACCAATAAAATGATGTAAAAAAGCCATTTTTTGTCACCTTGCATCACAAAAAGTGTAATACCAAGTAATGAAAAAGGCGTATGCCTCCCAAAATAGTACCAATAAAACAGCCATCTCATCCCGCAAAAAATATGAGTCCTTACATAGGACAATCACCCAAAATAATAAAAAAAATATGGCTCTGACTATGGAGACACTAAAACATTTTTTTTGCTAAAATGCTATTATATTTATTATGTTAAAGTAAAATAAATTTTAAAAAAATATAAATATTAGGAATCGCCGCGTCCATAAAAACCTGCGCTATAAAAATATCACATGATCTAACCCCTCAAGTAAATACCGTTAAAAAAATTAAATTAAAACAATGTAAAAAAAAAAAACATTTTTGTCACCTCACATCTCAAAAACTGCAATAGCAAGCGATCAAAAAGTTATATGCACCCAAAAATAATGCCAATCAAACCATCATCTCATCCCGAAAAAAATGATACCTCACATAGGACAATCGCCCCAAAAAATTAAAAAAATGGCTTTCAGACTATGGAGACACTAAAACATGATTTTTTGTTTTAAAAAATTGATATTGTGTAAAACTTAAATAAATAAATAAAAAGTATACATATTATGTATCGCCACGTCCGTCACAACCTGCTCTATAAAAATAACACATGACCTAACCCCTCAGGTGAACACAACAAAAAAAAATAATACGGTTCCAAAAGTCATTTTTTTCACCTCACATAACAAAAAGTGTAATAGCAAGCTACCAAAATGTCATATGCACCCCAAGATAGTGCCAATCAAACTGACATCTCATCCCGCAAAAAATGAGCCCCTACATAAGACAGCGGCCCCCCCCCAAAAAAAATGCTTTATTATGTAAAACTGAAACAAAACCCCCCAAAAAGTAGTCATATTTGGTATTGTAGCAACCTGCTCCATAGAAATAGCACACAATCTAACCTGGCAGTTCAAGAATGTAAATAACAAAAAATAAAAACTGTCCCAAAACAGCTAGGGCTGTTTCACACTGGCGTTTTATCTTTCCGTCCTGGAGTTCCGTCCTCGGGGTTCTAGGACGGAAAGATAATGATCAGGATTATCCCAGTGCTTCCTGAATGGAGAGAAATCCGTTCAGGATGCTGTAGATTTTGCTCCGGCCAAAAATCCTGAAGGCTTGCCAGAAGGACGGATCCGGAATTAATGCCCATTGAAAAGCATTAATCCGGATCCGGCTTTAAGCTAAACGTCGTTTCGGCGTGAATTGTTACGATGGCAGCTAGGACGCTAAAGTCCCGGCTGCCATGTTAAAGTGTAGTGTGGAGGCAGGGGAGAAGTATACTTGCTGTCCGTGCGGCTCCCGAGTCCCGGGGCCCTCCACAATGACGTCAGAGCGCTCCATGAGCATGGATCACATGATCCATGCACATGGGGCGCTCTGACGTCATTGTGGAGCGCCCGGAGCCGCACGGACTGTAAGTATACTTCTCCCCTGGCTCCCCACTACTTATTATGGCAACCAGGACTTTAGTAGCGTCCTGGCTGCCATAGTAACACTGAAAGCATTTTGAAGACTGATCAGTCTTCAAATGCTTTCAGTTGTCTTGCGTTGTGATGGATGCGGCGAGCATTTCCGGCGACGGAAGTGCACGCCGGATCCTCACAACGCAAATGTGAAAGAGGCCTTAATCCATTTTTCCAGTAACAAAGCAAGGGTTAACAGCCAAACAAAACTCAATATTTACTGCCCTGATTCTCTAGTTTGCAGAAACACCCCATATGTAGTCGTAAACTGCTGTATGGCCAAACGGCAAGGCGTATATTGAAGGGAACGTCATATGGTTTTTGGAAGACAGATTTTACTGTTTTTTTGACATTATGTCCCATTTGAAGCCCCCCTGATGCACCCCTACAGTAGAAACTCCAAAAAGTGACCCTATTTTGGTAACTACGGGATAAGGTGGCAGTTTTGTTTGTATTATTTTAGGGTAAATATGATTTTTAGTTGCTCTATATTTCACTTTTTTTGAGGTAAGGTAACAAAAAATACAAATTCTGAAAATTTATCTCCATTTACCAATAACTCTTGTGGAACACCTAAAGGGTAAACAAAGTTTGTAAAATCGGTTTTCAATACCTTGAGGGGTGTAGTTTCTTAGATGGAGTCACTTTTATGGAGTTTCTACTCTAGGGGTGCATCGGGGGGCTTCAAATGGGACATGGTGTCAAAAATCCAGTCCAGCAAAATCCGCCTTCCAAAAACCATATGGCGTTCCTTTCCTTCTGCACCCAGCCGTTTGGCCATACAGCAGTTTACGACCACATATGGGGTGTTTATGCAAACTAGAGAATCGGGGCAAAAAATATTGAGTTTTGTTTGGCTGTTAACCCTTGCTATGTCACTGGAAAAAATGGATTGAAATTCTGAAATTTTATCTCCATTTGCCATTAACTCTTGTGGGAAACATAAAGGGTTAATGACGTTTGTAAAATCAGTATTGAATACCTTGAGGGGTGTAGTTTCTAGAATGGTGTCATTTTCTGGGTGGTTTCTATTATGTAAGCCTCACAAAGGGACTTCAGACCTGAACTGGTCCCTAAAAAGTGGGTTGTTAAAAATTTCTGAAGAATTTCAAGATTTGCTTCTAAACTTCTAAGCCTTGTATTTTCCCCAAAAAATGAAATGGCATTCCCAAAATGATTAATACATGAAGTAGACATATGGGGAATGTAAATCAATAACTTTTTTTGGCGGTATTACTATGTAGTATAGAAGTAGAGAAATTGAAACTTGGAAAATTACCCATTTGTCTAAATTTTTTGTAGATTTGGTATTTTTTTTAAAATAAAAATGAAAAATTTTCGACTTCATTTTACCACTGTCATGAGGTACAATATGTGATGAAAAAACAATCTCAGAATGGCCTGCATAAGTACAAGCATTTTAAAGTTATCACCACATAAAGTGACACTGGTCAGATTTGCAAAAAATGGCCATGTCCTAAGGTGAAATATGGCTGCGTCCTTAAGGGGTTAATATGTTTTACATTCATTAGCTACAGCTCCTCCCCTCCTCCTACCTGCTATCTCCCCATTGGTGGCAGTGGCGGCCGTGTCACAGTGGGGAGGGATGGACTCTCTCCTTCACTGTGCTAGTGAAGAGAACTCAGCAACAAGACTAAAAAGTGCAAATTTTAAGGTGCATTGGAAACCGTTTTGGTCGCTATCTGGAGCCCTGTTTAGGTGTTCCACAAGAGTTAATGGAATATGGAGATGAAATTTCAGAATTTCACTTTTTTGACAAACTTTCCATTTGAATCAATTTTTCCAGTAACAAAGCAAGGATTAACAGCCAAACAAAACTCAAGATTTATTGCCCTTATTCTGTAGTTTACAGAAACACTTCATTTTTGGTCGTAAACTGCTGTACGGGCACATGGCAGGGCGCAGAATGAAAGGAGCGCCATGTGGTTTTTGGAAGGCAGATTTTGCTGGACTGGTTTTTTGACACCATGTCACATTTGAAGACCCCCTGATGCAACCCTAGAGTAGAAAAAAAAAAAAAAAAGTGACCCCATTTTGGAAACTACAGGGTGGCAGTTTTGTTGGTACTATTTCAGGGTACAAATGATTTTTGGTTGCTGTATATTACACTTTTTGTGAGGCAAGGTAACAAAAAATAGCTGTTTTGGCACCGGTTTAAATTTATTTATTTTTTTACAATGTTCATCTGACAGATCGTGTGCTATTTTTATAGAGCAGGTTGTTAGGGACGTGACAATACCAAATATGACAACTTTTTTTGGTTGTTTGTTTCAGTTTTACATAATAAAGCATTTTTGAAAAAAATACATTTTTTTACTGTCTCCACATTCTGAAAGCCACAGTTTTTTTTTTTAGTTTTTTTTTTACGACTGTCTTATATAGGGGCTCATTTTTTTCGGTATGAGATGACTATTCTATTTGATTTGTACTATTTTAGGGTGCATATGACTTTTGGATCGCTTGAAGTCCTTTAAGGTGAAATAGGTCTGAGCCCTTAAGGGGTTAAGAACCAATTCAGTTATGAAGTCACTTTGTGACTTCATAACCTCAAGTCATTAGAAACTGATTTTAAAAAAAGTTGTATCATCATTAGCGCTCCCTGCAGACTCGCATCAGCGCATAACGATAGCGAATTTCATTTGTGAACCCGAAGCGCTTGATGGTGCAATTTTGCTGAGTGAACACCAGATGGTGCTTGGAACTACCCGGGACCCGCTTGGAACTACAGTACATGGGAAAGTAGGCTGCCCTAATTCCTTAATTTTCCCACTTTTCTGCAATAGAGGTACTATAATATTACAGTATATTATCGTAGTTATTGGCCATCGTGTACGGCCAATAACTACGATATCATTATCTACAGTACTTGCGACTTCATCATCCTCCTGTTCAGAAGTAGGCAGAAGCCCTAAGTTGAAATCGCAATGCGATTCATAGAACTTGAATTAATCGCATTGCGATTTCAACTTCCTCAAATCCGACAGTACCATCTAGCATGAAGCCGTTCCCATGGTGATGGGGACGCTCCATGAGCACGGAAGTCGGCAGAAGCTCTAAGTTGAAATCGCAATGCGATTCATAGAACTTGAATTAATCGCATTGCGATTTCAACTTTAACGACTTCAACTTTGCGATTTAAGTACTTTAACAGTACTGTACAGTAGCTCCAGCTCACAATGTTGCACCTAGAACTGTGCAGTACAGTATGTGATAGGGCTTGAACGAAGTGATTTTAGTAAAAAAAAAAAAAAAAAATAGTATAACAATAATATAAAAAAAAGGTGACATTCCGGGACAATTACTTAAATGAACTGCCATTTAATTGCCCTAATATCTTTATATATCCCTAGGTCTGCTCTCATTGGCTCTTGGAGCCATGTGGCTCCTTTTGGCCAATCACATTTCATTCAAAAATGCTCTGTTCAAAGAATATGGTATTTTCACCCAATGATATTAAAGTTCCCACGGTCAGGTGAACCAATCATCATAAAGTTCCCACGCTATTAAGGTTAATTGGTTATGACAGGTCATCAAAACAAATAATTAACCTTAATAGCGTGGGAACTTTTTGTTCATTGATTCACATGACCGTGGGAACGTTCACATCATTGGATGAATATGCCATATTTTTTGAATGGAGCACTTTTTTCTTCTATGCGAATGGCCAATGTGGGTCACGTGTCTCCAAGAACCAATGAGAAGACATCTTGTCCTATAAAAAGATCTGACTGGAAATAAAATGGCAGTTCCTATTAGTGATCGGGCCGAAATTCTGGCATTTTTTTTTGGGACTTTCGATTTATTAAATAAATTTAAACCGATTTTTGCGGTGGGCGCCCGACTGATCTCCTGTCCACTAATCTTTTCCTCTACCGGCTCACAGTTACATGGTGATGTACTGTACTGTATACTACAAACAAAGGTCAATTCCAGCTTCTTGCGTAAAAAATGGATGGTTCTTTATTAGGCTTGCAAAGTTTAAGATCTGACAAAATGTGACTGTGACGCATTCGGGCTATAGTATTGAGCCCTTCATCAAGACAATACATTGTGCACTAAAAACAAAACCTTTATATAACATAGGGTATACTCCTCCCCCTTTGCTTCACTGGAAATCACACCCCAACTCAGGGGTTCCTGAGTTAGGTGATAATCTCAGCAGGGCACATGTAGAGGGGGAGGGGAAGAGGTGGAGACGAAAAACTTGGATCCACATACTCGAGAAAACATTTTCACAAATTCTACAAGTATTGTAATATTAAATTATGTTTTCTATTCAGACCTCTCGGTATGCATGTTTCCAACTTCTATACCTTGCACAGAAAACGCGGAGACATCGCCCTTGTGAACAGTGGTAAAGTGCAGTGTTGCCGCTGAGACATTCCGAGACATAACATGAGGGACATCACTCAAATGTTTCCTTGTTCGTACCTTTAATTCATTAGTGGTACAGCCTACGTATTGCAGCCTACACGTATTACATGTTATGACATACACCACGTAGTCTGTACCACAATTAATGTATTGTTTCAAAACATGCCTTTTTCCATTAGCCATAGATGTAATGTCCTTTGAAATGGACATGTATCGACAGCAGATACATTTTCTGCTACCACATTTGTAGTTTCCATAGGTTTTAGGCCAGGTACATATTTTTGTTTTTTTTTCCACAAATAATCTTGGACTTATTTTCTGTCCCACCATGGGGGCTCTTTTAGCTACACATCTTATCTCTGCAGAGACTATATTTTTCCACTCCTCGTTGAAATTCAGAACCGGAAGATGTTTCCATATAATTCTACATATCCTAAAATAGTCCCTGCTGTAGTTGGTAACAAAAGTGATAGGTTTGTCATTATCTGTTTCATTCTTATTGCGATTTTTATTGCGGTTATTTTTATTTCTTCTGTTTCTGCTTTTGTTATTAATCTCCTTCTTTTTATCTTTCCGTTTAGAGAAAATTAGGGTTTCCCTGTCCTTAGATCTAGCAAAATTTGTACCCCCAATAATACTGGCCTGAGTATAGCCTCTCCCTTTTAATCTGGCTGCAATAATCTGGGTTTCTCTTTCAAACAACTCCTCAGTAGAGCAATTTTGTTTTGCTCTTACCATTTCTCCCTTTGGAATGTTGTTTATTACATGTGGTGGGTGGCAGGAGGAGGAGCAGAAAGAACAGTATTACCAGACGTGGGCTTCCTGGGGGTATATGAAACCACCTTGTTTCTGGCCATATGCACTTCCAGGCACAGATCCAAGAAGACAATTTTGTCTGGGTCACTGGAATAAGTTAGTTTAATAGATGTAGTACAGTTATTTAAGTATTCTATACATTGTACTATTCTTTCTTTCTCCCCCTGCCACACCCACAGCATATCATCGATGAATTGACCATACCATTTAAAACACTCTTTGTAAGGGTTGTTTTCAGAAAAGAGAAACCTACTTTCCCACCACGCCATATATATGTTTGCAATCGATAGTGAGTATTTCGCCCCCATGGGGATTCCAGATTGCTGGAGATAATATCTCTTGTTAAACATAAAAAAAATTATGTCTCATCAAAAAGTCTATACATAGACATAAAAAATCCTGCAACTCTGGGGTATAATTGCTGTAACATTCTAAAAACCACTTCAGGGCTATAATGGCTGACTGATGTGGAATATTAGTATATAGCGCAGTAATGTCTGCTGTCACCCACGTAAAATTTAAATGCCAGTCAAGCAATGGACACAGGCAAGCAATAGGAAACTTTAAGCAATGGTGTTGGATTCGCAATGGGACTAATATTCTTGCATAGCAATTCAAGATTTGTCAATTTTGCTAGAGGAGGTATTGGTAGAATTGGGAAATTGATGTGGAGCAGCGTCGGCTGCATCAAGGGTGCAAGACCTGGTAAAAAAATATTGCCAGGACATGGCAAAAATGAAAGGGCTGCTTGACAAACTTAAAAAGTTGCCTTAGAGGCCTGCTTTCTAATTGTTATTTTTAAATAGTTATTTACTGTTATAACGCGTGCTTTCATTTTTTCTAATGTTAGTGTCCCCTCCGGTATGTGTACAGTAAGCACCTATATCATTATCTACAGTCATTGCGGCTGCATTAAGCCATATGGACTACATCATCCTCCTGTTCCCTATACTCTGTTGGACTTTGTACTGTACAGTACATGTGCTGTATTTAATTAAAAAGTATGGCAATACATGAATAAAAATACAGCCATGTACAGTACATGCACATCCATGAATTATCGCTGCTGCGCAGCTTACTGTAATTACCGTCTAGTCGCGTTCACCCTTATGGAGACACCGAGGTGGCGAGAGATTACAGTAGCCTGCGTGGCATTAAGGACAATATACTGCAATGTACAGTATACTGTCCCCTTCATCACCCACGCGGCCAAAAAGAAGAAATCCGGGGGGGGGAAGTTCACCAGGCAGCTACACTGTACAGTACTGTACAGTAGCTCCGGCTCACGATATTGCGCCTCGGACTAAGTTGAAATCGCAATGCGATTCATAGAACTTGAATTAATCGCATTGCGATTTCAACTTTAACGACTTTAACTTTAACAGTACTGTACAGTAGCTCCGGTTCACGATGTTGCGCCAAGGACTGTGCAGTACAGTATGTGATAGGACTTGGGTGATACTGTCTGCAGAGCTGTGTATCTAATCCTGTCCTGTGTGATACTGTCTGCTGAAGTGTGTATCTAATCATCTCCTGTGTGATACTGTATAATGAGCTTTGCATCTAATCCTGTAATGTGTGATACTGTCTGCTGAGCTGTGTATCTAATTCTGTACTGTGTGATACTGTCTGATGAGCTGTGTATCTAATCATCTCCTGTGTGTTACTGTCTGATGAACTGTGTATCTAATTCTGTACTGTGGGATACTGTCTGCAGAGCTGTGTACCTAATACTATCCTGTGTGATACTGTCTCATTAGCTTTGTATCTAATCCTGTACTATGCGATACTGTCTGCAGAGCTGAGTATCTAATACACTATGTGATACTGTCTGATGAGCTGTGTATCTAATCCTGTACTGTGTGCAGAGCTGTGTATCTAATTCTATCCTATGTGATACTGTCTGCTGAACTGTGTATCTAATCCTATTATGTGTGATACTGTCTGCTGAACTGTGTATCTAATCCTCTCCTGTGTGATACTGTCTAATGAGCTTTGTATCTAATCCTGTACTGTGTGATACTGTCTGCTGAGTTGTGTATCTAATCTTGCACTGTGTGATACTGTCTGCTGTTCTATGTATCTAATTCTCTCCTATGTGATACTGTCTGATGAGCTGTGTATCTAATCCTATTAGGTGTGATACTGTCTTCTGAGCTGTGTATCTAATCCTATTAGGTGTGATATTGTCTATAAAACTATTGTATGTATGTGTATAGAGTGTTATTAAGATCCTGAGATAAGGACTCTGCTTTGTGTACATATCCAGCCTGAGTAAACAGGTGGGGGAGGGTCTGATTTGCTTATGGATTTCAGTCCCTGTATTTCCCTATCTTGTGGATGATGCCTGATTACACTGGTTCTATATTCTTGTGGGCCACAGACATTCAGATGCAGGCAGCACATGGTGTAGTCCACATCTTTTTTGCCCCCATTGAAATGATTGGGTCCTCAAAAAATGTGGATCGGATGCAGACCAAAAATATGGTCATGTGACTGCACTTAGGCTGAATAAACATCAAGTATTTTGGATGAGGATGTGAAGCAGACCAGCCTACAGAAATGGACTGGAAAGGAATTCGAAATATAGAGTAAAGGAAGGATTCATACTTCTGGCTTTGTCTGGAAACCGGCTGTGTTTAGCGTCCAGGCCTCATATTTACTGCGTATGGCCTCTTTCACACGACTTTATGGCTGTTTTAGTGTTTTGCATTCCGTTTTTCACGTACCTGTTGTTCCGTTTTTGCATTCCGTTGTGTTTCCACTACTGTTCCGTTTCTGTTCTGTTTTTCTGCGAAAACAGAAACTTTGTAAAAATTGCAAACACCACACACATGTGCAAAATGGGCTGAGCACAACATTTCTACAGGATCTGCAAAAAACGGATGACATACGGACATGTGTTCCCTATGCATTCCATTTTTTATAAGGACCCATTGACTTGAATGGAGCCACTGAACGTGATTTGCGGACAATAATAGAACCTGACTCAAAATGTTGCGGAACGGAAATACGGAAACTGAATGCATACGGAGTAAATTCCGTTTTTTTTGCAGACCCATTGAAATGAATAGAACAGCTGGCCACTGATAAAACAGTACTATCCTTGCCGGTTATGCGGACAATAGGACATGTTCTATCTATGAACAAAAAGGAAAAATGAAAATATGCGCAGTACCTTCCGTTTTTTGTAGAATATTCGATATAGTCGCAAATATTTGCTAAAACAAATTTATTCAATATAGTGCTATATATTAGTTTTTTAAAATATTTGTCATTTTTTTCCATCTAAAGTCATGATTCCTCCCTGCTTAAGCTGCTTGTGGGCCAATGACTCATGAAGCAGGGAGGAATCATGTGTTCAGAAGGGAAAAAATGACAAATTTTCATTATAACGAATATATAGCACTATAATCGAATTGTTTGTAAATTCTCGAATTTGCAATATTCGAGATAAAAATTCGCTGTATTGTGTGATAATGGCTGCAGAGCTGTGTATCTACTGTAATTCTATCCTGTGTGATACTGTCTGCTGAGATGTGTATCTAATCCTATACTGTGTGATACTGTCTGCTGTGCTGTGTATCTAAACCTCTACTGTGTTATACTGTCTGCTGAGCTGTGTATCTAATGCTCACCTGTGTGATACTGTCTGCTGAGCTGTGTGTCTAATTCCATAATGTGTTATACTGTCTGCTGAGTTGTGTATCTAATCCTATCATGTGTGATACTGTCTGCTGAGCCGTGTACCTAATCCTATCCTGTGTGATACTGTTTGCTGAGCCATGTATCTAATCCTCTCCTGTGTGATACTCCCTGCTAAGATGTGTATCTAATCCTATTAGATTTAATACTGTCTATGAAACTATTGTATGTATCTGTATAGAGTGCGATACTGTTTGCTGACCTGTGTATCTAATCCTATCAGGTGTGATACTGTCTATGAAGCTATTGTATCTATCTGTATAGAGTGTTATACAGATACAGAGTTAAGGACTCTGCTTTGTGTACATGCTGTATTGTACACTCCAGCCACTGCTGAGAAACCAGAGGGGGAGGGGGTGCTGATGCATTTAAATCCCTGTATTTCCCTGTCTTGTGGATGATGCCTGATTACACGTTAAATAAGTTAAAGAAACCCATTCATGTTGCCTTTGGAAAACATAACACAAAACATTATTATTGTAATGGGGGGGTCTGCACGTCTCTAACAAAGAAAGGGTAAACTACTGTAGGTCTACACATCCCCAGCTCCTCATTACAGTGTTCAGAATCCACAAATTAAAGAGAAGGAGGAGAATGTAAATAAATGTCCAGTGATTTGCGAAAAAGCTTTTGTTTCCCGGCACGTCTCTAACAAAGCAAGCCTGCAGGTGTACCCATCCCCTCCCTTTGGATAGTAAAGCTGTGCAATTTCTGTCTAACAGTAGCAGAACATCACGGTAGATGTTGAATGAAGTGGCTAGGGGAGTTGGTATTAAGTGGTTATGAAGTAAGAAAGCCGCACTTGTCATGAGCTACAGTTCTACGATACGAAAATTGCACTTTGAAATTCAAAATATTTGCGGGTAATGTTATCGCACACACATAGATATAAATGGATTTAAAATAGCGTATATATTAGGAATTAACTCTTGCGGGGTCTGTGCTCTCTAGGACGTACCGTTTCAGGGCTATTCCCAAAAAATTACATGAATTACAGCCAATAGAAGCTCACAGGTCCGACACCAGGTCGCCATAAGAACTGATCACAGGTTTTACCACTTTGCAGGTCCTGAAATATTAAGTCATATGATGGTTAATGGCACAATTGCACTGCTACATGCATGGGGGGCAGGGCAACTAATAAACGTATGGGCGCTGTAGAGTTCACTGTTAAATTGGCGGTTACTATGGAGATCAATATTAAAGGGACGATCACTGTAAAAGAGGCGGGCACTGTGGAGATCTCTTTAGTGGACGGGCAATGTCACTATTATTGGGGCGGGCACTGGGGAGATCACGGTTATGGGGGATCATACTTTTTAATTAAATACACCACATGTAGCGATAATTCATGCATGTGCATGTACTGTACTGTACATGGCTGTATTTTTATTCATGTATTGCCATACTTTTTAATTAAATACAGCACATGTACTGTACAGTACAGAGTCCAACAGAGTATAGGGAAAAGGAGGATGATGAAGTCGGCTACCCGACAGTCCATATGGCTTAATGCAGCCGCAATGACTGTAGGTTATGATATAGGTGCTTACTGTACACATACCGGGGGGGACACTAACATTAGAAAAAACGAAAGCACGCGTTATAACAGTGAATAACTATTTATAAATAACATAATTAGAAAGCAGGCCTCTAAGGCAACTTTTTAAGTTTGTCAAGCAGCCCTTTCATTTTTGCCATGTCCTGGCAATATTTTTTTACCAGGTCTTGCACCCTTGTTTGCAGCCGACGCTGCTCCACATCAATTTCCCAATTCTACCAATACCTCCTCTAGCAAAATTGACAAATCTTGAATTGCTATGCAAGAATATTAGTCCCATTGCGAATCCAAAACCATTGCTTAGAGTTAACAACCAGTGACCACTGCATCTTATGGGTTCAATCTCCAGTATCGGTTTTTCTGACGTTCACGGACATGGTATGCAGCCACACAAAACAGGTGTCCACGGCGCTCACATAAGGCTTGATTCATGTATAATTATTATGCTGGATATAGTATAGCTACGTCAAGTTGGTTGTGAAGAGGTTAATTATTATGGCACAAATTATAGTTCTTACATCACCCTACAATGTCTTTAACATGTATGTATGGATAGCAGACATCAATCTCTCTTATGCACATAGCACCTCCATTTACGTGCTTACGCACTGTATACCCCACGTTATAAAACCCACACCAACCACCCTTCCCCACTTAAACCCTTTACCACCTTAAACCCACCTTCATCAATTTTTGTCATATTTTGGTGACATGATCATCACATTAATTACTAATACTTGTACTTTAAAACTTTTGAATTACATACATGTATGTATGTAGGATAAGGTCTATGATCGGACCTACCTGGTCCCGTCACGCGTGCTGCTAAGAGCGCCACAGTGCACAGTATTTGGTTTGAATTGTGGCACACACGTGACCACCGGCACAGGAAAATAGTCAAAATTAATAAGTGGCCCGACCATAAGCGGTGACATGTCTATTACCCTTTTTCCATGTAACGGCGGCTGCTGTATGTAATGATACACAGTTCATCAGGCAGTATCACACAGGATAAGATTAGATATATAGCTCATTAGACAGTATGACACAGGAGAGGATTAGATACACAGCTCTGCAGACAGTAACACACATGAGAGGATTAGATACACACTTCAGCAGACCGTATCACACAGAATAGGATTAGATACACAGTTCAGCAAACAGTATCACACAGGAGAGGATTAGACACACAGCTCTGCAGACAGTATCACACAGTACAGGATTAGATACACAGCTCATTAGACAGTATCACATAGGTGAGTATTAGATACACAGCTTTGCAGACAGTATTACACAGTAGAAGATTAGATACATAGCGCAGCAGACAGTATCAGACAGGAGATTATTAGATACACAGCTCAGCAGACAGTATCACACAGAATAGGATTAGATACACATATCAGCAGACAGTATCACACAGGATATGATTAGATACACATCTCTGCAAACAGTAAAAACACAGTACATGATTAGATACACAGTTCATCAGGCAGTATCACACAGGAGAGGATTAGATACATAGCTCTGCAGACAGTATCATACATGAGAGGATTAGATACAGACTTCAGCAGACAGTATCACACAGAATAGGATTAGATACACAGTTCAGCAAACAGTATCACACAGGATAGGATTAGATACACAGCTTTGCAGACAGTATCACACAAGCCCTATCACATACTGTACTGCACAGTCCTAGGCGCAACATCGTGAGCCGGAGCTACTGTACAGTACAGTTAAAGTCGTAAAAGTTGAAATCGCAATGCGATTTATTCAAGTTCTATGAATCGCATTGCGATTTCAACTTAGAGTTTCTGCCGACTTCCGTGCTCATGGAGTGTCCCCATCACCATGGGAACGGCTCCATGCTAGAATGTACTGTCGGATTTGAGAAAGTTGAAATCGCAATGCGATTAATGTAGATAATGATTTACTGTAGGTACTTTCTGTACGCATACGGGGGGGGGGGGGGGCGACACTAAGTTTAGGGGAGAACAAACATTAAGGGTGATAGGCAGAGCGGGCAGGGATGACGGGAGGCGGTAAAACGGGAAGCCGCTCTGGCCAATAACTACGATAATTTGAATACTTTAACTAAACACCGCCATCTAGTGGCTTTGCTGTGTATAGCTACACTGAAGGTCGGTTTCGGTATTAACGAATTGCGAAAAAAGGAAGCGGTAACGATGATACAACTGTAGTTAACCCATTGAATATTTCACAGGAGTTAAAGAAATATGGAGGTGAAATTTCAAATGTTCACTTTTCTTCCTTAAGATTTTTTATTTTAATTATTTTTCCTGTAACATAACAAGGGTTAACAGCAAAACAAACCTCAGTATTTATCCTACAGTTTACAAAAACACCACCTATGTGTGTGGTAAACTGATGTATGGGCACATTGTAGGGCAGAAGCAGGGCTGGCAATTTGGGCAATTGCCCAGGGCCTAAGCACAGTCATTATGCTTGGGGACACCCTGTGTATATAAATCCAAATTAGACTCTATTTTTGAGATGTTTCTGTGGGGATTCCAACTCACAACCATCTACATCAAAGGGAAGAACTAATGATGATCGAGCACCAAAGTATTCGGGTGTTCGGCCCGAACACATTGCTATATTCGTGTGCTCGGCTGAGCACCCAAGTATAATGGAAGAGGGGAGGGTGCCTGGTCCATTGGAAAAGGTCAGAAAGTGACAGAAACACCACCAAAATGGATCAGGAACAGCATGGGGACAATGTCCGGATGCATCTTGGACTCCCAGGTCACTGCTGGGAACCATGTTGTCCGAGCTGTACGCCACTTTTACAGACTGACAAAAAATAAATACGCACAAAAAAAAATTATATATATATATTTTTACAGGAAAAATTGTTAGGAAACATTGTTTCCTGTATATTCAATCTATACAAAAAAAATCCCTGTGTCCCTGACGTCCTTGCGTGTGTGCCGAATTCTAAAGTGCGCATTATATACAGACTTCTCAGTATATTCTAACTTGAAGCGTCCCCATCACCATGGGAACCCCTCTATGTTAGAATATACTGTCGGATCTGAGTTAGATCGTGAAAACTCAGATCCGACAGTATATTCTAACACAGAGGCGTTCCCATAGTGATGGGGACGCTTCAAGTTAGAATATACTGAGAAGTCGATATATACCGGCCCCCTGCTGCCTGGCAGCACCCTACCTCTTACAGGGGGCTGTGAGCCGCACAATTAACCCCTCAGGTGCCGCACCTGAGGAGTTAATTTTGGGGATCACAGCCTCCTGTAAAAGGTCGGGTGCTTCTAGGTGGCAGGGGGCCAGACCCCCCTCCCTCCCCAGTATTAAAATCATTGGCCAGTGTGCGGCCCCGCCCCACTATTAAAATCATTTATGGCCAGTGTGTGGGGTCCCCTCCCCTCCCCCCCTAATAAAAATCATTGGTGGCAGTGGTCACAGGTCAACACCCCCCCTATCATTATTGGCAGCAGAGCGGCAGTTCTGATCGGAGTCCCAGTGTAATCGCTGGGGCTCCGATCGGTTACCATGGCAGCCAGGACGCTACTGAAGTCCTGGTTGCCATGGTCACTTAGCAGTGTTATACTTACCTGCGCTGTCTGTAGTCCGCCCGGCGCTCCTTCTGCTGGTAAGTGACAGATCTGTGCTATAACCAATGCACCGCACAGACCTGTCACTTACCAGCAGAAGGATCGCCGGGCGGACACAGACAGCGCAGCTAAGTATAAGGCTGCTAAGTGACTGGCAGCCAGGACTTCAGCAGCATCCTGGCTGCCATGGTAACCGATCGGAGCTCCGGCGATTACACTCGGACTCCGATCGGAACTGCTGCTCCGTTGCCACCAATAATGGGGGGGGGGGTGTTAACCTGTGGCCACTGTCACCAATGACTTTAATAGGGGGGGGAGCCGCACACTGGCCACCAATGATTTTTATAGGGGGGGGGGAGGCCGCACTGGCCACCAATGATTTTAATTAGGGGGGGAGGGGAGGGGAGGCCGCACACACAGGCCACCAATGATTTTAATGGGGGGGAGGGGTTAATTGTGCAGATCACATACCCCTGTAAGAGGTCAGGTGCTGCCAAGCAGCAGGGGGCCGGTCTGTACACACATCTCAGTATATTCTACCTTGAAGCGTCCCCATCACTATGGGAACGCCTCTGTGTTAGAATATACTGTCCGATCTGAGTTTTCACGATCTAACTTAGATCCGATGGTATATTCTAACATAGAGGCGTTCCCATGGTGATGGGGACACTTGAAGTTAAAATATACCATCGGATTGGAGAAAACTCCAATCGACACTGTTATGGGGGAGAAAACTCCGATCGACACTGTTATGGGGGAATCTGTGGATGAAACATAGCATACAATGTTATGTGTAATCTACAGATACTCCCATAACAGTGTCATCCACAGACCCCTCCTCATAAGTGTCAGCCACAGATCCCCCCCATAGCAGTGTCAGCCACAGATCCCCCCCCATAACAGTGTCAGCCACAGACCCCCCCAATAAACGTGTCAACCACAGACCGCCCCCATAACTGTGTCAACCACAGACCCCCCCATAACAGTGTCAACCACAGACCCCCCCCCATAACAGTGTCAACCAAAGACCCCCCATAACAGTGTCAACCACAGACCCCCCCCATAACAATGTCAACCACAGACCCCCCCATAACAGTCAGTCACAGACCCCCCCCATAACAGTGTTAGTCACAGACCCCCCCCCATAACAGTGTCAGTCACAGACCCCCCCATAACAGTGTCAGTCACAGAACCCCCCTCCCCCCATAACAGTGTCAGCCACATATCCCCCATAACGGTGTCAGCCACATATCCCCCATAACGGTGTCAGCCACATATCCCCCATAACGGTGTCAGCCACATATCCCCCATAACGGTGTCAGCCACATATCCCCCATAACGGTGTCAGCCACATATCCCCCATAACGGTGTCAGCCACATATCCCCCATAACGGTGTCAGCCACATATCCCCCATAACGGTGTCAGCCACATATCCCCCATAACGGTGTCAGCCACATATCCCCCATAACGGTGTCAGCCACATATCCCCCATAACGGTGTCAGCCACATATCTCCCATAACGGTGTCAGCCACATATCCCCCATAACGGTGTCAGCCACATATCCCCCATAACGGTGTCAGCCACAGATCCCCCATAACGGTGTCAGCCACAGATCCCCATAACGGTGTCAGCCACAGATCCCCATAACGGTGTCAGCCACAGATCCCCCATAACGGTGTCAGCCACAGATCCCCCATAACGGTGTCAGCCACAGATCCCCCTCATAACGGTGTCAGCCACAGATCCCCCTCATAACGGTGTCAATAACAGATCCCCCTCATAACGGTGTCAATAACAGATCCCCCTCATAACGGTGTCAGACACAGATCCCCCCCATAACAGTGTAGGAATCAGTCGGCACTCCGATGCTCGGTAGTGTGGTGCTCGCGTCCCGGAAGAAACTCCACATCACATTGAGCCGAAACGCCGCGTCACATCATCTTGCTCTATGTGACCAATAAAAGAAAGTAATCTGAACTTGGTGAGTGCCGGTCCTTTTGTTCTATATCCCCCCATAACAGTGTTAGACACAGATCCCCCATTACAGTGCCATCCACAAATCCCTCCCATAACAGTGTCAGCCACAGATACCCCCATAATAGTGTCAGCCACAGATACCCCCATAACAGTGTCAGCCACAGATACCCCCATAACAGTGTCAGCCACAGATACCCCCATAACAGTGTCAGCCACAGATACCCCCATAACAGTGTCAGCCACAGATACCCCCATAACAGTGTCAGCCACAGATACCCCCATAACAGTGTCAGCCACAGATACCCCCATAACAGTGTCAGACACAGATACCCCCATAAGTGTCAGCCACAGATACCCCCATAACAGTGTCAGCCACAGATACCCCCATAACAGTGTCAGCCACAGATACCCCCAGAACAGTGCCATCCACAGATCCCCCCATAACAGTACCATCCACAGATCCCCCCCATAACAGTACCATCCACAGATCCCCCATAACAGTGCCATCCACAGATCCCCCATAACAGTGTCAGCCACAGACCCCCCCATAACAGTGTCAGCCACAGACCCCCCCATAACAGTGTCAGCCACAGACCCCCCCATAACACTGTCAGCCACAGACCCCCCCATAACAGTGTCAGCCACAGACCCCCCATAACAGTGTCAGCCACAGACCCCCATAACAGTGTCAGCCACAGACCCCCCATAACAGTGTCAGCCACAGACCCCTCATAACAGTGACAGCCACAGACCCCCATAACAGTGACAGCCACAGACCCCCATAACAGTGACAGCCACAGACCCCCATAACAGTGACAGCCACAGACCCCCATAACAGTGACAGCCACAGACCCCCCATAACAGTGACAGCCACAGACCCCCCATAACAGTGACAGCCACAGACCCCCATAACAGTGACAGCCACAGACCCCCCATAACAGTGTCAGCCACAGACACCCATAACAGTGTCAGCCACAGACCCCCCATAAGTGTCAGCCACAGATCCCCCATAACAATGTCAGCCACAGACCCCCCATAACAGTGTCATCCACAGACCCCAATAATAGTGTCAGCCACAGTCCCCCCCATAACAGTGTCAGCCTCAGATCCCCCATAACAGTGTCAGCCTCAGATCCCCCATAACAGTGTCAGCCACAGATCCCCCATAAGTGTCAGCCACAGATCCCCCATAACAGTGTCATCCACGGATCCCCCATAAGTGTCAGCCACAGATCCCCTCCATCACAGTGCAATCCACAGATCCCCTCCATCACAGTGCCATCCACAGATCCCCCATAACAGTGCCATCCACAGATCCCCCATAACAGTGCCATCCACAGACCCCCCCCCATAACAGTGTCAGCCACAGACCCCCCCCATAACAGTGTCAGCCACAGACCCCCCCATAACAGTGACAGCCACAGACCCCCCCCATAACAGTGACAGCCACAGACCCCCCCATAACAGTGACAGCCACAGACCCCCCCATAACAGTGACAGCCACAGACCCCCATAACAGTGACAGCCACAGACCCCCATAACAGTGACAGCCACAGACCCCCATAACAGTGACAGCCACAGACCCCCCATAACAGTGACAGCCACAGACCCCCATAACAGTGACAGCCACAGACCCCCATAACAGTGTCAGCCACAGACCCCCCATAACAGTGTCAGCCACAGACACCCATAACAGTGTCAGCCACAGATCCCCCATAACAGTGTCAGCCACAGACCCCCATAACAGTGTCAGCCACAAACCCCCATAACAGTGTCAGCCACAGACACCCATAACAGTGTCAGCCACAGACCCCCATAAGTGTCAGCCACAGATCCCCCATAAAATTGTCAGCCACAGACCCCCCATAACAGTGTCAGCCACAAACCCCCCCATAAAAGTGTCAGCCACAGACCCCAATAATAGTTTCAGCCACAGACCCCAATAATAGTGTCAGCCACAGACCCCAATAATAGTGTCAGCCACAGACCCCAATAATAGTGTCAGCCACAGTCCCCCCCATAACAGTGTCAGCCTCAGATCCCCCATAATAGTGTCAGCCACAGATCCCCCATAACAGTGTCAGCCACAGATCCCCCATAACAGTGTCATCCACGGATCCCCCATAAGTGTCAGCCACAGATCCCCTCCATCACAGTGCCATCCACAGATCCCCTCCATCACAGTGCCATCCACAGATCCCCTCCATCACAGTGCCATCCACAGATCCCCTATAACAGTGCCATCCACAGATCCCCCATAACAGTGCCATCCACAGATCCCCCATAACAGTGCCATACACAGATGCCCCATAACATTGCCATCCACAGACCCCCATAACAGTGCCATATACAGATCCCCCATAACAGTGTCATTCACAGATCCCCCCCATAACAGTGTCATTCACAGATCCCCCCATAACAGTGTCATTCACAGATCCCCCCCATAAGTGTCATCCACAGACCCCCCCCATAACAGTGTCATCCACAGATCCTCCATAACAGTGTCATCCACAGATCCCCCATAACACTGTCAGAACTAATGTTCTAGCGCCTGTTATTGTAACGGGCCTAATGTCTAGTTGTATATAAAGTGCAAGTGCTGCCAAAAATTACAAGCAAGAGGCACTCCGAAACAGCCTATATATTGCATAAAGGAGGGCCTCATACACATTGTGGTGCAATTGTTAAGGTAGTGGGACTCGTACACTCATAAAGCCTATGCACTAAGTGAAAGGGCTGCCAAAAATTACTAGGAACCAGCACTACAATACACCCTTGAAAAATTATGATTGTTGGCCAGCTGGTGACCCTCAAAGACATTTGGAGCAAGGGCCTGCTGGTGACCCTCTAAAACATTAGGGGCAAGGGCCTTCTGTTGAGCTGAGCCTCTAAAACATTAGGGGCGAGGGCTGGCTGGTGAGCTGACGCTCTAAAACATTATATGCGAGTGCCTGCAGGTGAGCTGACGCTCTAAAACATTATATGTGAGTGCCTGCAGGTAAGCTAACGCTCTAAAACATTATATGCGAGTGCATGCTGTTCAGCTGACACTCTAAAAAAATTTTAGTTGAGGGCCTGCAGTTGAGCTCACCCTATAAAAAAATTAGATTGGAGGGAATATATACAATCTGGAGGAGGAGGAGAAGGTAAAAACAAGATTCAAATTTTTTTTTTTGTGTGTGCTGGAAAAGGTGCATGGAAATACACTACATTAGATTGAGTACAATATAAATGATAGATTGAAATTGCCTTTATATTCATCATCAGTTCAGCTCTCCTCTGGTGGAGTTGAGAAGTCAGAGGCAATCCAGGCCTTGTTCATTTTTATCTGAGTCAACCTGCCAGCATTGCCAGTGGACAAGCGGATACGCATATCTGTTATATATGCCACCAGCAGCACTAAATACACGCTTAGACAAAACGCTGGTGGCAGGGCAGGCCAGCACCTCCAAGGAGCGCAAGCTCGTGCCACGTGTCCAGCTTGGACACCCAGTAGTTGTAAGGCACTGAGGGATCATTTAGGACGCTGACACAGTCTGCTATGCATTCCTTCACCATCTTCCAAAACTTTTCCCTTCTTGTACCACTAGGCTGCGCTTTAGGATGAGGTTGCTGGTGGGGTGTCATGCAAGTGTCCCATGCCTTGGAGAGTGTTGCTCTGCCTGTGTTGGAACTGCTGTGTGTTCCCCTGGTCTCCCTTCCTCGGTTGCCAGAGGAAGTACGGACTATGCCGGCCACGTTGTCAGATGGAAAATTTTGGAGCCATCTCTCAACAAGTTACCTATTTTCGCCTGAAAGCTACTGATCAGGATTATCCCCATGCATCCTGAATGGAGAGAAATCCGTTCAGGATGCATCAGGATGTCCTCAGTTCAGTACTGACACGTTTTTTGGCCGCAGCAAAATCCGCAGCATGCTGCGGATTTTGCTCCGGCCAAAAATCCTGAAAGCATGCCGGAAGGATGGATCCGGAATTAATGCCCATTGAAAGGCATTAGTCCGGATCCGGCCTTTAGCTAAACGTCGTTTCCGCGCATCGCCGGATCCGACGTTTAGCTTTGTCAATGGTTACTATGGCAGCCAGGACGCTAAAGTCCTGGTTGCCATAGTAAGAGTAGGGAGCGGGGAGCGGCATACTTACATTCCGTGCGGCTCCCGGGACGCTCCAGGATGACGCCAGGGCGCCCCAGTGCATAGATCACGTGATCGCATGGATCACGTGATCCATGCGCGCGGGCGCTCTGACGTCATTCAGGAGCGCCCCGGGAGCCGCACGGAATGTAAGTATGCCGCTCCCCGTTGCTACTATGGCAACCAGGACGCTAGTAGCGTCCTGGCTGCCATAGTAACACTGAAAGCATTTTGAAGACTGATCAGTCTTCAAATGCTTTCAGTTCACTTGCGGTCTGCCGGATCTTCACAACGCACGTGTGAAAGAGGCCTAAACCAGGAGAATTAGAGAAAAAAGACGATTCTATGAAATATCTGGGCATTAAAATCTTCAATCCCCATTGGACTATATTAAATTAAATGTTATACCATTAATTGGAAGGATAAAAGGGAAACTATAGGTGTGAAAGAAGCTATCCTTATCAATAGCAGGTAGAATGCACTTATAAAAATGTGTTTATTGCAATTCATGCGCTTCTCATCTTCTTTGTGTGGTGCCAAATTAATTAGAAGTCTAAGTATGCACGTGCCATACTTCTTTCATAATGAGACCAGACACACAAGTTGGTTCTATTCAAAACACTTCTGATCCCCCAAGAAAGAGTGCTTTATTCATGGTTCATGAATGGGAAGTAGAGAAAAAATTCCAAATGGGGTGAAATTGCAAAAAAAATGCAATTCCACCACAGTTTTGCGGGTTTTTAAATTCCGACGTTCGATGTGCGATAAAACTGACTGGTTACTTTTATTCTACAGGTCAGTATGAATCCGGCGAAACCCTATATGTATAGATTTTCTTGCGTTTTGATAGTGGAAAAAAAATTCTGTGGAAAAAAATCAGTTTTACTTTTTTGTCGCCATGTTTTGACCCCTATAACTCTTTTGTAATTATATGTATGGAGCTGTATGGGAGCTCATTTTTTGTGTCATAATCTTATCATTTTATTGATACCATTCTGGGGTGTGTATGACTTTTTGATCATTTTTCAGTTTCTTCTGTTTGACGTATGGGGAATATTTTTATATATTTTTATAGGATTTTTATATATATATATATATATATATATATATATTTTACACTTTTATATAGTTCCCATAGGGAACTATAACATACAATCATCTGATTGCGATTTTCATACATTCCAATGCAATAGCATTCGAATATATGAAAAAATCGCATATTTCCTATGGAGCCTATTACAGGCATAGGAAATACTACAGAGCTGCCTGGGTTTCAATCATAGAAACCCAGGCTACTACAGGCGCGCTCCGGCTCTTCCGATCGCCAAACGGGGGAGCCGGAGCACAACCGAAAGTTTTACTTTCGGTTTGGATCGCGTGCAGATGCCGTGGTCAGGATTGACCACGGTATCTGAGGGGTTAAATGTCCGCCATCGGCATTGCTCATGCCGCAGGTGTCTGCTACAAGAACCATGTGGACATCCGCGGCTAAGGCGCCCGAATGAAGCAGAAGCGGGCGCCATCTTTAGGGACAGGACACATGACATACGGGTACGTCATGTGTCCTTAAGAGATTAAGAAAAGGTAATTCGCTCCTTAACTTCATAGGAGTGGATTCAGCAACTTCAACTCTGAGTTCATAGGTAGATTTGACACTTGTAACCTAACAGTGACCTTACACACACATCTGGATAGCGGCCATCTTGTGGACAAAAATGTGTACTACATGATTTTCTCAAAAATGCTATCTCTCACAAATCCCTCCTTTTTGCGGGAAATAGACCAAAGGCAGGGGCGTAACTACCGGGGAAGCAGGGGAAGCAGCTGCTTCGGGGCCCGGGCTTACAGGGGGCCCGGCAAGCATCAGCACGTGTCCTCACTCCTCTCCCTTCGCTAATTACACAGTGAATCGCAGTGTCCTCTTGCCCTTGTCTATTTAAAACTTATTTTTCTTTCTTTCAGAAAAGCTTGCCCTGGGGATCGAACCTGCGACCATTAGGTTCAAAGGCAAGACACTTAACCACAAAGCCATATGAGCTGATAAGCTAGATAGCTAAAAAAAAAAAATAAGACCTCTAGATGTGGAGAACTTTGATAGTGTATCCATACACATTACAGCTGCACCAGCACATTGTATATGGATGTAGCAGAGCTTGGTGTGTTGGGGCAGCTGTAATGTGTATAGATACACTATCAAAGTTCTCCACATCTAGAGGTCTTATTTTTTTTTTTTAGCTATCTGGCTTATCAGCTCATATGGCTTTGTGGTTAAGTGTCTTGCCTTTCATCCTAATGGTCACAGGTTCGATTCCCTTCACAAACTTTTCTGAATGACAGGATTTTTTTTTTTTTTTAAATACTGGACTTTTACTTTACTGCCACAGGGGAGGAGGGGCTATTGGCACTATGATATTGGCAAATGGGGGGGAGAGATAGGCACTTCATATTGGCACACACATTAGGGGGCAGGGGGAGAGGATGGCACTATGATATTGGGATGTGGGGAAGACAGAGGCACTTGATATTGGCACATTATAGGGGGCACTATGGGGAGAGGAGCACTATGGGGGCATCTGGTGCTATATGGTTGGCTACTGGCACATTATAGGGTGGGTTTATATGGCTGACTACTGGCACATTATAGGGTGGGTTTATATGGCTGACTACTGGCACATTATAGGGGGGGTTATATGGCTGACTACTGGCACATTATAGGGGGGTTATATGGCTGGCTACTGGCACATTATAGGGGAGCTGGGGGGGCTATATGGCTGGCACATTATAGAGGGGGAGCGAAACGCGCGGGTAGGGGGGCCCAATACAAAAATTTGCTGTGGGGCCCAGTCATTTCTAGCTACGCCCCTGACCAAAGGTTAACAGGCAAAGTGAGGTACTTTCCCAATGCCCTAAACAGCGAAGAGCTGGACTTTCCTTTGGCTTTGACACGGGCACATAGTATGGGCATGAATGAATTAAACATTTATAAAGCAATTTTTCTAACAGAAAACTATACAGCACCCTGTTAAAGCCAAAGGCTAAAAACACTGTAGTCACTGAACCAGTTCCCAAAACATTATTCTGATCATGATGTGATTAATTTCAGATTTTTTCACATTAGTTAATTTGATAAAGTCTATCATTTTCTTCAGATCCTTAGTGATTCTTCCATCAGGGGCAGTTTTGTCCGGAATGTTGATTCAGCAGGAACTTCCAATGATCTTGTAGATCCCTCCTTTTTCTGCTTTCAAGGACCAGTCTGTTCTGTAGAGTCATCACTGGAAAAGAGTTTAATTGTTCTGCTATTCCCTTTGCAGCATCACAGATGTAATTCACAAATCTCTGTTGATGACAGTAGAGATGTTAATCCAATCCACTATTTTTTTTATTACTACTAATCATGGGAATTACTCAAATCCTGAAGCTATCTGACTTTTAGCTTTAAATTCGTCAGAAACACTTCTACAGACTCCTATGGCATCAATGTATACATGTGAGTCAAAGGATGTAGGGAGTGACCTTTTTAGTCATGACCGAACATTATATTCCTTATTATTTTGGTTGAAAAAACCACCTGTCAGGAACAGAGTTCCTACTTGTCCCATTCAGCTGAATTATGTAAGAACAATATCCTGGAGGGAAAACACCAAAAGGCTTTCCTGTATAAAATCCTGTCTCTGAGGCCAGTTTGTCTTCATATTATTAAATTGGCCAAATATTTAATTCCAATTATAGGTAAGGATGTAGGAGCCACAGATGCAACTGAACTTTGAGGTTTTTCCCTTACCAACATTCTAAATTTGCCTAGGGGATCTTTGTCACTTACACATGCTCCTAAAACATATATCCCCGAATCCTGTTGGATAGGATTTATAATGGGCAGGAACAGAGGATTACACTCATTATGTTTACAACTGTTTGGTGGTGTTCCCTTCAGGACAGTCATTCTTTGTGACAAACCTACACCTTCACTGACTCTAGAGGTAGTTTCCACTGGTTTATATTCCCAACACTTCAGACTTGTGTTCTTTAATCTCCACAGTTGGTATGGTCATATCTAAACACAATTACCATAGATTGGGTCAGTTCCAGTCATACAGATGTACTTATCAGACTAAAACCAACTGTCCTATCTGTCATCTGTCTTACAGTCCACTATACTGCAAAAGTCAACTTAGTTGTTCCTGACTCATCTTGATAATATAACACCGTTGGAATTTTATTTGACTGTGATTTCCCCCTTTGTACAATATGAACCAAACAATACGACATGCAAAAACATTATGGCTCTTATAGTCCTGGCACTTGATTGCAACATGACACGTAGATCCAATCAGGCTCTCCTTCCAATTCGACAGCAGTGGCGGTGGTTATCAGGACTTGATGTAGATCTTCAAACTGTAGGTCTAGAACGTTACACATATGTCTCACTTCATCACCTCCCCAATCATCTGATAGTAAAGAATGAATTGTTGCTAGACAGTCTGGATTCTAGAAAACAACTAAAACTTGGAAATACACATTCGTCAATCAATTTGTGCAACAGACAAGATAATTTAGAAAACTACTATGCTGCATCTGGAGCTGTTGGGGAAAATAGAGACCTAGTCTAGGGGCATTCCCAGAGAGAACTTCATAAGGACCTAGGCCTATGTTCCGGTTAGGGGTGTACTGGATGGAGAAACTCCCCAGGGGTAGATACTCTCACCTCAGTCAGTACCTTTTATCTGTAGCCTTTGCTACAGGCCAAATCTCTGAATATCCTGGAAATAGATCAATATAGACACAGACATATTCACATTGTTCCACCTTTGTTCTGAATTTAGTCAATCCACAGTCTCTGAAATGGTAAGATGACCTTGGCATATGCCTTCCTGGAACTCCCATAGTTCTCCCATCATTCTTACAGCATTCACCTTCAACTAACCTAGTGGCAGCATTGTGGAACCCAGGAGCCATCCACCACAGAACCCAATCACACCTTCTAGGAACAGCATATCCTGTCCGAGATGATCCATCTTCCAAGAACCTGAAATTATGTACCAGAAACCCTAAA